>CM041750.1:1245000-2482500 GCA_023373885.1 Hestina assimilis | reverse complement strand
ATCACAACGCTGGTATAATTCTTGTATCTAAAGTGACTACAGTGATATTAATATTATGTAGAAATAAAATATAGACAAAGTAAAAAAAGACAACGGAATAAAAGGGAGTAAAAACAACAGGCCCGAGGCGTCGGCCTGGACAAAACGTTTCAAAGCCCAGCCTTCTACAATAACAGTAAACATTTCATGTTGACGGCATAGAGTTTAGTATTTAGAAGTGGTATCTAAGTCTTGGTTTAATAGTCATCGTTTTAACCGATTTCAATAAGGAGGTTACAAATTCCACTGTTTTTAGTACACTACACTACATAGTATAAAACAAAGTCGCTCTCTCTGTCCCTATGTATGCCTACATCTTTAAAAATACGCAACGGATTTTGATGCGGTTCTTTTAATAGATAGAGTGATTGAAGAGGAAGGTTTATATGTATAATAACATCAATTAAATAGTGGAGAAAAAAACTGTTATTTTGAAGGTTTCTAATGTGATGTCGTACATAATTACATTTAACGCGTGCGGGCCACGGGCAGTAATTAATAAATCAAAACTACTGGATCGATTTTAATAATTTTTTAAGTGAATGACATAGGCTATATATTTTATACCCGTGCGAAGCCGGAGCGGGCCGCTGGTTTGATATAATTTACTCCAGTATGGTTAAACCGATTTGGATAATTTTAATTTTGTTTGAAAGAGTATATTCTCGAGGCTGTCACATTGTAATCAGGTCAAGATCTCAGGAAGGAACTTGGGAAAAATCAAGGCTTAGAATTTTGTAGACAGGATATTTTTTAAAGTTCATCAACTCGTCCTTTTCCAGAAGAAATGACCTCAAAAAGGACTAATCGCATCGGATTGAATTTGAAAAGATTTGTTGAACTAAAACTGTTAATGATGATCACAAATAGTTACCTGAACTGAATATTAATAAATATTTCACAGGTTGCAATACAAATAGGTACTTTATAATATGGTAGCCGAGATATTATTCCTTTTAAAGAATATGTGAAAGTATTACGCTATATTCTTTTTGCCTTAAAACACCTTCGCCTCGAAATTTCTATTATATACGTTACAGGTTAGTCCGTGATATTAAAAGGCAATTTCAATAACATTCACATAAGCAAAAGTAAGAATTATAGCTTGTGTCTTAAAATGGGTTGCGTGGTTATAAATCGTCACCTAATATATTACGTGGATTCATGATGGCGAAATGAAGATGAAGTGAAAAGAATGATGTACCTTGCGTCAAATATTTAAATTCGGAGCTGTAAAAACTTTTGTCAAAGTAGATTAATGGTAGTCTTGATAACATCCTAAATCTCCTCTTCTTTTCTCACGGGGAAATCTTTATCCTCAATAATAGAGAGGTGATGTTTCCAGGGCAACAGAAAGCTATGTCGGACTCTTACCGACTAAAACTCTGCGGCATTTTTCACGGCGCCTTTTGTCGCAACTATGGGTGCGGTTTTTCACATTCTTCGACGGCTCCGACATCGCAAGTCATTTATCGAAAGCAATTCAATGGCATTTTTTCATTTTTGGTCCCTTACTTTTTGTTTAAATACATTCATACAATTCTTTTTTCGTTGTTTTTTAAATGTTTTTACATATTGAAAATATGCAGTTGCATAACGTTTAATTTTCCACGATTTGAGAGATATCAAGTGCAAAATGCACTTGATTTCTTGGTAAAATTATTATTTATGTAGAGGATACTTAATCGAACAAATAATTTTGCTTTGTTCATAATAATTAAGATTACAAAAAACTTATGAACGCGATGTGACTTAATGTTTACAATAATTTTACTATATAAGAGACTATATTTATGCAGATAAACAGTTTTGACGACGAACGACGAAAAAAAATCTTATTCGTATTTTTTTTTATGTGACTAAGTTAGCAAGCAAGCATACTATCCACCTGATAGTATGCGATTGTCTTAGCCCAGGAGCGCTCGTAAAACCATTCACTTGTAGGTTTCACCCACGCGTTGTCAACTTCAAGATATTGGTTCTTATATGTGTTTTGCCCAGTTATTTCACTAGCTATAATGCAAAGGATACAGTAATGCTAATATAACACTTCTTTACATAATAGCAATCATAGATTCTTCTTCTGTAGTCCTTGTTCTAAGGTCGAACCATCAATGTCACCGCGTGATTTATTCGATAGCTGAGTACTGTGTATTTATTTGCACAGGAGTTGTTGCCATGCGAGTGTTTTATATCGGTGGAAATATGATACTGTTATATCGTTTATTATTTACTTTACTCAAGTGGAAACTGTTTTTCATGAAGTATATACAATTTCCGTGCAAAATAAAATAAACGCTGCACACTCAACGGCCCCCATTAGGATAGTGATATCCTGTGTCGGGGTCCGGAAACACATACAAGGACAAGGACAAATACACGCAGACCGGAAAATATGCTTGCATGGTCAATACAAACATATTATGCTCAGGAATCGAACTCGCGGCCTGTGGCGTTTAAGGCAGGTTCGCTACCGCTGCACCACAACGTCGTCCAATTATCTGTAACTTATGTTTGACTATATAATTTGAAGGGCAGTGGCGGATTTACAATTGTTCAGGATATAGGTTGTAAGGTTTTTGCCGAACTTGCCTTGGTGAACTAGCTGTTTTACTCTAGAGTACTGAATATGGAAGCTGGTTACTCGGACAAGTGAGAGGGGAAAGTCATCGGCACATTTGTTGTAGATTTCTACCTGTAAAAGATCAGAAAACCGTCATGGTTTTGGAAAATTCTGTCCACTAATTTTCCGCTCCAAAAATCTGTCGCCCTAAGCTCAAGCCTACTCAGCCTGCTGGTAAATCTGCCACTGTTGATGTTGAAAGGTTATAATGTATACTGCTGTTTCGCGCTACTGCCTTTGACACCCTCACTGGTAGGAAAACTGATCAAGAGTTTTGATTTTATAGACAGATTAGTTCAGTAGTAGTAATATCCAATCATTCACGTTTACTCTATTAACATTTTTGTTAAAACTAATGTTTTAAAGCTTAAAATATTCGCAGCAACAGTGCGAAATAAAGTTTAAATATAATACTTTATACAACTATTGAAGCGTTATAAATACTTGTTCAAAAACTGTCAGTGTTGTCACAGGCTCACGCTTCGGAATAAAGGGTCAGTGAACCGAATTATTATATTATCCAGTAAGCAAGCACTTCCCTGTGATGTTCGTATTAATATTACTTAATTATTACACAAAGTATAAAAAGCACAACTTTCTATATATGGTGGTTATTTATTGACTTGTTGTTCCGCATACACTATCATAGGCTATAAATATATTTTTTATATTCGCGATAGTTGGCAAACAAGCATACGGTCCACCTGATGATAAACAGTAACCGCAACCTATGAACGCACGCGATACTTGAAGTATCACATGCACAACAACAACAACATCAAAAATCAACAGAAAAAAAGTAAGGGATTGAACCTTCATCCAATCCCAAACCCCCTGTTTGGGATTGGACCTTCGACGTTCTAGCTTATAGCTAGCAGCCTCTTATTATTGAAAGTGCAAGTAAAAAATTTCAGCAGCGCACACAAAATGTCCGACTACGTTTCAACCAAGGACCATTTGTGGGAAGTTATTTAAAACTACTTTTTCGCTAAAATATCAGCTGCTTGCTGCCTTCGATTGCCTGAGGAGCCTTTTTAAGCTCATGCTCCAAGCATAGCAACTGGTTTTGGAGGAGGTTTGGTCGGTTCAAAAGCGGTGATATTAACTTGTACCATTATATATTTGTCGGCGCATGACGCAGTATAGGACCTATTTAATACGTTGGATTATAAAGACAATATTTGAAAAAAGATGTCATTCTAACGGAGCGTCACAGTGATAGTTACTTAAATATTTTATGATATAAAAAATTATTGTCGTACCGCATATAAAATCCGACGTAGTAGTTACAGTGCTGTGCAATTTATTGTGTTATCTAGTAAAGGGATTAAAAGCATTGTTGGTTACAATTAGTTGTTCATAATGTTAACCTACTTCGACGAAATTCATAAAATGAATACTGATAAAACCACGCCTTAGTTTGATTCAAAATGAAAATAATTTATATTTTTCTTTGTTTCAATACAAATACCAAAACATTTCATATGTCTATTCACTATTGCGTTTATTATCAGGTCCAATGTAAATAATCGAAAACAAGATAACACAAATTGTATTTGTACTTTCGTCTGTCAAATAATGAAGACTATTGTTATTGAAGACAAAAGTATCAAATACAGCTGCCGTAGCGGAAGTGGTATATATTCGCATCGCCAAGAAAATCTATTGTAAAAGTCTCGCAACGGTAGGAACTTTTAAGTAAAAATCGTTTAGCAAGATATTTCTTGGCAACCCAAAGCGAGCTTTTATGGGAATAGACTAACAAAATTTTTATCTTATCTTAAACTGAAGAATGCTGAAATATTGATTTTGTTCTTGTTGTGTGTAGACATCGTTGTGCCGTTGTTGGTAACGAGTCTGTCTTTAGCCTCGACGGGTGCGTGTTCGATTCCCGCTCCGGCAGATGTTTGCATTGATCTTTCAAATATCGGTTTCGGTCTGGGTGTGGGTCCATGTGGGTGGGTCACCCCATCGTGCCTCGGAGTGCACGTTAAGCTGTCGGTCCCGGTTGCTATCAAATAATATCTGATAAAAATCTTTTACTCTTGATTTGTGAGTTTTAGGCGAACAATAATGATAAACAAACACGTGTTTTAAAGTTTTCTAAAATTCCAAATATGGGTTTTAGAAAACTTTAAAACATGTTTTTACGACGGCAGCCAACCAAAAATAAAATAGCTTAAAATTATTTATCAAAATAACTTACTTAACGTAATTTTTTTTTAAATATGAATATTGATTAAATGTACTTACAACTGTCTACAGAATCATAAATGATTGATGTAGGAGATATATAGAGTTTAGTATTTGTAGTAGAAGGCATTCGGCCAAACTTATATAAATTCACAAGGGTCTAGACTGTCTACAATATCTAAATGCCCATAAAGTCCGACTCGCTGTCATGTCGCTGGGCTCCTAAATAATAAAGAAGTCTTTATAGCTACAGTGGTCCAAGGAACCACTTATTATGAATAAATAAATTCTCTCAAAACGTATTGAGTAAAAGGCTTGCTATAAGAAATAATAATAGTACACAGTAAGTAATTTTAAGCATTTCATTGATATTTTAATATTTCATACATTCTTATTAGAATCAATCTCTATGTTATCTCTACTATTATTACGAGTATAAAAGCTAAAGTTGGTCTGTCTGAAGAAGTAATTTAGTATAGAGATAGACTGTAGTCTAGTCCCAAGGTGTACCTTGGGAAAGGACTTTGACCATTTTTTATCGCGACAAAATTTTATTGCAATAAAGGTGCTTTATTAAAAATTGCCATTCACACGGGTGAAGCTGCGGTTACAACCAGTATAAAATAGGTTTGACATTGACAGCAATAGTATATTTTATCTCATGAAGTATAATTATATGTCATGAAGATCTAAAATAAAATTGCATTTCAATTGAAGCACGTTTTTGATGACTTAACGCGCGGCATAGCATCGTTGACTGACATACTGCGGACTGCTGACTCATTACTGACTTTTCCCACTCAACTATTTCATTTAAATTAAATTAAATAAGCATATTATTATTGTTACTTTTATTTTTATAAAATAATTAGTTGTGCCCGCGGCTCCACTCGTGTGTCGTACCGATTTTTCTTTATTACCAGGTGGTGAGGGATTCTGCGTCAAGTAACAGTATTATTAGGTTCTGTTGTGGTGTGGCCCAATATCCCATCTTCTGTTCCCTATCTTTTTTCCCTTCTTATCCCGTTCCTCCTGTCCATCAAGTATCACGCGTTCATAGGTTGAGGTGATTGCTTACCATCAGGCGGACCGTATGCTTGTTTGCCCACCGTCATGACATAAAAAAATCCACTTAGTAGATTTGCGTGATTTAGATTCAAACATTCAAGCACATATGTCTCAAGTTTTGATAAAAAGAACTATAAAAGAGATTTTTATCCGCTACATTTGATGGAATCATGACCGTAAAACCCTTATAGTGATATTAAATCCAGTATCACGGTGTCGTAAAACATGTTTTCATTTCATGATATTCTATACAATAAGATGACTAAAATTTATATTTTTTTTCTCACAAGCAACGCTTCATGATCCTCGTTATATCTTCGCTTAAAGAAATTGTTTTCATTTCACGATGTTGAAAAACCTAGACCGGCCTGGTATATAGGTAATTAGCCACCATCATTCATGCTTGAATATAAAATCGGTAATAGGATAGTAGTGTGAGAAATTTCATATAAAACACAAAAATATATAATCTTCTGAATTTGATGACTTGTTCTTCTCAGATAGAGGTTTAATTTTGGAACCAGAAATAGACGCTGATTTTCTTGAAATTATTATTTTTTATTTTTAATGTGTATTTTATCAATACCACACTAATGAAAAACAAGGTAACGATTTGCCTGATATAACGCCCTCGCTTCGCTTTGCGTGAAAAATTATCAAACTGATGATGAAAACCGCATCGAAATTCGTTTTGAAGTAATTTCTAGAAAATGTAGACGAAGAAAGCGACTTTGTTTTTAGGAATCCGTAGCTACTTGGCGAAAACGGAACCCATATACTTTCGCCATGTCCGTCTGTCTGTCCGTATGTCACAGCCATTTTACTTAAAGTCTATTGGCTCTATCTATACGAAATTTGATTAATAAGTGTATTCTATGAACCGCTACAGGGTTTTCAGTGAAATAATAAAATATTTATGTCTTTAAAAATAAAGAGGTTTCATTTTGTCTTTTTTAATTAAGTCAGTTGGAACTATGTGATTTAAAATTCAGGAAAAATTTGAGGATCATAAGAACTTTCAACGACAATTATTTTGAAGAAGATTACGTTAAGAAATTTCAGAGATATACAGGTTTTTCCTATAACTTTGTGTTGTATTTGATCGCTATTAATTCGTTAATATCCCAAAAAATCTTCATCTCAGGATACGGAACTCTTAGTATGTACTATGCGTGGTCCACCACGCACTTGACTACTAAGTATATACTATGTAGGGATAAACTACCTAACTTCAGTACTTGAGGCCTTATAAAGTTTATACGGAAACCAAAGGAGAGAAACTCGATGCGCTATAAACTTAATTATAATTAATGCAGCGTGTAGTACAAGTTATTTAATTACTCGTGTAAAATATAACACTATTAAACTTCTAATTAGTTTATAAACAACTTTATAGTCTGATGAAGAAAATAATTATAATGAAACTCTTATAAAAGTATTTTTATTTAATATAATATGTAATTTAGTTTCTTTATAAACCATTGTGTAGTTAAAGTTAATTTATATAGCGGTTTTAATGATTTTATTTTTATAACTAAAGAAATACGAAATTTATTACCATATAAAGTTCATTTTCTTCCTCGCACAATCACTCTGTGGAATCAGCTTCCGCCGGCGGTCTTTCCGTACGGATACGACTTGGGAACCTTCAAGAGAAGAGCGTATTCTTTCCTTAAAGGTCGGCAACGCGCCTGCATGCCTTCTGGTGTTGCAGATGTTCATGGGCGGCGGTGATCGCTTAACATCAGGTGAGCCTCCTGCCCGTTTGCCCCCTCTTACATAAAAAAAAATTATATAGGGACTGAGTCACGTAATAAAACTACTGTAATATGTACATTATACTTGTGTTTAATTAAATAATAAATGATAATAAACGCTACACACTCAACGGCCCCCATTAGGATTTTTATATCCCGTGTCGGGGTTCCGGAAACATATACAAGGACAAGGACAAATACACCCAGATTGGAAAATATGCTTGCATGGTCAATACAAACATATGATGCTCCGAGCGGGAATCGAACCCGCGACCTGTGGCGCTTAAGGCAAGTTCGCTACCGCTGCGCCGCAACGTCATTTGTGACAAAGTTGTTAAAATAAATTAAGCGTTTTAAATAATAATAAAAATTACACCAATATAATATAAAAATAAGATAAAGAAACTGTTTAAAATAATTCTAATAAATTTAGGTTACATACATACGTGCGTTCATTATTCACATTTATCTATAGGTATAAAATAAAATTATACGCAGAATTTTCCTATGTAAATTTGAGCACGCCTTACTCTGCAATGCTGGACTAACTGCTCCATTGGCTTAGCAGTGGATATACCACTGGAATCGGGCTATGAGCAGGTTAAATAGTGGGGAGAATTACCAGTCAAAAATATACCATAGGCAGAATAAGTTTCTTAAAATTAGATTTCTCGAGCATCGAACATTTATTATAATGTTACGGAGAACGTTATAACCAGGAGTATAAGGTTCGAAATCGCTCTCTACTCTCTCTGTCTCTTTCCTTCGTAACGCGTTCATTGTAATAAGTTGTTTTGACTTTCTCGAACCTTTGTTCTGTGCTATATAAGCGGGCGATCGATTGATTCATTCAGATCTGAACGACGAGCGAAGAAACTTCAAGCGAAGCAAGTTTTTTATTTTATTTTTTATTTTATGTTAGAAGTTGGCAAACAAGCATACGGCCCACCTGATGGTAAGTGGCTGCCGCAGCCTATGAGCGCTTGCAGCACCATTAGTAGATGCCACTCACGCGTTGCCAACCTCGAGATATTAGTTCTTAAATCTCGTTCGCCCAGTAATTTCACTAGCGTACAATGCCCTTCAAACCGGAACACAGTAGTGCCTAAGCACTACTATTTGGCGGCAGAATATTGGACACTGCGGTGGTACCTACCTTGCCGGCCTCTTGCAACAAAAGACCTACCACCAGTTTGACTGATTGCACTGGTGGAATAATCTCTGTTGTGACAGAGGTTATCCCAACAGTGATCAATAAGAAACCTAGTGACCTCCGCTATCATTCTGGACTATAATTGACCTGTGATTTGAAAGTTCTGTTCTGTTCTTGAAAATCTCATTCTAATCCCAAGTAGAGCCATCACGTTCTTGTAATCTAGATCTACGAACCCCAGCCTGTATTAATAAGTAAAATGAAAAATAATGTGTAATGAATTTTGTGAATAATATTCACAAAATAAATTTTTAAGTCCTATTGCTTTAGAAAAATATTTAGTTTGATGTAATCTAATTAGAAATACTACGTTTTCTGAATAGCCAATTTAAAAGGAAAGTTGATAAAATTCATTATTTAAAGCCAATGATCCGAAAAACGACGAAGATAATGAGTTTCATTTGATTACAGTTCTGAATGTGCCTAATATTTTTTATAAAAGCTATTTTGTTTTACGATATTTTAAAAGCTATTGATTATATGCTATGACGATGTGGTTAGCAAGCTATGATGAATTGGCGGATGGAAATATGTATATCAGAATACTCTTAGCCTTATAAAACGTGTAGGTTTATCACTACATAGTATAAAACAAAGTCGCTGTCTCTGACCCTGTGTATGCTTAAATCTTTAAAACTACGCAACGGATTTTGATGCGGCTTTTTAATAGAAAGAGTGATTGAAGAGGAAGGTTTATATGTATAATAACATCCATTAAATAGTGGAGAAAAAACCTGACTTTGACGTGTCTAATGTGATGTCGTAAATAATTACATTTAACGCGTGCGGGCCACGGGCAGTAATGAATAAATCAAAACTACTGGATCGGTTTTAATCATTTTTCAGTGAATGACATAGGCTATATATTTTATACCCGTGTGAAGTCGGAGGCCGCTAGTAAACGATAAAAGCAATTGAAAAAGTAAATTCTCGCTACGAATTTTCTAACTACTGGGTCATTTTCCTCCAATAGCTCAACGGTAGAAGGGCCGCTCTGTTAAGGCAAGAGCCGCGAGTTCGATCCTGACCCCCTTGGGCTATTGTCGTACCCACTCCTAGTGCAAGCTTCGAGCTTATTTGGAGGGGCAATAGAAATATTTGCTAGTATTCTTAAAAAAAACATATTTAATCGACAAAATAAAATACAACTGTTTTTGTTTAAAAGTTTTATGAATTTTACTTTTTTAAAACCACCATCTCATCCTCCATGTCCATAAAACCTATTCTAGTTAAGTAACAACCGAATACCGATCGTGGGAAACATCCACCTGTACCAGTATTTCTGTACACGAAGCTTCGCAATAAACCAGGATTAACGATTCTCTAGAGGAGTTTGCCATTCATCGCGCTAACCGCTCTCTTGTTGGATATATTTTCATTAAACGTTAATAAATGATTACGTTAATGACGAAAGACATTTATATAGGGAATTTTGATATATTTTAATTATATAAGTTCTGTTGAATTATGATAATAGTTTGTGATATAATAATATTTTAATGAGCCTTTAAAGCAATATAGAATTGGTCCCCTGTAAGTTTCACCACTTTAGAGGTGGAATTTTATAAGACGTTAAATCACGTTTTTCTTTATTTCAAATTGTTAGCCTTAAAACAAAGCTTCAAAGTAAGGATCATCCATATTGTTTAATTTGATTCGACTATTACTTATTTTTTCTAAATAATACGTGTACTCAAGGAAATGAATCGTATATTTAAAAACTGAAGAAATCGTTTATTATAAATAATTAATTATAATTTGTAATTCGTGAGAGACGTGACGGTTTTTGAAATCGAATGGCGGGCGTCGTCGGTCGTTTTTCACCGCTGGTCTTCCCGTCCCCCGCTCCCCTTCCATTCTCAGGTCTTATTCATGCACAATCCATTGAGTTTCGGGTATTTCATGCCTAGATGGCGCTAACATACACCCGGCCTTGAAAGCAGTAGGTTTCAAACTTGAGTTTCGCTGGCTGGAATTGGGAGAGGACAGATTTTTGAAAAAGCCCTTCGGATGACGCCCGATGAAGTGCGCAGATCTGCCACGCGTGAGATGCCATCTGTCCCTGGATAAATACGGATGATTCTGCCTAGTTTCCATTTGAGTGGAGGCAGGTTATCTTCTTTGATAAGAGCGAGGCTGTTCATTTGAACTCCATCTCGCTTTATTTTCCATTTTGTTCGTGTTTGAAGCTCTGACACGTACTCTTTCGCCCATCGCTGCCAAAAATGCTGTCTCATTTGCTCGATGACGTCATAGCGTGGAAGACGGTGACTCGGTTCTGAGGTCAGGTCGTTGGTGGCTGGAGCAGTCATTGGCCGGCCGATCAGGAAATGAGCGGGTGTGAGGGGTAGCAAGTCGCTAGGTTCTGTGGACAGAGCTGTTAAGGGACGGGAGTTCAAGACAGCTTCAATTTGAGCTAATACTGTAATGAACTCCTCATAAGTAAGATTAGTACAACCTATCACGCGTCGCAAGTGATATTTGCACGATTTTATTCCCGATTCCCATAAACCACCAAAATGAGGCGCGTGCGGCGGAATGAAACTGAATTTAATATTAATATTCGACATAAAATCTGTTAAATTATTATTATTATTCATAAGGGTGGAAACTATTTCCTTCTCAGCCCCTACAAAGGTTTTCGCATTGTCTGAAATAATCTCAATCGGCTTACCCCGGCGAGATATAAATCGTTTTAATGCAAGTAAATAATCGTTTGTTGTAAGACTAGTGACTAATTCCAGATGAACAGCATGCGTACAAAAACAAATAAATAAGCAAATATAACCTTTTGTAAGCGTAGAACCTCTGCCTCTCCGGTTTAAAATCATCACTGGCCCGGCATAATCTACACCACACCGCAGAAAAGGGAATCCGGGTTCAAGGCGTTCCGATGGCAGATTCCCCATGATCGGTTGTATTGTTTTCCCTTTAATACGGGTACATTTAACGCAATTATGTACTATTTTCCTAGCCAGGTTTCGCCCTCCGAGAGGCCACCAAGTTTCACGAATAGACGCGAGTAATACTTGAGGTCCGCCATGTAACAGCTGTTCGTGTTCATGATTAAACAATAACTCGGTAAATTTATGTTTACTACACAACAGCACTGGGTGTTTTTTATTATAATTAAAATGAGGCGAGTTATTCAATCTCCCACCAACGCGTATTAATTTACTGTCATCAAGAAAAACATTTAAATTAAGTATTCGCTTTGATTTCACAACTGATTGTTTTAATAAATCATTATATTCACTACTGAACGATTGTACTTGTGCGAATCGTGCAAGTACTACGACCGAGGCGCTTAGCTCGTCAACAGATAAGGAACCGGTTTTGCGTTGATGTTTTTTCGAGCGCATATTGTTTATAAATCTCAATACATAAGCTAACGATCGGCGTAAACGGTTAAAAGATGAAAACCTATTAAAATCAATTAAGTTAATGCAATTATTTGAATTATTAGACAGCATACAGACACTTGGCTTTTCAGATTTTAATTCGGGTAATTCGTGTTGATCTGTAGAAAA
The DNA here is from genome assembly GCA_023373885.1 of Hestina assimilis. NCBI lineage: Eukaryota > Metazoa > Arthropoda > Insecta > Lepidoptera > Nymphalidae > Hestina > Hestina assimilis. The sequence continues at coordinate 2,470,077 of CM041750.1, read as the reverse complement.
TTCGCTGGAATAACTAAGTGTAATATTTTCTAATATGACAGGACCATGCCACCACCTAGCATTATTTATAAGCTCGGCTATTGTAGTACCTCTCGACAAGATATCCGCTGAGTTATCTTTGCCGTTTATGTGATACCACGGGGAGTTATCAGTTAATTCGTGTATTTGAGACACACGATTTGAAACAAACTGTTTAAGTCTGTGTGGTGACATTTTGATCCACCCCATGATGATAGTTGAGTCAGTCCAAAAGTAAACTTTCGTAAATGACAAACGCAAACAATTTATTATTTTCTTATATAATCGCGCGCCTAACAGAGCGCCGCATAACTCGAGCCTAGGGATGGTACACACTGCTTTAATTGGTGCAACTTTACTTTTTGCACACAACAGATTCGTAGTGACGCACGAGTCGTTATTATATGTACGTATGTATGCACAAGCACCGTAAGCATCTTGAGATGCATCCGTAAAAATATGCAATTCCCTATTTTGAGTACCATTACCCATGACGTTACGCGGAACACGTATGCTGTTTAAATTCGACAAATCCGTAATCAATCTATTCCAATCAAGTGCTATATCATGGGGAACTGCCTCATCCCAATCGAGTTTACTTAACCATAACCTTTGTAAAATAATTTTTGCTCTAACTATGATAGGAGACAGTAGTCCTAAAGGATCATAGATTTGCGATATTACTGACATTATACTACGCTTAGTGGTTGCGGAACTATGTTTTATTTTAGTTGTAAAATGTAATTCATCACTAGTAATTTGCCAACCCAAACCAAGTGTTTTGTTTTGGCAATGATCTCCAATTGCTAATTCTTTGGATGCAATATTCACGTCATGGTTGAATGTCCATTTTCGCAATGGGAAACATGCCGATTTCAAAACTGCAGACACCTTTTCGCATATTTGTAATAAAGCCCCGGCGTCATCATTACCCGTAATTAAATCGTCAACAAAGAAATCGTCAGTGATAACCCTAGCTACATCTTTATCATTTGTTTCGTTTGCGAGTTGACGTAAACAACGTATACTGAGGTACGGCGCTGATGCTGTACCATATGTTACGGTATTTAATTTATATATACATAGTTCGTCAGATGGGTTTTCTCGCCATAGTACTAATTGCAAATTGCGCTGATCGGGATGTACAAGAATTTGTCTATACATTTTCTCCACGTCGGCGCAAGCAACATATTTATATTGACGAAATCTAAGAAGTATATCAAAAATATCGTTTTGAAGTGCCGGCCCTATTAATTGTATGTCGTTAAAAGACTTATTTGACGTGGTATTCGCACTCGCGTCAAACACTACACGCAGTTTCGTGGTCGTACTGTGTTCTCGAAGTACCCCGTGATGCGGAAGGAAATAATAGGGAGATGAGTATTCATTTATTCGAGACATATGACCTAATTCAATATATTCACGTATAAAATCATTATACATTTTTTTATAAGTCGGTGACCGATGTAACTTTCGTTCTAATGACAGGAAACGAGATTTCGCCATCTCATATGAGTCGCCGAGTACGTTAGCAGACTCCTTTAGTGGAATCCGCACCAAAAATCTACCACTACTATCCCGTTTAGTAGTTTTAACAAATTGTTCTTCGCATATACGTTCTTCTTCGGTAAGAATAGAATCCGATTTACCTACCTCCTCTAATTCCCAAAATTTACGCAATTGCTTATCAACGCTTAATATTTCATTTTGAGCAACGAAACTATGACTATTTATGTTTCTATGAGAGGTATTACTGAGAATAGGACCTGAAATTAACCAACCCACCTTCGATTTTCGTAGGTATGGTCCGTTCGGTAATCGAATTGTTCCCTCGTCTAACAATTCCCAAAATATGTCGGCGCCGATCAATATTTCAATTTTTGAGGGTACATTATAATTGGGGTCTGCGAGACAAATATCGTTTGGAATGCGAAGAACATTAGCATCGATATATACTGAGGGAAGTGATGACGTGATATTCGGCAGAACATAACATCTTAATTGTTTATGAAACCCTTTAAATATAATCGATTTAATATGAATATCGCATAATTTATTCGATTGTGAGACCGACTGTCCCACGCCCGATATACGCATAGTGGACTGTATTACCGATAAATTTAAACGCTTACATAGTTCTTCCGTTATAAAACTATTTTGACTGCCGCTGTCTAACAGCACACGGGCTGTCTGATATTGTTTGTTACTATCCAGCACTTCCACGAGAGCGGTGGATAGTAACACCTGCGACGGTACCGCTGACGCGCTCCCGTTCGACACCGTGTTCGCACAATCGGAGTTTAATACATGTGATACGACTGAGACGGGCTTTTGAGCGGACCGTGACTCATGCACAGTCGCCGCTGATAAATCGTTATCATAATTATCACTGTGTAATAAACTATTATGTTTTTGTTGGCATTGCTTGCAAGGACCGAACCTACACTCCGAAAGCGGGTGTCCCGCACGTAAACAATTAAAGCACAACTTGTTAGAATTAACGAATTTAATTCTATCTGAGACGCTTAAATTAAGAAAATGCATACATGTATATAATAAATGATTTTTACCGCATACGAAACATTGCCGAGTGGATTTGTCTTTACCGACATTACGCGTTGAAATAAAACTATGAGATTTATGTACGCGTGAATTAATCTTATTCGTTTTAGTATTTGTCTTATCTTGTTCTTTAGACGTAGTTCGGGGACTATTATTTTGAATCATATCTAACGTATCTGCATGACTCCGTAAAAAAGTAAGCAAAGTGTCTAATTTTATTTTATCCTTTTGTGGGTAATTTGGACTGGAAGTTTTAATATAATTTTCCCACTCCCGTTCGGTAGACGAGTCTAGTTTTGACACTATAATATAAATAATTAATGAGTCCCATGAATCCGTTGGCTCATCCAAGGATTTTAGTGCCCGTAAGTTACGCAATACCAAATCGATTAAATTTCTAACTTGCATGGGAGAATATTTACTAATAGGTGGCGCGGTAAATAAAGATTTAATATGATTGTGAATTAAAAGTCTACTGTTTTGATATCTCACTTCTAATAACTCCCACGCGTGCTTATAATTAGGGGCCGTAAATTCTAGCTCGCTAATGACCTGGAGAGCCAAACCACTAAGAGAATTTTTCAAATAATGAAATTTTTCTATCGCGTCTAAATCACTTCGCTTATGAATCATAGACAAATACGAATTCTTATATTCGAGCCAGTGATCAAATGAACCGTCGAATGTGGGTAGTTTTATCTCGGGTAATTTGATTGCCGATTTACTGAAATGCGCATTTGAACACCTGGAATTATCACCTTTACTATTATTATTGCCGATTAAGCACTCTGCAACGGACATTACACTAAAATATTGGTTTTCAAATGCTTCCCTATATTCAAATTGCTTTTCTAACGCGGTATCGTCAAACGCTTTTTCTATTTCATCTTGAATCTTATAAAACGAATTTAATAAAACTGAACTAGACTCAATTCGCAAGCGCAATTCTGCCTGTTGCGTTTCGGATAATAACGGGACATTTTGCATTTTACTCACAAATTTTTCGAATAATGTTAATCTACCCTTGATAGAACCCCTTTGTTTCTTTAAATCATTTACATTTATAATATTACCGGTCTCACTAAACTCCGCGTCACTCATTTTAACAGTTTATAAGAATAAGAATGTACTTACGTGTCGGCTATCACCTGCGATGCAGCGTGGGTACGTCGACAAAACAGTGGACGTTGCGTTGAAAAACTAGAACAAAGAACAGTATTAGCACAAATTCGAATTAGGATGGGAACGAAAGGAACGACTAGCCTTACTGTACCCTGCTGTTTCTGGATGTAGCGTCTTCTTCTAGGTCCAACTTCCGGCGCGAAGGTCCAAATGTTTAATTTGATTTGACTATTACTTATTTTTTCTAAATAATACGTGTACTCAAGGAAATGAATCGTATATTTAAAAACTGAAGAAATCGTTTATTATAAATAATTAATTATAATTTGTAATTCGTGAGAGACGTGACGGTTTTTGAAATCGAATGGCGGGCGTCGTCGGTCGTTTTTCACCGCTGGTCTTCCCGTCCCCCGCTCCCCTTCCATTCTCAGGTCTTATTCATGCACAATCCATTGAGTTTCGGGTATTTCATGCCTAGATGGCGCTAACACATATAAACTTTCAACCCTCTCTTCACGCCCTTAGGGGTTGTATTTAAAAAATCCGTTATTCTTCGTCTGTGTCTTAATACAACAGCTGTGAAAACTTCATCTGAAGGTCCAAGGGTTTAGGCTAGGCGTTGATGATATAGTGAGTTAGGCCTTTCTTTATACATATATCCAAAGTTTGCTCAAGTTTGACTGTTCCGTGCTAAGCATACTATGTCAAACCAAGTGTCGTAAGCCTAAATACGCCATGGCGGGTACAAAATTGGACCCCTCGAAATATACACTCATCAAAAGTAACGCAACAGTACTGTTACTTCACGACGATATTCTGTAGAAGTAGCGCCATGATTTCCCAACACAATTGGGTCGCCTCGACCGGGGAAGTACGACCCTCTTAAAGAAAATTGGCGTAAGGTAACAGAGTGATGTTGCGTTTCGTGCGATAAGTAAGAGCGTCGGAGGCCCAATCTCACACCCCTTGTTTTCCGTTTTCCATCCGAAAGGGATGAGAAGGGAAAACAGGAAGGGTAGGAGAGGGAGTCTGAGATAGGGCCTCCGACGCTCGTACTTATCGCACGTGGGTGTATCCTAACCTCCGGTTGGATACTGTTAGGAAACGATAATTTGGCTTCACGAATCAAAGGAGGATACGACCAACATCAATATAATATGACATTGGAGGGTAGTATGCCGACGTTTGATGGTTGACGTATAATAACAAGACGGCATTAACTCGGAAGACGTGGACCGAAGAAGTAGTGCATTTTACAGTGTATTCAATTTATAACTGTGCAGTGAGTAATAAATATATTCTTACTTTAAAGAGTGTTTACTTCTGAGCTATCCTAACAATACACGCATATAATACTTCCGGTATCGCAAGCGTGTATATGTTACCATAAACTCTTACCATCAGGCGGAACGTATGTTTGTTTGCCCACCGTCATAAAATTAAAAAAGAGTACTTATCATCACCACTTTCCTGCCTTTGGGCTACTAATACATGTGACACTACTAACCATTTACCATCTGACTGCCACCGTCACCTTATAAAAGAAAACAACCCAACTTTTAGAACAATATCAAAGTATTAAAAGTGAAGTCTTTTTATCGGACGAGATTTTTTTTCTTTTCCCGACCCAACATAATTCTCAATAACCTATCATGTGTACCCTTTCGTGAAAAAGGGCTACATTCCCAAGTAATATTGGTACTTATTGAAGGGCCCGGTGAAGGGTAAATGTTATTTCTTTTCATCTCAGATAAACACTTAAAAGCGGTAGCCATTTATGTATTGTGAAACTTGCAAGATGAGATTTTTTATACCACTACAAATAGAGATTAGACCGATGTGGCATGGTGGTAGCGAGCCTGCCTTTATTCTCAACGGCCCTGGATTCCATCTTACAAATATTGGTGTCGGTGTGAGCGTTTGTCCTTGTGGGTTTCCTCATCATGTCTCGTAGAGCACGTTAAACTGTCGGTAGCGGTTGTGGTCATAACATCTGATAATAATCGTTAACTCTTGATAAGAAATTGCACTTATCCAATGAGTTATTGCTTCGCCCTTTAGGTTGTGGAGGTCGAAAGGCAATTGCTCTGTGTAAAAAGCCACTAACACGTCAAAATCAAGAGTTAACGATTATTATCAGATGTTATGGGATAACAACCGGGACCGACAGCTTAACGTGCTCTCCGAGGCACGATGAGGAGACCCACAGACAAACGCCCAGACCGAGTCAGAAATTTAACAAACATCTGTCCGAGCGGGGATTTTTCTAACCTTTGACCTTGAAATTTAATAGTTGCGGACACCCTACCATATGTAGGTTTTGAGACAACTTTTAGGTTGTCGATATACAAGTATTTACAGACTTACAGCTGGGTATCTCGAATTCCGAGGTGAATTTACTATAATGACTGGACTAATAATCGAATAAATTTCACTTGTTAAGATTTAACTTAGTTACGATGAATTTACAAAAGAGCACCAACGAATATTTGAACAAAAATTCTGTATGTAAGGGCCGGTTTGTAATATTAGTATTGAGAAATAATATTGAATAATAAATAGTGATAAAGTTTTAAAAGTATGTTCGAGATCGGCTCGATCGAGATGAGCGACTGGTCGCGTTCTCGAGTGTTACGTAATACTAGTAACTCGACGAATAATAGTTTTAATGAAAATAAACTTTCATAGCCGCAATATAAAATACATTTTACTTTGAATGTTATCCGTCAATTTAGAACTAGGTTCGCTCTTTAGACTAATTGTTACAAGCATCGGTGGTTCAGTGGTAGAATGCTCGCCTGCCACGCGGGCGGCCCGGGTTCGATTCCCGGCCGATGCAAATGTTTTTTATTTTTATATTTGATTGATTTTTTTTATATGTCGAAGGCAAGCAAAACTTCTAGCAATAATACTTTTGGAAATGGTGTCTTTTAAAGCTCAAATATTTTTGTAAAATCACTACATAGTATAAAACAAAGTCGCTTTCTCTGACCTTATGTGTGCATAAATCTTTAAAACTACGCAACGGATTTTGATGCGGTTTTTTTTAATAGATATAGTGATTGAAGAGCAATGTTTATATGTATAATAACACCCATTAAATAGTGGAGAAAAAAAAACTGTCGCGTGTGTGTGTTTAACGCGTGCGGGCCACGGGCAGTAATGAATAAATCAAAACTACTGGATCGATTTTAATATTTTTTTATACCCGACATAGGCTATATATTTTATACCCGTGCGAAGCCGGAGAGGGCCGCTAGTAATTTTATAAAAAGTTAACTAAGAAAACTCCTAAAAGACTATTTTACTATATAGCAAATTACAAATCTCTTGGGATATAAATTCTTCCGATTTCCCTGAAATTATTTATCATGATATTTCTCTTAGGGGCGGTTTCAGACCACATGATTATGAGATAGTTTTCGATAGCCGTAAAGGTGTTTCTGACAATATTTAACCTAACCATTTGTGGATTGGTGAGTTACTAGCATCTGCCCACGACTTCGTCCGCATCCTACCTTAGAATTGGTTTCAGAAGGAAATGAACTTATTATTATAAAACCATAGGAACCGACCATGATTTCTTGGTAAAAGTATGTATAGTTACGGAGAACCTTAACACAGGGGCATAAGGTTCAAAATCGCTTGCTACTTTCTTTGTTTATTTCTTCGACCGTCGCGCAGGTTCTAGAAAGATGAATTCTCGAAACGCGTAGAATAGCGTTCCACGGACGGAACTCTCTCGAACCTTTGTTCCGCGTTATATACGCGGCTCGGCGCGTCGACTGAGTCATTCAGTTCTGAGCTACGAGCGAAGAAACTACAAGTTATACCAGTGAACAAGTGCGATAATTCGTGACCTCGGCTATTCCTGTGATTTGGACCTGTGATTTGTGAAGTTCAGTTGTGTAATCTAGACCTCAATAAAGTCTTATTTAGAGCCATCAGGTGTTTGTTTCCAAATCCGCAAACCCTAGCCCGTAACAGTATTAATCCAGGTAATAAAATATTTCGCCAGGGTGTCACGGCAGTTTGCGCAAGTTACTGATGACGTTCCACTATACCGCATATATCACGGGGAGTGTTCTGAGGAATTGTTTGGATTGATCCCGCCGGTAGAATTTCACTATCGGACATCGCGACAAAACTCTAAATTCCATCCATACCACCTCGATGTCTGGAAATCCACAACAGCGCGATTTAGAAGACATTTTCTTCCTTGCACAACCACTCTGTGAAATCATCTTCCGCCCGCGGTCTTTCCGAACCGATACGACTTGGGAACTTTCAAGAGAAGAGCGTAGTCTTTCCTTAAAGGTCGGCAACGCGCCTGCATGCCTTCTGGTGTTGCAGATGTTCGTGGGTGGCGGTGATCACTTAACATCAGGTGAACGTCCTGCCCGATTGCCCCTATGCCGATGAGCGTTCTGCTGAGTAGGTCCAGCTTGCTTCACATGTCGCCGAGTCTCAAACTACCACTGCCCGGTTTACTTGACGAGTATGTACACTACGTGTAATAGTGTGAGTAAATGATTCTTGATTGTTCTGATTTCTCTAGTTACTAGTTTTTACAGAGAGCGATTGCCATGTGACCTCCGCAACCTAAAGGCGAACCAATAACTCATTGGAAAAGAGCAAATTATCTATCAATAGTTAAGATTATTATGACAATATGTTTTAATAACAACTGGCAGAGACAGCTTGAGATGCTCTCCGAGGCACGGTGGGGAGACCCACAAGAACGCCCAGAGTGAAACAGATATTTATAACAGACATCTGCTCCGAGCGGGAAGCGAACTCCTGACGGTCGAGGCTCAAAGCAGGCTGACCAGCATGCCACAACCGTCGTCAAATGCTCGTGATGTAACACTAAAGTATCTTAAATACACTGCACTTGGGATATTTGTAGTAGCTTATATGAATGAAGATACCTATACAATCTTAATTCTCAGGTAATATCAAATTAAAGGGGTAATCTAAAATTTTGCCTTTATAATAGGCCTATGAGCTGTAATTAAAGTACTTCGTAAATCGAAGTTAATCTCAGCAAATAGATTTTTCAGTCCCTTCGTTATCTACTTAAATATAGCCCAGTACAATGCCCAAAGACTTCACTAACGAGGGGCTTAAACCTAAACCTTTTCGCAGCTCTAACATTTCAACAAAATTTGTGCAAAGTTTCCCTCAAGAAATATCTTGTTTTTTTCGTTGCTTCATTCAACTAAATAGCAATTGTTTTTTTTTTTAAGCGTTACTAATATTCCCATTGCCCCCCCAAATAAGCTCGAAGCTTGCGCTAGGAGTGGGTACGACAATAGCCCAAGGGGGTCATGATCGAACCTGTGACTCTCGCGTTAACTGAGCGATGTCAGCACTTCTACCGTTGAGCTATTGAGGCTTCATAAGGTATCGTTTTTTACAATAGAAATTATGGGTGCCTAATACAAAAATACAATTCTATTCCTTATTTAATTATGCCGCCATGTCTTGGAAATACTCGCCTCGTCAAAATAGGGGCAGTGTCGCTTCCGTGCATACAATAGACGAAATAATATTAATTAACGAAAAACATTGTCATCCTCCATTTAAAATTACATGCAATTCATAATAGTATAGTTATTATACTAAACTCCTTAGTATAATATAATAGTTCTTTCATGAAATATATTTCTACACTTTCACTTGCTTCAACATTTTCAAACTAGATGGCGGTGTACTCACTTGAATCGCGCTAACGTTGTCCTCACCGAAATGTATATAGAGTAAATCTAAATTTCGTTAAGTGTGATTTAATAGGTTGAAGATCCGTTGAAAATTGAAATTTTTGTCGTGCAAGCACTTTGCTTGCATTATAGTGATGGGTTCCACGTCAATCTTAGATGAGGATGAGGGAGTCCCTCATTTTACTTCGTGAGGTACTCGGGAGGTATACCTCATTTGAGGTGAGGATTTCCTTGACGGCTTTAAGTTTCGCCGTATAGACCTCACCTAACTAACTAACCTAACTCTCAAATATCGCTTTTGATATATTCATTTGCGACACACGGGTGGGAACAGCAATTTTATTTTAAACAAGCCGCGTGTTTGGTTCCGCTCGCGTGGAGTACGGATTTTTCTTTATTACATGGAACCCTTATTTTTTATAAAATAAAAAAGGCTAAGTTACTCGTTATAACATCGTTAAAATTAAGATATACCGACAGAGAGACAAAAATATTATTTTTAAAAAATATATTTTAGTGAATAACTGTTAAAATTGGAATTACAAACAGAAACTTCAATTTTATTTATTTGTATAGATTCATATTAACATTATTTGGCTACATACCGCCATACATGTTAGCATCATACAATAATAAATTTTATAAAATTGATTCGACAAATCATAACTCACGCCCTCACTCATTTATGTAAGAATACTGAATAATGTCGAATATGGAGGCATCATCCTCATCACTGATCAACTCGCCTTGCGACGTGACAAATGTCGCCAGTCGAGTCGGCCACAATCTCGTAAGAACGATGACCGAGTGAGGTGGTTCATTGTTGAAAAATGAGTAATTAACTCAATTTGTTTATGTATATGTTCCAGTATGTTTGTGGGTTGGTAGTGAGCCTGCCTTTATTCTCAACGGCCTTGAATTCCATCCTACAAATATCGGTCTCGGTGTGAGCGTTTGTGGCCCCACCATTTCTCGTAGAGCACGTTAAGCTGTCGGTAGCGGTTGTGGTCATCTGATAATAATCGTTAACTCTTGATAGAAAATTGCTATAATCCTATAAGTTATTGCGCCCTTTGGTTTGTAGAGTCAGATGGTCATTGCTCTGTGTAAAAAGCTAGTAACTCGTCCAATCCGGATAAGAATAAACTAATAAGCTGACCCTCGGCAAAATATGAGGATAAATACTAGGAAGTAGAAGATTAGGCTGTCGACATACATATATAATTTACATTTGACTATCGGTTAGCTACTCGTGAAGTGACTGCTCAGCTGAGCTTTAAGGTCAGACAGCGTATAGCCGAATGCAGTTTCTTACTTGCAGCGATAATAGCCGTCTTCTGTCTCGTTTTTAGGGTTCCGTAGCCAAGTGGCAAAAACGGAACCCTTATAGTTTCGTCATGTCCGTCTGTCCGTACGTCCGTCCGTATGTCACAGTCATTTTACTCGGAGACCATTGACTCTATCTTTACGAAATTTACTAAATAGGTGTATTTCATGAACCGCACAACGATTTTGTAATAAAATCTTAATCTATATATATATAAGAATTAAGGGTAGCAGTCCATACATGTAACTGAGGATAGGACTTATTGCAGGTATGGTCGATACTAATATTTGTCTCGAGTGGACCCAAACATGCGAACATTGACGCTTAAGATTCACCACCACTGTGCCACAACGATCGTTCCAAATCCAGGTCAAACGCTATGACATTTAACGCAAGCAGTGAAGAGTCGCTTCAGTAAATATGCGTGCTAAGGAATCGTTTGATGTACGCTTGAGGGAATTTTTCCGTATCTCCATAGTCCTTTGAAATTTCTCCAGTTCCGAACTTGACTTTATATTAGTGACTAGCTGCTGCCAGTGGCTTCGCTCGCGTAAATTACAACTTTAATACAAACTTTGTCGGTATGGAATTTCAGAGATTTTTACACGCGTGTTTGTTTCTTTAATCGTTCACAAAAAAACAGTTTCAAGCTTCTATTGAGGTTTCAAACGTGACAGTCACCCAATATTCAAACTGTTTCAACTTTGAAACCTTTTTCACCTTCTTAAGGGTTGAATTCCAAAAAAATAATTTTTAGTGCTCGTTTACGTTTTAAAAACAACACCTGTGAAAAAATAATCAGAAAAAAATATAAGTTTATAACTGAGCGTTGATATTTATTTATTTAATTCTTTATAGATATAAGGCAATCAAGGCCCAAAGATAAAATACATATACATATAGATTATTACATTAAATACCTTACTAAACTACATACTACTACTACTAACATACATATTATTCATATTATAAATACAATATAACATAAGTATATATTTCACATTACACTTATTCACATATGATCACACTATATTTATAGGAACTTTTAGCCTTTGCTTCCCTATATTTCCGGTACACAATTCCTGCTAGTCAAAAGTCTGTACTGAAGAACATGGATTTATGCTGAGCCTTAATATGGAGGAGATATGACTCGAATCTAACCGCTTTAGCTTCGATACCGCCCGTTCTTCAGCACCTATTATATTTTGGCTTTTCATAGCGATTTATTCCAGGATCTTTTTCCCTGATGTCTGTTGGTCCACACGGGAGAGATACAGAAGTATGGTGGCCGGTGCAGCTCGAAATTCATCGGGCCGGTATCGCGCTTATTGCGGTTACGTCGTGCTCGGTTTTTCCTTTGAACTAAGACAGCCCTCAGATCCACAGAGTGCCTTAACCTTTTCTCATCGCTTAATGTAGTTTTCGTAGCAGGCGGTGGAGGTTTTAACTGTCTGTTCCTGCGAGACACATTTGCGTTACGGTTCCTATTCATTCCTCGGCGATGCATTTTCGCTGATAGGCGAAAAATGTACTGCCGCGCCATGGAGAGTGTTGTCGTTGCGCAATGGATTTTGACTCTACAAAATTACCGACGCAGCGCTGTCACTTCGTAGTGAAGAAACTTCTTTCTTCAGGTCTTCGACTGTTCGTTCTGAATCTTCAAGTTTTGTTTTGATTGAAACGACTTCTGTTTTCAGCGACGTAATCTATTTAAGTAGGCTAGTTCCTCCAACATGGTCAAACGTCACGGGTGGTAACTTACACAGATCTCTCGTCACGAATGTAGGAACATTGTCCGGGTTTCGTTTCCTTAAACACCCGAAAGATGTTCTGCAGATTACGTTTACCTCTCCCATCTCTTAATCTCATACCGAGCCGTATGGTGGTCTTAACAGTCTCACTAAGTTTTTTCTTAGCGTCCCGTATTTCCTCCATATAGCTGGACATGCAGATTTGCTCCAGAGAGAGTTAATCCATTACATCCAACATGTTCTGCACGAAGGCGAGGAACTCGTGTACCACGATGGTGTCACAGATTTTAGCTTGCGCCATCGTAGAAGTAGGCGTGTTGTCGTTACACTAATATCTAGGTCATATAAAAAGTCAATAAAAAATCACAAAAAATTATTTCAAGTTTAGGCTATGCCATTTGTATGCCATGTATCGAATTGACTTTTTAGATACGTGTCAAATTAAAATTTTATTTAAATCAAAACCACTAAGAAGTATTGATATAAACTTCGAAGCAAAATAACTGTCTACCCCTTTTAACTCCGCTATGGGAGGAATTTCAATAAAATAAGAATTACGTCTTCCACCAATTATGTTAAAAAGGTTTAGGCAAAATTTGAAGAAGATTGGACCGAGGAATCACGTTTTCCCATACAAACTTTGCCTCCCTTTTTCACCCCCTTACAGGCACTACTACAGTTAGAACAGTAATACATTACATATGTACAGCAAAAGATATGGAAAATATGGCAAAAGTAACAAGTTGTATTGTAACCACTTGTATTTTTAGTATACGATGTTGTATCGACAACAGATATATACATTCTGTGAAAATTCAACTTTCTACCTATTACTGTTTGTAAGATACAGAAGGCTACGCTACGCTACGCTACGCTACGCTACGCTACGCTACGCTACGCTGAGGTGCTGACAGATAGACGGACTGACGGACAGTAATAGGGTTCCGTTTGCACCCTTTGGAACCATGAAAAAGAAAATTTAGAATGATTTGTCGTTCTATATTGTGATTGCACAAATCAATAACCGTAGTTTATTTATTACCTTTTAACGTTCGACAAAAAATATTTTCTAAACTAAATGCAGGCATTATTTCTTACCGGTGTCGGGATGTGACGACCCCATCGCCCGCTTTTGGGACAACCTCTATCACAGCAGAGATTATTCCACCAGTGCAATCAGTCACACTGGTGGTAGGTCTTTTGTTGCAAGAGGCTGGCTAGGTAGGTACCACCGCAGTGTCAAATATTCTACAGCCAAATAATAGTGCTTAGGCATTACTGAGTTCCGGTTTGAAGGGCACTATACGGTAGTGAAATTACTGGGCGGACGAGATTTAAGATCTAATATCTCGAGGCTGGCAACGCGTGAGTGGCACCTACTAATGGTGCTGCAAGCCCTCATAGGCTACGGCAAACACTTACCATCGGGTGGGCCGTATGCTTGTTTGCCAACTTCCAACATAAAAAAGGCAGCTTTCCTCTCTCACCCTGGCTTTTATTTTCCTTCTCTTCTTCCTAATATTATTCCCGGTATTTTACCAGGTTCTACTCTTATCCGTGTTTAACCGGTTACTAGTTTATAGTAATAATTAACGATTATAATCAGATGCCATGATAACCGGGACCGGCAGCTTAACGTGCCCTCCGAGGTGGGGAGACCCACAAAGACAAACGCCCAGACCGAACCAGATATAGCAAACATTTGTTCCGAGTGGCAATCGAACGTTGCGACCTTCGCGGCTCAAAGCGACATCCACGTCTCGGCCAGGTTGACACAAGACAAATGTCTGTTGTCTTTAATAATGATCTTAGACATTGTTACTGTATGCAATACCCGGTCCTTAATTTGTAGTAAGTCAATGGTATTGAGATATAATATTGCAGTAAATACTGATGTAATTTTACAATCCGGTATGTTTCTTCAAGATCGGCAGATGAGCGACCGGTCACGTTCTCGTGTATTACGTAATACTGGTAACTCGACAAATACTAGTTTTGTTGAAATTGAACTTTCACTGCCGTGATATAAAATACATTTTACTTTGTTTATTGTCGATCAATTTAGAATTATGTTCGCTGTTTAGAGTAATTGTTACAAGCATCGGTGGTTCAGTGGTAGAATGCTCGCCTGCCACGCGGGCGGCCCGGGTTCGATTCCCGGCCGATGCAAATGTTTTCCTTTTTAATTAATATACATATATAACGTAATTTTGCTTGAAAAGTACTTTGTACTACAGGCAATTTTTTTTTTTTTTTCGGAATGTGTATTGCTGTTGGCCCTACTGGCCTTGACAGCGTCGCTACAGGCAAATTAAGACATACTTCCTTATAAAATGATATTGAAAAAATATAAAAGGCAGCCGAAAACTCAATAATATTTTTGAGTACGGAGACTTCTAAATCTCAAATCGTTGTTAATAATTATTAATTTTTTATTAAGTTAAGGAAAAAATGGCTAAAAGACTTATTATGTTATTGTTACGTTCGAAACAAAAATTATAAATCTCTTGGAATATAAATTCTTCAAATAATCACATCATGTAATACAACCTCAATGTAATCGAAAACCAATCAAAAAGTCTACATTTTAAGGGCTATTTTCGCTTACAGGATTAAAATCACTATCTGTTCGAATTCAGGTGGTTATCGTAATACTAATGTGGTATACAATAGTTACGGTAGAAATGATCTTATCTTAGGATTCCGCTGAAATTGCTTATCATGATATTTCTCGTAAGGGCGGTTTCAGACCATATGATTATGACATCGTTTTCGATAGCCGTAAAGGTGTTTCTGACAATATTTACTCTAACCATTAGTGGATTGGTGAGGTACTAGCATCTGTCCACGACTTCGTCCGCGTCCTACCTTAGAATTGGTTTCAGAGGGTAATGAATCATCTGTAAGTAAATAGTCCTTTATATAATCCCACTGGAACCGATCATTTTTCCTTTGAAAAAAGTATGTATTAATCCAGGCGTCGTGGTTGTTTGCGCAAGCGACCCGATGACATCCCACTGTGGCTATGAGGGTTTCGCTGAGTTGAGTGAGTATTGCCGCTTTACTAACAGGCGGCCGAGTCCCACACTACCACTGCCTAGTGTACTTGACGAGTACACTACGGGCATTAGTGTGAGTAAATGATTCTTGATTGTTCTGATTATTCGAGTTACTAGTTTTTAAATAGCGCGATTGCCATGTGATCTCCGCAACCTAAAGGGCGAACCAACAACTCATTGAATAAGAGCAAATTACCTATCAAGAGTTAAAGATTATTATCACGTGTTTTAATAACCACTGAGACAGACAGCTTGAGATTCTTTCCCAAGCACGTTGGGGTGACCCGAGGGAACAAACGCCCAGACCAAAACAGATATTTTTAAGACACACATCTGCTCCGAGCCGGAATCGAACTCCTGATCGTCGAGGCTCAAAGCAGACTGACCAGCACGCCACAACCGTCGTCAAATGCTCGTGATATAATACTAAAGTATCTTAAATAAACACTTCAGATATTCGTAGTAGCTAATATGTATGAATATACCTATATGTGGGAGAACGGATATGAGAAACTCAGAAGTAGTGGGTAGTCTAAATATTTTATTATAATTATAACACACAAGTACTTGACAAACAATTTATTATGTGAATATTCATAATAATCATATGTTATTACTTAAACTAACAACATATGGAAGTTTTATAATTACCCGACCTCAAATAGTTCAGAGCACCGTCGTGCCGTGTTCACAGCCGGACAACTTCCGATCTGTTGACAGACCCTATAGCTATTTATATTGAGGCTTGCTCGTTAATGGCGGGGACGAGTAGTCAATTGCACTACTTTTAGTTCACAAAAATCAACCTCCCACATATAGAACAAATTAAAGGGATAATCAAAAAATTTGCCTTTATAATAGGCCTTTGAGCTGTAATGAAAGTACTTCGTAAATCGAAGTTATTCTCAGCAAAAAGATATTTCAGTCCCTTCGTTATCTTCTTAAATGTAACCCAGTACAATACCCAAAGTCTTCACTAACGAAGGGCTTAAATCTAAACCTTTTCGCAGCTCTAACATTTCAACATAATTTGTGCACAGTTTTCCTCAACGAGTATCATTAATGTACAATTTTTAAAGTCGTCAGGTATGTTCACGAATTTCGATATGCTATTGTAACCACATAATAGCTTTGCTCGATGCTTAATTCAACTAAATAGCAATTGTTTTTTTTTAAAGCACATTAGCGATGTTTTTTAAGGCATTACTAATATTCCCATTGCCCCTCCAAATAATCTCGAAGCTTGTGCTAGGATTGGGTACGACAATAGCCCAAGGGGGTCATGATCGAACCTGTGAGTCTCGCGTTAACTGAGCGAAGTCGGCACTTCTACCGTTGAGCTATTGAGGTTAACTGCTTTTTGAGGTATCGTTTTTTATAATAGAAAATGTTGTATATCATGATTTGTTATTTAGTAATCAGTTGTCAAATTATTATTAATGTACCTACACTTTACTTCGCTTCTATTATAAAAGTGATGTTAAGGTAAGGTAGAAAAATATCTTCTGTCAATTATTGTAATGGTTACTATTAAACGTGATTTCTACAATGAATTGTGTTTAAATATAATAGTGGCGACGGGATAAAGAAATTTTATGTGAAAATCCATATACAAATATGGCACATACACAGTCAATAAAATTCCACGAGTACCAACCCGGGAATGAAGATTTTCGACACTACATAGACAGGCTAGCCTATTGCTTCATAGCAAACAACATTGTTACGGATGAAGCAAGAAGAGCTAACTTTTTCACTGTTTGTGGCGCACAAGTATATGAGACAGTAGTGGCATTGATTACCCCTCAACATACTTATGAAGTTAATTATGAAACTATCATTACTTTACTTACGAAACATTACACGCCTAAGGCAAATGAAATAACAATGACATACCGTTTTTACAATCGAAATCAGAGACAAGATGAAAAAGCAAGTGATTACAATGCGGAACTCCGAAAAATAGGTGCATACTGTAATTTTGACAATCTGGAACACAATCTTCGAGATCGTTTAGTTTGCGGTATGAGAGACGAAAGATTAAAGTTCGAGTTATTGAAACGAAACAAGTTAAATTATCAAGAGGTATTGGACGAAATGATTTCTGTAGAGATTGCACATCATGACGTGAGCATGATGCATTCAAGTCCAGAGTCCTCCAGCAATTTTAACAGTAATAAATCCGCGTCAGGTTCTAGTGAAGAGCCTATGGACGTTGGCGCGGTGCGTGATAACATTTCTTCATACAAATATCGTTTTTGCTATAGATGTGGAGATAAACATAGTGGAGTGTGTCGACATATAAAAACTATATGCAGTTATTGTCAAAAAAAGGGACATATTGAAAAAATATGTACACAGAAACGTAATAATAATATAGAAATTTATTCACACACATACAAATACAAAAACAAAGAAATCATGAATCTTAAAGATGCATTTTGTATGCTTGCAAAAGGCTGTGAACTCAGCTTAAAGCTGCTTTTCAGTACACGCCTGGGGCAGGTGCTGCCAATACAGAAAATAATCCAACAAACATTTTGACTAACACATTTGTAAATAAAAAACGAAACAAAAAAGTAATAAAGTACATTAAAAAAACAAATAAAGGTAATAACAAATATTTATAGGATACATGAGCTGCACAAAAACCACGAAATGTAAAATACCCAAATTCACTAAATACGAACAGAGTTAATTTATGGAATAAATTTTTTAAAATATTTTAATATAATTGAATATAATTTAACTATTGTTTAACAGTAGACCAGTTTGTTTCCGATTTTTGACAGTTAAGGAGCCACTCTTTACATAATGTTCTAAATTTTATATTTGATTTACATGCTCTTATAGGTGGTGGAATGTCATTCCAACATCTGGATGCTGCAAATCGGAAACTGCCTCTAAATGACTCCAAATTTGACCGATGAGTGATTAAATTTAAGCATCGTGTAAAGCGCTGTTCACTTGCACTTTCGTTTTGGACCCATTTGAGCTTATTGGCTAAATAAAGGGGGCTACAATGCTTACGCAAATTAAAGACAATATTATTAATTTTAAGAATGCGTCTTTTTTTCATATTTAATATGTTGTAAGTATTCAAAAATGGAGTTATATGAGAGCGGCGAGGGACATGGTAACAAAATCGAATGCAGGCGTTTTGGACTCTTTGAACTTTCCGTTCCGTTTGTTTTCTCAAACATGGTCCATAAAGAACATCGCAGTAGTCCAGATGCGAAAGTACCAATGCATCCACAAGCCTCCTCCTTACATTAATATTTAAAAATGACCTAAATTTATATAGCGTCTTCAAGGCTGCGTAGCACTTAACTATTTTATGCTCACAATGTTCTCTAAAGTTCAAGCAACTGTCAAATAGGACTCCAAGATTAGGGATTAACATAGTTTCTTCAATCTGTTTGTTCTCTATAGTAATAGCAGGCTTCAAATCTCTAACTAAATTAATTTGTTTTTTTGTGCCGAACACAATGTACGTACATTTCTGTGGATTCATCGTAAGTTCGTTTTCATTCGACCAATTAGTAATTGATTTTAAATCTGTATTTAAATCATTAATGCTTTCTGCAATTCCTAACCTTGAAGAGGTGTCAATTTTGTGTAATATTTGTGTGTCATCAGCATACATATGAACTAACGATGTTTGTACACAACCAATTAGGTCCGCAGTGTATAAAGAAAATAACAATGGGCCAAGAATAGATCCCTGTACTACTCCACTTAAAACTGTAAGAGAATTTGATCGAATGGCTTCCCCTTCTGTGCTTAGGCATTCTACTACTTGTTGCCTATTTTGGAAGTAACTTGTGAACCACTTACATACATCAGCACTACAGCCATAAAAGTTCAATTTTCGTATTAACAGCCCATGGTTAAGACAGTCAAAAGCACGGCTATAATCCAAGAGGACCAGTACAGAAGGATTATTATTATTTGAAGCCGATAAAATTTCATCTAGTATATGTAATAAAGCTGTAGTCGTACTATGTTGTTTACGAAACCCAGACTGCTGTAACGGAATAATTTGTTTGCATTTAAAATAAGATGTCATTTGCAAATTTACAGCTTTCTCTACAATTTTCGATATAACCGGCAGTAGTCCTATAGGTCTAAGGTCTTTTAAAGATTCTACTTTAGATTTCTTGGGTATTGGTTTGACTATAGACGTTTTCCAAGAATGGGGAATTGGCTGTTTCCAAACAAGTATTAACAATGTGTGTGATGGCATTTAAAGAATAAGGCAATGTTAGTTTAATCATTTTCATAGATATACCGTCCGAACCCATGGCATTAGATTTAATTGATGCTATTAATTTTGATACTTCTTTTGCTGTAACGTATGAAAATTTAAATTGATCTGTAGATTGATGAGATGGAGTATATTTTTGGAAATTGCTGTCATTTATATTGCTACGACTTGGGGTGTTATACAGAAAACCTCTATTGATAATATTAGGATCGTTCAGATGATCAGGAAGCCTGTTAAAAGTGTTTTTACCCAAAATTTTATTGAATTCGTTCCACATTTTCCTGGGGTTTTTGATGTTTTCGTTAATTTTATGTGTAAAGTAATATTCTTTTTCCCTCCTAGATATTGATGTAACCAAATCTAGAAGTACTTTGTAATCATTTAAATCTTTAGCATCATTAGTTCTGTTTAGCCCTGTTACAGGCAGCGTCTCTGTCAATCATGAGAGCCTTCACCGTGTGTGTTATCCATGGGGTGGGTGGGTCTTTAAATTTCTTAACTTGTACCGGTACAAAATGATTAAATAAGCTTAAAATTAAGAAATTAAAATAATCGACCTTGCTTTCAATATCAGGTAATTGGAATATAAAACTCAAGGAGTTATCGAAGACGCATATTCATATGTGTTTATATCAAAACGGCCAAACGGTCTAAAGTGTACGGTTCTAGATACCCTATTTGAAGTTGGTATAGGAAAGGTTCCCTGAACAAATGCGTGGTCACTTAGGTCATCATTGTACTTTATATTCATGTTACTGGGAATCATATTCTGATTGCAACAAATGACATCCAACAGCGAGCGACAAGTAGGTGTTACACGTGTAGGATCATTGACGACTTGATGTAAGCCATAGTCGTTTAAAGTAGTAATAAAATTTTGCTTCAAAGAATTATCAGTTAATAGATCTATATTTACATCACCCATAACAAAAACAAAATCAAACGTCGAAGTAATAACAGATAAAGATTCATCTAACAAACCAAAAGGTTCTATAATTAAACTTTGGTGGTCGATAAAAACACCAACCGCTATTTTATATCGCTTAAGTTTTATTTCGAGCCATAGTTGTTCAAGCTCAGACGTCGGTATATGTAGTTCCCCAAAATGTAACTCCTCGCGAATGTATGCCCGACGCCGCCACCACGGCTCAGGCCTTGCCCTTCCAGTCGCGGCTTGTGTATAAAATTATAACCACTAATATTATAGTGCTTAACATTTGATACTTTAGTCAACCACGTTTCTGTTATCGCCGGTATGTCTGGTGAATATTCAGTTAAGGTATGAATTAGTTCATCTCTGCCCGTACCCAATGATTGAGCATTTAAAACTGATAATTTAAAATTGTGCTTGAATACAGCTATCTTTTTGGCAATATAAATAAATCAACACAATATTTTATTTTAATGTTAAAACTGTGCAACCCATATACTCCTCGAAATTTTAAAGTTATAAAAATATCATATATCCCATCAAAAATTAATATTAATATAATATTTTCCGTTGAAATCTTAACAAAATAACAGTGACTAAATAAAAATAAAATAAACTCAAACAAAACAGCTAAGACATTTAAGTCAAAAAATAAATAAAAATGTGTAGTAAAAACAATGTGAAAAATGATGTGAACAATATATAGTCATATAATAACATTCTCAATATCGCGCAAGCTAGATATCACACTGGAAGGAGAATTAGCAGCCTTACGGATATAAATTTGACTGTTTTTTACCCAAACATAAGTATACTTCTTCTCGCGAGCTTTCTGCTTTGTTAGTCGTAATAAATTCTTATTAAATGCTGTAAGGTGATCATTGATAAAAATGCGACGGCTAGCACCACTGAATCCAGCTCCCGTGGTTGTGAGTCCCATAGATCCAGACGAGTTGCGCCACTGTTTAGCTCTTTTTAATATATTTGTTTTAACTTCTCGATTATAAAAGCGTACAACTATAGGAAGGCTGCTAGACTTTTTTGGAGTTGCGGAAATAGCCGCGAAGGACGTATCTGTTGCTGGGGTCTCTTCTGAGATTACTAGATCAGTTTTATTTGATGAGTTCCGAGGTTTGATTCGATAAACAAAATCCAATTCATGCTCCTGTAGTGTAACACCTAAAAGCTCAGCAATATTCATAACAATGCTAGACAGATTCTCATTAGGGCATTGCGGAATACCCGATATTTCTATATTGTTCACGCGATCCCGTTGATCTCTCTTATTAATTTCCGATGTTAATTCTTCATTGCGTTCCGTTAGTAGTGTTATTTGATTGTCGATACAGTCGAAGCGTTCAAATTTATTTTCAAGCTCTTTTACTTTTTCTTGCAACACTGTCACGTCGGTTTTTAAAGTACTAAAACATGACTGCAAGGATTTCAAAGCCGCATCTTGTTCACTGAGTCTATCAATAATTTCAGACCGGAAAGCTCTTATTTCTGTCAATATATCATTAATATTAGTAGCTTCCAAGTTCTTGGAAGTGTTTGTTGCTGCGCGTCCAATTGTATAAGAAATACGGTTTTGGGAAGGTGCTCCTTTGGAAGAAGAAACACAAGGTTGACACTTCCATATCGCTCTTGCACTTGCTGTTTCGGTAGAGAAGTTGACACAGTCCGAATGAAACATGTGGCCACAACTGCTGCATTTAATTCTTTTTGTGTTGCCCTATATTATTATGACACTTTTCACATATAAAACCATTTTATTTCGTAATATAGGTGAAGTTTATACATAAAATGCAAGAAAAAGAAAAAATAGGTATATATATATTGGCTTTAAGATAGTGCTATGCACTGGTCTCAGAACTCTCAACGCTCGAGTTAACGCGTTGACGTATATCCACTAGACCAAGCAGGTCGTTCTGCTTATGTTGATAAATAGTTTGAACAGTATTTTTAGTATCTATCACTTTTTATTTATGTCGGTAGAGTTGGAATTAGCAACTATTTTATCACTTAGACGCTCTTTCTTTTACTAAAACACTTTAATTCACTTTAACTTTTACGTTAAAACCATATAAACCAATTATCACACACGGTCCGTGGACTTATAAAGTTAAGATTTAGCCACTTTTTACTTCAGATCTCTGAAACTATACGACAAAATAGATTTTTTTTTACGGAGCAAAATTATGTGTTGTTTACACTGCCGTGGCAGCACCTGTCCAATTAAGACCAAAATAAGAAAGTAAGAAATAAGAAAGTAAATTATGCTACGGATAATGAAATTAGTAATTCTAATGAGTGTCTAAATGGAATTTACTGTTTTTCCGACGATAGTCACTGCCAGCTACACAAAGTCCCACCAATTGAAGTTGATGTTTTCTTGACCGGAGTAAAAATTACTATGCAAATTGATTCAGGTGCTTCATATTCATTAATTAATACAGAAACATATAATCGCTTACCAGAATTTCAAAGAAAGGCATTAAAACCTCTAAAGATACAGTTATCTACATGGACAGACACACCTGTGAAATTACTGGGACAAATGAATTTACAAGTGAAGTATAAGGACTCTGAGAAACATTTAACTGTTATTGTAGCTAAAGGGAGAGGACCTAATTTATTGAGACGCGATTGGTTTCAACCATTAAAGATTTTTATTAATAATGTGAACTCACTGAAAGAATCAGAACTATGTCAAGATTTAATGATAAAGTACAAGACTATATTTGAGCCAGGATTAGGTACTTACCTCGGGGAACCAGTGTCGATAAAATTATCACCAAATGCAGTACCAAGGTTTCTGAAGGCGCGACTGGTACCTTATGCTTTAAAAGAGAGAGTCGAGAAAGAAATTGATAATATGGTTGCAGATGGTGTGCTAAGGCCCATACCATACTCGCAGTGGGCAACTCCAGTGGTCCCCATTATTAAAAAGAATGGTAATATTCGTTTATGTGGTGATTACCGTAGTACCATTAATCAAGCTATAGAATCGGATACTTATCCAATGCCAACTGTTAATGAGATGTTTGCTCTACTTGCGGGGGGAACATGTTTTACAACTTTAGATTTAGACAGAGCTTATACCCAAGTGATCGTCGACGAAAAGTCTGCCAAACTGCTAACTTTAAATACTTGTAAGGGGTTATTTTCAGTGCATCGATTAGCATTTGGAGTAAAAGCTAGTCCTGGAATTTTTCAACGTATAATGACGTCATTGCTCGCGAATATTCCAGGTGTAGCAGTCTTGCTTGATGATATAATTGTAACGGGCAGCCATTATAAAGAAATGCATGAGCGGTTGGATCTGGTACTAAAGCGTATAGAGCATGCGGGATTAAGATTAAATAAAGAAAAATGTAGATTTGCCAAGAACCAGGTTGAGTTTCTAGGATTCGTCATTGATGCAGAGGGTATACATCCAGCCCGTAGTAAGATAGATGCAATAGTGAATACACCACCACCGCAAAATATTCAACAACTGCAAGCATTTTTGGGACTTTATAACTTTTATGAACGTTTTATCCATCACAAAGCAACTATATTAGAACCACTACATCGTTTGTAAGATAAAAAAAATATTTGGAAATGGACTAACAAGGAACAGGCTGCATTTGATAAAGCTAAAAATCTAATAACATATGATATTACTTTGAGTCATTATGATGCAAATAAAAAACTAATTTTGACATGTGACTCCTCAGAATATGGTATAGGCGTGGTGCTTGCCCACGTTTTGGAGGAAGGTGTGGAAAAACCCATAGCTATGGGTTCAAGAACGTTACACCCACACGAAAGACGGTATTCTCAATTAGACAAAGAGGCTACTGCAATTATTTTTGGAATCAAAAAGTTTCATAACTATCTGACGGGTCGGGAATTCACTATTATTACGGATCATCAGCCTTTGTTAGGAATATTTAATCCGTCTAAGAAAATACCTGACTTACTATTTCCTCGTTTAGTGCGTTACTGCTTATTACTGTCAGCACATAACTACAATATTATATACAGACCAGGAAAGACAATTGCATATGCAGATGGTTTGAGTCGCTGGGCACTCCCTGTAACACCTACTTCAGTTGATTTACCTGGTGAAGTTTTACTTATAGCTGAAACACCAGAGGATTTACCCTTTGGTGCCGATGAAATTGCAAAAGAAACATCCAAAGATAAATTACTGCGGCAAGTATTACAATATATTTTGAAAGGATGGCCAGCACGAGTGCAGGATAAAGAAATACATCCCTACTGGTTACATCGTACGGAAATGAGCTTACAAGAAGGATGTATTTTATTTGGAAATAGAGTAGTCTTACCACCCGCTATGAGAGATATAGTACTGAAATTACTGCATCAGACACACAGTGGCATTGTTCACACTAAAGCACTAGCACGTAGCTACTTTTGGTGGCCACATATGGATTAGAGTATTGAATTGGTAATATCTTCTTGTGAACGTTGCCTTGAGAATAGGAATATGCCTCCAAAAACGTCTCACGAGTGGATTTTACCATCCAGACCATGGTCACGTATCCATATAGACTTTGCGGGTCCATTCCAAAATAAAATTTTTCTAATCATAATTGATTCGTTTTCGAAATGGCCCGAAATACATGTAGTCAACAATATGACATCTCGCATTGTTATTAAGCACTTAAGATATATTTTTGCCCAACATGGATTGTGTGAAACTATAGTGTCTGATAATGGAACTCCTTTTGTATCTAAGGAATTTAAAAATTTTTTAGAAGCTAATAAGATAAAGCATGTAACAACGGCTCCTTACCACCCTGCTACCAATGGCCAAGCCGAGAGAATGGTTCAGACACTAAAAAATAAATTAAAGAAAATGGAACAGATGCCTTGGGAAATCAAACTACCTAAAATTTTGTTAAGCCTGCGGACTACACCATGTTCGGTAACAAATAAAAGCCCAGCAGAACTGTTGATGAATAGGCAGCTACGAACATTATTGGACACTGTTCATCCTGCCACAATTAGACATAGGAAAGTAGAACAACAAGTAGAGAATAATGCTCAGTTAGACCATAGGGAAGCTGACATAGGAAACAAAGTAATGTATAGGAATTACTCTGAAGGACCAAGGTGGATGCCTGGAATAATAACTGAAAAAGAAGGCCCATCTAGTTACAGAGTAGAAACAGAAGAAGGAGAGACAGTACTCAGACATATTGATCAGTTAGTAAAGATAAAGAATAAACAAAAAGAGGACTCGGCATCAGATCAAATTCAAACTCATTTGAATGATCAAAATCAAGATAATGATTCAGATCAGACCACAAATGATGATATTGTTGAAATTCCCAGTTGTGAACAGTGGGCTGACATGCTCGGAATTCCAACAGCTTCAACATCAGATTCAGGGAAGATAAGAAAAAGAACTAATTTTCATTCAAAAGTTCCTTACAACAGACCTTAACTCTTATGTTATGATTTGGGACTATAATATTGCATTGTGTTAATTAGTTTGGTTACTTAGTAATAATTATTAATTAGATTGATGAGATAATGTATCAACCTGGGGGAAAGGTATGTTGTATATCATGATTTGTTATTTAGTAATCAGTTGTCAAATTATTATTAATGTACCTACACTTTATTTCGCTTCTATTATAAAAGTGATGTTAAGGTAAGGTAGAAAAATATCTCCTGTCAATTATTGTAATGGTTACTATTAAACGTGATTTCTACAATGAATTGTGTTTAAATATAATAGAAAATATGGGTTCCTAACACAAACTTCTATTCCTTATTTAATTATGCCACCAATTTTTTTTTTTTGAGAAAAAGAGACTGGATTGGAAATATGTATTATCTTGAGTGTTTCATTATGTGATTTAGTTGGCAAGCAAGCCAGTGTTGCCAACTCTACCAAAAAATCTGTAGCCTGCCCCGAAAAGTTGTTCGATATCCAGATTTTTTACCTAAAAATAGCTAGAAGTAGCTAAAGCAAAAATCCTACTTTTGACAATATAGGTTGATTCAGTGCGTTCAGTCTCTTTAAAATTAATTTTCATATTGAGTTAGGGAGTGAATTAAGTGTAGGGTAATTATGGGGTTCATATTGAATGACCATGCCCACACTGTATATACGTATTCTTCGACACCTTGACTTACTCCCCAGAAACGTTGGAAATAATACTCATCAAAGTAGGGGCAGTGTCGCTTCCGTGCATACAATAGACGAAATAATATTAATTAACGAAAAACATTGTCATCCTCTAGTTAAAAATACATACAATTCATAACAGTATAGTTATTTTACTAAACTCCTTAGTATAATATAATGGTTCTTTCATGAAAATTTCTACACTTTCACTTGCTTCAACATTTTCAAACTAGATGGCGGTGTACTCACTTGAATCGCGCTAACGTTGTCCTCACCGAAATGTATATAGAGTAAATCTAAATTTCGTTAAGTGTGAGTCAATAGGTACTGGATAGGTCGATAACAAGAATTTTTGCCGTGCAAGCATTTTGCTTGCATTATAGTGATGGGTTTCTCGTCAATTTTAGATGAGGATGAGGGAGTCCCTCATATTACTTTGTGAGGCTTTAATTTTCGCCTCATAGATCTTAACTGTCAAATATCGCTTATTGATATATTCATTTGCGACACACGAGTGGTGTTGCGAGGAACAGTTATTTTATTTTAAACTAGCCGCGCGTTTGGTTCCGCTCGCGTGGAGTACGGATTTTTCTTTATTGCATGGAACCCTTATTTTTTTATAAAATAAAAAGCCTAAGTTACTCGTTATAAAATCAGTTATCTGCCAGTGATTTTCGTTAAAAATCGGCCCAGCTAAAATTAGCCGGAATATTCCGACAGACAGACAAAAATATTATTTTTTTTTAAATATATTTCGGTGAATAACTGTTAAAATTGGAATTACAAACTTAGAAACTTCAATTTTATTTATTTGTATAGATTCATATTAAAATTATTTGGCTACATACCGCCATACATATTAGCATCGTACAATAATTTTTTTTTTTAAATCGATTCGACAAATCATAACTCACGCCCTCACTCATTTATGTAAGAATATCGAATAATGT
Organism: Hestina assimilis; assembly: GCA_023373885.1. Lineage (NCBI taxonomy): Eukaryota > Metazoa > Arthropoda > Insecta > Lepidoptera > Nymphalidae > Hestina > Hestina assimilis. The sequence goes on along the minus strand of CM041750.1, from coordinate 2,442,219 downwards.
CGAATATCGAGGCATCATCCTCATTCCTCAAATCCTCATCATTCGCCTCAACTGATCAACTCGCCTCGCGACGTGTCGAGTCGGCCACAATCTCGCAAAAACGATGAGCGAGTGAGGTGGTTCATTGTTGAAAAATGAGTACTTAACTCTTTCAATTTGTTCTCAAGAGTACCTCTAATGAGGCAACTCACGAGTGAGGAACGCATCACTACTACACTGTATATACGTATTCTTCGACACCTGGACTTACTCCTCAGAAACGTTGGAAATAATACTCATCATCAAAGTATGTGTCGCTTCCGTGCATACAATAGGCGAAATAATATTAATTAACGAAAAATACATGCAATTTATAATAGTGTAGTTATTTTACTAAACTCCTTAGGATATTATAATAGTTCTTTCATGATATATATTTCTACACTTTCACTTATAGCTTCAACATTTTCAAACTAGATGGAGTATCAACCATCTCGAAGTTGTTCGAGAAACTGCTGCTGCTGCACATGGCACCTCACCTCCAGCCTCGCGACGAACACTTCACAACGCACCAGCTCGCGAGGGTATTGCACGACCTTGCAGTCGCTAGCAACAAACGCGAGCGCGCCGTCGCAGTACTCCTCGACATGGAAAAAGCGTTTGATCGCGTAAGGCACGCCGGCCTGCTCTACAAGCTGGCCACATCCGCTATTCCCCGTCGAATAGTTAGGATTGTGGCCACCTTCCTGCAAGACAGACGCTTTCAAGTGGCAGTTGAAAGCGCTCTTTCGACGGAGCGTTCCATCCACGCCAGCGTGCCCAAGGAAGCTGCTTGTCACCCGTGTGCTACAGTCGGTACACGGATGACATCCCCGTCACCAGCCAACGACGCCGCGACGTCATCAATCATTGCGACGTCGCTGTCAGCCGCACACACGGTGACTAAGATGCAGCGCACACTCGACTCCCTCCCTCCCGCTTGACTAAAGGACTGGAGACTGACGATCAATGTGGCAAAGACTCAGGCGATTTGCTTTAGAAGCAGGAAACCACCCGTGCTGATGCTCATGGGCGAGAGTGTCGCTTGGTCGCCGAAGGTTAAATACCTCGGGGTGACCATCGACCACTCCCTGTCTTTGAACACACACGTAAACAACGTTGTCGTCTGAAGTCCCATTTACATCTCTCCGCGAAGCTCGGCGTCTACAAGCTATACATCCGCTCCCGCCTTACCTACGCCGTCCCGGCATGGTATGCCTTGGTGGCGGAGACGAACCGGCAACGACTGCGTGCGCAGCAGTCGCTCGCGCTACGCACCATCACAGACGCCCCTCGCTTCGTGCGGAACTCGACGATCTCCCGGGACCTGCACATGGAGAGCCTGGACGACTTCATTAGACGCCTGAGTACTTCCCTGTTCGAGCGCGCTGACGGATCGCGTTTCCGCCATCTGCGGGAACTTGCGCCATACCATCGACGCCCTCCGGACAAGAAAGCCTTGCCGAAAGACCTCGTCTCCGTAGCCGCCACTACCGGACTTACCACAATCTCTTCTGAAGATGGCTGGTAGAAGTACTTTGGGAACGCTCTCCCGTGGAGCTTAACGTCGCCCGAAACAGGAGGGAGCCATGGATTTGACCTGTGCGCCGCTAGCATGCTGGTCGCCCGCGAGGGCTTACCCCAAGCGGGCTCGACCTCGTTGGCGGCGCCACCCACTAGACATGACGCCCGGATATACGCGGGCCCGCAGAGCCCAACCCCGTGACCCGCCTGTCTTAGTAGGCGGCGTCGAAACCACCATAAAAGGCCGTTGCCTTGTTTGGTTACCCCGAGACCCTAAGGGGTCGACGAGATGAACCCAAGTTCAGAGTCAAGATCGGTTGACAAATTTAGTCAAAAAAGACTAATAAGATTATTTTATGGTCTGATATTGTAAGTTTTATATATTGTAGTAAACTCAAATATTTTTCTCTGTCTACTTTCACATGGCTATTAAGTTTCCAGTAAATAGTCGAAGAGTCATGCTCCTGTTGTGGCGTGTTGGTAGCGAGCTTGTCTTAAGTCTCGCGGGTTCGATTCGCGCTCCGGGCAGATATTTGTAATCATGTTATAAATATCTCTGTCTGGGCGTTAAGTGTAGTGTAATGATGGGGTTTATATTGAGGGACCATGTCTACACTGAATTGAGGGTCATAATTCCTAATTCAGTGTAGTGTATTCACTACTTTAAGAGATGATAAATTGAACAGAACAGATGATAAAGGAACCTGGATTTATAGTCAGTAGTCTGTATAATCTGTGACACGCTACACCAGCGCACAGCGATAGGAACGGAACTAATTGTTAAAACTTAGAAGCGTAAAAAGAAAAAAAGGTAGAAGAAACATCAGATAAAGATGTTTTGTGTGCGTAATGGCAAATTACATATATAATTCACAAATGCACCTATGTCATTGACAGTCTTGATCGGGTATAAAAAATGCCAACATCTTCATATGTATCTATTTCTTTTACTCGTATTAATGCTTCGAGCAACAGACTAAGATAACAATACTTACTTAGAAGAGTGGCAACATAGTATGGCTCCATCCATGAGATTTCAAGCTTAGAAGTGTCCCATCTGTCATGAGTAGGATATAGTAATCAGTGTGAATGCCATAGATAATAATTAAAAATAAACCACATACACATTCATAAACTGTGAATGTTGAGAAGTGGCTTTACATGAAATGGTACATTTTTTTCAAATATGTAGCTAACGAGAGACGAAAAAAAGCTAGATCTTGCTATAAAGTAGGTTAATTTAGCACCTGGTGCGAAGCGGTTATCGTAGCCTATGGGCGCTGGCAACACCATTCATTTGAAGCTCTCACTCATGCGTTGCCAACCTCGAGATATTGGTTCGTAAATATCCTTTGCTCAGTAATTTTACTAGCCATGTCATATTAGTGTTTCTCATATCGAAGCACAGTAATGTAAAATACACTACTGCTTTGCGGTAGAATATATGGCACTGCGTTGCTACCTAGCTGGCCTCGTGCAATAAAAGTCGTAATTTTTATTAATTCCTTTAATCTTTTTTCTCTTCTGATTTTTGTAAACAAGATTTTGTATAGTAACATTTTATTTTATTATTATTACTGTGACGTTTTAAAACTTTCGTGTGTAGATTTGAGTTTTCTTGTTCAATTGATTGAAGGAAAAAAGATCGTGACAATGTTTGCTTACGGAAAGGCTTTCAAAGTGACCCTTCTGGCTTAACCTTTCTGAATTTTACCATCTTGCGAGAAACCTTTTTGTGATTTACGCTGAATTTTTATTTTAGTTTTTTATGAGACTATGTTTTTGTTGTTCGTTTATTTATAAGGGTTACATTTTTTAATTTTTTAAATTAAATTTTTATTAAAATTTGGTTAAATTTTTATTTTTTCAAAGAAATATAATTAAGTAATTTGTTTAGTTTGGTAAAGGTCGCGGGAGTCTGCTGGATGCGGGTGGCGCAGGACCGGTCATTGTGGCACTCTTTGGGTGAGGCCTATGTCCAGCAGTGGACGTCCTTTGGTTGAAAAAAAAAAAAAAAAAAATTTGTTATTTGAGTAATTTGTCCAATAATATTATTCAATACCTATACAATGTTACAAGTAATTAACCTGAACTATTTCTTAACTTTTGAATAGCGTTTTTAAAATATACAAGATAACAAAATACAAAAGAAAAAGATAAAAAACCTGTCTAAACCAACTTATTAGAGTTAAATCCTTATTCATGACACTTTCACATTATATCGGCATAAGTTAATACAATTTGTAATGCTTTTGCTACGGTAATGAGAAACAGTTTATGGATTTGGTAAAGTTGGGTAGTGCGCCAAATTATTTATGATAAAATATACCTTTTACTATCAAATTACAAATATATACAAGTTAGATAGTATACTAAGGTCGTAAATCAAGTATAAATCACATATTGAAACTATGTCTCCGGACCCCTGATTCAGGACATCATTATCCTAATGGGAGCCACACACGACACTCAAGTGTGTAGCGTTTATTATTTATCTTTAAATTTATTCTTATTTTATTTTTCTGAAACTACTTTTTGCTGAAATGCGAATAATTGGTCACGTAATATCTTATTTCGAAAACAATAATGAATGTAAGCATGTTATGTAATCAACAAGACGTATATTATATACGTATATGTTAACGTATCAGGTCAAATTCTTAAGCTTTGCGTAACAGTGTACACTGTACTGTGATGTATTTGATAAAAGTATACTCTCTGTCTCTCTCTCTCTCTTTCTCTCTCTCTCTCTCTCTCTACCTAACCTTACCCCTTTTCAAGTTCTTCAGATATTAAAATATGGCTCTTTATAGGTTCAGAATCATCGGCTAAGTATTGTTTCTACAGCAAATAAGTAGCATATACTTAATTTCTACTCTCAAGTTAAGTATAGTTTGTGAATTCTTAAGTTTATAAGGAAAACACTAGAGAAAAATCGAGTTAGTAAGAAACAGCACCTACCTTATACAGAGCGTACATCTTATCCCGGTTTGAGAACACAGCTTAAGATGCTATGCATGAGATTCTACAAATTCCTTTGTCTGTACTAAGCTTAAAGTAGTACAATGCAACAACAATATATTTTGTAGTGTTTGGTAATGTATTATATATAATACTAGCTTAACCGAGTTACTGTGGTTCATTTTAATATTAATTATAAGGATACTAAATAAAAGTGTACATATATTCCATGAGAATAGATCTTATAAATTTCTGCTCCCTTGTGACTTCGAAATAAAAATATTTAAAGAATTTCCTCATTGAAAAATGCAACTTCATGTAAGAAATACAAATGAATACATCAGGTACTTATTTTGGGAACCCAAACCTGCGAAACCTGCAAATGAATTAGAAAAAAATTTAGATACAGGTAAAAATAGACTAGACCTTGAGAAAAGACGTTCGCTACTTTTTATTGCAAAAAAAGGATCGAAGGGATTGAAAGATTGTATTTTTTTTTATGTAAGAGGGGCAAACGGGCAGGAGGCTCACCTGATGTTAAGTGATCACCGCCACCCATGAACATCTGCAACACCAGAAGGCATGCAGTCGCGTTGCCTACCTTTAAGGAAAGAATACGCTCTTCTCTTGAAGGATCCCAAGTCGTGAAATTCTACCGGCGGGATCAATCCAAACAATTCCTCAGAACACTCCCAGTGATATATGCGATAGAAGATGCAGAGTAATCTGACATCTCTACGCAATGCCAAGGGATCAAGCCGATTGGAAAGGGCTTGATCGTCGACAATTCGAGCCGCTCTACGTTGGATGCGGTCAATTGGAAGTAGCTGGTACTGGGGAGCTCCCGCCCAGAGGTGAAAGCAGCAGTGTATGGAAAATATATTTTTATATAAAGGTGGCGCAGTAAAAATCATGCAGTTGAAGAAGAAGAAGAAGAAGAAATTAGTTACTTATAAAGCTATAAATAAATAAATAAATAAACAAACGCTACACACTCAACGACCCCCATTAGGATAATTATATCCTGTGTCGGGGTCCGGAAACATTCACAATGACAAGGACAAACAAAACCAGACCGGAAAACATGCCTGTACGATTAATACAAACATCTGCTCCGAGCGGGAATCGAACCCGCAACCGTCGAGGCTAAAGGCAGACTCGCTACCTACAACGCCACAACGGTGTCAAACAGCTATCAGCAGGGTATTAACGTCGGTTAGTTATTTTCAAGACCATTTGATCATTAAAACATTTCAAGTTGCAAAAAATTAATGTAGCCAAATTTCCTTGGCTCCGAAATGCTATTTTCATACTTTTTATACTTTACCAGGAAACCAGGCTTCGTGCCAGAGTGCTTCATAACAGTGTGGCGTAACGGTGTACACCTGAAAAATATATTTCTTTTTTAGGGTCGAGTTGTAAGCAATTTATTTCAAGTACTCTTAAATTATAAAAGTGCGGTCAAATTATTCTTAGTACATGTAAGTACAACTACGAATAACTTACTTTAGTGAAATATTAATATAGTATAGCTGATAATTAAAGATCCACGAATCAAAAAGAAATTTACAGGGAATTTTGTAATTAGTTATGAAATTGGTATCATACAAAACGATTAATCAAACCATCGTTGAGCATAAAGAATTCTTAACTTAATATTATAAATGGGCAAGTAGGCTTATTATGCGAAAGTGAGTTATTAGTTTGGGGGTCAGCGGAAAATTTGTTTTGTCAGAGAGTTAATAAGTTCCTAAGATGATATTGTCTTCAATAATGCGGAAATGTTTTTATCAATAAAATATTTTTATTATATTATAGGTTTCTTTGTGACGTTTTGACACTTGAATTGACATTTTATTTTGACACTTGAATTTGATATTGATAAAGATAGACCATGGAGACGGTTATAGGCTACTATTTGTCGCGAAAACAAAACTAGACAGGGGTGAAATAGGGGGCTGTTAAATTCGTATGAAGAACCAATTATTTCTATATTGCATTCATTGAACTCATTTAGAAACGTTTCATACATGCGGACACAAGCTAAGTGAATGTTGTATTTTTTTTCATCTGACGTTAATTAATTACCGCTACCCTTGAACATCTGCAACATCAGAGAGTATCCAGGTGCGTTGGCGCCCTTCTTAAGATGGCTATCACGCTGACGAACAAACGTGACTGACGAACAGTCACTTCACGAGTTTTTCACCAACGTACAGGGGTAGTTAACTAGGCGGGCATTTTAAGGCCTACCACCAGTAAACAAATGTGAAGTGTCAAGTAACCAAACGAATATTTTATATTATATTCGTTGGTTAGTTGATATTTTAACTTATTTGGACGGCATCCAAGTCCGGTTTGTCGGTAAAGCTATGTTAACGAGTTTTTAAATCCTAGCTTACGTATCTCAGAAATATCTGTGTATTTTGTATACAGATAAATATTGTTTAAAAGATTTTGTAAGTTATTTATAAACACTTATAAAATATAAAAACCGTAACTATTTGGTAGACAACAGGAAGACTAAGCCTTTTGAAATTTAGAAAAAAAAACATCTTCATTTACAAAAAACAAAAGTAATGGCGCAAGAGTTAATAAAACAATTACTTGTCAAAACAGCTCAATTTATAAGTCATTTTCTTTCTCGCACAACCACTCGAAGAATCTACTTCCGCCGGCGGTCTTTTCGAACCGATGCGACCTGGAAATCTTTAAGAGAAGAGCGTATTCTACCTTAAAGGTCGGCAACGCACCTGCATGCCGTCTGGTGTTGCAGATGTTCAAGGGCGGTGGTGATCGCTTAGCATCAGGTGAGCCTCCTGCCCGTTTGTCCCCTCTCACATAAAATAAATTATAATAAATTCACAAATATTATGTATAATTCAATTTTTTTTTTGCTACTAAGTTGGGAAGTAAGCATACGGCCCTCCTGAAGGTAAACGGTTGTCGTAGCCTATGAGTTCTTGCAAGTTGCAACATCATTCATTTGTAGGTGTCACTCAGACGTTATGCCGCCCTCGGGATACTGGTTCCCAAATCTCTTTTGCCCAATTTAATTAGCTACAGTATCCCTCAAACTGAAACTCAGTAATGCAAAATCCACTGCTGCTTTGAATTAGAGTAATTGAAATTGCGGTGGTACCTAGCCTGCTTCTTGCAATAAAATGGCTTCCACCAAGAAATATGTAATTACATTACAAACAATTTGGGATTTGTGGAAATTTTAATAAGGTATACTCTACGTTGCACCACAGACTACCGCTCCGTAATATGCAAGTTACAGATTTTGTGGTCTCATTTGGCTCAACTAAGTTCTAATTTGATAACACAACAAGTTGCAACTAACTTAACAAGTTGAAGTTACTTGGTTACAAGTAATAGTTTCATGGAATTGTGAATATTCAAAACGGTATTTAGATATTATAAAGTTTTAAGGTATTCTCGTCCATAACGAAGCAAATAAGTACAATATTCGAGTATAAATTGAACGTAAATTCGTTGAACGTATTCTTTAAGCATGTTATTCTTCATCCTAGCATTATAACCGGTATTTTTCCTACACAGGGTCTGCTTATTATTTTTATCCGGATTTGAAAGGTTACTAGTTTTCACACAAAGCGATTGTCATCTGACCTCCGCAACCCTAAGAGCGAACCAGTAACTCATTGAATAAGAGCAAATTACATATCTAGAGTTTAATTATTATTACCAAACTAAAATCAATTACCAATCTAGAGTTGAATTATTATTAAAAAAAAAAAATAAATGTTAACTGAAATCTTTGCCAAGATTGATTATTTAAGAAGCTCTTAAAGAAGCTTCTTAAAGTCTTGATTAAAGCAGATTTATGGAGTTGCCTTTGATGATTTGCCTGTTTGCTATCGGTTTGGTAAAATCTTATTCAAAGTGTTCCAATTCCGACTTTATATTTACTTTAATCTTGATCAAAAGTAAACTTTGTACCTTTGATAGAAAAACAAACTTATTAAGGAAATAAATTATTTATAAATACCATATTATATTATGTATACCTTTATAAAAAAAAGGAGGTATATCTCACTGACTTATAATTATAAACGCCCAGCCTAAACCTTTGGACCTAGAAAGCTGAATTTTTGCAGGTGTTGTTTTTAATTTTTTTATGTATGAGATGCCCGCCATTTTTTATACTATTATACAAGCATGAAACTGAGTATGTTTTTAAGCAAACAATTAAAGATGTCCCGGCGTCGGGATGTGACGACCCCATCGCCCGCTGTTGGGATAACATCTGTCACAGCAGAGATTATTCCACCAGAGCAATCAGTCACACTGGTGGTAGGTCTTTTGTTGCAAGAGGCCGGCTAGGTAGGTATCACCGCAGAGTCAAATATTCTGCTGCCAAATAGTAATGCTTAGGCATTATTGTGTTCCGGTTTGAAGGGCGCTGTAGGCTATTGAAATTACTGGGCAGAGGAGATTTAAGAACTAATATCTCGAGGTTGGCAACGCGTGAGTGGCACTTACTAATGGTGCTGCAAGCGCTCATAGGCTACCATGACTTACCATCTGGTGGGCCGTATGCTTGTTTGCCAACTTGTAACATAAAAATATCATATTGTATACGTATGTGAAAATGTCAATAAATCCCATATTATAAAAGTAATTCCGCTATCATGTCTGTCTGTCTGTTCGCTATAAGCTCAAAAATAACTGAAAGGTTACATGGACAAGTTATAGGTGTATAATTTGTTAACCTCTTTAAAAATAACGACGGTCGGAAGTAGAGGGAGACAACTTCATAAAAAGGTAGTCTCAGAGGGCTGTTACCCTGCCTTACGGCGCTTCACTTTAACGTTTGCCAGGGCCAAAGGGTCTTGGTCGGTGGAACAGGAAGACAACCTGTCTAAAAATCACGCCGGACGATCGTAGAGGGACACAACCTTATTAAAAAGGTAGTTTCGGTAGAGGGGTCCTAGGGCTCCCTGCACTGACGATCGGCGCCGGGGCGTCGCGGATTGCGCTAATGACGTGACGTCCCATTATGGCGGACAAGGCGGTTCATTGGGTTTTAGATGGTATTGCTTAGCTCGATTAGCGACCGCTGAGCCCCACAGTACCACTACTTGTAGTGGTGCGCGTAAATGTGATTTCCATCGTTAAAAAGGTGTATAATACACCTTAAGTTAAGGTTTGTTAAGGTTTAGTGTAAATTGATTGAAATATGACGAAAATGAAATAATTATTGAAAATGGCGGAAACAGATAAACCAAATCGTTTGTTAGTGGCAAATAAAACCATTGTTATATTCGTCAATATCTCCACGTCAAGTTCCATGACAAAAGAGGTTTATGCAATAATAAAGATACTTAATGACGTAACAATGCCGGTTCAAGTTAACTCCGGGTAAGACATTGTTCGTAAATGAACTTTTCATGTCAAACAATACGACGAAAAAGGTTTTCGTTGTCCAAACATTAGACCCGCTATTTATTACGTGTACTAAACCAAACAACTGATTCTCATAAATTATTATCTTACTAATAACAGAGGTCTTTTACTTACACTAGCAATGTAATATGAGCTATTTGCCTCATTACCTGAACGGTGGAGTAGTACTAGAGCAATGCTTTTCCCAGCACAAACGGGCCGCCTTGACCGGGAAAGTACTATCCATTCACAGAAAATCGCCGCAAAGTAACAGTATCAGTAGGTACTCCTATCTTTTGGGTTGGTAACGCGGATGAGGTACCGCGCGCGTTCATAGGTTGCGGTGACTTACCATCGGGCGGACTGTATGCTAGTTTGCCAACCGTCAAGAAAAAAAGAAAGACCGATTTGTATTGTGAAAATTGCAGATTCGATCCTAATTCCTTGGGCTAACGTCGTACCCACTCCGAGGACAACCCACATGCTTTTTTGTAAGAGTAATGGGATTATTAGTAATGACTCGAAAAAGCATTGCTCATATTTTTTATTAAAAAACGACTTATAAGGGTGCTAGTTCGTTCGACTGTAGGAAATCTCTATTCTATCTGTAGGTTTTCATGCCTGAAGCGCTGAACCGATTTTGATGGATATTGGTATAAATAAATGGGAAGTTGGAAAACTGTGGTTATAAATAATTTCTAATCTTAAGACAGGTTCGCTATCGCTGCGTCAAAACTCCGTCAAATATCTAATAATTATTAGCAAAGAACTCTATTTTTGTATATTATAAAATGGCATATTCCTCATCATAGATATCCTAAGCAATCACTGTGCACACAAAGATCAGAATCCAAAGGGAATAAACATCAAAGAGCGTATAATCTTAGCTGGGATCACACTGGAAATTCCACTTAAGCTGACATGAAACGTTTCCTTAGCGCTCGTGCGTATTTACTGTAGCGTCACTTCAGTGCTTCTGTGCATTAGGCACATAGATATACAACGTCTAATTAAATAGAAACACAATCTAGTGTAAGAATACTGTGTTAAATGTATAAATGATTTTATGTAAATATTTCTGCCAGTGTTCTTCCACCAATTCTGTTAAAAAGGTTTGAGCAAAATTTTAAGTAGATTGAACCAAGGAATCGCGCTATCCCATACAAATTTTGAAACACCGCCCCCTTTCAAATCCCTTAGTAGAATTTCAGAATCCTTTCTTATCAGATGCCTACGTTATACGAAGAACACATCCTTCAAATTTGAGGTCGCTACAATCAGCGGTTTAGGCTATACACTGATCCGTTAGTCATTGGGGACAAAGCATTTTATATATATAGATTGTGGTTCGGCCTTTGGGTTTTGAGATCAGATAGCAATCGCTTTGTGTAAAAACTAGTAGCCTCCGTGTAATGAAAATAAGCAGATCCTAGGTAAATACCAGAAATAATGCTAGGAAGACGAAGCTTTTGTATATATATTTATATTGTTTTTGTATATATATTTATATATTTATATATTTATATTGTTAATACAAACAAACGGACGCTTGCCACTGTTCTGCTATTTAATTACATTCAGTAAAAAATAAAGAAATAGCTAGGGTTAAGCGTCTACATGACACTTGGAAAAACCTTTTCTATTAAAGAAGGAAGTGTGCTGTAAATCATTTAAAAACTCCCAATCTAACTTTTGACATGGGTTCGAGGAAAAAAAGCGCTTGTCATGGAAATAAATACGGCTTTAATATACTGCACAAGACCCTTTACTTTTAATAGAATCGAGAAATGTGCTCCGACGGTATGCGGCTGACTATTTGACCATAATCCCGGGTCAATTTTGTTAAACGAGTTTTAAAAAAATTAATTCATCACTAAGGAAAGCTAGTAACAAACAATACAAGCACGTAATTAAAAATAAAACAAATATATTAGAAATGCCTTTTGAATTTTATTTAATAATTGGTTTTAAGGCAATGGCTGCTTTTGTTCATTATTTTATAATTTTTAAAAGCTGAAAGGTTCAATTCGAAAAGGATGTTATAGCCATGCTCCTCCCAGCACAGATGGCCCGGCTCTAATAGGGTAGTACTACCCTCTCACACAAAAACTGCTTCAAGTAACAGAGTACTGTTGCGTTTCGTGTGACAAGTCAGAGCGCCAGAAGACCAATCTCCCACCCATTCCGTCTGCTCCTTTCTTTTTCCCTTCTTATCCCTTTCCTCTTATACCTTGGGTTGGCTACGTGCATGTGATACTTCAAGTATCGCACGCGTTCATAGATTGCGGTGGCCAACAACACCAACAGGCGTCATGAAATATAAAAAAACGGATAAATGTATGTATTAAATATCAATGTATATTTTTCAATCTATGTGGTATTGATTCTGCTCATTCTTCCGGACTCCCGACACAGAATGTTATAGAATTCAAATTCTATATAAATATAAATATTTTTATTCAACGTAAAACCATATCACTTATTTGTTGAAAACCAGATTCTACCACCGGCTCCAAATTCAAACCTCTACCTGAGAAGAGTTCACTTATAAGCCTGGATTGGCAATCTCATTCGCAAGGTGTGGTGTCTGCAAGATTTTCACTAATTCATACAAAATATAATACAAGGTTTAAAATATAATAATATGTATTATCGCAAAGGGATAATTAGAAGTATATAACATAAAATAATAAGAAAAAGTGACAAGAAAAACTTTATAAACAAGCTTAAAAACTTTCTCTTAAGAACTTTAAGTTTGTCGTGGTTCGGTATTTTCTTATCGTGTCTGCTAATTGCAAAAGTTCCAAACGAAAAAAAAATTGATATCGATTTTAGCCTTTTTAATAAGACTACTTTTATCTATTTTTCGTCTATTGGCATGAATAGATAGATTTTTGAAGAAGTATTATTAGTTTCTTATACATAATGACGGCTAAAAGTAGCAGTATTCGTACTGTTGCGTGCATAATTGAATTGAAACGAATAATAAAAAATGTGGGAGTGTACTGTATACTTATCTAAAAGTTGCACTTCTCTGTCGTAAAAAAATAAAAATCAGCTTTGATTGATCCGCCATCTTGTTTTGTCTTAATAATATCGACTAACCTCACTAATTATTTACTCCAAACACAAATAAAAAAGTATTACTGAAAAGATAATTATTATGTGTTATAGTTTGAAAGTGCTAGATAAAATCTATATAGATAACGACAGGCAAAGGTTGCTTTTTAGTTTTTCTTAATTAGCATCCCTTTTATCTGGCTTATTACCATGTCAATGACATGGCAAAAAATGCTTTGTCAGACACTCGAGATGAGTTTTCAAGAGATCACGATATTAATCTTAAATCAGAGTGTAGGCTTTTTATACAAAGATAGTATCAAAAAAGTGTATCTACGGATTATGTGATGGTAAAAAGTGCTACATAATATGAAGGATTATTACACTTGGATCATAAGTGTAAGTTTAAGAAGAAGAGTAGGGAAATAAGGGGATAGTTGGCATTTGGAGACATTCCACACTTCCACTCATCGAAGTAGTACAACATTCATTCATTCGTTCATTCATTCGTGCATTTCTTCATTCATTAATTCATTCACACATACATACTTCATGTCGATATGCCGTGAGAAAGCATATACTTATGTTGCTTAGAAATAAAAATATTAAACGTAAAATATGTTTTAGCACCCTAATCCTCAGAACAAATCTTTAACACTGAAATTACAAACAAACAAAAACAACGAATTTCAGCAGTTTCGAATATTTATTGTTACCTAGGGTAACATCTGTGACTGACCTTCGGTCCAATTAGCCTTTCTATATTACACTGTCGAAAAAGGTTTTATCTGACAGATAGGTTTGTGATAAAATAAAATTTTAAAACTCCATTTCAAGAAAAATAACAAAGGATTTAATAATTTAATAGGAAATTTTTAATTTTGTTATTAAATTATCTTAGACTTATAATACTTTCGAACGATTAAAATTAGCATACATAAATATTTGTTTATACATATTGTTACGGATAACTTTATCACCAGGGACATAAAGTTCGAAATTGCTCTTTATTCTATCTGTCTCTTACCTTCGTAACGCGCACGTTCTACTCTCGGCAGTTGTATTCTCGAAAAATTGCATTCCGTGGATGGAACTTTCACGAACCCGTGTGCCACGCTGTATGAGTCATTCAGTTCTGAGAGACGAGTGAAGATACTACAAGCGATACAAGTGATCAAGTGAGAAACCTAGTGACCCCATCTTTTATTCTGGACTACGATTGACCTGCGATTTCAAGTTCTGTTAGAACCTTGAAGATCTTGTTAAAGTCTCACTTAGAGCCATTACGTGTTTAATATAAATCTGCGAACTCCAGAACGTAGCAATATGATAATCTGAAATCCTCAATACTTATAGGACGGTTTCATCTAAATAAATACAAAATTTTTGTTTCACTAGATAGCTAAAAGTTATATAACAAACTTTGCGTAAACACAATTAAGTTTCGTGAGACGCAGATGCTCGGGAAATGTCACGCATCCCTTAACGCATAAGTCCCTGTAAGTTATGACATTTTCACATAAATACTTCATATGCTTTTGAAATTATTTTTAATGAGAAATAAAGCCTTAACAAAAATTTTTTTACACACTCAACGGCCCCCATTAGGATAGTTATATCCTGTGTCTGGGGTCGGAAAGTATGTCTGTATGGTCAAAACAAACATCCGCTCCGATCGCGAATTGAATCCGCGGCCTGTGGCGTTTAAGGCAGGTTCGTTACCACTGCGCCACATCGTCGTCAAATCAATTAATAAACAGAAAAATAATAAACTTTACATTATAATCAACAATAGAAATAAAATTCTCCGTAATTGGGTCTGTCTTTAATTAAAATACTACATGAAAAATATAGAATATTTTAATTAATTTTTTTTTTAAATAAATAAACGCTACACACTCAACGGCCCCCATTAGGATAATTATATCCTGTGTCGGGGGTCCGGAAACATTCACAATGACAAGGACAAACACAACCAGACCGGAAAACATGCCTGTACGATTAATACAAACATCTGCTCCGAGCGGGAATCGAACCCGCAACCGTCGAGGCTTAAGACAGACTCGCTACCCACAACGCCACAACGATGTCAAAATTAATAAACTTATTGATAAAAGCTGTTCTAAGAAAATAAAACGACTTTTGTTGTTTTGTATTTTTATACCGATATTTTAGGGTTCCGTAGCCAAATGTGAAAAACGTAATTCTTATAATTTAGTCCACCAATGTTAATTTTACATATAAAAGTTTAGTTTTCGATTTTAATTCTTTAATAAGATTTTAATTTTTAAGGTCCTGCGGTACCATTTTGTCTCAAATGTGCATGGTCCAACAGGTTCTTGGCCGGTATTTAATCATAATTTTATTATAACCTATAAAAAATAATAATAGTAACCTAAGTAAAGTTTATATTCCGGTTCAATTATAGCCTTGGTTTTAATACTTTTTTACACTAGATATTTAATCATGAGTTGTTGTTACCTATCATTTTTAACGTCGCTTCGCCTATAATTAAGATAGCACTTTGCCAATTTTAACGATTACAATGTATCACCATTCCATGTATTAGTGTATATCTTGTTAGTGTTGTAATAAATACATAACAAATAACAGGTCTCACTTGCTTAAAAAAGGTTGTTATATCATAGGATTTTAATTATACATGTAATCGTATTCAATCATCAAGTCAATACACACTAGTCATTTAATAAAAAAGAAAGAAAATGCACAGTATTGTTTTCACTCAAAAATTTAAAAGGTTTGTCGACACTGGAAGAGTATACTACAATGAGTTTTTAGAGTTTCATACCCAATGGGTGATAACGGCATCCTATCACAGCCTTCCGTCCATCAACAGTATTAGTATCTGACGAACCGTAATACAGAGTTGAAATTTCCACAGAATGTGTATTTCTGTTGCCGCTACAACAACAAACACTGATTGTAAAATAAAATTTAAGAATAAAGGTATCTACACCAGAAATGTCATAATAATGCTATTGTTCCACGGAACCCTTTATGTGCAACTGGGACACTAACTTGGCTGGCTTTTTTCTTATTTTTGTCTTCAAATGAAAAACATTTGATGATATTAAAAATCTAATAAGCCCTTGTTAGGCCTATTCTTACTTTTAATAATCAATAATATCATAGAATTTTCCAATTAAAGAAATTTCTTTCTTAGATTTTTTTGTTTTTTTTTATGTCATGACGGTTGGCACACAAACATACGGTCTGCCAGACGGTAAACAGTCACCGTAATATGTGAATACTTATACGTTCACTTGAAGTACCACAAGCGCGTTGCCAACACAAGTAACAGGAGGAACGGAATGAAAAGGGAAAAACAGGAAGAGAACAGAGGGTGTGGGAGATTGGGCCTCCGGCGCTATCACTAATCGCACGAAACGCAACAGTACCCAATGATACTGTTACTTGATGCCGATTTTCTGTGAGAGGGTTAGTACTTCCCGGCTGAGCCGGTCCATTTTGTGCTGAGAGAAGTATGGCTCTACTGCCGTAAAAACTATTTTAATTATTTCTTTTTCATTTTAAGTTTTCCTCTTAATCATCGCAACAAACAATGATCACAATGTTCATACATCATCTTGCGCCCCATTTTAGGACACAAGCTACATTCTCAGTTTTGGCACGTCAAACGTTCAAGCTCTGTACAATTCTCTTTCAAATACTAAACTCTGTGCCATAAACGTCGCAATATCACAAAGGAAATAATTCCTGTTATTGTAGAAAGCCGTCAGGTCGTGAAATGTGTTGTCGCAACCGTCGCTCCCGGTTGTTGTTTTTACGCTTTTCTAACGTTGTTATTGTTAGGTCACTTGTCAAGCCTGGTTACTTAGTGTCACTGAAAATTTGCTAATACTTAAAATATTATTTAATCTTATCTATTTATAGGCAATAGAATTGAGAAAAATGGGAAAGTATAAAAACTAGAGATGGCCAGCCAAGTTTCGCAACAACTGCAGGAAGATTGTTGAGGAGGTTACGACCCATATATCGTTGTAGCGCCAATGGAAATAAGTGAATTTATACTCAACAGGTTTTTTGATTATGTAATTCTTATAACAATGACGACGATGTGGCGCAGCGGTAGCGAGCCTGCCTTAAACGCCACAGGTCGCGGGTTCGATTCCCGTTCGAATCATAATATGTTTGTATTGACCATGCAAACATATTTTCCGGTCTGGGTGTATTTGTCCTTGTCATTGTGAATGTTTCCGGACCCCGACACAGGATATTACTATCCTAATGGAGGCCGTTGAGTGTGCAGCGTTTATTTATTTATTTATAATGAGGTAGAAAAATACAGAAGGTAAAGAAGGATAGATACAGCTACAGTATCTAATTTAATAACTCAAATAAAGTGCACGGAGCCCGACATAAAACAGGAATTTCAAAAAAAAAGAATATAATTATAAAGTGTTAGGATTAATAATAGTAATCAACACATCTTTTTTAAATAGTCTAAGCAACAAATAGACAAATCCCGCTATCAACAATTAATTTGTGTTTCAAACGCGTGAGTATGGAAGTTATTTTAATTAGCTAAATAATTAACCCTGCGCTAATGATGGCTCCTAGCAGTGACGTTGTAAAACTCGATATACAACAACAAATGTTATTTAATAAATTAATTACAAAACTTCTACGTTTACCTGAAGAGAAAATTATTCAAAATAAAAAGATTGAAAAATGATAATCTTAATAAAATATAGAAGTTTAAAGGAATTTTGAAAAATAACCATGTGGTCATCACACTAAGTATGTGCAGTGTGCCGTTACGTGTATAGAAGAGATTTTGACCGCCATTACAAAGATTTAATGGAACCATAATCATAAAGGCCGTATAGCGACACTAAATCCGATATATAATGTCGTAAAATTGTTGGTATTCTATGATATCTATATAAAGAAAAAAAATAGATTTTAAGAAGGAACATGTGTGTTGGAGATGAAGGCCATTTTAGAAGTGCGAAAAAGAAAAGATTCAACAAAACTTCTTTGTTCGCGTCGGGATCGATGCCACAGCTACATGGTGTACTAGCTGCGCCCATTGCTCCGCTCGTGCGGTGTACCGATTTTTCTTTTTTGTTATGTTACTCCTTATAAAAAAAGTTATGTGGAAGAGAAAGTTTTCAAGATTTGCCGGGACAAACAGATAGATAGACAAATATAAAAAAAATAATCATGTAAGTGCCGTATATATAAATCATATGCATTTAGTGAAAATCTGGTAATTTGGAATTACAAACAGAGACTTCAATATTATTTATTTGTTTTTATATATATATATGATATCATGTCATGTCATATATATGATATTATAATATATGATATATGATATCATATCATATCATATATATGATATCATAATATATGAAGATGTAATGAAACAGATAAGTAATGAAATAGCCATTATATTGCATTACTTATTCAGCTGTGTTGTTTTTTTGTATATATTTTTGATTTATTATTTATATTTATGATTTAAAAAAAAGAGTCCGAATTATAGAACCACACTTTTATATTACTAAGTTGGCAAGCAAGCATAGCCCATCTGATGGTTTAGCGGTTGCCGTAGCCTATGAGCGCTCGCAGCACCATTTGTAGATGTCACTCACGCGTTACCAACCTCGAGATATTAGTTCTTAAATCTCCTTTGTTCAGTAATTTTACTAGCTTACAGTGCCTTTAAACCGTAATACAGTAATGCTAAAGAATACTGCTTTGCGGTAGAATATCTGATAATGCTTTGGTATCTACCTAACTGGCCTCTTGCAACAAAAGACCACCAGTAATATCATAATGAAATTAGAACTGGGCGACTCCGTTTCGTGCCTGAATCTAATGTGATCTGGGAAACAATTTATCAGATTAACTGGTAGCAAGCTGACCGGCGTAGATTGTTTTCTATTAAATAAAGTAGTAATTTCTTTCAAGTATAACAACATCTCCGCCTCGGGAGATAAAAGGAAGATGCGGAAAATTGAAAACGGCAAATTGCTTGTGTTGTGTTAGTTATTTTGTTATTTTTAATCTACTTACTATTTTATAACTTAAAATAATGTTTTATTAAAAAATATCGCAGGTCTATCCGCGCTCGCAGTAGATGTTTGTATTGACCATACAGGCATAATATGTTCCAGTCTGAGTGTTTGTCCTTGTCCAGGACAAGGTGTGTACGTATTTATAAACATTTTCTAGAAGACTAAATTCGAGAAAAACACGAAATTTTTCATAACTATTCCCTAAGATGATCACTAAGATGATTAAATTAACTGTAATGCATTATAAACAGTCAAATTTGCGATAAATTGAACTTTGACCTCGAATAACTTTTAATTTGTTAGGTTTCGGAAAAAATCATAAAGACCTTTTTGTAGAGCGTTTAATTCTCTACAAAAATAGGTGGAAGAATTTACTTTATGATCCACGACGGGCTAGTAAGAAAAATCAGAAGAAGCAAAAATAATTTTTTCATGTAATGTAATGTAATGGGGGCCGTTGAGTGTTTAGTATTTGTTTATATATAGAAATTAGCTTCTTAAATTTCATATTTATTTATATCAAATCAACAGTCTACAAAATAAGTTTCAAACTTCCAGCTCTAAAAATTAAGACACTTGCATACATCTTGTCATCATCCCCTTTAAACCCTTACAACCTTTTCTTCGCATTAAAAAGCTTATGTCCTTTCTCAGCCTTGAGACAATCTGTGTACCAAATTTCATTTAAATCAGTTCAGTAGTTTTGGCGTGAAGTCCCGACATACAGCTAGAAAGATAGAGAGGCAGAATTACTTTCGAATTTATAATTAAGTTTTTTTTTGCGGCTGGTCGCGGATTCGGTTCGCGCTCGGAGCAGATGTTTGTATTGACCATGCAGGCATATACAGTATATAATCTACGTTGATCGAAATAAACAAATTATTATGATTATATTCCTTGTACATGTTTCCGGACCCCCGACACATCACATCTTAATAGTTGAGCCGTTGGGTGTATAGCGTTTATTTATATATAGAAAATTTTAAAATTCAAAAGCAACGGGAAATGAATTTCTTGTATGTAGATTGAATACGAGTTTAAATAAATATGCAAGCTGTGCTCACTACGAGTTAAAAATGACCGGGATTTTCTTTTCAGACAGGGTTATTTAGAGTTTTTCAACTCGACTTCGTTGCTTGCATCCGATCTAGAATGATTATGTAAATTCCCTTTAAAAATGATATTACTTCCAGCGTAAAATGTTTTATTTATAAATTCTGTATATAGAATAAGTAACTTTTATTTCAGTCGCTTGGCTTGACATTTTAAATTTATTCCTGTACGAAAAAACCGTTCTTTTTACTGGAAAGGTTTCTACCTTTACCCTTTTCCTTTTAGAGATTTTTATGCGCTTTTCCTACAACAACTGTCACATATGCCCTGTATCACCTTTATAAGGTTAAAATAGATTTTTTTATTATAGATTTTAATCGACAAAAACTATTATTATATAATCGGGTTTTCAATATTTTATTAAATTCTCAAGTAAACCATTTAATTGTTGTCAAATCTGAAGTAATAACATGAAATATTTACTCTCTGAGGCTCTCAGGCTCAGAGGTCATAGGGGAGGGGGATTAATGTCTGGGGCTGTCGTGCCGTGTAAAATCCAGCCCAGCTAGGAGACCTTACTACCGTTGGCTTGTATATTTATTACCACAACAGAATTCACAATACCACTGGCTTTTTTTTTTTTATGTTACAAGTTGGTAAACAAGCATACGGCCCACCTGATGGTAAGTGGTTGCCGTAGCCTATGAGTGCTTGCAGCACCATTAGTAGGCGCCACTCACGCGTTGCCAACCTCGAGATATTAGTTCTTAAATCTCCTCTGCCCAGTAATTTCACTAGCGTACAGTGCCCTTCAAACCGGAACACAGTAATGCCTAAGCACTACTATTTGGCGGCAGAATATTGGACACTGCGGTGGTACCTACCTAGCCGGCCTCTTGCAACAAAAGACCTACCACCAGTGTGACTGATTGCACTGGTGGAATAATCTCTGCTGTGACAGAGGTTATCCCAACAGCGGGCGATGGGGTCGTCACATCCCGGCGCCTTGGCTGGTATTATTATTATTACTACCAACCTAAATTAACTATTCTGAAAAGTAGGAGATAAAGGAAAGGGAGTTTAGGCCTCCGACGTAAACCTACACAAACTCGACAGTACAAATGTTTCTACTCCGCGTTCGCTGTGTGCTTAGGGTGCTTTCGAGTCCCCGGTCGAGTCAGCTTTATATTTTTTAAGACTGTTAGTTGTTTTAGAAAATTAAACAATAAGTACATATAAAATTGCGATATAGATCAATCTCCCACCTTTTCTGTTCCTTCTTTTTTTCCCTTCTCATCTCGTCCCTTCTGTCCCTTAGATTGGCAATGCGCATCTGATACTTCAAGTATCGCAAGCGTTAATAGGTTGCGGTGACTCATAGTATAGAAGGACAGATTAAAATATTGTTACGGAAAACCTTATCACCGGGGCATAAGGTTCAAAATCGCTTGCTACTATCTCTGTTTATTTCCTTGACGACGCGTAGGTTCCAGAAATGTGTTCACGAAAAATGTCGTATAACGTTCCGCGGACGGAACTTTCTCGAACCCGTGTTCTGCATTCAGTTCTGAGCATCGAGCGAACTACCATTGTAATTTGGACCTATGATTTGAGAAGTTCTGTTGTGTGATCTAGAATATCCAAATAAAGTCTTATTTAGAGCATTCAGGTGTTTAAATCTAGGCAACCCCAGCCCGTAACAATAAAAATCCTTGTATTATCACTGGGATTTCTAAGGTAGGAAATTTGAGGCTTATACGTTAACATTTCCATCTGTCGTATTGAAGGTGAGGTATAGTCTTTCATTAATTCATTTGTAACAGACGGCTGCAACTTCATTACCGACAATTTGCAAGTCAATATACCTAACCTCTAACAATACTAGTTGCAGTGGACCGGTAACAAGGGGTCTACCAAGAACTTTTAGTAACAATTCTATTGTAATGCAATTCAATTGAGATAGCAAAACGAATATACATATGCAACGGTATGAAATGGGAATGCAGCTCAGTTTAGGTCACCATTTGAATCGAAATAACAGTTCATGGTAGGCCCCCAGATCCGTAGATATTTTAATTTTCTTAAATATTATAGTTAATAGTTATCGTATAAAATATCCACCTGCCATCACTAGACCTTGCAAAGTGTCTACCAACTCCATTTAAGTTTCACCATCCGAAATTCGATATCCTGAACTTTTAAAGCAAAAACATAAGGAAATATTATTATTTTTTTTTTTTTTTTTTTTTATGTTAGAAGTTGGCAAACAAGCATACGGCCCACCTGATGGTAAGTGGCTGCCGCAGCCTATGAGCGCTTGCAGCACCATTAGTAGGTGCCACTCACGCGTTGCCAACCTCGAGATATTAGTTCTTAAATCTCGTTCGCCCAGTAATTTCACTAGCGTACAATGCCCTTCAAACCGGAACACAGTAGTGCCTAAACACTACCATTTGGCGGCAGAATATTGGACACTGCGGTGGTACCTACCTAGCCGGCCTCTTTCAACAAAAGACCTACCACCAGTGTGACTGATTGCACTGGTGGAATAATCTCTGTTGTGACAGAGATTATCCCAACAGCGGGCAATGGGGTCGTCACATCCCGACGCCTTTAAAATTACCTTTTATATTCTCGTTAACACCTCACTCGTTGCTAAACACATATCCCCTATCTATATATATATAAAAATGAATCCCTATATCCCTTGGTCACGCCATCACGCGTGAACGGCCGGACCGATTTCACTATTTTTTTTTTGTGTTTGTTATTGTCAGGAGAAGGTTCTTATGACAGAAAATATTAAATATAAAGTAAATTTTGATTGTAACAGTAAATATCAGGTTTGTATGGAATCGACGGGTGGGGAAGTTCGTATGGAAAAAAGTATTACTCAATGTTTTTATACAGGTAGATAGTTTATAAGTGGATGAACCAAGAACGGAATTAAAACTCCCACGGTAACGGGATAAGCGGAACAATTTACTATGCACCGGGACGAAGTCGGGGCGGATCGCTAGTTAAAAATAAAGAAGAGTATATTTTATTCCTAAAAATGTTAAACAAAGGATGATTTATCATAAAATAAGTGACATCAATAACCAATTCCCCGTCTATCACCATTTGCAGCTGTCACACCGTGTTGAGTAGGTGTATGTAAATCCAGTCATTTATAAACTGACGAAGTGTCGACAGTATGGGGCCTTCAGGTGTACAAGTTCTAATAAACAGTAAAAATAAAAATACAAAATGAAAATTTGATACAACATTTTCTGGCTATGACATACTAACTACTAACAACATTTAGCTGGCAAGTCGGGGTGTAATATACTTTAGAAATTGTTTTCCACTAACGCTTCATGGGCAACTTCTACTTCATACGGCATAATGATGTAATAATAATAATAATAATAAATAATAAATAAACGCTACACACTCGACGGCCCCCATTAGGATAATGTCCGGAAACATTCACAATGACAAGGACAAACACAACCAGACTGGAAAACATGCCTGTACGATTAATACAAACATCTGCTCCGAGCGGGAATCGAACCCGCAACCGTCGAGGCTTAAGGCAGACTCGCTACCCACAACGCCACAACGGTGTCATTTGGAACACATGACAAATACTTACTGAATTCATTCTTTACTTCTTCGGCAGCGATTCCCACTTGTAACACCACCTTCCTTACATGATACAGGGCCAATATGTCAACGCAAGTCGCGTCCCACAAAAGGGTCTGTTCCCATTCCCAGGGAACCAGCGCTAAACCATCAGGTCTCTTGCCATCATCTGGACTAATTCCACATGGTTTAATAAATGCAGGAATATTTATGGTTGCAAGAGGTTTTATATAGTATCATTTAAAAACGCATAGAGAGAAGACGCGGTCATATTCACTATCTCAACATTAGACACAATAGATATTTAGTCAAATGATTGTGGTAGGGGAGCCCACGATGCTAAATGGGGATTTACTCGAGCGTTGTAGAGACCTATTGGGATGCAAAGCTTAGATGATAAGAAGAAAAAAATGTTATATGACATATCCCTTTACATCGGTGGGGGAAGCGGCTATAGATTTTTAAATATGTAAAAAAAACTGTTGCATGGACATCCTCGAGCGCGTCAGATATTGATAGCATCAATGCCCTACGTATTTTTAATAATGTACGTATGTTAATCTGATCGTTTGCTATGGGATACAACGGGTGGTTAACGTATTTAAGAGTTCGAAAATGAAAAACAAAAAAAATTAATCGAGCGCGTCAGATTTTCTAAGGCAGTGTTAAGTGCACCAAAAAAAGCTCTCATTCACTAATCTGACGATTTCGATGGGACGCAAACTCGCGGTCATTTTCGTAATGTGCAAAAAAAATTTGCCATTTTGAAATACTCAAGCGCGTCAGATTAAGATATATGTGGTTCATTTTTATGTTCTAAACATACTGTCTCATAATCTGACGATTATCTAGAGGATTCGCCTGATCTGACAAAAAAATTAGAAAAACGGTTCACCTTAAGGACGCGTTTGCAAAATAGATAGGTAGCGAATCGCACCACTACATTCACACGAAACGATCACACAAGCGCACGACTGTGATCGGCGGGAATAATGAACGGTAAACTAATTTTGAGACTTTAAATGTTTAATTTTTTTGTGGGTATATTTTATACGTTGTAATGTTAGTAAGCAATAAATAGTCATATTTGTTTTGTATACTTTGTGTACATAAATATTGTAAAAACAATTTTTTTTCCTTATTTGTATTATTTTTATTTAAAATCATATTAAATGTTTTATATGAATATTTTTTTATTGTCGTCAATAAAAAAAAATTAATAAGATACTACCCTTGAGCATGATGGAGTTACCTGATGATGTTTTTCGACGACTGCTACTGTAACTGCAAGATGAGTAGGGCTATGTGTGCCGTGCTTGTGATCGTTTAGGAAGTTACAATGAATACACTCCAACAAGTTCGGACGTAAGGTCTCACCGTACCTAACAAATAGAGCCCAAACACGGCACACATAACCCTACTCGTGCTGCAGATCCTGTATCAGTCATCGAAGTAGACCTTCGGAACACTCCAACCAGTTCGGACGTAAGGTCTCACCATACCTAACAAATAGAGCCCAAACACGGCACACATAACCCTACTCGTGCTGCAGATCCTGTATCAGCCATCAGAGTACACCTTTAGGTCACTCCAACAAGTTCGGAGGTAAGGTCTCACCGTACCTAACAAATAGAGCCCAAACACGGTACACATAACCCTACTCATGCTGCAGATCCTGTAGCAGTCATCGAAGTAGACCTTCAGATCACTCCAACAAGTTCGGACGTAAGGTCTCACCGTACCTAACAAATAGAGCCCAAACACGGCACACATAACCCTACTCGTGCTGCAGATCCTGTATCAGTCATCAGAGTACACCTGTAGGTTACTCCAACAAGTTCGGAGGTAAGGTCTCACCGTACCTAACAAATAGAGCCCAAACACGGCACACATAACCCTACTCGTGCTGCAGATCCTGTATCAGTCATCGAAGTAGACCTTCAGATCACTCCAACAAGTTCGGACGTAAGGTCTCACCGTACCTAACAAATAGAGCCCAACCACGGCACACATAACCCTACTCTTGCTGCAGATCCTGTATCAGTCATCGAAGTGGACCTTCAGATCACTCCAACCAGTTCGGACGTAAGGTCTCACCATACCTAACAAATAGAGCCCAAACACGGCACACATAACCCTACTCGTGCTGCAGATCCTGTATCAGCCATCGGAGTACACCTTCAGGTCACTCCAACAAGTTCGGAGGTAAGGTCTCACCGTACCTAACAAATAGAGCCCAAACACGGTACACATAACCCTACTCATGCTGCAGATCCTGTAGCAGTCATCGAAGTAAACCTTCAGATCACTCCAAAAAGTTCGGACGTAAGGTCTCTACGTACCTAACAAATAGAGCCCAAACACGGCACACATAATCCTACTCATGCTGCAGATCCTGTATCAGTCATCGGCGTAGACCTTCAGGTCACTCCAACAAGTTCGGTGTTAAGGTCATAGTAACGAGCCCAAACACGGCAAAAAAACTACAATCATCCGAGACTTCCACTAGCAGTCAGGGATATATACCTTAAGGTCTGAGCAATAAGTATAAGACGAATTAGAATTTTTAATCTCTAAAAAAAGAAAATATTTATCAAATTATCCTTAAAATAAATTATCAAGAGTTGTAGTTATAGTCAATTTTTTCTATATAATATTATATTTTAGCGATCTTATTTAATATAACCTCCTGCTTACAAGCGACATAGCGTCCACTCACGAAGGCGTCTCAGCGCCGACTAATATTTTACTAGAAAATTTTTAACAATAAATTATGGCAGTCATCAAACAAAATAGGCCTTAATGCAACAGCTTAAGGTACAACTTTAGAAGCAAAATATGTGAAAAAGATACATTTGATATTTATTTTTTCTGAGCTAATGTGTCGTATTATTATAAATATCTCTTCCTAGGGTTTGAGTTGAACATGTCTTACTATTAGAGGTATTTTTTTAAATTGATATCACGTAAGAAATAGCTTAAAAGGCTACCTAAACTCAGCTCGATATCGATAATTTGGTGTGAAGAGGCTCCGGAAAATCGGTTTTACTATAAAAAATAATAAGAAAATTTCATATTTTTTACAGCGTTATTAAAGATAAAGGCTTGATCTATTCATAGTAATTAAAAGTTCCATTTAATTTACTTTGATTTTGTCGGAAATTAGATCGAAATACATCTATTTTTCGTCAAATACGTAAACGCGCCCTTAAAGGCCATCCCTGCAACTTCCCGCTAATTCCATTCCTGGGCGCTTAAAATTGTACTTATGATGTTTTTGAGCTCAAAATATAATTTATGTGATATTTTGAGCTCCCTGAGTTCAAAGAACTAATATTAAAATTTTTAATTTTTCTTAGCGGGAAGTCAAAAATTTTTTTTCTATTCTTTTAAATCATTAAACTTAATTAATTGAAAAGATCAGGAAATAGCATGCAATTAAATAAGTGTATGCTTTTTTAGTAGAATAAATGTATTTATAAAAATTACTTAAAAAAAAGCTTAAAATAGTTTAATATTTTATATTATTTGATTAATTAATCATCATCTTCATCCGTAGAATCATCTTCCTCTTCTGGCTCAATTTCATCCTCAGATTGCGTATCAATTCGAGGTTATCATATGTTCCTCGAGACTTTCGGATAACCGGCTTGCTCCGACGATATTCCAAAATATTTACACATTTTTTAAATGTTTCTACCGAAAATTTAATTGTTTTTTGTAAGGTACTTTCACCACAAAATACACATTTCAAATTAATATCACTCATATTAAATATTTATAAACTTGAATTCACACAAATAATATCAAAATAGCAAAACGTTGCAAACACGTTGTAAACAGTATATAGTTCCTTAAATGTAACTTGAACCAAAATGGCCGCTTCTGCGCGGTACAATAATGGACAAAAATGTTAGACAAAAATATTGGTTACGTCTTATTTAAATCGATTCTTTATAAAGTGGGAAAACGGAATGAATATATAATATAGTTATTATTTCTTCTAAATTCAATTAATTATTTATTTATTATCGTTATTAATTAGTTAAATAGAATAAAACAAATAAATAGTATAGAATAAAACAAATAAACCTATATATAAAAAAAGGTAATGTACATTATTAATAGTGAGACAGACTTCTTCGTATCTTCCGCAGTATTATTCAAAGAATTAGTTATATTATTTTCTTTTAAAAAATAACTACAAACGTCAAATACCATCCGTCTCTCCCGTCGCCTTAAAGTTGATTGTCGTCGAGGCATTATCTCGAATAAATGTTAACACACTTGACAAAACTAATTTATATTTTAATTTATTTTTTAATAATTTATTATCAAAGAGCTAAAACAACCGTGAGCGAGTGTACTAAACCCTGCCCCCTTCATACCGCATACGGTTGGGACCCAAAAACGTGTTACTGCGCAGGGTTCAAGTTACATTTAACAGACTATACCACGTGTCTTTATGATCAGCTGTGATGGCGTCATGGCAGCAGAAACCAGAGTGGGGACGGAGTGAGAGAGTAATAGATAGAGAAAGAGTGAGAGAGGAATAGAAACGCGGAGAAGGAAATGTAGGCATCACGCAACTGCACGCATTTAACTTTATCGACGAATTTTTGTTATTTGGGCTTGCGGAAATCGTCAGATTATATATTTTTCATTATTCTTGAATTATTTCCTTCAAAATAAAAAAATTTAGCTACGCTCGAGAATGTCGAGATGACGTTTTTTTTTACAACTTTTTGCCCTCCCCTTTTTTTACGTCACTCTCAAATTGTCAGATTAGTGGAATATACACTTTTAGGATGTAATTAACTCACCCTACCTTAATCTGACGCGCTCGAGAATTTCTGATGGTCAATTTTTTTACTAATCTGATCCTGTATCCTTTACGGGCGGCCTTATATATGGGCCTCATGTTTTGTGGAGGTACTTAACCGGGTACAAGGTATCCCCTGTATATTAATCTGACGCGCTTTAGTAAATCCCGAAATCCCCGCTTGGGCTCCCCTACTATTGCCTTACAACGTATTATATGGTACAACCTATTTTTCTTATGGCTATGGGTACAACGGGCTGTTAACGTGTTTAAGAGTCGAACTATCAAAAACAACATTACACCCTAGAACCATTTACGAAAAATCTAATAAGAGTGTATCTGCATTAATTATGTCTATTTTACATACATTCAAATCTCAAAATTTACAAAGACAAAGATATTAATAAAGTTTGAAAAAAAATCTTAATTTAAAAACAGCACACATTGTACTTTTATTTGTATTGTTTTTCGAATATTGCAAAAGGATTCCGCGTTGTATCGAGTTTGGAGTTGAAAGTAAATTGGACTAAGCTTGTTTGAAATGTTATTATTGTATGGACTAAGAGAGCTTTACTTTAAGTAATATGAAACTATAATGCATTGTTGTCCGTTCAAAGTGTCTCTCTATTTTAATAAAAACATTATTATTATTATTATTTTATTATTAAAGTTAAATAAAATAATTATTTGAAAAAGAACATAAGCAAGCAAATATAGAACGAATTTCTTTTCTAAATAAGATAATAAATAAAATAATTTCGAGTGTGTAGAACATTCGATGACCCCAATAGGATAGTTATCTGTGGAATCAACTTCCGCCGGCGGTCTATCCGAACCGATACGACTTGGAAACCTTCAAGAGAAGAGCGTATTCTTTCCTTAAAGGTAGGCAACGCGCCTGCATGCCTTCTGGTGTTGCAGATGTTTATAGGTGGCGGTGATCGCTTAACATCAGGTGAGCCTCCTGCTCGTTTGGCCTCTCTTGCAAAGAAAAAAGTTATATTCTAAGTTAACGATTATTATTAGATGTTATGTAATAACAACCAGGACCGACCGCAATTGTCGAGGCTAAAGGCGGACTCGCTACCAATACGTTACAACCGTGTAATATTTCTTTACATTGATATTAATTAATATCTAGCAGTGTGTTCGTAAACTTAGTTGGAATAACGGTTAGTTGACTTTCTAGAAATGTCTTGTAAACATGAAACGCAACTTTGCTAATCCGTCACATTGTGTAGACAGGCTTTTTGCTTGGCTCTAGAGGCTATTAATCACAAAGGCGAAGTGTCAACAAGGCTTTAAACTTTACGCTATACATTGCATATAATTTTAAATTATCTAAAGTAAGGAAGGCGTCGGGATGTGACGACCCCATCGCCCGCTGTTGGGATAACCTCTGTCACAGCAGAGATTATTTCACCAGTGCAATCAGTCACACTGGTGGTAGGTCTTTTGTTGCAAGAGTCCGGCTAGGTAGGTACCACCGCAGTGTCCAATATTCTGCCGCCAAATAGTAGTGTTTAGGCACTACTGTGTTCCGGTTTGAAGGGCATTGTACGCTAGTGAAATTACTGGGCGAACGAGATTTAAGAACTAATATCTCGAGGTTGGCAACGCGTGAGTGGCACCTACTAATGGTGCTGCGCGCGCTCATAGGCTGCGGCAGCCACTTACCATCAGGTGGGCCGTATGCTTGCTTGCCAACTTCTAACATAAAAAAAAAAAAAAGAAAAATTCATAGAATGAATTTTTTTCGAAAATAACTTGTTCTATAGTTAACTAGCATTGCAAAAAAAGGAAAACTATAAAAAAACTTAAAAAACTAGCGTCAAACCTTGCCGGCTCGTTAGTTACCACCGCAGTGTCAGATATTGAACCGCAAAGCGGTATATTGTGTTTCGGTTTAAAGGACACTGTAGCTAGTGAAATTACTGGGCAAAGGATATTTAAGAACTAATATCTCGAAGTTGGCTACGCGTGAGTGACACCTACAAATTTATGGTGTTTCTAGCACTTCTCGCTCAGAGATGTTTGTATTGAACATACAGGCAAATTTTCCGGTTTGAGCGTGTTTGTTCTTGTCCATGTGTATGTTTCCGGAGCTCCGACACAAGATATAACTATCGTAATGGGCCGATGAGTGTGTTGCGTTTATTTGTAAAAAAAAAACTCATAGGCTACAATAACCGCTTACTTCTAATTTATTGACATAAAAAAATGTACACCAGCTTTTATCTAACTTCCATCTTTTATTGTCAAGGAGCTAAAGATAACGATCTGATTTCTAAGGATTCCTAAGAACAAAGGACTTCAAAGAAAATTGCTTACTATACGAAAAGGAATATATTTTTCTTTGAAATCACTGCGTCGATGTAATTAGTGATGGAAATATTTCCGTCAAAGTCTAATATAAATTACTATCATATCATTGCCTTACTAGAAATTAAGAATAAGAACGGCTCTTCCCTGCAGAAAGAATGTCAAAAGAATCTTTGGACATTTTGTTAGTATGGTTGGGCCTGTCTATATAATTAATAAGTCTATGCTATCACATAATAAGCAATAAGTATGAATATGTATTCCTATTGAACCAAAATAAAAGGTACGTTTTGTATTTTAGGGCTCTGAAGAGAATAGATATTGTGGTTACAGAATTCTGTAAGCGGCGTAAATAATGCATCTTGTACATTGATATTCAAATGAATTTTGGCGAAACACTCACTTTGAAAGACGTGAAAGTTGTAATAATTAATCAACTATAAAACTATATTTTCCTGTTTCGTTAAAAACGTATTTCTTCTTCCATACGGCGCTCCTTAGGCGTTATAAAAGATAATAAATTATATCCGGACAAATTCGTTCGATTTGTGCTTGTGTGTTAATGTGCTTGCGCGTGGTTGATGAGACGTAATTGTCCGCAATCTGCCTATTTTTTGCTGAATTCAATTGAATCTGACATCGACATGCGGGTACGGTCGAATTCTATTACTAAATTGAGTGGATAACGTTCGCTTTGTAATAATACCAGGTGCCCAGTGAAAGCTATACATCTTTGCTAATATATTAATTATATTTAAAAAAGGGGGCCAACTATCACCCATTGAAATAGACGGTAGTCTATTTACTCTTACTAATATTTAAAAGGCGAAAGTAACTCTTTCTCTGTGTCTGTTTTTCGTGGTTTCACGTATGAAAGTATCGGTATTTTTAGAGCTAGAAGCTTGTAACTTGTTTCTTAGGCTATTGATTCGATATAAATAAATATTACATTCAATGTTTGTAAAAGTTTTACCCTCAAGGGTGTAAAATAACAATAGAGAATAGGGGATGAAAGAAAAACGTTATTCACGCGGGCGAAGCCGCAGGCAGAAGCTAGTATAAAATAACGTTTTATTTTTTACACATTACAACTGTTATCTACAAACTCTAAGGTGTTTCAGACTAGCGAATTTTTCTAGCGTATCGTGTATACGTATGTAGCGTAACGAGAATAAGTCCGTGCCGTGTGGTGGTGTGGCGTGGCGTGTCTCAGCAGATTTTTTTTTTAATTTAACGCCCTTATCAACGCCCGTACAAGTTAACAAAAAAAGCTTATATTCTCGTATAAAATGCTGGTCTGTAATAGCACTAAACAAGTAGTATATCTAAAGATAATATTAAGTATAGATGTGGTGTATGAAAATTGTGAATCCATAAAGCAGCACAAGTGTTCTCTTCTTATTAAAAAACTTCCTCGTTATCGACAATCGACACACTTGGCAGTGAGGAGCACAATAAGATACACAATATATTTTATAAGACGACTTATATCGTAAACTAAATAATATTAATATAATATGTAGATGAAAAACGGGCTTGTTAATTTTGGCTATGAAATAAAGTGCGATCTGAATTATGACCGTGGTAATAAGCAGGGTTTATTTTGTTTTTATTTGTAATCTAAAGCTACACATATACTTAGTCAGTTTGTTTTCGTATTTTTTCTTTGTTTTTATTATTGTTTTTGATATTTCAACTGTATATTATTAAATTTCGTAAGGCCATGTTTGAGATTAACTTAAAATTACAGCCATTTAATTATTACTAACATAAACTTTGTAACCAGATAAAACATTCTTTTCGAGATGGAATGGCGAATTAACATTTACGCATTATGAAAACTCTGTTCTCAAGTAAGTGACTAAAATATAATATTATGTCTTATTGAGAATAAATATCTCTAAGCCTACTAAGTAAAGTTAAAACATTATAATAAACAAATAGGTAGTACGGCACGCGCCCATTGGTGAAATCTAATACCGCTAGCTTCCTCTACCTTAAGATCAGGTACAAACTTAAGACCTCTTTCACAAAATCACTTTGGAAGTTTTAATGAAAACGAGAGGAAAGATTATTTATCTTTCCTCTCGCTTTCCTTAAATCAATAAAATCTTTTGTGGTACTTGGTAGATATCTTTATAGAAATTTAATTCAAAGTATCATAGTATTTCATAGTATATATTAGTATTTCATAGCATAAATTCATAGTATTTCATAGTATATCTTGTTATAATGTAGTGGTTTTACGGCATGAATTATAGTTAAGCTGTATTTAAATCAGTGTTTGTATTGGATCAAAATGGTAATGAAATCACTTTATGAAACCTTATATCTTATATGTAAAACCATGCCTGTGGTTTTATCAGTATTAATTTTAAAATCAAATTAAGCTATTATATATTAAATTCAATTAAATAAAATATATATATATTAAATTCTTTCAGGGTTAAAGGCAAGACAAGCTACACAGGTATCTCGATCGAAAAGAATCATCAAAAAGTAAATCAAAATCTTAAGTTCTTTTGCAAAATTAATTCTCACTACTATTTACTATTTTTGTCTTTCTTTTTTGTTTCACTGTTTACTAGGCATCTAGATGTATAGTTATATTGTTATTTTATTTCCTTATTTATCTTAATCTTTTACCCTCGTTTATATTTATTTGTTTTCATGTTTAAGACATTAGTTATAATCAAAAATTTTTTTGACATAAATGTCAACTGTCAACTGTCACTTTACTCTGAAGTTGACATATCTGATTTTTATTTTCATAGACAATTAAGCTGATAATGAAAATCTTTTCATTTTGCTTAGGTGTAAGTTGTTTATTTTTGTTTTGTTTTGTGTTTTTTTTTGTTCTAATTTTTAGTTATTTTATATTTTTATATTTATTTTTAAGTTTACAATATCTTATAAATATTGGATCTGCTGGTAGGCAAGAGATGTGTTACCCTAATTTATTTTTTATAACATATTTAAATATAGTATTTAATTTTATATATTTATTTATTTCATAATTGCAATATATTTTTATTATTACGATATAACCATTTATAATTATGAACAATTTATTATATGATTGTGCTAGTTCAGATGATGACAGTTTTCATCAATGTGCCTCCACTTCTTCGAATGATAGCTACTATAGTATGTGTACACCATTAAACTCTGTAATAGAATCAACATTATGCAGCTTTTCGAAAAATTTTAATGTAATACACATTAATGCACAAAGCGTTCCCGCTCACTATCCCGATCTATTAGCTTCTTTTGATGTTAAGAATATTCACGCTATTCTTATCTTTGAAACCTTTTTAAAGCCATGTCTACCTTCCACGTCATATGCTTTACCTGGGTTTCATTTAATTTGTTGCTATTTGTTTACGTAGTCATATCCCATTTTCTATTTTAGACAAATCACCCTCGCAATATACTGAATCATCAGAGCATTTATTTATACAACTTCTCTTCGGTACTACTAAATTGTTACTCGGTGTATTTTACAGTCCTTCACTACATATAAATTATTTTCAATTCTTTGAAGAATTATTAGAAAAATATGTTCCAAATGTGGATCAGTGTATTATAATGGGTGATTTTAATACGTGTTTGATTAAAAATGACTATCGCGCTAATAGGATAAGGAATATTGTCAGTGGTGTGAACCTGAATTTACTTCCAGCAAATGCTACACATTTTTTTCCTAATTGCTTGCCATCCTTACTAGATTTGACTATAGTATCATCTACTGAGCGCGTTATCGCTCATGGCCAACTGAATGCTGAAGCTTTTTCATATCATGACTTAATTTATTTGTCTTATAAAATTCGTCCACCCAAAGTGAAACCCACGGTTGTGATGCGAAGGAGCTTTCAGCACTTTAGTAATGTGAGTTTCATGCATGATCTAAATCAGATTAACTGGGATGATATCTTCAATGCCCAAAGTATTCATGAGAAACTAGATATTTTCAACTCGATATTGATTGATTTATTTGATACACATGCTCCTCTTCGGCCGATTAAACTTAAACATCTACCTGCACCTTGGCTAACGCATGACATAAAAATTTTGATGGCTAAGCGCAACTCTGCCAAGTCTAAGTATAAATTACACCCAACAGAAGAAACCCTTAGCAGGTACAAAACTCTACGGAATCGATGTAGTAGGACTTGCAGAGACGCTCAGCGCAAATACATATATTCAAAAGTTTCTGATAACAGCCCGGCCAACGTCTGGAAATTTCTCGATGCCATGGGTATAAGCAGTCAGCGTAAGATTTCATGTTTGAACAATATTGATTTAGATGTACTTAACAAACATTTTTCTACTAGCTGTGTACTAAATGACTCAGTTAAAAGTTGTACTTTGAACTCTCTTTCTTTAATTCCCATCCCTATCTCTGCTCCATTTTCTTTTAGTTCTATTACTCCTAAGACAGTAAAAAGCACATATTGTCAATTAAGTCTGATGCTATTGGCTGTGATGGCCTCAGTCGCAAAATGATTATTTTGGCATTAGATAATATCCTTCCCATTCTCTGTCATATCTTTAACTATTCACTTTCCACTAGCACATTTCCTAAAATCTGGCGACTTGCTTCTATAATTCCATTACGTAAAATTAGTAATCCGTCTTCTGTGTCACACTTTCGTCCAATTTCTATTCTTCCTTTCCTATCCAAAGTGTTAGAGCGTATTGTTCATGAGCAACTCTCTCTATATACTACCCAAAATAACATCCTTTCTCCTTTCTAGTCTGGTTTTCGAACCGGTCACAGCACGACGACAGCGCTCATTAAAGTTTGTGACGACATTAGGTTGGGTATTGAAAATCAACAAATTACAATTCTTGCTCTGTTAGACTTCTCTAACGCATTTAATACTGTTGATTTTGATATACTTCTGGCCATTCTAAAATCAATAAACATTTCCTCTAATGCCGTAGAATGGTTTAGGTCCTATCTGTATGATCGCGAACAACGCATTTGCGTTGACGGCAAATACTCCTCCTTGTGTAGTCTTGCTGCCGGAGTGCCCCAAGGCGGTATACTCTCTCCTTTACTTTTCTCTATTTTTATTAATTCTGTCACTAACCTTCTTTCTATTCCTTTTCATTTATATGCTGATGATTTGCAGATTTATACTACGACGACCATTAATAGCATAGATGAAGCTATTGATCTTGTCAATACTAACCTTGACAAGATAAGGAACTGGAGCAAGTCGTATGGTTTGTCGATAAATCCTAGCAAGTCACAGGTCGCTCTCTTTGGCAGTCGGAGCCAAATTTCTAAATTAAATTTTAATCTTTTTTCTCCTATTATATTTGACGGTGCCGTTTTGCAATTTAGTGATTGTGTGAGGAATCTAGGTATCATGATGGATAGCAGCCTATCCTGGGGTCCGCAAGTCAATGAAGTTAGCCGTAAAATATTTAATACAGTTGGTAGACTGAAGCGGTGGAAACATCTTTTGCCAATTGGAACCAAAAAAATGCTGACACAATCGGTTCTCATTCCGCTTCTAGACTATGCGGACACTTGTTACCTGGATTTGTCACAGGAGCTGCTGAATAAGCTTGAGCGCCTGCAGAATATGTGCATTAGGTTTATTTTTGGACTTAGAAAATTTGACCATATTTCTCAGCATCGCATTCAACTACAATGGCTTACAGTACACCAACGCCGTAACTTGCGCACTCTAACTCTCCTATACTCTATACTTTTCCTTCCTTATTCTCCTTCATATCTTAAAAAGCAGTTTTCTTTTCTTGGCTCGAAATCCCAACTCCCTTTTGATCTTCGCTCCCAAAACGATAACTTGTTGGAAGTCCCTCTATGTCATTCTCAGTGTTATAGTAACTCCTTTACCGCCAAAGCTGTAAAGCTGTGGAACGCCCTTCCGCGGGACATTAGACATTCTGAGTCTCTCGGCACATTTAAAAGTCGTCTCTAAAAGTACTATTTGACGCTTAGCAATTAGCACGTTATATTTAATTCAAAAATATATTATGTATTGTATGTATCAAAACATATTATATATATATATATATATATTTATATATTGTATGTATGTATGTATCTATGTATTTGTGTATTTCTATAAGTATTTTCTATTATGTACGTCTATTTATGATTATATTGTGTATACTAATATAGCATATATTATATACACAAATTGCACAATTCGCAGCCCTTCAGACTGAAGATTCTTTTACGATAATAGTTTGCCTGTAAGAGATCACTTTTAGTGATAAGGCCGCCTTTGTACCACTTATATACATTGTTAACATTTTGTTTTATAATTATTTATTTTGTGTGTGCAATAAAGAATTTAAATAAATAAGCTAAGGCAAGCCTAAGGCCTTTATGAATTTCATCCAAGTGGGTTAACATTATGAACAATTTATTGTAACCAAAAATGCTTTTAATCCCTTTACTAGATAACACAATAAATTTCAAAGACTAACT
This sequence comes from Hestina assimilis, assembly GCA_023373885.1. NCBI lineage: Eukaryota > Metazoa > Arthropoda > Insecta > Lepidoptera > Nymphalidae > Hestina > Hestina assimilis. The sequence continues at coordinate 2,404,883 of CM041750.1, read as the reverse complement.
ACTACGTCAGATTTTTTAATGATTCGTCCTTTTATATGCGGTACGACAACAATTTTCTTTATCATGAAATATTGAAGTAACCATCTTTTGTGACGCTTCTTTAGAATGACATCTTTTCAAATATTGTCTTTCTAATCCAACGTATTAAATAGGTTCCATACATTGTCATGTGCCAACATATAATATAATATTATACATTTATTTTATTATATTATTTTTGGCATAATAAACATTTTTTCATTTTTTTCATTTTCATTTATATTGTTACTGAGATATTGTATTGTACTGGGTATTGTATTGGTGCTAACGAGGCAATTAAGCGTACGTATCGCGTTAATTGCGTACTAACCTTATATTGTTGCTCTTTCGGAGTTGATATAATTTAGTAATCTTGTAAGTCTTTTTTATGACCTCGAAAAGGAAGCCTGAATATTCTGCCGCCAAATAGTAGTGCTTAGGCATTACTGTGTTCCGGTTTGAAGGGCACTGTTGCGCTAGTGAAATTACTGGGCAGAGGAGATTTAAGAACCAATATCTCGAGGTTGGCAACGCGTGAGTGGCACCTACTAATGGTGCTGCAAGCGCTCATAGGCTACGGCAACCACTTACCAACTTGTTCGCCAACTTATAACATAAAAAAAAAAAAAAAAGAAGCAAAATGTGTGCCCATTTTTTTTTTTAAATATAAATACGCTACACACTCAACGGCTCCAATAAGGATAGTGTTATTCTGTGTCGGGGGTCCGGAAACACACACAAGGACAAGGACAAGCACACCCAGACCGGATCACATGCATGAATGGTCAATACAATCTTGTGCTCCGAGCGGGAATCGCACCCGCGACCTGTGGATCTTAGGGCCGGTTCAATACCGCTGCGCCACAACGTCAAATGATGTATGCCTATGAAAAACATATATTAAAAAAGTGATAATTTATTTATGCAATTTTGTCTGTTTATTTTTTACTAGCTGTGCCCGCGGCTCTGCTCGCGTGATGTACCATTATTTCTTTAATGCACGGAACCCTAATTATTACATCAGCTACCTGCCAATAAAAGTCCCGTCAACATCAGTCCAGCCATTTCAGAGATTAGCCGGAACAATCAGACATACAAAAATTGTAAAAAATGGTATTTTTGCTTATATACCGTATATATATATTCGTATACATGTAGTAAAAAACAGTTATTTCAATATTACAAACAGACACTTCAATTTTATTATATGTATAGATTTCTACCCAAAATCATCAACGCCACAAAATAATATCAATCATGTTATAGCAAGCCTTGGGATTTTATTAAATCGTCAAGGGTGGCAGATGTCGGACCACCAACATACTTTGGAGACCTATACAAACTCAACCGCACGTGCCAGGGTCGTAAGAAACCCAATTTTGCAGTTAACTTATTCCTTGTAATGCTTTCTTTTATACTATTACACGTATATACGAAAAAAAGAAAAAAAAGACGCACATAAAAAATCAGTATCGTGATTTGTATTAAAAAGTTGTAAATATTTAATTATAAGGTAATCATGTTACATTTTTAAATAAGGTAATAATAATTTCATTTAATGAACGATTTTATAATATTATTTATCATATCATTAATAACAGTATAGGCCCACTGTTTTTTTGCCAACTTTGCAACATTAAAAACTGGCATACTTTTCTACAAATTGTGAAATGAATTCAATTTTTATATTTTATATAATTTATTATGAATGTATTTAATGATAGAATAGTGCCCATTTTTTGTTAACACTGACTATTTTTATAATTATGTAAGTAACACAGTAATGTATTGTACATGTAATTTAAAAATGTAATGCCATCGTTAAGTTCAAAGTTTTGCTATTATATTATTTAAATAATATTTTTTTTATTGTTAATCGTTGGTATTACTCGTATGAGTGCAAATTGAAAATTAATTTGGAAACTATACTCAATTTTCATATGTTATATTTTAGAATGCTGATAGGATTAATTAGTAATTGTTATAATACCTAATTGGTAGGAATAAAACACATCAATAGGTATGACGTAAATCTTTATTTAATTTTATATAATATACATACATAAAATATTTGTGATGCGCAACAATATTAAAAGTTTGAATAATTTAAAACAACACACAAAACTACAACAAAGAATATCAATATTTAATTACATCAATTAATTATTACACATATTAAAAGGACTCTAATTATAAGAACGTTCCACACAAGCGAGACTGAACAGCGGTGGCAGTGTATCTGTAGTAGTCTCAAAAAAGTACGCTTTAAAAGTAGACAATAAGATGTTAAAAACACAACATTTAATTCAATAGGAATTGATTATTATATCTAGATATGACTACAAGATATGCTATATAATAAGAAAGTTAATAGTGAAAAGATTTTATAGCATACGAGTACTCTAAGAGTCGAAAATTCCTAAACTTTGAGCTTCAATATGGTAGAATATCATATGATTCTAAAAGGAGAAAGTTACTATTAGATTCTGAACACACACGCAAAATTAAACTATCAATGATATTGACGTGAGGTCTATCACACGGTTAAATCGCGAGCTTTAAACTTTGAATTGAAATGCGCCGCTGCGATTTTTTGTTTCATGTGTTACACCTTTAAGTCAAAACTCATGATAAGATGGAATGTACTGAGCCCTACGAAGTTTTGGGCCAAATTGTCATCTTTGAATTAATTTAAAAGCTGGTTCTTCCAAATATGAAATTTCCAGCCGCGTTCGGGTCCTCAGTGGAGAAGTACTCTTTCCACAGCTCCTGGAACTCCTCCCAGGAAACGCTCGCCTTGCCCTGCAAATAAAGATCAATTAATATATAATACAAAAAACAAATAAATGGTTCGCACTCAGCGGCCCCATTATGATATACAATACAGTCAGCGCTTTGAAAGTTTAAGGATCATAAACTTAAAAATAATATTAATAATATTTAAAATTTTCATTACTATTTTTTTATTAATTTTTCTACTATTTTATCTCACCTTGGCCATTTTACTGAAGGCCATCTTGCACTCCTGAGGATCAATTCCATAGGAGGAGCAAACGGTGGTGAACTCGTCACTATCAATGGTACCATCAGCACTGGCGTCTTCCAGTTGGAACATGAAGTGGCAGTACAGCTGCTGCCATTTCAAAGCTGCCGAAGGATTTTGAGCGTAGTCATTCCACATGGACACCCACTCTTCAACCGACACCTGTCGTAAAGAACATTTTATTTAATATTTTTTATTTCTTATTTTGTTTTATAAGGTAAAGATTATAAAACAAACATTTTGACAATAGTCTAGAGATTGGTACATAAATTACACGACGTTATAAAGTACACGAAGTTCACAATCCTGCATCGCGCTATTAAAGTTTTTCGTACAGATAAAGAAATTTACTGTGGCCGGCCGCCTGGTCGAAGGAAGGATCCTTCCTTCGTTTTTTTGAAAGGAAATTCTCCTCCCTTGAAATATCTCGAGTATTTTATTATTTGCATTGCATTTTGATTTTTCTTTAGTTTTATTAATTTTTAACATCGAAAGTATGTTATTAATAATATATTTTTTTACTATTTGCATTGAATACACATTGTAAAAAAACATGGTATAAATACAATCAATAAAACCCAGCATAAAATAAAAGGGTTATTTCATAAAAATGCTAATACACGACCCTCAAAGGCAACACGAGTTGTCAGCTTTTATAAAAGGTCCTATAGTCGTGAATAATGACGGATGTGGAACGAGAATGAACAAAAGGTTTGTGTTGACTCACGTAATAAATGATTGGGGAAAATTTAATTTCAAATAAAAATAAAAAAAAAAACAAAAAGTGAAGCCTAGGCTTAAGGGATGATTGTGTCGTAAAGATGTTTTTCCAGCATGATAGGTTCCAATTTTTCGCTAATCTAAGGGTCGGAACAAAATAATTCCACAATGCGTAAATGCTTAAGAGCTGATGCCACAAGTGTAGTCAGATATTATAGTATGATAGGATGTATTGGCTATATGTGGCTTACTATTAAAACTAATCACTATTTTAAGTAAACAATGATGTCTGTGTCATCGATGCCAGTAATTAATTTTTCCATTTGTCAAAAGTTGCACACATTATTTAAGGACGTACTACTTTAATTGGATGTATTTTAAATGTTTTTCCTTTAAACATAGAAATCTTTTTTTTTTTGAAGTTGAATGAAAATAAATTATTGCTTACATACTATCATTGGTACTACATGGCCTTCTTAATAATTATATAATAAAATAATAAAAATATTTTTGTTGTCATTTTTCAACATTCCTAGAAATGTTGACGAGGAGGACTCGTGAATGAGGATTTCTCTTAGTTAAGTTTGTAATTACACTAAGGGACTGCCCCCATTAGCGACTCTACGCGAATTTCTGTGACAAACAGCAATAAAACCTATAAGCATGACAATAAATTTAAATTTCACTGACGCGGATTCCTAAGCATGCCGCAACTCAATTAATCATTATAAATAATAAATAAATAAACGCTGCACACTCAACGGATTAGGATAGTGATATCCTGTGTCGGGGGTCCGGAAACATTCACAATGACAAGGACAAATACACCCAAACCGGAAAATATGCTTGCATGGTCAATACAAACATATTATGCTCCGAGCGGGAATCGAACCCGCGACCTGTGGCGTTTAAGGCAGGTTCGCTACCGCTGCGCCACAACGTCGTCCAAATTATCGTTGAAATTTATTTATATTTCCTCGTTTGCCGTACCGTTCCGTCAATGGGTGCAGGCCCTATGTGAGATCCACGTAACATGTTATTGCTAAGATGTCATTCGCACGTGAAGGATTTAATCACAATAATGAAAGCCAGGGTTAAGCACCTTGATCTGTACTATTCTCAGTAGGATTTCTTAGAGACAACACAATGCGTATACAACGTAAGTCTCCTTCAGGTACTTTATTATTCCCTTAGACGTTTATTCCCTTTACTATTGTTACAACACTGACACGGGAATGTACTTGAGAATTCTAGATTGTATAAACTTATGGGAGTTCCTTTTATAGCAATGAGGTTAGTCGGTTATTGACAAAGATTGGTAATAGTAAATACGAAATATTAAAATATTTTTTACGGCAGTAGAGTCATGCTTCTAACAGGACAAAAGGGCCGGCTTGACCGGGGAAGCTTTACCCTCTCACAGAAAATCGGCTTCAAGTAACAGTATCATTAGATAATGTTGCGTTTCGTGTGATGAGTGAGAGCACTGAAGGAACAATCTTTTTTTTTTTATGTTAAAAGTTGGCAAACAAGCATACGGCCCACCTGATGGTAAGTGGTTGCCGTAGCCTATGAGCGCTTGCAGCACCATTAGTAGGTGCCACTCACGCGTTGCCAACCTCGAGATATTGGTTCTTAAATCTCGTCTGCCCAGTAATTTCACTAGCGTACAGTGCCCTTCAAACCGGAACACAATAATGCCTAAGCACTACTATTTGGCGGCAGAATATTTGACACTGCGGTGGTACCTACCTAGCCGGCCTCTTGCAACAAAAGACCTACCACCAATGTGACTGATTGCACTGGTGGAATAATCTCTGTTGTGACAGAGGTTATCCCAACAGCGGGCGATGGGGTCGTCACATCCCGACGCCGGTAAATCTCTCACCCCCTCTGTTCCCTTCCTTTTTTCCCTTCTCATCGCATCCCTCCTGTTCCTTGGGTTGGCAACGCGCTTGTGATACTTCAAGTAGCGCAAGCGTTCATAGGTTGCGGTGACTGCTTACCATCAAACGGAGCGTATTGTTGTTTGCCAACCATCATGACATAAAAAAAGTAGCCACAAAGTATATTTGACGGGTTAACATTAATATCAGGCTATTTTGAGTGTACTTATTAACTGATTAATATTAGTGTTGTTATTATATGTTTTTCGTGACCTTTATGAAACCTACTACTAAATATTTCACACTTTATCGTATATATTTTTTGCAGTTATCTTAAATTGTATATAGTATTCATTTACAATATTTCTCAATTCCGTATAGTGGTAAATAAATAAATAAATAATAAATAAACTTTCGACACTCAACGGCCCCCATTAGGATAGTGATATCCTGTGTCGGGGTCCGGAAACACATACAAAGACAAGGACAAATATACCCAGACCGGAAAATATGCTTGCATAGTCAATACAAACACATTATACTCCGAGCGGGAATCGAACCCGCGACCTTTGGCGTTTAAGGCAGGTTCGCTGCCGCTGCGCCACAACGTCGTCAGTGGTAGACTTGCCAAAAGCCCCAATGGTCCCGGGTGCGATTATCGAAATATGTCCGATTCTAGATTCATTCCGTTATGTTGTGCAGTATACCTAATGACTAATGTACATCATAGTTATTAGTTAGCGTGTGACTCGTTGTTCGTTTCTTTGGTGTTGAATTTACGAAAGAGCACCAACGAGTCTATAGACATTTTGTCTGTATGTAAAGGCCGGTCTGTAGTATATTTCGTGGTTTAAAATATTCGTTATATTTAATTTCTACAAGCATCTTTTTTAATCCTTTCACTACGAGCACTTTAAATATTTGAAGCTTTTTATTATTATACGGCGGCGTGAGTTAATTTCACAGCACACTGAAGGTACTTTAAAATATTTTTAAGCTTCTGCGTTCTATGATTTCAGTTAAGCTTTATAACGAAAAAGCTATTTTAATATTTTTAGTAAAAATTTTAAAACTTCATTCTATATATTAATTTTTACTCATTTTGGAGTGCAAGGAAGTCAATCTGTACTTCTTTTTATACTGACTGCATACTATTAAAACAGCTTGATTATTCCCAATGACATCCTTAGGCTTAGTTCGCCCTCACAGAATATATATTATGAACGAAATCAACTTTGAACATCGCAAGGCTGTCTCTTGTTCTCGCAAAAGTCTCGCTTGGTCACGCTGTCAAGGCCACTGAGGCCAACACCAATACACATTCAGGAAAAAAATATCTCGGATTTTAATTGAAAGTTAAGCTGCAGAATGGTGAGAGCTGTGACAACCTTTTCAGTAGTTATATTATAACACCCATAGAGGAATTATAATAAAATAAATTATTAAATGAAACAAAAAACCCAACTGCATTAATAATAATTCCTAAAAAGCTAAAAACAAGCTCTATAATGACTACTATAATATAAATATTTCTTTAATGTTAGTAAAGGTACTGCAGACGGGGACTTTTTTGCAGTACGTTTTTTGATAATGCCGAGGGAACCTAACATTTTTTCTGGTATGAAATGTGTTAATTCAGGGTGTGTTAATTCAATATAAGCTCTCTGTGTGCTAAATTTCATCCAAATTCGATCAGCAGCTTTTGCGTGAAAAGGCTAAACTACTTTCTTACTCCTCTCTCATACTTGGCTCACGTTGTCATCAAGATTGCAATAAACATTGATGGAGTGAACGCATTTTACGAAACAAAACTGAATGTTACTCGAAAATACGCTTTATCATTTCTTGGCTGACTTTGAAGTTGAAAATGGCAGTTTTGCAGAATTGCGTCAGAGGATAAGGAGTTCGGAGAGCCGACAAACAGGCAGACATTTGCAAAAATATAAATATATGATATTTCATCATTTAGTTTTTAGTTCCGAGTAACATTTTTTATAAGAATCTGAGATGTAGGTAACTTAAAATTTATATATTTTTTACATTAAACAAATTACATGACTAAAAATCGAAAAATACTTTTATTACAATATATTATGCTTATTCCTATATTTTATTACTTAATTATTTATTAATTGTATAATACATTGAATAACATTATATATTATAATAGTTTGCGTTTTAGAAGTTTAATTATTTTGTTAATCTACCTATTTATATAACTATGCCATATTTTTATTTATAGAAAATGTTTTAATTAATTATTCTAGACATTGCGAGTGGAATTGGCAATCAGTGGCCAAAAAAAAAAATCAAACTTCAATCATCGATATCTCGAAAAGTAAGCAATATATCGAAAAATTTTATTTTTACTTTTCGTCTTATTTTATCGAGTTCTACAAGGAAACATCATCAGATTTTAGCTCTGAGTGAACTGTGATATTCCGCTTTGAATATCTTGGCTTCTGCGGAACCCATGTTAAAATAATGTAGCCTATGTCACTCTCACAACTGAGACGAATCTAATGATACCCTATAAGTCGATGTACGTCCAAGGGCTTAGCCTGTAGAGCGTCACAAAGAAATAGACATACATACATACATACATACATACGCTCGAAAAACATTACCCTCCGGCAGTCGGGTAAATACATACATACATACATACATACATACATACATACATACGCTCGAAAAACATTACCCTCCGGCAGTCGGGTAAAAAGAATATATTTTCCGTTTCGAGAGTTATTATAAGAGTTTTGTTTTGATTCCAATCTTATCTTATATTATAGAAAAATGATTATGGAAATATGTTTTACATAATTAAAGTTAGTTATTACCTTGAACTCAGTGGATATCTAGTTGTTTTGAACACAGAATTCTTCAAATACTAAAAATAATGAACATGCAAAAATTTACTCAAAAAATCTCTACATAAACAAAAAAAAAATACCAATTGATTATTTTACTAGGAGTTCTGTACCCGATGTCATAGTGACACTAACTAATATCGTAAATGTGAAAGTGAGTTTATTTGTGGATTATTATGAATTTCGGATATAGTTCGGACCATGGAGACTGTTATAGGTTACTTTGTTGTGAAAACTAAAATTGTAGGGGTGAAAAAGCGATGAAAAATTTTATGGGCAACACTTTTTTAAAAATAAACGCAGGATAGTCACATGTAAAAGCTAGTACATCGTTAAAGGTGGCAAATACGTCGAACTAGTATAAACCTATATGCCAATTTCTTTATATTGAACTAACGCCTAAATTTAAAAAAGTTATATATGTTAACAAAATTCATTCGCGTGATATAAATCGTAATGAAATAAGTCAATTTCGTATTTTATGTTCCGAAAACGTAAAACCCTATATAACCCATATTTACCCCTTCACGTATTAGCATGTTTAACTCAAATTCGGCTCACGCAAGTCAAAATCAAATGTTTGTACGCGGTACGAGTACTTTTCATTAATTTCGTCTCTGTTAAACTGTGTACTGTTCAAATCATTTTAGCTGAAAGGGAGAAATTATTGTGAATGTTTATTTTTCAAATTCACGTAAACATGTGTTTTCAAATACATTCAAACCGTATATATGCTTCAATTTTAAGCAAATAAGCTTATATAAGACAGATGGGGCTCAATATACCGGTAGATCCTTTTGTTTTTATATCAGAGGGGGAGGAGTGATCACCGCCGCCCAAGAACATTTGCAACACCAGAGGGTTGCAGTTGCGTTTGCCGACTTTTGAGAAAGGAATAGGCTCTTTTCACCTCCAACGTCGATCATTATGTGTGGGCAAAATATGAATACAGGTAATAAACGAACACTAGCGATCACAATTTAGATTTATTGTAAAGAATAGAATAACAACTAAGACAGTTCGTACGACATTGATATCAAGGCGACAATTGGCTCCCTCAAAGTGCCCTCTTCATAATGCTTGCTGCTCGTTGACAAATCAGATTCCGTACGATAATACCGATAGTTAAAAGAACGTCCGTAATGATTTCTCCGACATATATTTATATATATATAAGTATTAGGTTTTTATAATGTTACATAATTACATTTAAAACTGTAAAAAGAAGTTTAATAAAGCTTGCAGGCACATGACCGACAATGGTGGAGCGAGAGCAGCTTCGGGGCACCAGGGATGTATACAACAGCATAATGTACTATAGAAACGCGTAGGAGACGAGCGATAAATTTTTTTATATAAGGTAAAAGTTTTACTCGGAAGACGTATATAGCAAAAATGTTTTCTTAGGCATTAAGATATTACGAAAGTAAATTTAGTAAACAACGAAACGGTTCAAGAAAATGCTATGTAACTTTTATTTCACAATAGAAGCCGACATTAGTGATTGTAAGCTGATTATACGAAATATAATCATCTTACTCTTCATATGGGACACTTGAGTGAATGTGTTGATAATTGTAATAAAACTACACAAAATTTTAGTTTAAACTAAAATAAAAATACGCTATCGCGCAGTAAATTTCAAATAATTTTTCGAAAGTTCTTAAATTTTGCTTCATTTTATACAAGCTGGCTTTTTTCAATCCTTTTCACAACGAGCACTCAAAAATTTTCAAGCACTTTATTATTTAAAGTGGCGTCAAGTTTTACAGTTCATTCTAGTTCAATTTAAAATATTTTCAACACATAAATAAAATCGTTTTAAAAGTTAATTTAGATTCAAACAGATAAAAATGTTTTCGTAATTTTTGTAACATTTTGCTTTAGAAAAAAAAATCCATATCAATTAGTAAAATTGGAATGTCTGATTGTAATGACAAGGTAGCAGATTTTTACTAAATGAATGTGAATGTACAGTATCTACTTGTGACAAAAACCAAATTTTAAATATTTTGACTTTTCTGGTCTGTTCTGCTAATTTTACTTACATGAGCAGATAACTAAAGTTATAATGAGTAACATGGGCTAGTTTTTTTTATGGAGGGTTTCTTCACAAATTGAAAATGCCACCCTCATTGTTACATAGATATACTTAACCGCGACGCTTAAAATATAATAAGAGTATGGAAGTGCAAGAGTTGAAATATATACATATAGGATAGGATTTACACATTGTATGAAATAATAAATAACCTTCTATTAGCTTCGACAAGAACACATTCCGCCTAAATGTGATGAATATCTTCTATAATTTCGCATTCCACGCAGTTTAATAGATTTTATTTGGGAAGAAGAATTTTGGTTCCACGCAATTAAAATTAAAAAAATATTCACTATTTTATACTTTAGACCATGCAAATGAAGCCAGCTCACACAGCCAGTTATATTTTACATAAATTTTGTAATAAGTGCGTAGCGTGATTTTTATCAAGGATAACAATTATGGTAAAGAAAAGAATTATATGTTTTGCTTTTATCCTAAGTTTTAAATCAAAAATCGTTTGCATGTCACATGCGAGAAAAAATATTGTATCCATCACGCAAATCGGTAAAATTTTATTAACTGCGACTCCATGACGCAAAAATGATTTTACTTGTAGTAAACTTTTAGGATTAATAACTACTCGTATATTTCGACTTCGAAATTTATTTCGTTTTCTTATGTACGGATCTAAAAAAATATTCTTCGAATGCGATTTATGAATACTAGCTTACAATTTTGCGGACTAGTTTTTTAATCGCCTGGTAAAAAGTCTGCGAATCGCGTCTTTAAATAGGTTTTCCCTACTGGCCTTGCAACATCACCGAGCGAAGGTGGCGAGTACATAGAACCGACGAAGAACAAGGCTAAGCCCTCACGCGGGCTCGTTGATTACGTCCTTAGGATGCCTCCTGTGAAGCTGAAAAGCTATGAACGTCATCGGAGGTAAAGGATATTATATAAGAGCTAACTACGACATCTCGGAACGGAAAATAACAAAAAACGTAAATTATTCTGGTAATTTGTACGCAAATACGCAAAGCGATAATAAAACCCTAAGAATAAGCTAGTATGGTATATATTTTGTCTGGACCTCCACATAAATTCTTACAATAAAATATCCTGTACGTAAAACCTTCTGTCAGGGTAAAATTTATTATTGTCCTGTGATTTCTTACACCACTTACGTCATTAATTATACTGCGTACATAAAGAAAAAAAGCTTTACATTTTTGTAAATGCTCTGCAAAAATAATAGCACAAAACATTTGAAGCTTCCTGTGATAAAGTATGTACGTAAATAATTTTTACTTTTACTTTTACTCATTAGCCTCCCAAGAAGTGTAATATTCAGCTTAATTTTTAATTCTTTGACACAGTCAATAATCTAATAAACTTTAAGATGAGGTATCATTCGATTTTGGTAAAATGTACTAAATTAAAAAAATATAAGATAAACGCTACACACTCAACGGCCCCCATTAGAATAGTTATATCCTATGTCAGGACAAATACACCAAGACCGGAACACATGCTTGAATGGTCAATACAAATATCTGCTCCGAGCCGAATTGAAACTGCGCCCTTAAGGTGGGTTCGCTACCGCTGCCCCACAAAGTCATCAAAATCTTTATGTATTTATTCTGGAGAAGCAGGACTCTCACTCTCTATTTCACCCAAATTATTATAGATTCTGTGTTTTTGTAAACTCTTTACCAACTTACATAACAATAAACATTTGCTTAAAGGCCACCATATTGATTCGATCATAATCGACAAAACTACCTTCATAGCATTATAAGGTTTGGTAAAGCCTATTTTGATAGTTTCATGTTAAGCCAAAAAGCCTACGAACCGGCCGCTTCAGGTGTTCATAATGACAATAGACCCCGTAAATTGCTTAAGGCTTAGACCCAACTTTTTGGATTACTGTGTAGTGGACTAACTAACTTTGGTGCTTGGTCATAAATTTTGCTGTTATTAGTTTATTGACCTCGTTGTATATGGAAATGTGACCCACGAAATGGTCAAGGTTTCTCTTTATATCTTTTAAATATTGATAATGAAAGTAGCATGTAGCCTCAATTCTAAGGGAATGGAAAAAACACGAAATTTTTTTCGATTACTATCAAGTAGAATCAGAAAAACCGAATGTGAATTTGAGACGAAAAATATGAACTTCTTCCATAAAAAAAATCTAATTTGAATTTCTGAATATATACTTTTTTATCTTATCTTTCATCTTTCATCTATTACGATAAAAACCTACCTTATTGTATAAAATATTTGTTATAAAAAATCATAGTGGCGATGACAATGCGAAGTTGCTGAACAAATCTATTTATTTATTTACTAAAATACTTTATTTCACACACAAAACAATTACACAAAAACAAGACTGCAATGTACATAAATGGTACAAAGGTGGCTTTATCACTAAAAGTGATCTCTTACAGGTATTCTCATACAAGTAAAAGATCTATATTATAGACCTGACTGACATATCAACGCCCAGATTAAACCCGTCAAATTAGAAAGCAGATTTTTTTCACTGGTGTTGTTTTGAAATCGTAAACGTGTACTAAGAAAGGATTTTTCGAAATTCAACCACTAAGGGGGTGAAGAAAGGTTTGAAAGTTTGTATGGGATATCCTTCATTTTTGATAACGGAATCATGAAACCTTGTTTTTGGCGAGATATTAAACATAAACAAACTTCTACACTACCACACTTGAAATGGTAGAATGTCATGCGAAGGCGTTGTCAGAAAGTAGTTATGATATAAAGAAGTATTGTTAAGGTCTTGGAGTTTCTCTATTGATAGCAATAAAAGACTGAAATCTCTAATAGTTTATTCCAAATTTTATTAAAGGGAAATTGAATTCGGAATTTTATATAGCCGAGAATGAAGCTCGTTTTCCAATTTCTAAAAGATTTTGTCGATTTAAAGTTTATTGTTACAGTAAATTCGCTTTTGCTGAGCTGGATATTACTCTATTAAGTTATCATTTGCATAAAGACTGTTATGTTCAAATAATGGTTTTCACTGAGATATTTCAGGAAAATTATGAAAAGTGTTTTCGGAATTCAAAAAAATTTTAATATTTCGTAGTATAATTTAATTATTATTGTATCGTTCCGAAAAATTCCTAAAAATACACGTATTCGTTCTCGAGACCAAATTTTTTAAAAGATATGATAGATTTTTTCAATATTGTCGAAACTATATCAAATTTACTTACTCTTTTTTTACCGTCATGATGGTTGGCAAGCAAGTATACGGTCCGCCTGATGGTAAGCCGTCACCGCAACCTATGAACGCTTGCGATACTTGAAGTATCACAAGGGTGTTGCCAACCCAAGGAACAGGAGGGACGGGATGAGAAGGGCAAAAAAGGAAGGGAACAGAGGGTGGTGGGAGATTGGGCCTCCGCCGCTTTCACTCATCGCACGAAACGCAACAGTACCTAATGATACTGTTACTTGACGACGATTTACTGTGAGAGGATAGTACTTTCTCGGTCGAGCCGGCACTTTGCGCTGAGAGAAGCCTGTACTCACATTTTGTTTACTTTTTATACTTTGTCTGGAGAATCGACTGCCTCGTGCTAATAATCACTAGATTAAGACATTCATGGACACTAGACCAATGACAATGATCTAAACATGGATTCACTTTCACTATGAAATTGTTAAATGAAAGTATGAAAGTGTTTTGAAACGATCATTTTGCAATAACCATTTCCGTATAAAAAAAACTGACTGGACATATATTTTTTACCAATTACTTTTCGGTCTACATACTGATGTAACAGCATGTTCGGAGTTGAATGGGGTTTTATTATGGTCATCAATCTTTCGGTAACATTTGTTAAAAGGATACACTAGTGCCTAATATTTCGGGTAGTTTGTACAACTTTATGGTTGAATATCACTATCACTACATAGTATAAAACAAAGTCGCTTTTTCTGTCCCCATATCCCTATGTTCGCTTTAATCTTTAAAAATACGCAACGGATTTTGATGCGGTTTTTTTTAATAGATAGAGTGATTAAAGAGGAAGGTTTATATGTATAATAACATCCATTAAATAGTGGAGAAATACTCTTATTTTTGAGGTTTCTAATGTGATGTCGTAAATAATTACATTTATTATATATTATATATTCGTGCGAAGCCGGAGCGGGCCGCTAGTATCCTATATATGAGTATAGTAATAGTCATAATATTTTTTTGTTAAAAAAGAAAAAGGTAAGTACTAATGTCATACTGCTGGGCAAAGGCATCTTTCTTCTGGAGCAAGATAACGATGAGGAAGAGAAATGTCTCCGGAACTCACACTCATCAAACGAAACGCAGCAGTACGGGTACTATTACTTCAATTCAATGGTCTTTAAAAGGAATACTTCTCCTCGCGAGCGGATGAGCGCTTTTATGAAGAATACTAGCTTCTGCTATCGGCTTCACACCCATGGATAACGATTTTACAAACAAACTTTAAATACCTATTTCACCCCTTCACAGTTGGAATTTTACAACATGGTAAAACACGGGTTTTTTCTTTATTTGGTGGGCAAAAAACAAAGTTTGATGCTTTTAGTTTTAAAAATGACATTCCATACAAACTATCAAACCCTTTTCACTCCCTAATGGTTAAATTTGGATAGATCCTTTCTTAAAGACAAAAACACCTATTAAAAAACTCAGCTTTCCAGGTCAACGCGTTTAGTCTGGGCGTTGATATGTCAATCAGCTCCTTTTATATACAAATACAAATAGTTTATTGTTAAAAGAAAATGAATTACAATTTGTATACCTACGTTAAACATTATTTATATATATAGATAAAAAGGTATCTTACAGAATCTTGTAATTTTCTTAGTAATTAAAATCATTGGAATCTTAAAATAATTGCTTCAATTTTAATTTGAAAATTTCATCAGAGCGAAATGAGAAGATGTAATTTTATTAGTCTCGAATAAATCAAAATGTGTTTTTGAAATATATTCTCGCCTAAATGCTACTCAATGTTAATTAAATTTCCACCCACTGAATTTACCTTCGCTTTAATTTTCTATAATTAATTATTTATCACTTAATAGGCTCTTACAATCTTTTAACATTAATTCATTATCTTTGAATAATTATATTCCAAGAGTTTAGTCTAGTAATAATGTTTATTTTAGTTATACGGCTTGTTTAGTGACAAACACCTAACTAATCCCGTAGTCTACAAAATTATTGTTTATTTTTTACTGCATGAACCCTAATTGCTTTTCTCAAATAAACCATAATAAAATCAAAGTAATAGGTAATGTTACTCCGTATAATATATATATATATATATATATATATGACACTGAAACTTACATAAAAATCTGTTTCTTAGATTAATCGGAACCAAACAGGCAAAAATTTAAATGCCACACATAAATAAATCTGAAATTTCTTGCAATTCTCGAAGGAATATACTACCTATATCCAATGCAGCGCGTGTGTTTGGGGTGAGCGCAGTGTTGACATGAGGCGGGCACGTATAATTATGCAAAAATGTCAACACAAGTTAGATGCAGGTGCTGAAGTCCGTAGCGTGCGCATTGCTTCGTGTCTTCTCAACGCGGCCTAAGTCTTTACTTTTACTTGTTCTTCTCTTCTTATAGAGTGGTTAGTGGCCAGCCTAGTGTCAGAGTTAACCTCGCCCGTATATAACTTTGAGTTGACTTTTCGACTATTGTCAAATTGATGACAGCTAGGACCGACTTTTCACGTGCCCTCCGAAGCACGGCGACGCCCAGTTGAAAAACCACTATGCGATCACCGCACCTTAAGTTTCTTAACCTACCGATACTTTACAGATCAGTGAGCGCAGCCGTCTACGAGCATCTCAAAGCCTCTTCTACTACAAAGCCTTACTAATATACTTGCCTGTCCGTCTTTATTAGAGTCAGCCCTCTTCCTCAGACCTTCCCAGATCTTGATCATGATTTCATGGGTCTCGGTATTCTTCGCATCTCCTGGCTTCCAGCCTCGGAGGCTGCAAATTTTCTATAGGAAAAAGAAATTACATTTAATATTATACAAAGTACGTTTTAAAATGTTCAATTTTTTAAAATGTTTTCAAGTAAATATAAAATAAAACTAGCTAAGCCCGCTGCTTGGCTCCGGGTGAGATTGCTCTCTTCCACCAACAAACAGCATTTTATTTTTTATTGTTCGACTTCTAAGTATCGTATCATGATGTTATATAGCTTGTATGTGCTATCAAATGCGAAAAGAATTTTTCAAATCCGTTTTGTAGTTCCGGAGATTAGCGCGTTCAAAAAAACAAACAAACTTTTCAGCTTTATAATATTGGTGTCGATAGAGCCATGAAACTGAGCCATCGTTTCCCACATATATATTTCCATTCAGCCTTTCTAAGAATTCAAACTATATAAAGTTTAAATTGACTTTCGAATTTCTCTATCACTGCAATTAGTTCAAAACTACTGCATTAGAGAGAAAACTCTTTTATTAGACGTGTTGTTTAAGCGAGGCCATGGCTTTGCTTCTACTTCGAAACTAATTATTGACTGACAGAATTCCTGCTACCTAATTTTAACGAGAAAGCTGTGCTTAAAATCGATTTTATATAATAAAGAAAGAATAAAGAATTTTAATTCCGTCACTCACTATACTAAAATTAAATTCAAATTAAGAAACTTTGGATACCTAAACAAAAGTGCAAATGTGTCTCTTCAATTACTATTGTCATTGATTTTAATATAACAGGTTAATAAATAAAGGGGCTAAGGGGGAGGCGACAGCCATATAATCAAACCCAATCTCCAACCTCACCTGCATGTGGTACCCCCTGCTAGGTAACCCGATCAATGGTGGTATAGCCATAAACATCCCACACAGAGATTGGAAAAGGGAAGCAGCGACCTTGAGGTACAAGTAACCTCTAAAAAGTCTGGCGCAGAAGGCAACACTGCGCTATTTTTCCTTAGTTAATGTCAGCTTTATGGAAAAGTCTAAGAAAGTAATGGCCCCGAGTTCCTGGCGTCCCTTAGATGGGACAGGGGTGCTAAGAATCCCCAGGCGTAAAACACAAAAGACTAAACATCCGGGATTGGACGGGTATCGCGAGTGCTGCCGAGCTGATTGCCAACCTTCGCTAGTCGGAAAGGCACTCAAAGAAGAAGAAATAAATAAATCAAAAATCTATACATACAAAAATAAAAATAAAATAATAATAACACCTTTGAGTGATTCTGCTTCGTGACACTTGTTGTTAATGCTTTCTCGAAATTTCTCTCCCCATAAAATTCTCATAGCCGCTTCTTAAAATCAATCCTTAAGAAGTATACACCAACAATTACTAACCTCAATAGCTAACTCGAAATCTTTCCTTTCAATGGTTCCGCTTTGGTTGACATCTGTAATAGAAAATAATTTTGAGTTTCACAGTTACAATATAGCCAAAACTAATTAACTATTTCAATTATCTAAGATTTTTAAAATATCCCTCCAAACATTAGAAGCTTAGCGGAGCTCCTGTGGAAACAGTTACCGGAGCGAGGCTAGATAAATTAAAGGATTCTGATGATTCTTAACAACCACATTCTTTGCTATACTTCTGTGCACATTTCTGGTAGAAACGCAGCTTTAGAATGGGACTCACAATTAAGAACCTCACTAATTTAACCAAGAATGTTTTAATAATATTATTACTTAAATGAACAAATCACGTGGCTAGAATAACGATGGTCATGAAAGTGACCGGTAATGCAAAGACAAGACGCCCGAAAAAGACTTGGATTAAATACTAGAAAGAGATATCCTCTTTGGATGATTAGGTGTGAAAGGTAGTAAGTGCAGAGTGACAGATTAGGAAGAAAAAGACCTGCTGTGCCGATCCTACTTAGTGTGGGATAGGAAGAGAAAGAAAAAGATGATTGAAATGAACAGTGACAATAATTGGAAACTTAGACTTGCGTGGAAGAGGCTATGCGTGGAAAGGAAATGAGTGCGGAGATGACAGATGATAGAACAGTGTGGAAGAAGACTTAGCGTGGGATAAGGACAGAGAGAAAAAATTACTCAAATGAACAATGAAAATAAATGGAAAGTAAAACCCTTAGTCCTAAATTCCTTACCAAAGAATACATTGAAGACATAAAGGAGCTTCTTTCGTCTGAATGCTGAGATGGACATTTTTTTTATCTGTAACAAAGAAAAAAGATACAATTAGATAAATTTGTTGTGTTTCCAACAAACGAAGGTATTTTTTGTTCACTGTAACGTAATTCCCATTTTTATTTCGTCTTTGTGATACTGGATCGGAATCTTTATTGGACCCTGGAGTTTTTATCTTGATTTTTTGGGATGATCCAATTTTCAGGACAATGTAACGTGAGATATTTAAAACTGTTTCAATAATTTGGAACCAAAAATTGTCGTTTCATTAATAAAGTATTTATATTTATTTTCTAAAACTCAATTCTGACTATTTAAAACAGCATGTAGCAAATTATATTTCAAGAAAGATAAAAAAAAATAGTTACTATGATGATTTCAGTTTTTTTAACTTTTGTGTCAGAAAGTATTTGTCTATTACAATTCATGAGATACAGCACATAACGTTAAAAATGGGAAGCTTCTTGTATGTAGGGAGTCCTTGTATTTTTAAATCTCTGTACCTATTACGGTTCTTGACAAATCAAATCAAATCAAATATTTTTATTCAACACAAAAAGCATTACACTTATTTACGTTTTTATTACGTTGAAAGTCAGATTCTACCACCGGCTCCAAAATTAAACCTCTACCTGAGAAGAGCCGGCGAAACAAACTCAGGGGGTTTTTTTTTTTAATTTTTTTGCAATGCTTTTTAAGGCATTACTAATATTCCTATTGCCCCTCCAAATAAGCTCGAAGCTTGCGCTAGGAGTGGGTACGACAATAGCCCAAGGGGGTCAGGATCGAACCCTCGACTCTCGCGTTAACGGAGCGAAGTCGGCCCTTCTACCGTTGAGCTATTGAGGCTTCAAAGGTTATATCTTTTTTTTATGTATTTTTTTAAAGTGATATTGGTTTACATATTATAATCACTGAAAAGCCTGGAGTGACTGTCTCATTCCCAAGGCGTGGTGTCCTCAAGGTATTCACCAATTTTATAATAGCCTTTACCACACAAACGTTCTTTGACCTTTTTTAAATTTATTTATAGAAAGTTTCTGAACGCTTTCTGGGATCCTTTTGTAAAACCGTATACAGTTACCTTTAAAAGAGTTACTAATTTTATGCAGTCTAGTAACTGGCATTGTTAATTTACGTTTGTTTGTTTGTGTTGGAAAATAGAATGCAAAGCACCGTCATCCATTACCAAAGGACTGTCATCCATAACATTGTTATAATATTTTATAATGCATATAGCAACACTGTATTACTCTTTGCTCTGTATTCCGTTTCTCATATTAGATATGTCACCATCGCTTGCGCATTGTCAAGTTAATAAATCTGTCGAAATCACGAAAGTTGTTTGTAATTATAACTTCATCAGTTTGACACAGCCCGTTGATAGACGGATGAACTATTTGGATATGGAACCCTAATTATCGAATGGGTATCGACCGAAATATGGTGATTTTTCGAATAACACAAAGGGGTGGTAAATTTTACGTTCCTATCCAACCCTTCGCGAAGAATAACGGAATTTTGTAATTATTATGTCGCTCACATTTCAAGAGTCCTTGATTGGCAATTATCTGATAATAAATTACACAAGTACGCTCCGTGTAGCCGCAGAAAGTAATTAGTGAATAATATTATTAGGAGTAATACAAATTTGACTAATTAGAACCACCACAATTCCCAAGCGTCGAAATCTAATTTAGGCTCAATTAACAATTACTAATTATGAAAAATAATTTCTTATATCAAGTTTTTGTCTTATTTTATTATGTACTTGAGAATTGGTTTATAATTGCCAATCGTGGTTTTTAAATGTAGACTTCTATTTATTAGACTGTTTAGCAAAACAAAAAAAAATTGACTTCCACTGCCTCAGATAAAAAATGGCCGTTGGTTTGGGTAAAATTAATCGATAAAAATCGAAATTTTTACACAAAATGGATGGTAGTGAAAAATTTTTGCCAGATAAAGCAATAAATAAGCATAAAATATAGATCATTCAATAAAGAAACAATACTTTGAAAGTATTCCGCAATAAATCCGTTAATAATACTCAATAAATTATTGCTAATAAGAAAACAAATTAAAAAATCACTAGTCCTGTATTATTATTTACAAATTCAAAGTATTTTTAAAATTCTAAAACCAATAGGCATAGCTAGTTAAAATTATTATTATTAATAGTGTACTGTACGAGTTGGATGCCTAAATATTAATACAAAATTATAGGCAGATAAGATCGGAGGTCGGGACTTTAATTAAAATTGATAAGAATCTATTCACCAAGTTTGTATTTTACAAAACATGCTTTGAATATAGGCTAACAAAATTTATAGAAACTTTGAATTTTCGTTTTATTATATTCTTAATAAAATTTCTAATTATTTACATGAAATTGGGGGGTATAAATTCGAGTTTCTCACTGTACACACCCAGTTATATAAATATTATATTTATATTTCTACTATAGTTCACATCCACGTGATCAGGAACCTGGCTATAAGATGATTTTAAATTTTAAATTACAATGTATTATCAGTTTGTAAAATATTAATGTTAATTAAATGTGATAGTTTTTATAATTTCACATTTAATTTTACTTTTATAGGTTGCCTGATGAAGTTGGGAAATATGCGTATACAATTATGTTTATATACCACTCGGTTTCTAAAGGGTATCAGGATGAACCATATGGCTGTAAATGTGAAAACGCCATCAAATTTTATATAATAGTTTTTGCAAGATACGCGTACAAACATACTGTGCACGGACATGCAGACAGGCACACTAACAAAAATGCTAAAATTCGATTGTTTTTGTTAAAATTGTTATTTCAAAGGCTCCTTATATATCTTTTAACTCCGAAATTTATGACTAGTATCAAAGTTAGTTCACTAAAGACTTGGTCCGAAGGGTTGAATCTAAGCCGAAAGCAATTTACAGGGTCTATTGTGATTAGAAACACCTGAAGCAGCCGATTCGCAGGCTTTTTGGCTTAAAATAAACCATCAGAGTAAGCCCCGCCAAAGCTTGAGTGGCCTATGTATATAGTATATACGGGAAAGTAATTATGACATTAAGAATCGAGTGAATGAAGTATATATTACCGTACTTCTTCTTCTTCATCCTAGCATTATTCCCGGTACTTTTTATGTACCCAGGGTCTGCTTATTACTCTTATCCGGATTTGACAGGTTACTAGTTTTTACACAGAGCGATTGCCATCTGACCTCCGCAACCCTAAGGGCGAACCAGTAACTCATTGGATAAGAGAAATTTACTTATCAAGAGTTAACGATTATTATCAGATGTTATTGATAATAACCGGGACCGACAACTTAACGTGCTCTCCGAGGCACGGTGGGGAGACCCACACGGACAAACGCCCAGACCGAGACAGAAATTTTAACAAACATCTGCCCGAGCGGGAATCGAACCCGCGACCGTCGAGACTAAAGGCAGACTCGCTACCCACAACGCCACAGCGGTGTATATTACTGTACTATGTTGTGATATTTTAATAAATAGAGCCTTGCTATTTTGTCTCTGATGGTCTAGCTGAATCGCAAAAGTATTAATTAACCTATCAAAAAATACTGACGTAAATTAACCTTGTCCATAGTGTTCCCTACACAGACCGATGTAACCAACCGACAAAAGTAAGGCGTCCTAAGCGCGTCCTGCAAGACCCTGACGATAGGATTACATTAGAAAATTCCCCTTACACAGCACAGCACAGACACGCACACAACACCGTCCTCGCCGGCGAGGACGAGGTCCTTTGTTTCGCACGTCGCGTCGCGCTCACACCGTCGGGTGAGTCTATCGTATAGAATGCGCTCGGAGCGCTGCCTCCATCTCCGATGACGTCCTTAGCCGAGGTTCGGCTTCGCAGGAGGCACCCTAAGGACGGAATCAAATTTGAGCCCCCATGAGGGCTGCCCCTTTATCACTGCTGAGTCTCTGTACTCGGCCCCCCGCCCAGTGACGCTGTCAAGGCCAGTAGGGCCAACAGCAATACACATTCCAAAAAAAAAAAAAAAAAAAGTGTTCCGTTTGTTTCGATGAGAGATATTATAAGCTTATATTTTATATTTCTATGTTATAAAAAAGCGAACGCCCTAAACGATGAAAAGCATTGAATATGCCTTACCTACTGCAACTGTATTAGCCACCCTCGCGCTTGGACTTTGCACTTAGCATCAGATGGAGCAAAGTTATTTTCCCTCCGTTTTAATTTAAAATGCACACTTGCATGCATGTTGACAAAAGAAGGAGTCAAGA
Organism: Hestina assimilis; assembly: GCA_023373885.1. Taxonomy (NCBI): domain Eukaryota; kingdom Metazoa; phylum Arthropoda; class Insecta; order Lepidoptera; family Nymphalidae; genus Hestina; species Hestina assimilis. The sequence goes on along the minus strand of CM041750.1, from coordinate 2,381,842 downwards.
GAGAAGAAAATTTATTTATTTATTTATTTATTTATTTATTTATTTATTTATTTATTTATTTAATTATTTATTTATTTATTTATTTATTTATTTATTTATTTATTTATTTATTTAATTATTTATTTATTTAGTTGCATTCCACAATATATAGTATGTTGTTATATGATGATAGATACAGATATACATTGTGGCCCCTATCGGGCACAGCAAAGTAGGAGAGAGGAAGACTGACATTATTATTATTATTTTTATATGTATATATTTATATTTTTAATAGTATTATTTTAATTTTTTTAATTTATTTATCATTTAAATATTCATTAATACTGTATAATGGTGGGAGGTAAAAGAATTGGGGCTTGAAAACGCAACGGTTCGAATACTTCATGTCGATATTATGTGTACCACCCAATCGAGTCTGAGTATATACATTCTGAAAATACTAAGGCGTCACACAATACTGCACACATGTTTTGTTGAGAAATATCAAACAGTAGCATGTTTACCATCATTATCCGTATTATAAGTGTTTTTTAAAAGACCCAAACATTTTTGTAATGTTTGCTTATTTTTATAAAATGTAATGTTTCAGTAAACAAGTGTGTAATGAGTGATAAAAGCCATGTAAGAAATCACGAAACAACAATAAATTATCATGTTGACAGAAGGTTGCTAGAATTTATTGCGAGGTCCAAATAAAATATACATAATATATCCTATTATACATAATATATTATGTTTTGTTTGCAAAAGATATTACTAGATACGTATTTTATCACGTTTTTTAAACAAAAATCGACCTCTACGTAAAATGACGAGTAAAAAAATTGTAAGTCAAAAAAAATGCTGTGCCGTGAATTAACTTCCCTTGGTTACTAAGTAACAAAAAAAACTTTTAACAAAACATTTTTCTGATAGCTTCTCTGTTACCTGTTACCAAATCACACCATTACACACGACCGTTCTTTGTTTCTCGCATGTAACATGCAAACGATTTTTGGATGAAAATTAGAGTACATTCAAAATTTTAACCCGTTCTGTATCAAAGCTTTGATAAAAATTACGCATACAAGAATCAGAGATATGAAAAACGAATCACGTGTTTCGAAAATATTTTTTATATACAAGGTTATAAAGTTTTATTATCAACTAGCTGCGCTCGAGTGGTGTTCTGATTTTTCGTTATTCCATGGACACCCTAATTAAAAAATAAAACACTTGACAAGTTACTCTTTATAACATCAGCTATTTGCCAGTGAAAGTTCCGTTAAAATCGGCTCAGCCATTTCGGATATTAGCCGAAATAAAAGGACACAAAAATTTTGAAAATTTAATGTTAATGTAAGTACTGTATAATATAATATACTTTCATGTGCATTGAGTGAAAAGCTGTTAGTTTGGAATTACAAACAGACACTTCAATTTCATTTATTTTATAGATATAGATGAATTAACTATAAGTGAAATTCCTTTTTTTTCTAAAACTGTGGGTGAGTTCATATTATAAAACATTTGAAGCATTTTTCCATTGTCAAAAATATTTTTTAATTTGAGCGCACTGTGAAACTGGACGCCACTTAAAATTATAAAGAGCTTGAAAACTGTCAAGTGCATGTTGTGAAAAGGATTGAAATAAAAATTCAACTCGTATAAAGCAAAAATGAAGTGTGATTTTCACAGATAATAATTTGAAATTCAGTGATCGCAAAAACGTATATATTTTAGGCATCAATTTTTGTTACCGTGAGTGCCCAGTGGATCTTACGTGGAAAGAAGTAGACCTTAACAGAAGATCAAATCCGGAATAATAGCTCAGATTTTTCATGCACTAGTATTTTCTAGAGTAGTAGAACCATGCTTGTAGCCATGGGCGTACCAAGGTAGGAGCAAGGAGCCCCCTCTGGTCCTTGTAAAATACTAAGAAATGGACGAATATAACGTTTTGAACTTTTTAATCAATGGTGATAGTGGTCATTTTGAACCCCTCCAGGAACCAGGATTTTGCACTCCCCTGAGCCAAATTCTGGCTACACCCACGCTTCCAGCACTATTTTTTCTGTAATATACCCCAATCTTCCAAAAAAATGAAATGTTACAGATACTTGCTTTTACATTAATTTCAAAATCTAAAAAAACGTACGTTTGCTGCAAAATGTTTTTGCTGTAATAAAATTCAACCTAAGCTTAATTACCTACAACGCGATAAGGTTTGGTAAATGCCATAAATATATTTATGAAATATGGGGTCTAATTAATCTATCCGGTTACAGCCTAAGGCGTTTTAGTCCGGTACAAATATCATATAATTTAGTCCATTAATTAACAAAGATTTGTATCGTTACCTCTGTGTAATAACTAGTTTTTAATGGCGACCTAAACTAGTCGTATAAAAGATAGGTCTGAAAGATTAAACTGCTATATATTATATACCTAACGATAGAAGTAGAGCTATGATTCTCCCAGAACGAATGGGCCGGCTCGACCGGGAAAATATTACCCGCTCACGTTTCCTGCGATGGGTGAGAGCGCAGGAGGCCCAGTCACCCACCCTCTCTGTTCCCTTTCTTTTCCCCTTCTCATGCCTTCCCTCTCTGTTCCCTTTCTTTTCCCCTTCTCATGCCTTCCCTCTCTGTTCCCTTTCTTTTCCCCTTCTCATCTCTTCCCTCTCTGTTCCCTTTCTTTTCCCCTTCTCATCTCTACCCTCTCTGTTCCGTTTCTTTTCCCCTTCTCATCTCTTCCCTCTCTGTTCCCTTTCTTTTCCCCTTCTCATCTCTTCCCTCTCTGTTCCCTTTCTTTTCCCCTTCTCATCCCTTCCATCTTGTTCTTGTTGGATTAGCTATCTGAATCTTATAGGTTGCGGTGACTGCTCAGCATCAGGAGGACCGTATTCTGGTTTTTCAACTGACATCAATATAATATACTAACATTAGTATTGCTATAACTTACAGATACAAATACAATCATTTGAAAGCCAATACTTGGTTTGTAAAAGCTCGAAATGGAAAATAGCGGCACGTTTGAAGGCAAATGGCGCGGCTCTTATTTACAGCTTTTAACATGACGAAAGTCAAACGTATAAGAATCTCGAACTGAGGTCAACAGCTGACTTCAATACTGAGTGACCTACTAAGATCTATTTTAAAGCTAATAGTATTCCAATACAATAAAAATACAATGGTTAAAATAATTTACGATTGATTGATAAACATCATAAGAATATAATGATCAGTATAATATATGCTCGATACGTTAATAATTGGTTTGATTTTCCTCTTAGTAATAATGATAAACGCTATACAATCAACGGTCCCCATTGGGATAGTGATATCCTGTGTCGAGGGTCCGGAAACATACACAAGAACAAGGACAAAAAACCCAGACCGAACCACATGCCTGTATGGTCAATAAAAACATCTGCCCCGAGCGAGAATCGAAACCTCGACATGTGGCACTTAATGCAGGTTCGCTAGTGCTGCCTCAAAACGTCGCTAATTATTTTCCTTTATTTTTTCAGTTGTAAAATAAAGACCCTGCCTCCAAAAAATAATTCTTTAATATTAGTGAAAGTGATAATGGATAATTAGGTCTTATATGCATCTTTCTTGAAATAATCAATTGCTAATTTGCTATGTTGCGAATATATCACACAATTACAAAGAAACGATTAAAAAAGCCTCATTAGCTCAACGGTTAAAAGGCCAACTAACGCTTCGTTAACTCGCTTCGTTAATGTTGCGGGTTCGCGTCTGTACCCCTCGGGCTATTGTCGTACCCACTACTATCGCAAGCTACGAGCTTATTAGCAGTGGCATTAGGAGTATTAGTAGTGACTTGAAAAAGCATTGCTAATATTCTTGAGAAAAATGCGCATTAGCATGTTTTGTAGGAATGGAATAAAAATGCTATATTATTTAATTATTGCTTTTGGTATCATAATTTCCTAAATTACACATTCGTTACTGTAAAAGTACATCTTGATATAATATACAAACATTACCGCAAAATGTCATGTCTTTCGAGAGCTCCAAAAGTAATTCCTCGCATTTATTGTCTACTGAAGGATCTTTTATTTTATGATCCAAGCCTAAATTACGACAATGAAGAGAAGTAACTTAGGATTAAGCTTAATTATTTATACGTATCTTTTCGTGAAGAGACATTTATTGGCAGTAATGGGTCATTAAGTATATGTGTATATTAGAAAGTACATAACCCGATTAACACGGTCTAACAACGTGAAGTAATGATGTTCAATCTTATTTATTTTTTAATAGTAGGTCCATGCTTTTCCCAACACAAATGGCTGGCTGAAGTACTTTATCACAGAAAATCGGCGTAATGTAACATATGAGTAGGCGCTGTTGCGTTTCGTGCGAATCTAAAGCGGCGGAAGCCCAATCTGTTCCCTTCCTTTTTTCCCTTCTCATCGATTCCCTCCTAAGGGATACTTGGGTAGACAAGGTGTATATGTTACTTCAAGTATTGCAAGCGTTCATAGATTGTGGTGACAGCTTACCATCAGGCGGACCGGATTCACGTTTGAGAACCTTAATGAAATAAAAAATAAATAAACCAATTTGCTGCTGCTAGAGGTTCTAATCCTATTTAGCTCTATTTCTGTACCTTCTCTGCTCCTTCTCCGCATTTATTCCACCAGTGCAATCAGTCACACTGGTGGTAGGTCTTTGTTGCAAGAGGCCGGCTAGGTAGGTACCACCGCAGTGTCAAATATTCTGCCGCCAAATAGTAGTGCTTAGGCATTACTGTGTTTCGGTTTGAAGGGCACTGTACGCTAGTGAAATTACTGGGCAGACGAGATTTAAGAACCAATATCTCGAGGTTGGCAACGCGTGAGTGGCACCTACTAATGGTTCTGCAAGCGCTCATAGGCTACGGTAACCACTTACCATCAGGTGGGCCGTATGCTTGTTTGCCAACTTTTAACGTAAAAAAAAAAAAAAATTTCTCTTTCAGCTTTCTTGTAACCTGAGCTTTCCAAATTAGTATGAATGAAAACCTATTTCGAACGAACTTTGGCCGTCTTCACGACGAATTGTTAATAATCAAATATGCTACTAAAATTGACGAAATCTAAAACTGGTAGATACTTTGTCTTGCAAACAAAACTACTATTTAATACATTAAATCTAAATACAATAATTGTAACATGAAAATTAAATACGCACTATTAAATTCGACGTTATCAATTATCAACATAAATGCAAATTAAAGTAAATCACCGAAGTTAGATGGAACAGAAATCTACATAGTTTCTAACCCTTTGTATGAATGCGGCTACACTATAATTAAGGGAAGGGGTCATTTGGATTGTAAATAAGGGTAAATGTCACGTGTCCCTATTCAACTATAAAGGACGGTTGAACATTCACATAAAACATAGCGTATATTAATTTTGTTGTATGTAAATCCTTAATAATTATGTAGGTAGAAAGCATTTTGCTTGTATTTTTTAAAGTGAATAATCGTTTGTAGGTGTCATTCACGCGATGCTAACCTCCAAATATTATTATTATTATTATTTTTTTTTATATAATAATAATAATAATATACGTATATATGCGTGGGTTTATGTGTGTATTTATGTATATATATAATAATGGAATGTATATATAAGTATGTATATATGTGTGTATAAATATATAGTATAAAATTTAAAAATGTGTAAATATGAGTTCATGTACATATATAATTTTGCCGTTTTATAATTTTACTAACGTGTAATTAACATAACGTCTTCTAATAAAATTAAACATTGGTTTTTAAATAATTTACTTTAGGCACAACTCTGTATCAAATATCAGAGCAGCAAATTCCTAGAAGTATATCCAAGCGATTACTTCACAGGAACAAAAAAAACGTCGAAATATTGGTTGTTGTATTTCAGCAAAGGATATTTAACATTTATTTTTCTAGCTACAGTGTCCCTCAAACCGAAAAATATTGGTAATGCAAAAACACACTACTGCGGTGGTTCTTACGTTGCCGGCCTATTGCAATAAAAAGCCTACTTACCCTACACTCTCCTTAGATTTAAGCCATTGACTTAAGCAATAGACACAAAAATAATGTAGATGTGTAATAGTGGGTTATAGGCCCTTATATTTTGTGTAGTTCCGATCTATATTAGCAAAATTTTAGATCTGATTAAAGAAGTAATAATCAAACCCTTTCCACCAAAAAAACATCGGAATAGATTTACAGACGTCGAAGCAATGGCGGGACATAAATATAAAATATTAGACCAACTAAAAAACTTCTTCTGAAAGTCGGATAAAAAAAATACTCCATGTAATAACCTCTTTATATTTCATAAGCAACATTTTAATTATGAAGTCCGTATCACACCTGCTCTATTTCTTGCGCTACACCTGTTCTTATAAAAAAAAAGTTATAAAACGACTCTCTTTTAATTGATCCTCCCAACATTTTCTTCCTGAAGCATTGAAAGATTTTGAACTGTGTAGTAATGTCTGTAGAGTTCTTTTTAATATTTCAATTATTCTAATTTTTATCTTCGCTGGAACAGCACTGTGTGTCAGCAATGTAATCGAAAGGATAAAAAAATGATTGAGTAATAATATTATCACAAAGAAAATTCTTTTCTTAATATATTTTATTATATAATATCATAAATTCTGACTGAATTAAATTTTCATCTCAATTTTCACCGAAGAAAATGGCTACGTAAATAATGTGAGGCACAGATCACTTTCTAATTGTTTCAAAATATTTAGTCTAGAATTTATCACGTCGGGGTCACCACTGTGGAGGGTTTGAAATGTCCCTCCAACACAAAGGCAGGGTTTTCCGACCAGGCGGGTGATATTGACTGGCAGGTCGTGGCCCAAACGACTTACGTTGGGAAGTTGTATATATAAAGTATATAAATAATAAACTTTGATACCGCGATTTAGGACTGTGATGATGATGTGATTTCGCTACAACATAATTTTCATATTTTTTCAAAAAATTGAATAACATAATTTATGTAAACTTTTTTTAAAATATATAGGCTAGCGCTTGGCTGTTGTTAACACCTGATGTTAAATGTTGACACAGCCTTAGGTGGAGCGCGCATAGCTAGAAGATTTACTTTTGATTTGAAGGTGCCTACACTGTAGGTGGTGGGGAAGACAGAGGTCGGGACGGTATTCCTGACCTTAGCGGTGCGTATCATAAACGAGGAAGCAAAGCGTTTCGCGCGGTTCTGGGGCGACTATGCCATCGTGTTCTATCGATTGTGCCATCTCGGCTTATACAATATCGACAATAACTAGCACTGGTTCAAGGTTCTATTAGCTAAGGTGGTCGTTTACCAGCGGGCATGATATATATAAAATAACTATACGATATCAATAGATCTGATACACTTTAAATTTATTAAAGTGTGTACTCTTTAGTAGAAGTTGAAAATTGGCAAATAATATTTCAGCATAAAATTCAATTTGCGCCGATTATAATCAACTTCGAAGCTCGGAACTGCTCGCTATGAAAGTGATTTAATTAAACAATTGGACTTGAACTTAATAAAAATAGAGTGTGGATTTCAGTTTTAAAATTCAGTGTGCGCTATCACTCGCGCACTCGCGCTAACTACTTTTATTACTTCAAATATTGAATTTAACTGATGATAACTTTATTTAAAAAAAAAACGATAATAAACATCGAAGAATAAAATAAGATGATAATAAACTCCAGTCAAAAGCAACACAGAAACACAGAATTTAAGGTCCTTTATCAACCTCATGGAGATTAAGAGTCTGTTTTTCTCTTTGAACAGCTTCAGCTATAAAATATTCGATGAATATTTAAAGTCCACTAACTTAATTAAGGTGTAATTTGACACCGTTGTGGCGTTGTGGGTAGCGAGTCTGCCTTAAGCCTCGACGGTTGCGGGTTCGATTCCCGCTCGGAGCAGATGTTTGTATTATTCGTACAGGCATGTTTTCCGGTCTGGTTGTGTTTGTCCTTGTCATTGTGAATGTTTCGGACCCCCGACACAGGATATAATTATCCTAATGGGGGCCGTTGAGTGTGTAGCGTTTATCTATTATTTATTTAAGGCACGGAATCTTATTAATTAATTTAAAAATAATGAATATATTTTGAAGCAGAAATTTATAAAATATCTCAAAGACAATTAAAACAATTATATTTTCCTTTAGCTCATAATATTTCGCTTTTCTTGTATGAGAATTAATTTACTTCTACGCTGTCAAAAGGGTTCATAAATGTCAAATAAATTATATGAAACATGACGTCCAATAAATCCATGTAAAGTCTGTCCCATGTTAGATGCTTCAATTGATTCATAGTCTAGCTACTCATACGTGGTGACACAATACAAAAAGAAAATAAAATAACCTTTAAGCAGTGCAGACGGCATTTAAAAGCATATATTGTTAATAAATACTTGCTTTGTCAAAGGTAGAAAATAAACTGTGGCCCGTACGACTATCAATTATATTTATTATTTATTTATTTATTTATTTATGCACCAATAGATATAAGTTAGTGTACATTGGAAACACAAAATAGAGGTACAGAGGATATCTTATCTCTATGAAGAGATCTCTTCCAGAAACCCTAGGAGATTATTATATCATAAATTTTAAGTTAAACGTGAAGTAGGCGCAATAGATAATTATATTAAAATACGAATACCTAACACAATAAATACTAATCATATAAAAGTACATATATACTAATACACATATATATATAAATATACATATACAATACATACATATACAATACATACATATACAAAACATACATATAACTAACATATACACATACATATATTACAGCGATATAGACAGATAATAGTCCTTTAGTCTACGCTTGAACGTACTAATATTTGGGTTCTTGTGGAAAATGTGGTCAGGCAAAGAGTTCCACAAACACGCAGCAAGTACGGAAAAAGATTTGCCGAAGAAAACCGTGTTGTATCGTGGTACTTCCAGTTGTTTCAGCTTTACACATGACCGCACGGGTCTGTCCCTGGCTGGGCATGTGTGAAAGCTATCTCGTAGGTACTTTGGCGAGTCACTTTTCAGTAATCTAAAAAGTAGTGAAAGTATATGTATATTCCGGCGAAATCGAATAGGGAGCCATTTTAACTGCCGACGGTAATTTGAAATGTGATCGAATTTGCGCAGTCCGTAAATAAAACGAATGCATACATTTTGAAGTCTGTCTAATTTGTCGAGCAGTTCTTCATTCGCATCAGGATAGCAAACGTCAGCGTAGTCAATGATAGGAAGAAGAAGAGACTGTGCTAATAGGATTTTAGTTTTGAGAGGAAGAAAATTCTGAAGGCGTTTTAATGAGTGTAGGGAGAAATGAATACGCTTACTTACTTCGTTAACATGAGCTTTCCATGATAGTTTGCAGTCAATAGTTAGGCCTAGATCTTTAGCATTATCACTATAAGCAATAAGCTTTCCATCGAAAACTATACTAGGTAAGCTAGCCTGATCAATCTTGCTAAGAAATTGTGGACTACCGATAATCAGAGCCTGTGATTTAGAAGGGTTGACCAGGAGTCCAAATGATGTGGCCCATTTACTAATTTTGATCAAGTCACAGTTAATGTCATGTATGGCCGCATTGAGATCAGGTAAGGTAGCATGCTTGTATAGTTGTAAATCATCTGCATAAAGATGGTAGTGAGAAGTAATAATTTTAGTGATTTCATTTATAAAAATGGAGAAGAGTAGAGGAGAAAGAACGCCACCCTGTGGAACACCAGCAGTTAGCTCACACCATTCAGAGGTAGTCTCTTCAAAGCAGATCATCTGCTGGCGCCCTTGAAGATATGTATGGAACCACTTGATCACGGATGGAGATATATTAAGAGAGAGGAGGATACTAAGCAGGATATCAAAGTCAACTGAGTTAAACGCATTACTAAAATCTAGCAGTATGAGAATAGTCAATTGCTTGCTATCCATAGCAAAGCGAATGTCATCAGTTACTTTGAGCATGGCAGTACATGTACTGTGAGTAGGACGAAAACCAGATTGGTAGGGACTAAGTAGGTTGTTTTTTGTTAGGAAAAAGGATAGCTGTTTTAGAATGAGATCTTCTAGAATTTTTGAAAGCATGGGTAAGACAGAAATAGGCCGAAAGTGTGAGAAACAAGTGGGGTTAGAATTTTTTGGAAGAGGAATTACTTTGGCTGATTTCCAGGCTGTTGGAAAGCAACTAGAAGTCAGCGAAAAGTTTAGAATATGGGCGATAACAGGAAGCAACAAGTCAATGATAGGCATAACCATCTCACGACTAATATTGTCGTTCCCGATAGCTTTTGATGAGATGGACAGGAAACTTCTCCTAATATCGCTCTCCGTGACCGTCTGAAAATTAAAAGAATCACAATTGGGTGGGGTGGCATTAGCCAGTTTTAATAAGGTTTCAGCCTTATTTGAATCTGAAATAACTGAAGGAGGAGTAGAAAAATATTTATTGAGAGAGTTTATGTCAAAAGCATTATGAGAATTATTAGGAACAGAACCCACACCCAAGGATTTAAGAAAGCTCCACATCTGTGAAGTGGATAAATTACTTATAGAAGAGTAGATATGGCGACGTTTGGCATCCCTACACATCCTATTGCAGAGATTACGCAACTTTTTATAGACTGCAAGATTCTCGTCCGAGGAGTTACGCTTATATTTCCGCTTGGCTCTATCACGCTTAAGCATAGCATTTTTAATTGTTGGAGTAAGCCAAGGTGCAGGATGGTGTTTAACTTTGATAGGCCTTATTGGAGCATGTACATCGTACAGTCTAGTTAGAGTATCATTAAGACATGCTACCTTGTCATCAATATTGCTGTAACTATATAAACTAGTCCAGTCAATAGTTGAAGCATCTTTGTGTAACTTATCAAAATCAATATTTTTCATATTTCTACGTAAAATAATCTTATTTTTGCGTTTAGAAAAGGAAATTTTGTATCGAATGAACAGTAGATCATGATAGGAGAATGGGGATGTTAGCTGGCCATGCGCTAGGACATTGTCAGGACAGGACACCATGGTAAGATCGAGAAGTGACGGGAGGAAATTAGGGGGAAAATGAGTTTCCGAGACAGGTAAGAGTGTAAGGTTATAAGAAGAAACTAAAGACTTTAATTTCTTCGCTCTGTAATCATTTTTAATAAGACAGGTATTGAAGTCGCCCATTATGATAACGTGACTATAAGATGGGGAAAGTTGTTCTAAGAGAGTATCGAAAGTATTAAAATAGTTCACATGAAGGGAAGGACTGTAAAGCACACAATTTAAAAATTTGAATTTAAACAAGACGGATCAGATAAAGTTTGATATAACTCCCAAGACAAGTAGACTTGTTTTAGTTACTTGAAAACTGTAATATTAAAATGAAGATAAGTCCTCATTGCTAAAAGCAGATTCTATAACAATGTTATGAAAAGTAAAATTACAACACGCAAAGTTTTAAACAAGCGCTCGCTATAACTATTTTGAATTTATATTTTATAGCCTCTTTTTTTATGTGACTTCATTGGCAAGCAAGCATTTGTCCCTTTTTTATATGACTAAGCAAGCATTCGACCCCTTAGGTGACAAGCGGTTGTCGTAGCCTATGAGTGCTTGCAACACTGTACATTTCTAGGTCGAGATATCGGTTCTTTTACTCTACTAGAATATCTGACACTGTAGTTGTAGCTCCCTAACCGGCGTAATAAAAAGCTTCATAAATTATGTATAAAATATCTACTAATCTTCTGTGTTCTGACTGCATTTGAAAGAAAGAAAGAAAGAAAGAGAGAACAATTTTATTCGGAACACAACTGTGTACAAAATATTTAAAACAAAAATACAAATAATAATAAAATGAAAAAAAAAAAGCAATAAAACAAAAGTCAAAAAAAAAGTAAACAAAACATTTATGTAATGAGCTCCAATATGCTCAGAGCGTCAATATAAGCAGACTAATAATAATAATATTTCATTTATAGTGAAAGCATGTAGTTCATTTTATTTTACTATTGACTTTTTTTATGTTAGAAGTTGGCAAACAACCATACGGCCCATCTGATGGTAAGTGGTTGCCGTAGCCTATGAGCTCTTGCAGCACCATTAGTATGTGCCACTCACGCGTTGCCAACCTCGAGATATTAGTTCTTAAATCTCGTCCGCCCAGTAATTTCACTATCGTACAGTGCCCTTCAAACCGGAACACAGTAATGCCTAAGCACAACTATTTGGCGGTAGAATATTGGACACTGCGGTGGTACCTAGCTACCTAGCCGGCTTCTTGCAACAAAAGACCTACCACCAATGAAAAAAAAGTGATGTCACAAATTATAAAATAATATCATATTTTTATATTTTCATCTTCAATATTATTTAGCCACTCAATTTACTTATTCTTACATATTTTCTACTTCATTATTATTAACTTTCTCATTTCAATAAAGAAAGATCTCAAGTCAATTTTCTGTACAGTAAATAAAGCGTTATTTCTATTTACCGAGACCAATATGTCTCGAGTCTCTCGAGAATTTCCAAACGTAATTTCACTCATTTTACTGTCCACAGAACGCTCTTTATTTCCCGATACAGACTAAATAACTTTACTGAAGACAAGTCTTTAAATATTTATATTTCGTGTCTTAGCAAAATAAAATGGACTAGCGACTTGGAGTCTCATAAGGACGAAATAAAAATGTTTCTTTTATGTTAGAAGTGGTAAATGGGCAGGAGGCTCACCTGATGTTAAGCGATTATTGCCGCTCATGTACATTTGTAACGCCAGGTGGCATGCAGGTACGTTGCCGATTTTTTTAAAGGTGCAACAGGTTGTATGGTGGCTGACCTCGAAACGCACCTAGAAAAGCGCTTCCACCTTCAAGGGAGTACGACTAGGATTAGCGGATATATGATATACGAGTACATGCCTTAGAATTTTGTCTACGACATGCAGGTTTCCTTCAAACTTGAAACACAAAATAAGCACTTGAAAACTTACCCGGACTTGAACCCGCGAACTTCGTTTACTGTCTACGTTTTCTAACTAAAGGGCCGTCTTGGCTCAAAATGTAGAAAACTGTCTACAGAATTTTCCTGCTTCAGTGATCTTTATTAAATTATGGAAGCTTTAATACATTTATTTGGCTTTCATTTAACGATTGTAATGCTAAGATTAAACACACTATCAAATTCGGTGGTATAAATTTTGACACAAACTGCAATTAAATTAATCACCAAATATATAAAGGGTCGAAATCTACATAGTTTCCAAGCCCTTTGTGTGACGGTGGCTACACTATCATTAATAGAAGGGCCTATTTGAAATGTAAATGGGGTTAATAACGCTTTGGGATACAGTAATTAAAATATGATTTTTATATACTTAATAATAAATCTTCCAGTATTGAATATCTTGTGTATTATACACATTCCTATGTCAATCCTTTGTGTCTATTTTGCTTGGACAGATAAGGAAAACTTAATTTTTTTTGGAGTGTCTATTCCTGACGGCCTTAGTGGCCTCGACAGCGTTATCGGTGGGAGGAGGGAGCGGATCGGTAGACCTCGGCCGGTAAAATATAGCCGGCGCGGGGCTCAAATTGAATCAGGGTTTCAGTGATTTTGTGAAGAAATAATTGATTAAAAATTGAAAAATGTATGACAGCAATACTTTTTTTACACCACGATAGTGGCAAACAAGCGTACGGCACGTCACCGCAGCCTGTGAACGCCTGCAACCCAAGAGGACATGCGTGTTGCCGACCCCTTAAAAACCTTTTCAACCTTGCCTTCAAGAACCCCATACTGTAGTGTGATAGGAAAACCTCGGTAAGGAGCTCATTCCACAACCGTCAGGAAGGTCAGCGGATAAAAGATACGAGCGTAAATTAAGCAGAGTGAGGTATCTTAGTTTCGCTTACATTTCGTACAGATTTTAGCAAACTATTATGGATATACTAATATTAAAAGCCAATGTAAAGCAAATAACAATTTGCATTTATAAATATATAAATATAATGAATCATTTTTAAACTATCATTAAATTCATACTTACTATCCAACTAAAAATAATTCACGCGGCAACAATTCTTGAAATCGTTTCGTATGCACGCATCGCAATATATCAAAACATTTGTGTAATCATCAGTTGTGTTATCAAACTCTCTTTTGTATATTCAGTAATAAAGATATTCTAGTTTTACTACATCTTTACTAAAACATCTCTTTATATCACTCAAACAAAGCTGTGAAGTCTAAACTGATTATCTCATTCAAAGATTTCCAGTGTACATCAAAGGATTTGTCAACCCAAAATGCGCGAAAATATAAAATTATATTTACTCCCGTTCCGCGCCTCTGAGATGCGAATTAAGTTTTAAAATTAGCATATCTCTGGCTGGTTGCTTATATTTTACGCTGATTTCTTTAGAAAATCAAATTATCTACTAATCTTGTAAAATTATTAAATTTTGTTTTATTCCACGTTGTTCTAATTTGTTATTATAATTGTCCTATTTTTTAAAATAAAAATATTTTACGTTGTTGTGTGGCTGTTTGTTAATTACATTACCTTACCTGCGATTATAGTTTCTGTTCAATAAACTCTAAATTCCATCCATACCACCTCGATGTCTGGAAATCCACATCAGCGCGATTTAGAAGACATTTTCTTCCTTATACAACCACTCTGTGGAATCAACTTCCGCCGGCGGTCTTTCCGAACCGATACGACTTGGGAACCTTCAAGAGAAGAGCGTATTCTTTCCTCAAAGGTCCGCAACGCGCCTGCATGCCTTCTGGTGTTACAGATGTTTATGGGCGGCGGTGATCGCTTAACATCGGGTGAGCCTCCTGCCCGTCTGCCCCCTCTTACATAAAAAAATAATAATAAAATCACTCATTCTATTTTCATGCAGATAAAGCCGCGTGTAAAGTCAGTATATACTTTAAACAAATGTAATAATTTATTCGTTTTTTGTTTGAAAATATTCAATTGTGAAACACTACATTCTTCTTCTTCTTATTTAGTGGCTTCCAGATGGATTTGCCAGTGTCAGAATATCCCGGTGTAACTTAGATAAAAGTAAGCCTCCATTCAACGTGACATTGGCGAAGTAATCTGTGCCCAATTGGCACAACCGAAAGCCATCAATCGAAGAATTGAATTGAATTAGATAAAAGTAAAACACTGCATTTCGATTGCTTAGCAATGTTCTTTCAGTGTACTTTATCGACACTTTTGTTAGATAACGAGGCCATTACACAATTAGAAAACAAATATTTTCCAGAGAAATAATGCCGGGTTTGACAGATTATAATCGCTGTATATCACTATACAAAGTATAAAACAACGTCGCTTTCTCTGTCCCTATGTATGCTTAAATCTTTAAAAGTACGCAACGGATTTTGATGCGGTTTTTTTTAATAGACAGAGTGATTGAAGAGGAAGGTTTATATTTATAATAACATCCATTAAATAATGGAGAAAAAAAATTGAAGTTTCTAATATGATGCCTAAATAATTACATTTAACGCGTGCGAGCCAAGGGCAGTAATGAATAAGTCAAAACTACTGGATCGATTTTAATCATTTTTTCAGTGAATGACATAAGCTATATATTTAATATCCTTGCGGAGCCGGAGCGGGCCGCTAGTAGATAATGTTAAAAGTAGTAATAGTAAATCTTAGTAGTGGGGCCCAAACTACCTCTGGTACCTCTGGTAGAACCATTATATTAAGGTATTGTGAATGTAAGCAACCATGGCTGCTTTCCATCAGGCATTGTTTCGTTAAATAAACGAACAATTTATTCGCTTTATTATTGTGTTACTGTTCCACCAAATCATCGTATCGCATTCCCACCACGCTTTCTTTATTATTACTCGACTCCTATGTATCGTATCGTGATGTTAGTCTAAAGCCTTCCTGAAGAAATTTAATATCAGATGCTAAAAGATGTTTTTTCAAATCGTTCGTTCAACCAAACAAACAAACTCGTCAGTTATATAATATTAGTATAGATTTATGCATTGGTATAGAGTTGAACAATCGACTATCGGTGCCATAAATCTTGGCAGTATCGTCAAAGTGCCAGACAAAAGGTGTAGCGATAAAAGTTTCATATTGGACAATCTCGTTAGTGAATTTATGACTCCCCGAAGCCTTTGGCGTCAAAGCCTGTTCAATAATTCTAACAAGCTACTACAATTAGCTTCGAAATCATCAATTTAAATTGATTACCTTTTTGTAAATTTAAAGCGGGAAAATAAAAATATAGAGATACAAGTATATTTATTAGTACCTTGGTACTATAGTCATTCGTTATGTAATAATACTAGCAGTACCCACGGCTTCACTCGCGTTAATACAGTTTTTTGATAACCCCATTGAAACCCATTATTATTCTGGGATAAAAAGTATCGTATGTGTTATGTGTGTAGCAAATTTCACCCAAATCCGTTCAGTTTTTTTGCGTGAAAGAGTAGGTAACAAATATCCATCCATCCAAACTTTCACATTTAATATTAGTATAGACGTATAAATTTATGGTTCAATGAAAATATATTGAAATATTTCCGATTATATTTTGTACTATTTTTTTATTTTGACCTCGAGCGCTGACTTCATTTTTGTATAACAACTAAATCTGTCCTAATAAAGATAAACAAAAAGTCATCTTGATCCAATAAACAAACAAAACTTCAAACATTTGTAATCAAACGACAGTTCAAAAAGAATCAACGTAGGAAAAAATAAAATAGGTTACACGGCAAATTTCTATAACAAAGAATTAATTGCCTTGAAATCATAAATAATAAACAAAGCTTTCTATTTACAATTTTGCTTTGATGTGAACATTTCAGACATGGAACAATATAAATAAATGGAAAAGTATAAATATAAATAATCCCAGCAAGCCGACATCCTCGTAACGGCTAACTCATTATGCAACCGTGAGGCCTGATAACAGGACGAGCCATTTACAGTCCAAGACTTGTCTTTATATCGTATCGTGTAGTTACTAGAAGTAAAAAGACAGGAACTTCAAGAAATTTTACGAAATAACATTTATGAAATCTAGGTTATCATTTATTTATCTAGGTGACATTGTAAAATTTTCAGTTAAATACCGAAAAAAAAAAATCTCTAGTTAATGATGTACTACTGCTTAAAGATCTATAGAAGAATAAAAAAAATCTTACAAACACAAACCCACAACAAAAACCTTTAAATGACAAAATTATGTATCGCCTACCCCATTAAAGTCAGCGGTGAGGCCAAGAATGTCGGACTTATCATCATCATCATTCCCGTGGGATTGTAAAAAACGTATTGCAATTATATTTAAATGTTTGTTACTGAATTACAGCACAACAGATTGGGATAAAATTTAGCACAAAGATAGCTTATTATCTGAATTAACACATTGGATACTTTTTATTCTGGAAAAATGTTCGGTTCCTGTGGGATTATCAAAAACATCCTAGCGACAGTTTTAATTTAAATTCTGTATAAATGTGTCTTATAGAATATTACTTACAAAAGATTAACTAAAATCAGATCATTTTTGTTGCTGATATAAATTTTCTTTCTTATTTCAAACTTATGAGGTATAAACAATGCTTTGTACTGATTACATAATTTAGTCTACAGTACTGAATTTTAACTTGAATATCTTTAAATATGCCTTCGTTATTTGCCCAAACTTTACAGCGAAACGGAGCTGAAATACTTTAAGGTAATAACTTTTAAGCTTATTCTCAGACAATAAACAAGAAGCTAATTTTGTGAGGAATCATTGTTTTAATGTTGTTTTCTATTACTTTAATTAAATCTTGTTTCATCGATACTCTTATCCCCGTAAACCTGGCACTTTTTGACATTTTACTCATATATTGTATGAGCTGCTGTTGGGATAATCTCTGTCACAGCAGAGATTATTCCACCAGTGCAATCAGTCACACTGGTGGTAGGTCTCTTGTTGCAAGAGGCCGGCTAGGTAGGTACCACCACAGTGTCAAATATTCTGCCGCCAAATAGTAGTGCTTAGGCATTACTGTGTTCCGGTTTGAAGGGCACTGTACGCTAGTGAAATTACTGGGCAGATGAGATTTAAGAACCAATATCTCGAAGTTGGCAACGCGTGAGTGGCTCCTACTAATGGTGCTGCAAGCGCTCATAGGCTACGGCAACCACTTAACATCAGGTGGGCCGTATGCTTGTTTGCCAACTTGTAACATAAAAAAAAAAAGAGCTGTTTCTGGTCTGCGTTTTCAACGAGCATTATCCGAAGCATGTACGAGAATGAGATTTGACGCGCTTGTAAGCTCGTACAAGCGCGTAAAATAAATTGTCATAAATATTATTCTACTGGCACTCGCCACTATTAATTCGAGCGTACACGCCGGAAAAAATAGGTCCGCGTTCAGCGAAATGAATCGCAAGCGTAAATGTAGTTCCAGACCAGCGTTTTATATGACCGATTTTTAAATCGAGTTTAGGCAAATTTTGCCCCAAGTATAGCTCGTATATGTGCGTAATAATTTTTGAATTGTGAATGGTTTTAGATTAGCTTTTTTTCTATTATTTTTGTCAACGCTCATAAGTGTGGCATGCGTGAAAAGCGCGCGTGCAAGCGTGTCTGCCAAAAGGAAGGTATACGTTTGAAAAAACGATGATCTGTAACCGCCCTACGTATTAACCGCCCGAACTGAAACGTATACGCTCGAAAATTAATGGTAGTCTGAAACCCCTCTATGTAGCCAATCCCAACGTCTAAAAGTAATGAATAAAAAAATTTATCGTCTTAACTAACCCATAACATGAAAATGTGATTTCTTTTGTTGGATACTTTAAAGTATGAGTAGAGAGAATAAAAGGTAAAAAAAAACTGTGAAAAGCATTTAGTCCTATCGTTAATTTTAGTCTCTCTCTAAAAGTGCCTTTAAATTAAACGAATAAATTAAGTTATTAGAAGACACGAAACGAACTAAATTAATTTATTCTAAAACACTTTTAACTCAATTTGAAATAAATGAATTTTATGATCGTTTAACATTTTAATTAAAATTTTTTT
Source organism: Hestina assimilis (assembly GCA_023373885.1). NCBI lineage: Eukaryota > Metazoa > Arthropoda > Insecta > Lepidoptera > Nymphalidae > Hestina > Hestina assimilis. Next base: position 2,362,740 of record CM041750.1, on the reverse strand, counting down.
TTTTTGTTAAAATCGAAGCATTTGAAGCAGTACGTTGCTTTTTTTCTGGCATGAATAGACCAATTCCTCAAATATAATATAATAAGGCGGATCGTATGCTTGTTTGCCAACCGTCTTGAAATAAAAAAAAGTTTTATAGTTTGTAACAAGCTGACAATAATGTTGAGTTCTCGCTGAAACTTTGGCATCGCAACATCTTGCCATGTCTGTTTTGTTCTTCTTATTTTAATATAAGATACGAAGTGAAACTAACATAAACAAAAGATATTATAAATGTGGAAATATGACGACGTTGTGGCGCAGCGGTAGCGAACTTATCTTTAGCGCCATAGTTTTAATGGCTGTTTGTATTGGCCATACAGGCATGTGTTCCGGTCATGATGTGTTTGTTCATGTCCTTGTGTGTGTTTCCGGACCCCCAACACAGAATAATACTATCCTAATGGGGGCCGTTGAGTGTGTAGCGTTAAAAAAATAATGTGGAGCAAGGCTTTCTTTCTACGACTCTACTTTGACGATATTTAAAAAAAAATGTATTACTAACGTTCTTTTGTGAGTTATAAGTTATCCCTGGAGCAATGCGTCATGGTGCCAAAGTAAAAAATTTGCTTTGATGTCAGAAAAATGGCCAATGAGAACGCTCATTACTTTTTGTGCCGTAAGGTCTTTACGAAACATTTTGAATCTAAAAAAACCAAGTTGATGAGATGTTATTACGCCGTTAAAGCTATTACATACAATTTATTTAATGTACTAGAAGAAGCTCGGAAAAGTAACGGATCAAATTAACTCAAAGCTTTGGACAGTAAAATGCCTTTCGAAAGTTTTTTTTTAAAGATTAAGTATTTAATATAACAGAGCCCTATTACTAAGCCTAATATGGCCTTGTGAGGGACGGCCTGGTGGGGTTGCGGAGGTCTTGCTGGACGGGGATGATTGGCTCGTCGCCCCTGACTCTCTGTCGTCTCCAGCGCGAGGGATGGGGAAGGGTGTCGACAGGGACAATGGTGGCGTCTTACTATGCTGCCGGCGTTTCTGTTGCCCAAGCCCTCGATCCTGTGGCTTAAAAAAAGGCGTCGTACTCTGAGGTCGTGGGTGCACACGAGTCACTTGTGTGCCCATGACACGGCCTAGAGGAAGACAACGGTCGAGGTGGCACCGACTGCCATCCTGCTCATCAGCACGAGGTGGCACGGGAGGCAATGCCATCAGTTCTCCCAGGGTGAGGGCAACACCATCAGCTCTCCCCGGGGTGGACTCAGTTGAGCGATGTCCTTGAGAGGCCTTGGAGTGCGTTCCACAGGTGTTCCCTGAGCCTCTCGCACGCACTGACGTTGGCCACCGAGGAGGTTTTAGTGGGACGCCATGGTCATGAACATGGAACCACACATAACCCGGTTCTCTTCCCATATATAACTTGATTTGAAATTATGAAAATATATATATATAGATAAACAAAAAAGTGTGTGTGTACTTATGTACACGCGTTAGAAGTTATACTTCTTTGGCGTAGCAACATAAAAATCTTTTCAAAAATTTTATCTTTCGCCTTATTCTACGTTTGTAGAAAAATGACACTAACAATAGAAAAAAGGTATTTAATACATTGAAAGTTTTATTATAACGCATTATCTAATTAAATAAAGTTTATTTGAATATCACAAAAAAAATGTTGACTATAGCTAACTTCAGGGTGTCGGTTTTTGTGACGGTGTGCGCGCGCATCGTAAAAATTTACTCTCATCATTTTTTCCTAACGCGCAAAAGAAGTATAACTTCAAAAACACCCGCAGCAAAGTTACCCATAACAATTCGGTATTAGTTACGAAAGCTTGGATTCAAAATTGAATTTATATTAGAGAAGTTTTACTGTAAATTGGAGAGCTAAGCCAATCCTATATTCCAAAACAATTTGATTTTCCGGATACGTAATTAAGAGGGTAAATAACTCCCACAAGCGCGTTTGATTGAACTGGTTCATTTATACGCGGTTCATTTACATTTATCAGGTAATTTGGAATGAAAGCATTCAATTCTAAATCGATATCAATAAAAATGAATTGTCCAAATGTATGTACGCGTATAACTTCAGAAAGACCGTATCAAGTTGGATAATTCTTTATTGTTGTGTTTCTAATTGCCAGGACTATTTTTGTACGGAATTAAAATTGTCACGAGAACCGGTCAACGGGATCGGGAAGTGTGTCAAAACTTGTATTACTGATTCAATTGTAATTACATATATATTATTAAATTAATATAACATTATAGTCTTTAATATAAAAAAAAAAATAAATGAACTATTTAAAAGGAAAATGACTAGGAATTAATCTACTTATGGTGGTTATTTCGATTGTTTATTGTCTTTTTAATATAAGATGAGAGTTCTTAAATCTAACAAGTGAAAATAATAAAAATGAACAAACATGATTATATTAAAAAAATATATGGGAAGAAAAATTTTAAAAATGATTCATTCAAATTATGAACCATTTTCTTAATTTAGTTAAAGTGAAAAATCTACAAACGACGTCATACTACATCCATGGTTATAAAGTGTAAACTGATTGAGCTAACACTAATTTAAGCTTCCATTATGCCAACACTTAAACGAACAAGCAGCTTTACTAAGCAAAGCTTACGCTATCCGGTTTAATTTTGCTTTAACACACAAATAAATCAGTTTTGAAATACTTTATATTTTAAGGGTAATTGATTATTTGTGTGTGTATGTGTGATTGTGTGTGTTTCTCTAGACTTGGGATTAGTGGTCTATGGTATGCTGATACCAAAATAATCTTAGAATTTACTTTGACCTTTGCAATTTTTTAGATTACGCCAGTACCAAACTTACGATCCACCTAACCATAGTTATAAAAATACAAAACTATAATTTAGGCCTGTTGTAGGGCATTAGTGCTACTGACGCAAGAGATACGAGGAGAGGGGGGAGAAAAAAACAAAATGCAGTACGAATACTGCTACATTACATTCATATTTTGTGCGGTTAGTTCTTCCTTGGTCAAGCTCCAATAATAATATTACTAAAATACATATACCAGGTAACGAGTTCAAATCCGGGCAAGCACCAGTTTTCAAGTGATTAGATTGTGATTCAAATTCATATCGTGCTTAGCGATAAAGGAAAATTTTCAAATTTAATCTTAGCTTTATTGACTGTGTTAAGTATCCTTTTCCAGCCATTTTATTACTTCATTGTAATTAATCATTTGCATACAATTAGAAATTGTTTTTTAATGAAGCCAAAGAAGTATAACTTCTGACGCGCGTACATAAGTACTGCGTGTACTTATGCGTGCGTATCCATTTTTTTTTTAATAAAAACACGGTACTTGTTGGTCTTTATACATTACTACACGCTTTTCTCAACTAAATTAAAGTACATGTTTTTCAAAGTAAAAAAGTTTATAAACATCGTTAGCAGCTTTTACTTAAAGGAACTTGTGAGAAACAAGTTCCCTCTGAATAATATCAGAGTGCATACTTTACTTTTATGTGTTAAAGTTGGTAGACTTTACGATAAGATTATGAAACAAGTTTCGTTGCCAAGTTTCGCCTTCACCAAATGAAATTTTTAATGTTCCCACATAAATATTATTGCGATAAAGATCATATTCTTCCTTACATTTTCTTCAGCTTCAGCAGATATTATCCAACATGACAGTTCTTATACAAAAAGCTGGTGGTAGGTCTTTTATTGCCGGCTAGGTAGGTACCACTGCAGTGACAAATATTGTACCGCAAAGCAGTAGTGTTTTTGGCATTACTGTGTTACGGCTTGAAGGGATTTAAGAACCAATATCTTGAAGTTGACAATGGGCCTATAGGTGGGCCATATGATTGCTTGCCAACTTAGTAAAATAAAAGTTGATACGTAATCTCAACAATATAAAAAAGTCAATAAAACAATAAATAAAGATTAAATAAAAAAGAGGATTTTTGTATTGTTAAGTAATTAGCGATATACTACAAAGTAATAACTTTTATTGTTTGTATTAGAGATGGCAAACTAGCAGGAGGCTTATCTGATGTTAAACGATTACCGCCGCCCATGAACATCTGCAACGCTTGCAATACTTGAAGTATCACATGCACGTTGCCCAAGAGATAGGAGGGAAGGATAAGAAGAGAAAAGGAAGAGAACAGAGGGAGTGGGAGACTGGACCCCCGGTAATCTTATTCATCGCACGAAACGCAACAGTTCTGTTACTTTAAGATTTTTTGTGAGAGGGTAGTACTTCCCAGTCGAGTCGGCCTCTACTACTTCGAAATATAATTTTATAGTATATAATGTTTTCTATAGAAATATGTTTACTAAATCAAAGTGAGATTGGAATTATACATCGGCCTGTCGGGAACGTTTTATCCAATAAGTCTCATTTCGAACGAAACGTGTTGAGAAAACCAAGTTCTTTGGAATTAATTGGAACGAAAAACATTGCCGATATTTTTGTATTACCACTGAAAGTGGTCAAATAGTTCGAAAAACAACTAAGATCTAGGGCTTGCTGCCTTTGTTACAAACATCAAAAGGCCAATATAGAAAAAAAAAACTTCTACAGACAGTATAAAAATCGGCTGTAAGATTAAGTAGCACAGTTTTCTAATATGGAAGTGGAATCATAATGTTTTTCTGTTTTTGTACTACTGTAATTGGCTCCAATGAACGTCTGAAGCACAACATTGCTTATACATCGTATAGAATCTTCTTCGTATCGAGTAATTAGTGGCTAACCTAGTGTTACAGTTGTTCAGGTCGCCCGTATAGGCCTCTGACTTGACTTTTCGACTATCTTCAAATTGATAACAGCTGGGACCGACTTTTCACGTGACCTTCAAAGCACGGAGACGCACAGATGAAACACCAGTATGCGATCACCCATCTGCTGACTGACCGTGCCTAAAGTTGCTTAACTTACCGATCGTTTACCGATCAATGAGTGCACTCGGCTATAAGCGTCTCTGGCTATGATCTTATAGTTATCCATTTTTCTCACTTCTACCGAAAAGGTAAGTTTGAGCCGAAATCGCCATTTTCATAAGGAACAAATGAAAGACAAATCTACCAACAGGCTAAGTAGGCTAGAGCCTAGGGCTAATTTTGGAATCGATTTTTTTGCTACCTCATAACAGTCAATAAGATTTCTGCATGACGGCTATCTGATGTTTTACAGGTAGAAATCTGCAGCAAATTTGCCATTGACTTTTCCTGTCTCACTTATCCGAGTAGCAAACTTCCATATTTAGTATTCGACAGTAAAACAGCTAGTTCGCCAAGGCATGCCCGGCAAGGGCGGCAAAAACCTTACAGCCTATACCTTGAAAATTAGTTAATCTGCCATTGCAAAAAGCATTATCAAATAGATAAAAGACAATTGATTTATTCATCCAATGGTTTGATTAAACGCTACGATATATTTTATGCTGAATTTGACTTTTATATTTTATCAAACGAATGTCGATTCGTGTAGGTCGGGTAGCCTTATTACGGAATTAGTAATTCAACCGCACTATTTGAAGCGGACGTGGTGGGAATGCAAGAGTCTTCACTTCTGTAAAAATGTTCCTCAATTTTATTGTACGAGTATTTTAAGTTCCTTTCAACAATTATTTTAGCTTAAATAAGATTGATAGAAAGTTTATTAGAAATTTATTACATTATCTTTTTTTTTTTTTTTTTATGTTATAAGTTGGCAAACAAGCATACGGCCCACCTGATGGTAAGTGGTTGCCGTAGCCTATGAGCGCTTGCAACACCATTAGTAGGTGCCACTCACGCGTTGCCAACCTCGAGATATTAGTTCTTAAATCTCGTCCGCCCAGTAATTTTACTAGCGTACAGTGCCCTTCAAACCGGAACACAGTAGTGCCTAAGCACTACTATTTGGCTGCAGAATATTTGACACTGCGGTGGTACCTACCTAGCCGGCCTCTTGCAACAAAAGACCTACCACCAGTGAATATACGAGAAAATTAATACTACATATTTAAAAAAAAAAGAAAAAGCTTTTCTAAACTATAAAGTGTACAAATGCAATCCAAATGAATACTCGGGGATGTCCTTTTGCCTATTCAGAAACCGGCTAGTCGGACTTCAAAAATCAGCAAGATTTTAATCAAAAGTTAAACTCGAAAAATATCACAATATATAAAGTTTAATAAAAAATTTCATTTGACATCATATAGGTCTAAAAGGAGAATTTGAAAATTACCGTATTTAAGGGTATGTAAGTAAGTTATTATAATTGAAAGGGTGACTTTAACGTTGATCTCGTTTAAACATTCAGATTTCTATCAACTGTCAAAGTAACTTTTATCTTTGACAACGGAATTTCAAGAAAATCGTACAAGAGACTTACTTGTAGATTGAGAACTTACGCTGACTTCAAAACTCCGGTTCCATGATGTTCAGACCAACTTCTGTCTCTTTGCAAATATAAAATCTTTGAAATTATAGAATATTGCTGTTTTTACCATGAATGAATGATTATTAGCTTGAAGTTGCAGTATTGTTACTATTACGTTTCATGCGATACATTTTATGGTGGAAGACCCAAATAATATCCTGTCTCTTCATTCCTATTCTCCATTAGGCCTCTGGGTCTTTCTCTTCCGTATTCTCGATAACAGAGATGCCTTTTGTGTTCCTAGTGAAAGCATCCTCCTGTAAATGTTAACCGGCAGAACGTCTGCTTGTGCCACTTTAGTAATATACTTTTTATCATAATTCGGATATTTTAGTAACACATCATCAGTGGCATGGGTTCTAAAGCTAAACCTCAAAAAATGAACTGAAAGTAATACGATATAAAGGAAAAGATAATAACATATACTGATAAAACCATCAATTTCCCATACGTTACTTAAATATCATGACTTTTCATTCAGTCATTAATCATTTGTCATCGATAAGTCTTTTGTGGGGAACACGCTTACTATCGCTACGGTTGGTTCTAAATACATATTAATCGTTCAATAAACTAGAGTTAGCTATGAGTCCACCATACGCATACGGCCCACCTGATGGTAAGCGGTTGTCGTAGCCTATAAGCGCTTGCAGCACCATTAGTAGGCGTCACTCACGCGTTGCCAACCTCGAGATATTAGTTCTTAAATCTCCTCTGCCCAGTAATTTCACTACCGTATAGTGCCTTTCAAACCGGAACACAGTAATGCCTAAGCACTACTATTTGGCGGCAGAATATTGGACACTGCGGTGGTACCTACCTAGCCGGCCTCTTGCAACAGAAGACCTACCACCAGTGTGACTGATTGCACTGGTGGAATAATCTCTGTTGTGACAGAGGTTATCCCAACAGCGGGCGATGGGGTCGTCACATCCCGACGCCGATAAAACTAATTGATAAGTAGGGATCTCACTATATTTGGACCTTTCAGAGTCTGTGTATTTAATGTTTTTGGGACGTTTTGTAGATACGCTACTAGATCCTCTAAAACAAAAAGGATGACGTTGTGGCGCAGCGGTACTGAATCTGCCTCAAGTGCCACAGGTCGCAAGTTCGACTCCAGGCATGTTTTCCGGTCTGGGTGTATGTGTCCTTGTCATTGTGTATGTTTCCGTACCCCCGACACAAGATATAACTGCCCTATTGAGTGTGTAGCGTTTATAAAAAAAAAAGTAAAATAATCAGCGCATGAAGAGAATGCAATTTAAGGAGAAAATATAGAATCTGTAGTAATTTTAGACCAAACCAATATTCTTGAAATATCTCGGATATTTGGAGAAATTACTAGTTTGCAAAAATTGGACCGATGTTTTATTTATATGAATTTGACTATCTGGGCGGGATTAAATTTAGAAGTAAAGACTTACTTATGTCCCACTATTGCACAAAGGTATAGTCCCTTATAAGGAGAGGGTTCAAATTCTGATACGCTGCAGGACTGCCTGTTAGTATGTACGTACAACATAAATTCTTTCAAAACATTAAGATTTCAACATAAATTTCTTTGTCGTAAAGCAAGAGAGAAATTGGAAACGTAAATTGGGCTCCTCAAAACTCCGAGATTGCGGGGCTATATAAATAAACAGGAAATGAATTTAAATTCAAATTGTTATCTAACATTTATAACAAACAGCACAGACCTACATAAATTCGTTTGCCCTATCAAATACATTAATTTGTCTGAAGGAAAAGTTAGTTAACAAATGGAATTCCAAACGGAGAGACAAGTTAGTTTTGTATTCCAGTACAGACGAAAACATTTAACAGTTTTAATAGAATTGGGTCTGAGTTTGTGGTATCTGGGCGACGTCCAATGTTTTGAGTGGATGTGAAGGATAATAAAACTTAGGTAACATGGTTGGGGTAGTGGTAACTCTGTGTTATTTTTCGTTATTCATTTCATGACTTCTTCTTCTTAGCTTAGGGTCCGCTTATTACTCTTGTCCAGATTTATCAGGTTACTAGTTTTTACACAGAGCGATTGCCATCAGACCTTTGTAACCCTAAGGGCGAACAAGTAACTCAATGGATAAGAGCAATTTAATTATCAAGAGTTAACGATTATTATCAGATGTTATGTGATAACAACTGGGACCGACAGCTTAACGCGTTCTCCGAGGCACGGTGGAGAGACCCACAAGAACAAACGCCCAGACCGATACATATATTTGTAAGATCAATGCAAACATCTGCCCGAGCGGGAATCGAACCCACAACCGTCGAGGCTAAAGGTAAACTGGCTACCCACAAAGCCACACCAGTGTCGTTATTAATTATATGACTGTTGGCAAACAATGATACGGCCCACCCAAAGGTAACCAGTCACCGTAACCTATTAACGCTTGCGATACTTGAAGTATCACGTGCACGTTACCTACCCACGGGATAGTAGATAAGGGATGAGAAGAAAAAGGAAACAAGAAGGCAACAGAGAGGATGGGAGATTGGGCCTCCCACGCTCTCACTTATCACACGATACGCAACAGTACTCTGTTACTATACGTCTATTTTGTATGAGAGAGTACTACCTCAGTCGAACCGTCGCATTTGTACTGAGAGAATCATGGCTCTGCTACTACTTGTTCGTTATATATGTTATAAAAATAAAATATTATAACGCCAAGTTTTTATTACGCATGTTGTTTGACGACAGAATCGTTTGCTAGCTTTATCGTGTTGCAAAATTATAGTAATGTTGCATTATCATGCATCGTGGGAAGGCTCCATTCGAAGTACCGTGGTTGAATGTTATTAAGTATGATATAATCTAACAAGGTATGTGTGTTTTTGTGTGCGCATGTGTATGTGTGCAAGCGTGTGGCTGTGCATGTGTATAGACCACTGACATGTGGCGTGCTAAACGTTGAATTAGTAAGTTTAATTTTTGGTACACCTGAAAGACATCAATCGAAAAATTGAATTGAGTTTTAAAGTTTATTTTTATAAAAAAGTAATATATATAATATAAGTATAATAGTACGGACATTATTAACTATTAAGTAGAAAGCGACACAGGTCCTTACCCAGAATAGTAGCTACAAATTAAACCAAACCCACTTTTAAATGGTCCCAGAAGTGAAGAAAAGAATTTAATAGTTACTATTGGAATAAACACGTATGTAGAAAGCAACATTATATTTTTCAATAAATAGCTTTGAACACAGTTGTAGTAAAATAAATAACTATAAGCTAAATTGCAATTAAATCATAGTGTTCATTTACGCTGTTTCAATCAGTGCAACACAGCCCCTTTTCAAAACAGTTTAATTATAGAAGTAAATAGCTGTGATTTCTGAACGGGTCTGTAGTGGAGAAACTTCAATCAGACTTAATCTGGACGACGTCCAACTCTGTAAAGCTTTTGAGTGGAGAATTTGTAGACAATTGTATATAACAAATTTATATTTATATTTTATAATAAAACTTCACTTTAAGTTAATAAGTTTTAATGAAATTTACTGACGAGTTTTCATATAATAATATTCTTTTGGAAAATAGTTGATGTTATAAAAATAACCTTTTTATAAAATAAAGGTTTTACTTTTTATTATTAAAAAAAAATATTATTAGGTTAGTTCTTCTTTATCCTAGCATTATTCCCGGTATTTTATTCAACCCAGGGTCTGCTTATTACTCTTATCCGGATTTGACAGGTTACTAGTTTTTACACAGAGCGATTGCCATCTGACCTCCGCAACCCTAAGGGCGAACCAGCAACTCATTGGATAAGAGCAATTTACTTATCAAGAGTTAACGATCATTATCAGATGTTATGTGATAACAACCGGGACCGACAGCTTAACGTGCTGTCCGAGGCACGGTGGGGAGACCCACAGACAAACGCCCAGACAGAGACAGAAATTTTAACAAACATCTGCCCGAGCGGGAATCGAACTCGCAACCGTCGAGACTTAAGGCAGACACGCTACCCACAACGCCACAACGGTGTAGGTTAGTTATCAGCTAGCAATAAATAATATCAGTTCCAGAAATAGGTATTCATATTTCGTTTGTTCTAAACAGAGTATTTATTAATCTAGTTTGTTCTAAAAAGTATATCTTAGGTAATATCGATGACCATCGCGATTTTTTGAAGAACATCATTGTACTGTTACTTATTTAAGGTACTTCGAGTGTATATTTTGTTAGAACCGGAAACTCAATAGATACGAATCTCAATTTTCGTGAAAATATTTTGTGATGTAAAATAGTATTATATACATATTGTTCACGACAATATTCAAGACAAAACAAGAACGCTATTCAACAAAATATAGTTATTAAATATTAAGAAGAATAATATAATAAAAAATTAAACTTACTGGTTTTACGACGACTTGAAGTATACCTGGAATTATAAATAAAAATTATTATTTATACAAAATACATTATTTAATAGGAGCGTATTTATGTACGTATTATTTTGTTAGCGATACATTTTTAAAAGATTTATTCAGTAATTTTATATACTATTCTTCAAACAAAATACTTGGTATATGACGATAAGACGACGGTCTTATGGAAAATTCTTGATACTTTTTGTGTAAAAGTGCTTATCGTTTGAAAGCCAAAAATATTTGCATGAAGTATAAGACCCTCCGCGCCTACTTTTCGATATTTCTATTTAAGGCACAAAGTTAAAGGAAAAGCAGTTGAATTTACGGAATAACGTACAAAGTTTTATCCGATTTTATTACAAAACCAGTCAAGGGATTTTGAAACGGGTATAAGAAATATTATAGAACTTTTCTCGAGTAGAAGGGATTTGTACAGAATATTAATTGAGATGCTAAAGATTTCAATCCTACTTATAAAATTATAAAATATGTAAAAGTTTGGATTTTTGTTGATTAAGCTTAAGATGAGTTCGCACACAGGTAGTTTATTACCTAAATAACCTCACAGGATACTTTTTATCCAGGAAAAATGTTGGGGTCTTGACGAATTATCAAAAACTACTAGCCATGTCGACTTGAAATACTATGTTCATAGTGTTGTAGGGGTTTTGGCACAGTGGTAGAGAGTCTGCCTTAGACTATGCTGCCTTAGACTATGACTATGCTGTGTGTATGTGTTTCTCTGCGTGATGATCAGAAATGATGCCATCTGCAGCAGAACCAAAGTAACCGATACAGCCCTCCAAAACGCTAAACTTAAGTAGCAGTGGGAAAGGCACATTGCTCGTAGAACCGATCTTTTCTCGAGTGTAAAGGTTCTCGAGTGGCGACCACGTACCAGACGGCAAAGCGTGGGCAGGATTCACAAGGTGGACTGATGACTTGGTAATGGTCGCGGAAATCCGTTGGAAACGGGTGGCACAGGACCGGTCATTATGACAGTGTTTGGGAGAGGCCTATGTACAGCAGTGAATATCCTTTAACTGATATGACGATGATGATAAAGACATGTGTTCCGATTTGGGTGGTTGTGTGTGTTTCTGGGCAAAAGATTAGGCCCTGGCACAGTATATTATTATATGCATATGAAGTAAACGGTACTTCACCAGAAAGCAGAATTTGTAATAATTAATTATTTAGGCGCAGTAAATGTCATTTTATCTACCTCTCTATTTTATTCTCTCTATAAATTGCTACCTCTTTATTCATTGCGAAAAAAAAATGAATGAATTGTGAATGAATGAATTATTATAGAAACAATTTTTTTTTTTTTTTCGGAATGTGTATTGCTGTTGGCCCTACTGGCCTTGACAGCGTCACCGGGCGGGGGCCGAGTACTGAGACTCAGCCGTGATAAAGGGACAGCCCTCACGGGGCTCAAATTTGATTCCGTCCTTAGGGTGCCTCCTGCCAAGCCGAACCACGGCTAAGGACGTCATCGGAGATGGGTAGAAAGAATTAGATTTTACTTTTGCCTATATATCTCACAAAAAATAGGACTAAATAAAACAATGACGACTTCGCCTAACTCTCATAAACGTGATAAAAAATTGATGACAGTCGGCAAAGTTTGAATGAGTTTTGTTACAAATTCAGTTGTTTTTTTTCACATTTTACTTGGAGTTATGACAAAATGAAATGCTAGTCTATTGTACGGCAGGTAATTTTTATTACTTTAGGACGGTCGGGAAACTTTTTTGGATTGCCAAATTGTTATAAGGTTTATAATAGCGGATTTTGGTTTGTACATGATTACAGATTTTGTTTAAGTATTTTATAAGCGGTTTTTTTTTTTTTTTTTCGGAATGTGTATTGCTGTTGGCCCTACTGGCCTTGACAGCGTCACCGGGCAGGGGCCGAGTACTGAGACTCAGCCGTGATAAAGGGACAGCCCTCACGGGGTTCAAATTTGATTCCGTCCTTAGGGTGCCTCCTGCGAAGCCGAACCACGGCTAAGGACGTCATCGGAGATGGAGGCAGCGCTCCGAGCGCATTCTATACGATAGACTCACCCGACGGTGTGAGCGCGACGCGACGTGCGAAACAAAGGACCTCGTCCTCGCCGGCGAGGACGGTGTTATTTGTAAGCGGTGCTCGTAGCCTCTTGTATGTCTCTTTTTGCCCATATTTTTTACTAATTTATTTATTATATCATAAAATGCTTACAATTTATTTTTTGGTAACAGTCTCACATAACCACTGTAAGATCATTATATTATTTACTATTTAAGTTAAATAATATATATATATATATACAAATATCTATAACATAACTTATTAAAAAAAAGAAAGTAAGAATAATAAAAATAATAACAAAAATAAGAGTTATAATAAATTATTTTTTTAAACATTAAATAATTTTAAGAAATATTAACTTCATTTGGTCTTAAATATGTATTTATCCGTTTCACATCGTACATCCGCTGGTAGGGATTTCAGAAGACATGGAATGAGTTTTTTCTGGGTTCTGGTCTCCAAAGTAATTAGCGATTCTGAGTAAATTAATGTACACACAATATATGGACGCCAATAAGCGATACCATGTCAACCCACAAAATTGAAAAACTGAGTTATATATGCAGAAGTGTTGGTGAAATGGCTGAAGAACATTTTTCTTTAATATTTGTAGGGTTTTAAGCTTTAAAACTTCTAAAAAGCCATTTTTATTTATGCCATTTTTGTATTATTTTAAACGTTTTGGGTTATATTATATACGAAACATGCTGTTTGTATGCTTATTTTATGTGAAAATAAGTATAAGAACTTACATACATCTTGAAATTGCCAAAAACTTGACCAATATATTTAAAAAAATCATATAAAGTAAGTTGTTCAAAATTTTCAAATGCGTTTTTCTCGAAATGACATTCGTGTGGGTTGACATGGTATTGCTTATTTGCGTCCATATATAGCTATATACGAAGTAAGGGCGGGTTTCTCGGGAGTAACATTCATAAATAAAGTCTAAGTCTCTGTCTATTTCTTTATCCAAGCCGATCGTTAGTATTTTGTGCTTATTATTGATTAAAGATATAATTTTGCTATAAAGACCGAGATAGGAGTTCTTAATAATACAATACATTTTTATTTACACGTGACCGAATCAAGTTTTTAATAAATTTCGATTTTCTTCTGTTCAACACTTTAAAGGCGCCTTCGTACTTTTTATATAAGTAGCTGTACTTTGGGCGTGCCTAATACAAATTTAAATTTTATTTTAAATAGTTTTTATTAAAATACAGTTAAACAAAATTATTTTTTCAAACAAAATTTGATCGTAATCACACCTTTAATGTTTTTTTTAAATTTGGTAAAGGTAATTCATTCATGAAATAGCATGAGCGATAATTAATTATTATTCATTGTTGATTTTTAATTACATTTTCACGTGAGACCATTTTTAATTACCTTCGAAATTCAAAATATTTTTTTAAAGGAAAAATAAGCGATTGTTCACGCGACTTTAACGATTACAATTTTCCGCAGTTTAAATTAAATGTCAAATTTATTGATGGCGAAAACATCAATTTATAAAGCTTTTTAATATGCATATTTAATATATATAATTTATATATACATTTTATGGCAGAATAATTTATCTTTAATCCCATTAAAAGTAAAATAGATCTGCCTTTTAAACGTCTTTTAATTTAAATCATTTTTATATTAAATTTTAAATATTCAAAATTTCTGAGAAGTGTGACGTAACATAGCAAGTTACGTGAAGGCCTCAAAGGATTTGAAAATGTTACTCCACACGAATTTTTATTTAAGCAACCAGCCCAAGGGTATTATTTGGGAACGCGCTTTTCATGGAAATAAATTTAAAATTTCATTTATGAAAATTGGTTTCCAACGAATAAAAAGATAGATCTGTTTATAAAGATTAAAATCAATCAATTCAAATAGCTTTTCTATTCTAATATAAACTCTTAATTTCAAATAAAAACTCTTTTCAAATTTCAGCCTAAGCTCTTTTAAACTTCAACGCCGAAAACGTTAAAAGGTTTTTTTTTTATTTGAAACGATAAATCGAAACGCTTACGGAAAATGTCACGTCAATTCCTAAAGTTTTCCAACTCCCGGATTCAACTTCGAACATTGCCGATTAAAATTATGAGAGTCGCATTTCAACGAAAGTTCAGTATTACATGGGTAAGTTATAAAACGCCTGGATAAACTTTTAAATGCAAAAATAATCTCTTTAAAACATTTGAAACACAAAATTAAAATCGAAAAATAATTGAAATAGATTTTTTTTCAATGAACGCCTTCTTTTACTTTCCTATATACCTTCCATAAAAATATTTTATTTTTTACTAACTGATTAAGAAGGTTTTTTTTCGTTTATTTATTTATGTTGTATATTTCTTATATTTTTAATTACCAACTTTATGAAGTTAACGTTGTAAAAAGCCTATTTTAGAACAAAACATGATTTTAAAATTATCATCTCAGAAATTTAAATGAAAATATTAAGAATTATTCAATTTGTATTTTAAAAATAATCTTTGCGACCGATGCGAAAAGAAATCGAATAAAAACTTTTTAATCTCACCGTGTGATATAAACTCTCTATTGACTAAAACCTATTCAGTTAAAGAATTTCAAATTTCGAACAGCGTTTCAGCTGCTAAGTTCCACTTACCTTTCAGCTGTTAGTAGGCGTTCGGCAGCGAGCGCGGCACAACGTGGAATGCCGCACGGCGCTTCGAACCGAACCACTACGTCTAGTCTACATACTGCAGTTCAGTTCAGGAACGGAAGATTGATCGTTCGTATTCCGTTCCCAGAGGGATATTTGGCCTGTTTATCACTTTCAACTTACATTGAAAATCGACTTTGTGGTGTCGATTAGCAACAATGACTTGTAAAAGCTGTTTAAAAAGTATTCGAATATTAATGATTTTTATTCATAGCCAATGAGTTAACTTTTTTAAATTAACAATATTAGATTAAGTAACTTATAAAACTGACTATATAATTAGTACTTTTAAAGTTTAATGCGTACAAAATGTAGTTAATATTATTAACATTATTAACATTTAAAATAAAGTTTGGGTAGATTGAAATATGAGTAAAAATAATTTACTTACTAATAAGATAATATTATAATTGTATACAATTTTTTTTATTTTATAGTCTCACAAAACCAGATGATTGGTTTAACTGCAAGATCATAGTTACTATTTAAGTTAAATAAATATACAAATAACAAAATTTAACATTTAAACAAAATATAACGTGTCTCTTTATAAAAAAAAATGTTGACTACATAATAATAGAGAAAAAGAAAGATTTATTTTCTTGCTTTATATTATGATTGGGCTTATTTTAGTGTATTCAATGGGCATTTTGGTCTAAGATATTATATATTCTTCGGCGACCACGCCTTCTGACAGGCCTAGCGTGCCCAATTAACACCAACATAATAAAATCGTATATTGGTGCATAGAATACACATATTTACTAAATTTTATATACATAGAGTTCGACACCGTTGTGGCGTTGTGGGTAGCGAGTCTGCCTTAAGCCGCGACGGTTGCGGGTTCGATTCCCGCTCGGAGCAGATGTTTGTATTAATAGTACAGGCATGTTTTCCGGTCTGGTTGTGTTTGTCCTTGTCATTGTGAATGTTTCCGGACCCCGACACAGGATATAATTATCCTAATGGGGGCCGTTGAGTGTGTAGCGTTTATTTATTTAATATCCTCCGAGTAAAATAACTGAGACATGACCAAATTATTAGGGTTTCGTTTTGACTACAGGCCACGGAACCCAAAAATCAGTTTGTGCTTACACAAATAGAAATGCAAATAAACTAAAGACACAGAACCATTTTTAGATGTCAGTTAAAAACCACTGAACAATTTTTCAAACATTAATTTAATAGTTTTCCCAGTTCTAAATCCTTAAAAGATCGAGAGGTCTTAAGAATTGAATGAAAACTAGATTTACTTCAATATAAAGTCTTCAAGAAACGGCAAATGAAATATTTCCAGTCTTAAGTTGAAGGCTTAAAAACCCCCTCGAGTTACCTTAAATCCAGTATTCATTTTGTTTACCCCAAAGTAGAGAAACAAAGGATCATTGTTGTATAATTTACTTTGTTAAAGTGTTGTATGTATTTAAGGATGTATTTATTTACATACTAGCATTTAACCGCGGCAACACCCGCGTTAATGCAATTTTAATGAGGAATCTTTGTTGCAAAAGAAATAAATGGTTCCCTATATTAACTTTCTCTTATTTTAGGTGTGAAAAGAGTACAGACAGAGTAGTTTTTACATTTATAATAATATTCCGTAGACCTATCTATTCAGATCTTTTAGTACGTTTTTTCTTAATCCCAGGATAATCTAACGCTTTTTCAGGTTAAATGATTTGTATGAAATGTGTGAATTTTATCCAAATCCATTCAGCCGTTTTCTCCTTTTTCAGTTATAAAAATTCATTTTTGTAACAACAACCAGGACCACTAGCTTACGTTGTCTCCGAGACACGGTGGAGAGACCCACAAGCACAAATGCCTAAACCGGGACAGATATATATAAGATCAATACAAATATATTCCCCGAATACCTCAAGCCCGCGACAGCCACTACCAACACTTTCATAACATTATTTCAAGATATTTAAGCCATCTCGAAATTCAATTACTTTCCTCATACATGAAATATTCAAGATTCGATCCCAAGTATACTTTTCAAGGGCTGTTATTCTAAAATGTTAATTTTCCATCAGAGCGAGATTACCTCTTTGTACTCTATGAGAAAAATATCACAAACGTTTATAATTCGACGACGTTATTGCGCAGCGGTAGCGAACCTGCATTAAGTGCCACAGGTCACGGGTTCGATTCCCGCGAGGAGCAGATGTTTGTATTAACCATACAGGCATGTTTTCAGGTCTGAGTTTGTCCTTGTCATTGTGTATACAGGATATAACATCCTAATGGAGGCCTTTGAGTGTGTAGCTTTTATTTATTTATAATATAATTTTATTATTAGAATAGAAGGACTTTTCGGTTTTAATAAATGTATTAAATAAATCATTAAACCGCGCAACTAACGATCTACATTCAGATATATTACATATTCTTGTTACAAGTCACACTAATGAAATAAATAACAGAATTTATTGAAAATGGCCTTTAAACATTATACTTTATGGTTAATTTCAATCCATATATTATTTGCTATTTAAAATAACAATGCTTTTTTTCACATATAAACACCTGATATTTATATTATAGATATTTATAATTACTAAAGTGAGTTTGTTTGTGTGAAGGTTTCACGCTAAGATTTAGCCAATTTTCCCGGCGTCGGGATGAGACGACCCCATCGCCCGCTGTTGCAATAAACTCTATCACAGCAGAGATTATTCCACCAGTGCAATCAGTCATACTAGTGGTAGGTCTTTTGTTGCAAGAGGCCAGCTTGGTAGGTACCACCACAGTGTCAAATATTCTGCTGCCAAATAGTAGTGCTTAGGCATTACTGTGTTCCGGTTTGAAGGGCACTGTACGCTAGTGAAATTACTGGGCAGAGGGTATTTAAGTACTAATATCTCGAGGTTATCAACGCTTCAGTGGCATCTACTGGTTTAGCAAGCGTTTATAGGCTACAGCAACCACTTACCAACTTAGTAACATACAAAAAAGTTAAAAGTAATATATTGAATATTACACATACAGTGTGTTGTTATAAAGTCTATTAAATAATGCAGATAGAAGTTTTTGATAACTCGCAACAGCTTCAAAACCATGTTGAATTTCAAGCGAGACAACCTAAAGTGAAGTGCACTTACTTTTAGAATAACAAATAGTTGTCTAACAACTTGTGAGGTGAAGTCTTAAAATATTTGATGATTTGTACCCCAAGAAGACGCCTAAACGAGTTTCCTACTAAGTTGTCGTTTGAAGCATGCCGTGACACTTCAATTTAGTAGCAAGTGGCAACAATGTATTCTTATTTTAGAGAAAATCTCTACCACAATATACACTATAGCGTAACACAAAAGGTAGCTGTACAATTTTGTTCAGTGTAGAAGTATTTCTTCAGACAAAAGCGGTACAATTTTATAAACAAGGACTTTGTATTTTGTTTTTAATGGTAGTAGAGTCATGCCTCTCCCAGCACAGATGAGCTGGTCGGCCGGGGAAGTACTACCCTTTCATGAATCGGCGTAAAGTAACAGTATCAATTGGTATTGTTGCGTTTCGTGCGATGATTGACAGCGCTGGAGGCCCAATCTCCCACCTTCTCTGTTCCCTTCCTTTTTGCCCTTCTCATCCTATTCCTTCTATCCTTGTTATTCTAGCATTATTCCCGGTATTTTTATGTACCCACGGTCTGCTTATTACTCTTATCCGGATTTGACAGGTAACTAGTTTTTACACAGATCGATTGCCATCTGACCTCCGCAACCCTAAGGGCGAACCAGTAACTCATTGGATAAGAGCAATTTACTTATCAAGAGTTAACGATTATTATCAGATGTTATTGATAATAACCGGGACCGACAGCTTAACGTGCTCTCCGAGGCACGGTGGGCAGACCCACACGGACAAACGCCCAGACCGAGACAGAAATTCTCGCTACCCACAACGCCACAACGGTGTCATCCTATCCTATTCCTTCTATCCATGAGTTGGCAATGCGCATGTGATACTTCAAGTGTCGCAAGCGCTCATACATTGTCTCATAGGTTACTTCTTACCATACGCTTGTTTGACAACCGTCATGAAATAATAAAAAGAAGAATTATGTCTTTAAATGCCTTTATCCTTATTACGTTTTTTGACGAGACAAGTTCTACTTTTCCTTTTCGATATTTTTCTTTCTCTTTCCAAGTCTCTATTAAGTGATAGCCACTGTGTATCCTTTGATGTTATTGTTAATCGTAAGGTACTGTAACGTTTACAAATGCTGTCAGGCTTTAAAAATCCGAGATAACATAATGGATATACTAAGCAAAGTTTAGACAAAGGTAAGCCTTTGAGATTGGACTCTAATTCCACTTACTACTGTAATCTGTCCCTCGGGGTGGATAAAAAAAACAGTCTGCTTATTCTTGGCTGCCGAAACTTATTTACTTAGTTAGCGGTTGCCGTTTGTAGGTGTCACTCACGCGTTTCCAACCTCGAGATATTGGTTCTTTAATCTCCTTTGTTCGGTAATTTTACTATCTATAGTATCCTTCAAACCGAAACATAGTAATGGCAAAACACTACTACTTTATTATAGAATATCTGACACTGCGTTGGTACCTACCTAGCCAGCCTCTTGCAAAAAGGTATTATGTCTTTTATATAATATAATCCTTTTTTTATTTCATGACGGTTGGCAACATGCAACATGCGACAAGCTTGCGCTCCGCCTGATGGTATGCATTGAATTTGAATTTGAACTTGCATTGCCGGAGAACAAGTAGGAAGGGATAAAAATGAAAAATGAAAAAAATATAGGCGTGGGAGATTGAACCTCCACCTTGGACTTGCGCTCTCACTCATCGCACGAAAAACAACAGAAGTTACTTGGACGCAAATAAGCAATACCATGTCAACCCACACCAATGTTATTTCGAGAAAAATGCGTTTGAAAATTTTGAACAACTTGCAAGTTTTTGGCAATTTCAGATTTATGTAAATTATTTTACTTATTTTCACAAAAAATAAGTATACAAACTGCATATTTCGTATATAATATAACCCAAAACGTTTAACATAATACATAAATTTGCATGATTAAAAATGGCTTTTTAGAAGTTTTAAAGCTTTAAACCCTACAAAATATTAAAGAAAAATATTCTTCAGCCATTTACTAACACTCCTGCATATATAAATCAGTTTTTTCAATTGTGTGGGTTGACATGGTATTGCTTATTTGCGTCCACTTTACGTCGATTTTCTGTGAGAGGGTAGTACTTCCCCGTTCGAGTCGGCCCATTTGAGCTGGGAGAACCATGGCTTTGCTACCGTAATTATGCGTTAATACTCATTAAAAATTAAATGATATTGTTCTCGGCGTCATAAGCAGGAAAACGTCTATGAAAAACGATTAGAGCCAACAAAGCATTTTCTCAACGCTGTACATTACACGTCTGTGGTAACGTTCAGGAACAAATTAGACACGTCACTTCGAACCAACGAAGGTATACACTATGAAATATTCAGTGGGGTATTTCTTATTTTCCTGATAAATTAATAAATTATATTAGCTGGCTCGACGAACGAAGTGGTGTACTGATAGTGAGCCTGTTTTGAGCTTTGAGCATATGATTTTTAAAAATATCTGTTTCAGTTAGATCGTTTGTTCTTATGAGTCTCCCCACTATGCCTCAGAGAGCACGTTAAGATGTCGGTCACGGTTGTTATAATAACATCTGATAATAATCGTGTACTCTTAAAAGGTAATTTGCTCTTATCCAATGAGTTACTCGTTCGCCCTTCGGGTTGCGAAGGTGAGATGGCAATTGCTTTGTGAATAACCCAGTAACCCGTCAAATCTGGATAAGAGTATAGATATGTATATATAGACCCTGTGCAAAACCGAGAATAATGCTAGGAATAACAAGATTGTATTTACTGAGTGAATAATCTTGGTTAATACTTAAATATCACAGCGTTATTCCCACTTTTATTTTTGCGTGATTGAGTACGAAGAGTTTACTTGACTGAATTGTAATTCAGGTTCACTGAACACGTTGAAGACGACATACGAATAAGGAGACGAATACGTTTTCTCAGCAATCGTTTTGCAAGTTCAAATATTGATATAAAGGCTAGCTTTGCCCGCGGCTGTGCTCTCGTTTATATAGTTGTTGTGTCGGACGACCGAAAATTTTTCTACTGCATACCTCATACATATACCGTTCATCATACCGTAAGAGTGAATTCAATATATAATTGTTTTTTATAATCACCCATGAACCATATATTTTCCGGTATAAAAAGAGTTGTATGTGTTAATCTAAGTTATAAATTAGGTTTTTACTAAATTTAATTCAAATCCATTTACTAGTTTTTGAGTGATTGAGTAGCTGTTGGAAATTAGAACGCCAAAGCACCGTCCTCCATAACTAAAGGACTGTCATCCAGATATTTTAAATAATATTAGTTGTACTATTTTGTTATGTATATAGCAACACTGTTTTATACTTTTTGCTTCCGTTTCTCTACAACTGCTTAGATATAATGTCACCATTGCCTCCACACTGTAACTTACCTAGCTAAAAATTTGTTCGAAATCACAAAAGTTATGTTATGTGTTGTTGATTGATTAATTTGTATGTTACTACGAGGGTGACATATTCACTTTAATGAAAAAACCCTTTATAATAAATAAAGAATAAAAAAAAACTTTATCATTAGTAAACACACAAAATTTAACCAGTTAAACATTCTCAACTGTAATTTCAGAACTTTTAACACGTCATTAGATATTTTCTATCAGTTTTTGTAACCAAGTCAAGCAAATACTTCTGAAATTAACAGCACATTTGGCGGATTATGCATGCATGAATTAATTGAGCTCAGAGCAGATTAACGACTTATGGGATAGTCTACCGCAGACGTTCTAGTAAAAGCTATTACTTATACAATAGCATTAAATTTCTTGGTTAAAATTGATCATCACTTTTGCTATGGAATATTTAGACCATAATATAACAGCATTTTCAAACCTACGATAAGCATTCCTAACGAATTTAGTTTAGAAAGTGGATTTATCCAAAATTTGTGCTATAATTTTTCTTCTACGACAAAAATACGATAGTTTTACAATAGTAGAGCCATGCTTTTCACAGGACAAATGTGCCGATCGAGCGCTTGACCGAGAAAGTACTACCCTCTCACAGAAAATCGTCGTAAAGTAACTGTTCTGTTGCTTTTCGTACGATGAGTAAGAGCGACGCAGGCCCAATCTCCCACCCTCTCTGTTCCTTTCCTTTTTTCCCTTCTCATCCCTTCCTTCTTATTTCTTAGGTTGGCAACAAGCATGCGATACTTCAAATATCACGTGCATTCATAGGTTGTGGTGACTGCTTACCATCAGGAAGTAGGACCGTTTGTCAACCGTCATGACATAAAAACTAAAAAAAATAGCGAAATTATGAAAGGAGTTGTAACGCCAGTGCTGTGACGTCACAAGGACCAATCCAGCGCTGAAAAATAATTTATAGATTGTTTTTGCTGAAATATTAGTGCATTTAGGAATAATACAGTATTTATACGTCATTATCTTAAAGCAAGTCACCGCGAACGAATTTCGCCGCGATAAATAACAAAACAGCTGTTTGTATGAATGGACACACCCCGTCTTCAATGCGATCGTTCTGCGTGACATCACACGGAAAATAACAATGGGCTATCCAAAATGTGTTATTAAATCGCAATGGATGGACAAATTTTGATGATTTAAGCATTTTATTGATGAGAAAGCTTAGCATAACAATTTTGTGTCGAACTCAAAATGATCCTCATTAAATTAATACAATCAATCATATAATATCATTATGTTAGTGAAAACCGATTATATAACAATAAAATACATAAATTTCATGGGTAAAGCTGCGAGCAGAAACTAGTAATTAAATAAACTAAAACAATTTACATCGCCTGTCTGTTCGCAAACAATTTCGTGAGAATGTGGACAACTTTTTAATTGATTTGGTCTTCAGTTTCGTTACTTCACTTAAACTATAATGCTTGATCCTAATTTATTTATCACTAGCTCTTTTCCCGCGGCATCGTGCACATGGAGTTTTATACAAAAGAAAAATCAATCTTAGAACCACATTGAATGGCGTTAAAAATATCTTAACTTTGCGATTGCTCCTTAAGTTAAGTTATTAAATGATGATTATTTTTGCAGGGGTATACCACGGTTGAGAAAAGAAGTGTGACGTCCTTCCTACACAAAGGAAGGATCCTCCGAACAGGAAGGTAGTTGGCCTTGCGGGGTACGTAAAATTTTGTTAGTGTGATTCAGGATTGTAACGATTTTGTCTTTTATGTAGTATGTAAATATCGCTACAAGTCTTAAAAAGCTATTACTAATTGGGTTCAATTTAACGATATAGCCCCATAGCAGTTACGTTTTATATCTTGTTATCATATCTATCACCTTTGTGGCACCTTTATGAAAATACCACAATTTAGCCATTTAAAGAAAAATTTAAGTATTTCACATGTATATCTACTTACCTATACACTTCTATTACAGACAGAGAAATCTTAATTATAAAGTACTAGAATGCACATAATCGCGTGATCGTGTTGCCGCAATTGTGACTTATGAGCCACAAGTGACTCGAGTATGCATTATTGTCATTTATTCACTTAGCTTACCATTGCCGTATAAGCTATTCAATATCCCGAGTAATACAGGTGAACGTAGCAAAGTAATGTAAAACTTAGATATCGTCGTATCCTTTTTATGTAGTAGTGACAGCATGGGTGGGAGAAATTTAGTGGCAAGGTGGCAACATGTATTTATGGTAACCATTTTTTTTCACATTTATAGTGAAATGTTATAAAAGATTACTAAAAAAATTGCGACTACACAAACCAAAATTAATTAGAATTATTTCAAATGTTCCTATATTTTTTTAAGAAAGAAAAGCGTTGAAAATAAAACTTCAACGATAAGAGGAATTTTAATTTTGAATACGATACTCGAGGGTCTTGTTATATTTGTTTTCAAGAATCTAATTTCAAATTAATTGTTTTGATGAAAATAATAAAGTCGAGTTTATCTTTAAATAAAGCACCAACAAAATTACATTTTTAAAATACGTCTATAAAAGCAATAGCCCGTAGCTTCACTTGGTTTAAATTGTTCATACACATTTTGATATGCAATTCCTCACATTTTGAATAGATCGGATTTAATGTGTATGCATCTAATTGTAATATTCAGTCCTACTTTTAATATCTCAATTACTATATATGTAGTATTTTTATTCCCACCTCTTTGAACGAATAGTCTGCCTCAACTGGTATGGTATGACATATAATATGGTAATATGCTCTTAAGAAGTCGATGTAAAGATTAAATCATTTTAAGTTTTAAAGTGCCAGTGGCTCAAACTTCTAGCCATGGGCGTATCTAGCATTTGGCACAAGAGAGAAGCGGTCCATTATATTAAAATTACTTTGAATAGTTATTAGTTAAATAGTTCAAAATAATTGTGCATTTGGTTAACAAGATTCAAGGAAGCAACTGCCTCTCCCTCTACTCACTCCTCACCCTCCTCACTTCGCCACCTTCTGGGCTCTTGGTCCACATTCTGCCCCTTGCTCTCTTTAGTCTTACTGTCTCCTCAACTATCACACACAGTAAAGTGTGTTCTACCCGTAACAATGCGGCTTTATTCATAGTAACCTAGCCCTTATACTATAATTCCTACCTTATACTATAATACAATGCGGCTTTATTCATAGTAACCTAGACCTTATACTATAATACCTTATAAAAACGGCCTATAATAGTAAATATAGAAATATTTAAAAAAGAAGCCATAAAGAAAATGTCATTTTCCTGGTATGTTGCCTGAAAAACGAAATTGCTTCATTAGAGCGCATTACCGCTGGACGTTAAATGTTATTTCTCTTAGGTTTTTGAATTTTTACAAGACTTTCATTTATGAACACTATAAAGCTCTTATTTCTTAATGGGACATGAGAAATTTCTTTAATCTACATTTTGGTTTTTATTATAAATTAGATTATCTAAAATCCAAAACTAAATATGCAAATTGCTGCTTGCAGCTGCGATGCCCACCTTATTTGTATGTAAAAGGGGGCAAACGGGCAAGAGGCTCACCTGATGTTAAGCGATCACCGCCGCCCATGAACATCTGCAACACCAGAAGGCATGCAGGTGCGTTTCCGACCTTTAAGGAAAGAATACGCTCTTCTCTTGAAGGTTCCCAAGTCGTATCGGTTCTGAAAGACCGCCGGTGGAAACTGATTCTACAGGAGTGGTTGTGCGAGGAAGAAAATGTCTTCTAAATCGCGCTGTTATGGATTTCCAGACATCAAGGTCAACCTTTGAAGAAATAACACAAAATCCTTGTAAGTGAACCCTTGTAAGGGATTCGTACAATCATGTGGATCGCGCTGTAGTTCATTATATACGTGGGCAAGGTCTATTCATTATTTTTAATGATGGCATCGTAACATAACTCAAAAAGTTGCCTTTAGTAAACATAAAAAATTTCGGACAGTATTTACCAGGTTATATTACAGTAATCTGTGTTTTTTTAATTGTTTTGATTAAACATATGAATACAACGTACATTGAGTGTGCAGCGTTTATTTACTTATTCAACATACATTATGGATATAATGGAACAACAGTATAACAGTAACAACGAAAATACAGTATGGATATAATGATTGTACATAGAATTTTCGTAAAAAAAACAATAGTAGGTAATATAAATATATAGATAAAATATTATCCAAATATTATATTGAAGTCAGAAGATTTAATCAGTTTAGTTATTAGTATAAATATAGTAAATAAACATTCCCTCACGTCCCCATTATGGCGCCATGCCGCCATTATTGGGGACGAAGGAATAAATTCTAATAACCTGACCCAAAATCTCTGTTACTTGTTACATGACCTCTATTTACGTATACAAAAGATGTTTGTTAGATAAATTATAAATTTAAAATAATAAAACTTAATATAAATCGTAAGGGCGTGGAAATAATATGCCACTGTTACAGGAAAGTAACGGTTGCAGGGATTTTTATGTCATGACGGATGGCAAATAAGCATACGGTCCGCCTGATGGTAAGCAGTCACCGCAACCTATGAACGCGTTGCTAACCTAAGGAATAAGAGAGAAGCATAAGAAGGGAAAAAGAAAGGGAACCAGATGGGGGGGGGGACTCTGGGCTGGGGCTTTCTGTGGGAGAGTGGTATTTCCCCGATTGAACATAATAATATAATAATAATATAATATAAGCTTTATTTATTCCTTTTACAGATTTTTCTTACAATATTAGATGTTGACATTATATTAAAAATTATTATATTATTATTGTAAAAAATTGAAAACTTTAAATTAATAAATAACTCCCTTACTCTCTTTTGACAGTTTTTACAAAGAATAAATTTTGAAGGTGGTAAAATCTGACATTCAGCCAATTAGTTTAATGCTTTATACGTTGAACAAAAGTATTTCACTACTTAACGTACTTCACTTATTTTTAAGCTTTACTTATCTTGCTGCTTCAGAGCTTCTTGAGTTATATGTCTTAATATTTCAAGCGAAATAAATGCCGGTGTCTTTTCAGTGAGAAAAAGATACAAATAAATTAAGTATTTAAAATTCTGAGACAGATGATTGTGAGTTTTATGTGTATTAAAAATTTATTTTTCAATTATTTTATAAAAATTCTATTATTTGGTACATTTACGAAAACAATTAAAAAGAAAAACTAAGTTCTCATAGTTCATTACAGGATAATCCTAATGAGATAATGTAGTTTAAAACAAATAAATTTAAAGTCATTTTACTAAACACATTTTCTGAGCAGTTAAATAAATCGATTAAGTGTGTTATATATAATATTATATTATTAGTAGTAGAGACCATTTATTCGTGAAATAGCTTTATAATCTCTCATGAAATAACTTTATAATCTCTTATTCGACAATTCTCTATCGTGAAATAACAATAAGTATCGATCATCTAAAGTATATCCGCTTATCGATATTGTATAATATCTTTTTAGAAACATAATAAACGCGAAGGTATAAAAGCATTCTTCTAATGATCCAATTATATTACCCTCTACGTCTGGAATACTACACGAATTGGAAATCTTGTTATGATGGAAAATTAATATTGCAGAATAACAACGCAAGAATTTCGTGTCAGTAATTGCTTCAAAGGTTCAACCCAGGATTTAATTTCTATAAGTTTATATCTTGTATCTTTTTATCTGGACTCCTTCAAACGAGCGTGAAGAGGAATCTTGCAGGTACTGAGAGCGAGGAATAGTGTAGCGAAAGCTGCTTTTATTTTAATTTAATTTATATTAAAAATATTGTTCTCTTAATGCTAATTAGATTACATTCGTTTACTAATTCAGGTTTATTTTATAAACGGCCGGCACTATATACAGACACTCACACTATCAGTAAATATCAATCTAAAGTAGCAGTATCTTTACTGTTAAGATACGATCAATACGTGAGAGCTCCAGAGATCCAGTCACCCAAATTTCCAAAATTTTTGTTACTTTCTCTACAACGATGTCCCTCTCATCTATTGGCCTCTTTAAGTCTCCTCCTCTGACCTTGGTCGGCAACATACATTTTACACTATTGCTATAATCGTTCTTCGATTGCTTCTATCTGTGGTGACCATCTCGTGAGTGTCTCTTTGTTTGCCACTATCGTCATATAAAACATACATAGATACTTTTTGTACTCATAATAAAAATATATAGAAATTATATTATGAAACATAAAAATATCTTAACTAGAATTTCCAATATTTACGTAATCCTGAAGCAAATGATCAGGATTATTTCTCACATTGTTGTACGAAATATTATAACCATGTTAGTTGAGGTCACACTTTTAATCTTGCAGTAAAAGGTTGGATCACGTACAAGCGCTATTTATTTACTACACAGATGTAATCTGTTACTGGAATTGTGATGCGCGATCGTGCTAATAAATGGGATATAAGGTCATCACTACATAGTATATAAAGTCGCTTTCTCTGTCCCTATGTACGTAAATCTTTAAAACTACGCAACGGATTTTGATACGGTTTTTTTAATAGATAGAGTGATTGAAGAGGAAGGTTTATATGTATAAAAATAGTGGAGAAAAAAATTATTGAGTTTTCTAAAGTGATGTCGTAAATAATTACATTTAACGCGTGCGGGCCACGGGCAGTAATGAATAAATCAAAACTACTGGATCGATTTTAATCATTTTTTCATTGAATGACATAGGCTATATATTTTTTACCCGTGCGAAGCAGGAGCGGACCACTAGTTTCATATAACTTAATGTCTTATTTTAGATTTAGCGTTATATTTATTGTAAGAATTAAGTAGTCCTACTTTTTTCTACCAAGTTTGCCTTTAGCCCAAAGGACGTGGGTTCGATTGCTCGGGGCGGATGTTATTAATCTTTTAAGCACTTATTTCGGTCTGGGCGTTTGTCCTTTGGATCCCTATCGTTCCTCGGAGAGCACGTTTATCTTGGTTGGTCCCGGTTGCTATCACATAACATCTGATAATAATCCTTGACTCTTGATAGGAAATTTGCTTTTATCCAATTATCCTATTGGGATAACCTTTGTCACAACAGAGATTATTCCACCAGTGCAATCAGTCACACTGGTGGTAGGTCTTTTGTTGCAAGAGGCCGGCTAGGTAGGTACCACCGCAGTGTCCAATATTCTGCCGCCAAATAGTAGTGCTTAGGCACTACTGTGTTCCGGTTTGAAGGGCATTGTACGCTAGTGAAATTACTGGGCGAACGAGATTTAAGAACTAATATCTCGAGGTTGGCAACGCGTGAGTGGCACCTACTAATGGTGCTGCAAGCGCTCATAGGCTGCGGCAGCCACTTACCATCAGGTGGGCCGTATGCTTGTTTGCCAACTTCTAACATTAAAAAAAAAAAAAAATTAGTTACTGGTTCGACATTGGCTGTGCAGGGCAGATAGCAATCGTTGTGTATAAAAACTAGTAGCCTGCCAAATCTGGATAAGACTAAAACGTAAACTCTGGGTGCATACCAGGAATAACGATAGGCAGAACAAAGACGAGTACTCTTCCCTCTCACAGAATATCAAAATATCGAGGATAAACTTTTAGGGTTACTGTGTCCTTTACTGTTTTCTATCATCCTTCTGCAATACGGACTAAGGTGTTTCCACGATACTTTACAACATCTAGACTGCCTTATTCCTTGTATGATGACATCACCAACAGTAATGAACAGAGCATGCCTATAGATATAGACTTTCAGCAAGATTGTTATGACAGCAAATATTTTGTTCCGTTTCAATGTAATATTACTTAATCCCTCCTATATTAGTTTTATGGATGACAAAAGGTTATACATATTTTTATTGCAAATTACTTAATTGGTTTTAGAAACATTTTATTTTGCGCATTAAGATTTTTCTACAAAAATTTCGAAAAAGTCTTGAAGTCTATCTTTTGCACTGTTTTGGTAGTCTACATGAATATTGACCAATCAATATCCTACGATCCTTTTTTTATCAATGGGGATCCATTGATAAAAAAAGGTTTATTTATGATGCTCATACAATAGGCTCTTTATGAAAATTCAAAAACCAATAATATATAATGTTCGACAGTAAGATCCTGTATGATAAATCGGGACTTAAAAAAGTAGGTTCTCAATTCTAACGTTATTCTTTATATATGGTAGAACTGGATATCTTTGGGCTTTGTTATAAATTATTATTTTTTGTGTATAAAAGCATAAGCTTTTTATTGTATGTATACATACATAATGATTTCTTTTGTGCTTCAATCAAGTGTAGGCTACCGAATGAATTTTTATGAATTTTGGTTTATTTATAGATGAATCCTTGAAGAAAGATTCAGGCTACTTTTTGTCACGAAAAAAACCTTGATGTCCAATTCACGCTTTCGAAGCTGTGGGCAAAAACAAGTATACATAGTAAGATTTTTTTTATTTTATTTGAAAAGTAGATGACTCTACTCTCTACTCCACCTATATAAGTGGCATAATAAGTGGCAGTAAAGTCCAAACGCGGAGGCGATTAATACAGTTGTGGAAGGCAACCGCTTTAACCTTCGCTCTGTCTAACCGCGAGATGCGCCTCACGCCTCGATTGAAGGAGTCTAGATTATAACAAGGAGGAAGCACGTGTGTCGGCAATGAGTTTCACTTTGTAGAAGTACAACAAAGAAAAGAATTGGCAAACTTCTTTGTTCGCGAAGGAAATGATGCCACAATTAGTTGGTGACGTCGGAGACCGACACGCGTAGTTCTGGAATGGTAGGGGAAGGAGGTAAGAGGGAGAATAATTCCTCTGAAGACTTGCCGGGCGGCAATCTCACGACGCAGTTGAAGAGGTTGAATTTAAATGTGTATAGTATTATATATACACTTAGGACTTAAACAAGTTATGTAATTTTTACAACATAATTATAATACTTAAAACATTATAAAAAAAACAAATCTCAGTTTTCGTTTTACATTTATACAAAATCTATAATACTTTATTACCAAGGTTTTCAAATATTAATTGGATTAAAAGAAAAGTGTAAGTCGTAAATAAAATTCAAAGTCACATTTTATATTTATAAAATATTCAACATGCTTTATAAAGTGCAGATCGTTCGCTAGGTGACTAGTGTCAAGCTCAGAATACAAATAAGCCAATCGTATTTTTCAATTCCAAACCATTAGTTATACTACGACTACAGTTACTGGTTTCGATTGGTTTGGCTTTAGAATTGGAGGGTTCGGTATCACTGGGTACAGAATTTTTATTAGTACATTAGTATTTATGTTGTACTCAATAAGTGTTAAGTATTTGTGTTGTACTCAATAATAGCTAGCTAGCTTGTGGTAACCCTTTTTATTATTTTTTCTAAATATTTAAAGCCTTAACTTTATAGGGAAAATAAAACCAATACCAATTTACCTAACAAAATTTAATAGACAAAATAATGGTTATAACATGATCCTGATCCAACAAAACCAACATATATAATAAAATAAAAACATCTTTATAATGTTACCTTGAGATCTGTCTTCAACCGTAGATACATACAGAACGCCCTACAATAGTTTTATCAAAGATTGACTTGACCCCACTGCTTAGCATTAAAGTCATAGTTTTGACTATTTCTACTAACAGCATAAAATAATATTATCGAATGAGCGACTATATTTATTATAACATAATTATATCGTACACTTGCTAGCACCAACGATCTACAACCAAAAATATATAACATTCTTTACAATATAAATGATTCTTTAAAGAACTTTGTAATATGTAAATCCCATTGTATCCCAGCGATCGCCAATTATTTTATATTAAACCAACACATCACTCATGAATGGAATGAAATTTATTGAATCGAAATTATTCGAAGTCGGTTGTGACTACTCTTAAAAGTAACACAAAGACTTTTTTTTATTTTAATGTACCCAAAGTGATGTTAATTACGGCGCTATCAATCTTATCTTAATCGCCCTTGTAGTACCATTCAGAGGTTGTTATGCCTCTTTTTATTATTTTTATGGGAGTTTCTCAGTTTAAAGACTAACGGCGTCAGAGGTAGATGAATTATGACCATTATAGAGAAATATCCTTTTCTATGGGACTTCGTTAGTATCCCTATTTCTTTTTTTTGAGATTTTGTCAATATTTTATATAATTATGACTCCACTCAAAGCCATATAGCCATGGCAGCGGCCAGAAATCGGATTAAAACATGTATAACAAGCTTCTGCTCCCGGCTTCATCCGCCTGTTTAACGATTTTTAATGCAATATATACAAATAATTGGTTCCCATACAACCTTTCACCCCCTGTTTCAATCCTTTGAAGTTTTTCTTTTGCAATAGTAAGTTGCCTATGTCTTTTCTCAAGGTCTAGTCTATTGCTATACCAAACTTCATCGGTTCAGTGGGTTAGGCGCGAAAGCGTGATAGACAACAGACTTTCGCATTTATAATATTAGTAGGGAAGTAGGGATAATATAATCCAATAATAATGTTTTAATTATAATATCAATATACCGATAAATTACTAGATATTAATGGCTATTTTACGACATGTTTATGATCATGTTACATGATCTATAATACTCGTTTGACGTCACATCGAGAAAATAAACAATATAATTTATTGAAAATGGTCTTTGGAAGTAATATTTTATGGAATATTTCAGAACGTAGTATATTCCATTTGAAATAACAAAGGCCTAATGTAATGTTCAAAGAAGAGAAACCATTATAACTTAAATTCTAAGGTTGGTTTTCTATTATTTCAGAAACAAGTCTAAAACAACAAAAAATGTTCCTGAAAATAAAAGAAAAAATAAAAAGTAATAACGTGTAACGAAGCAATACTAAGTAAAAAATATTAAGTTATTAAAAAATAAATTCCTCTATGAATTAATTACCACCTACGTTGGATTTACTTTCTCTTCTTATACGAAAATAGTAAAGCAGACCGGGAATATCCCTAAGAAAAAGAATAAGACATTTAAATTTCGGTTTTAGGGGAGTCGTTATTTATACTTATAGTAAATTGAAATATTTAGCGTTGCCATTAAACGAAAATATCAAAATCAAATATTTGAAGTTGTTTTGTTTGCTGAAAATTGAAACCTTGCAAATATTTTTCTTGAGAAAAACGCCAAAACGAATTTCCAACAAGAATTTAGTTTAAAGCACGCCGCACCGCGTAGTGACATTTCAATTTAGTGGCAAATGGCAATAAAATAAACTAGTGTAAAAATCTTTTAGCACAGTGTAATTTTAAGGAATATAGCTTTTTCGCAGTTTCAAATTTTCAAAAGACACACACTACGTGATTTAGAAGGGATTTTCTTCCTCGCACAACCACTCTGTGAAACCCGTCGTCCGTCTTTTCACATGGGGATTTCCAAGAGAAGAGCAGCTGTATACCTTCCGATCACGGACGGCGGTAATCCTTTAGCGTCAAGTAAGATTCCTGTCCGTTTGCCCAACTTAATATAAAAGGACAGAGATATTATCGTACGTCAAAACCTGAAATAAGTGTTAGGAAAATAAGCTGTGAAAAGGGTGGTATTTTGGGCCTTTGATTAGCGCACTCACAGAACAACACGTAACAGTATTAATACCGCCTGATGGTAAGCGATAACATTAGGACATGTCACTCACGCATTGCCAACAAGAGGTATAGGTTTTTAAATCTCCTTTACCCAGTAATTTTACTAGCTGCAACAGTGTCCTTCAAACAGAAACATAGTAATGCCTAAGACACTACTGAATTTCAGCACAATATCTATACTGCAGTGGCATCTACCTGCCTCTTGCAAATAAACGGCCTACCACCACTCACCAGTAATCAGTAGTACTCTTTCTATGTAACTTCAATGAAATTACTTTCTTAGTGAAGAAGAAAGACGTTGGAAATCTCTAATTAAATTAGTATTTTTGCTGGTAATTAACCACAAACGTTTGTATTTATTTTATTAAGAAAGAGGCTTATAAATTCAAGTCAAACTTACAGCAGGCACCGTCTGTATATTGCTACTGAAATTGACGCCATTTTTCTCCGCAATAACGGCAACCTGGCTCAAGACAGAGCCTAAGCTTAAATATAGTAATGTAATGTATATATTTTAATTATTGCTAATGTTTATGGAAATTATCCTGAATAAATGAGACGAGGTCATTTAGTAAATTAAGTAATTCCATTTTATTACGTAACTAGCTGAGCCTGCGCCATTTATAAAATTATTGTTTGCTTTTTTAAATGCGCAGAACCCTATTTTTTTTTAAAGTCCCGTTAAATTCGGGGTAGCCGTTTTGAGATTAATTGATTAGAAAAAGTCGTTGAGTGCTCGTCAATCTTGTTGCGAGGCTAGCCAGCGTACAACCAGTTGCATTTTAAAAGTTGGCAACACATGTATGCCATTGCATTGCAGATGTTCATGGGCGTCGGTAATAGCTTAACATCAGGTAATCCCTAGCTCCTTTGAAACCCTAAAAAGGCATCTAGCATGTGAAGTACTTTACTACCTACCTACTTTAGTAGTACCTGGTACATAAAAATATACACTAAAATTCGTAAATATATATATATATATATATTACTCAATATATATATATATATATATATATATATATATATATATATATATATATATATATATAATACTCATCTTTCTATAAACAATTTCATACTTAAGTCACTTAGTGGTGGTTTCCCTTATAATCTATCGATGAAAGCTCGGAGCACGTATAAGCAATATTTAAATTACTACATAGTTGTAAGTTCGAACTAGAAGTGAAATTATTAATAACTTCTTATCGAGTGGTTAGTGGCCAACTTAGTGTCAGAGTTGTTCAGGTCGCCCGTAGGCCTCTGACTTGACTTATCGACTGTTGTCAAATTGCCATCAGCCGGGACCGACTTTTTACGTGCCTTCCGAAGCACCATCATCCATCTAGTGACTGACCGCGCCTAAAGTTGCTTAACCTACCGATCAGTGGGTTCACTCGGCTATGAGCGTCTCAAATTAATAACTGATGAAATTGAAAAGAAATTTAAATTTTTTTAACATTGGTGTGTCAGAGAAGGAACAAGTGATATTGCTGGCAGCCTGTGACCCGACAGAGGCTATAGCTAAGCACAGAAGGTAGAGAAAAAAAAGAGTAAATAAGGTTTCTCATCGAATAAAACCTATATTGTTACTTGACTACAATATTTTGCGAGACTGTAGGACTTCCCGAATCATTCGTACCAAAAGATAATGCAACCAGGCATCTCCCAGCACAAACTGAATGGTCTACTAACAACTTAACTTAAATTAAGTTATTTTCAAGCTATTAAAATTAAAGCCACAATAGGCCGACTCAACCTGAGAAGTACTAAGAAGTTCCCTCTCACAGAAAATCTACGTAACTACAAGTACATCAGTACTGTTTATTTTCGTGTGACGAGTGCGAGTCTCGAGGCTCAATCTCCCAACCCTTCTGTTCCATTGGGTTGGCAGCGCGCATGTGTGTCTTCAAGTAGCGTGGCCGTTCATAGGTTGCGGTGATTGCTTAGATTCAGGCGGATATACTTCTCTGCCAACCATCATGACATAAAAATAGCTAGGCTTTACAGATATAAAACCAGATTCATATTCACCAGCTTATTAAAAGTTTAACAAGGCTAAGTCTTCATCATTCCTTGTATGACAATAATAAAAAGAACGTTCCTACAAATATTACAGCAAGATTGAACAGACGCGGTATAGTTTGGACTCTGGGCCGTTATTTCTTTGTGATTAAGAGTTTTACCCTTCGCATTACTTTGATTAATGCCGAGAAAAAGTCGTGTATCCGCTGATAATGGCTTTATTAGTTTTCTTGGTTGGTTGCAGTGGTTTTTCTTTGTGTTATATAAATTCATGGCTTGTAAAAAATACAAAGAATTGATCATATAAACATAGTTGAATATAAGAGAAAACAAATTACTGTAAAAATGATGTATTCATAGTTTTAATAATAAAAATAATAGTGTTCATAGACTTATGACATGGACACTGGACAGGTCCTTCAACACAAACAAAATGACCTTAGATTCGCTGGTTGCTCGTTCGTAAATTACGTACGTATTATTCGTTCGCACTAAAGCAACCAAACGAAGTTAATCACAAGCTTGCAACATATTCGAATAAAGTGAGTGTGTCACTAACTTAATTTCATTTAGGTAACGAAGTACCAGTGAATCTTTGTACATGTTTTCTGTATGGAAGGTTGGGTCCTTAGTCACAAGTAAAGCCATGCTCCTCTCTGCACAAATAGGCCGGCTCGACCGGGGAAGTACTACTCTCCCACAGAAAAGTGTTTGTACTGTTGCGTTTCGTGCGACGATTGAGAGTGTCGGAGGCCCACTCTGCCACTCCTCTATTCCCTTCCTTTTTCCCTTTTCATGCCTTCCCTCTTGTTCCTCGGGTTCCATGTAAAACTTCAAGTATCGCAAGCGTTCAGAGGTTGCGATTACTGCTTACCATCACCGTACCGTTTGCTTGTTTGCCAGCCGTCATGAAATAAAAAAAAATTACATGCCAATAAAGTCCCGTCAAATTAGTGTATCCATTAAAGATTTCCTAAAAAAACTCCAATATTATCAATATTAGTTTCGATATCTTTACGGAATCGCCTATTAGTATCTTAAACTCAAGTATAGTATATTAAGTAAGCTACAAAAACACGTATATGATAATTTATTTTCAAGCTATTAAAATTAAAGCCGAAACTTAACAAGTCCTTTTTCACACATGACTAAATCTTAGACCATTTAACAAAGGAAAATGGTCTCAGTACAAAATGGTTAACTGTGACTACGCTTTAAGCATTTTGAAATTTGTTAAAAGGTATTATTAGCATTAGCCTAACATAGCCTTACTTTAGTCTTCAAGTCTTGTTAGCGAAGTAATCATTGTAGTGGCTCTATTACCATAGTGCCACAGACGAAGCAAAAAGCAACCATTGTATATGTATATACTGTATTGTACGTTGTGGCATTGTGGGTAGCGAGTCTGCCTTTAGGTACGACGGTTGCGGGTTCGATTCCCGCTCGGGCAGATGTTTGCATTGATCTTACAAATATCTGTTTCGGTCTGGTAGTTTGTCGTTGTGGGTCTCCCCATCGTGCCTCGGAGAGCACGTTAAGCTGTCGGTCTCAGTTGTTATCAAATAACCTCTGATAATAATCGTTAATTATTGATAAGTAAATTGCTCTTATCCGATGAGTTACTGGTTCGTCTTTTGGGTTGTGGAGGACAGATGGTAATCACTCTGTGTAAGCAGTGCTAACCTGTAAAATTCGAGCAACAGTAATACGCAGACCCTGGGCAAATACACGTATAGTACCGGAAATAAGAATGAGGAAGAAGTATTCTATAGTTACGTATTGTACTGTGGGAAGGTAAGCTTATTATTTTTCAATTCAATTTTCAAGAGATGCTCAATGTTATGAAATGAAATTCTCATTACGAATTCTACAAGCTCTCGGTACAAATAAGGAAAATGTTATTGTCTGCAGTATCGCATTTTAAATTAAAATTCCACTCAAAACGTTCGTTTGTTAAAAGAATAGAACAAATTCCAACGTATTTCACGTCGATATTTTACTAACGTGACCGTATTTTCTATACGTAATGGTTTATTATAAAAGGAAAATAACTATACAGTACACTTATGTAAGGTCTAATTAGATTACTGTATAAGACCTAATGATAATGGGTAATAGTCGATTCAGGTAGATTTATTATTATAGTACTAATTTATAATACTAATATTATAAATCGGCCAAGTGCAAGTCAGACTCGCGCACGAAGGGTTTCTTCCGTACGCATTATCTATAAAAACAGTAAAAAATTACGTTTTTGTCACCTTTATATAAGAGAATATTATGAACGCTTTTTCAATTTTCAAACGCATTACTAATATTTCCTATTGTCCGTCCAAATAAGCTCGAAGCTTACGCTATGAGTGGTTACGATAATAGCCCAAGGGGGTCAGGATCGAACCCGTCCACTCTCGCGTTAACGGAGCGAAGCCGGCTCTTCTACCGTTGTGCTATTGAGGCTTCATTTTATTCTATTTTTGAGTATTTGTTATTATAGCGGCAACAGAAATACATCATTGGTGAAAATGTCAACTCTAACTATCACGGTTCATGAGATACAGCCTGGTGGCAGACGGACGGACAGCGGAGTCTTAGTAGTAAAAAATATAATAAAGGGAACCCCTTTGGGTACGGAACCCTCAAAAGCGAATTTTACTTTGTTTGTAATTCTGCAGTAATTATTACATTGTTTTATGATTAATGAATTAATCGGTTTTATGATTTGATGGTAATTAATATCAAAAAAATCTTATTGTCAGGGTTATAGAGAGTGAGGTACGTTGAATTCTGTTTGAAAAAAGTAATTCTGTTAATGTCTGGTGGTAGGGCTTTTGTTGCAAGAGGTCGGCTAGGTAGGTACCACCGTAGTGTCAAATATTCTGCCGTCAAATAGTAGTGAAATTACTGGGCAGAGGAGATTTAAGAACCAATATCTCGAGGTTGGCAACGCATGAGTGGCACCTACTAATGGTGCTGCAAGCGCTCATAGGCTACGGCTCATAACCACTTACCATCAGGTGGGTCGTATGCTTGTTTGCCAACTTGTAACATAAAAATATATATATATATATATAAATATCGTTAAAGAATACGCTTTACTATAATTAAATTTGATCATAATCACTACATAGTATAAAATAAAGTCGCTTTCTCTGTCCCTATATTCCTATGTATGCTTAAATATTTAAAACTACGCGACGGATTTTGATTCGGTTTTTTTTAATAGATAGAGTGATTGAAGAAAAAGGTTTATATTATTAATAACATCTATTAAATAGTGGAAAAATACGGTTATTTTTGAGGTTTCTAATGTGATGTCGTAAATAATCGTGCGGGCCACGAGCAGTAATGAGTAAATCAAAGCTACTGGATCGATTTTAATAATTTTTTCAGTGAATGATATCGGCTATATATTTCATACCCGTGCGAAGCCGGAGCGGGCCGCTAGTTATAATATGACTGAATCGTTTTCTCTTAAGTAATTACGACCACATTTTTAGTATCCAAGAAATTGGACGGCTGCCATATCATTTGCTTCTCTTGATATTTAAATACTTGATTTTTATATAAAAAAGCTTCTATACAGTCATTTGGAAGCTATTAGCAATTACCGCTGGAAGTATTATTTCTAGATTCAAGATCCCCAATATTATTGTGGACAAACGAGGAGTGGATCTTAGCACAATGGGATGATGACGTGCTTAGGATGCTTGACTTTAGTTGGTTTATCATCTCTGTCTGTATAAATACAAGCCCCTCTGATCACAGGGACGTGTTTCTTTGTGAAGTACTTACAATAAAAAATAAATCTTATTTTTCGTTACTCATCTCTGAAGTCCTTGCTATAGAAATTTAGATAGAAATACTCCCTTTATCCAAAAAAGATACGAAAAAATTACGTAAAAATAAAATTCACCCCAGCCCACCTTTTTAAAAAAGTTAGTTAAAAATTCTAAGTTATATATTTTAACGTCCGACGGCAGGAAGCTCTAATGAAGCAATTTTGCTCTTCGACAAAATGAACGGGACAAATCGTTTCCTTTATAGCCTTTTTTTCTTAACGGGAAACACTTTTTCGATTTATTATACAGCCTGATATATTCTGAAAGAGCCTTGTATCGTCATTAATTCCAGAAAAAATGTTTATTAATTTAAGTACTAAAGTTATTTCTAAAAATACTGTGGACGACTAGACGTTGACGTCGTTGTGGCGCAGCGGTAGCG
Organism: Hestina assimilis; assembly: GCA_023373885.1. Taxonomy (NCBI): domain Eukaryota; kingdom Metazoa; phylum Arthropoda; class Insecta; order Lepidoptera; family Nymphalidae; genus Hestina; species Hestina assimilis. The sequence goes on along the minus strand of CM041750.1, from coordinate 2,322,725 downwards.
AACCTGCCTTAAGCGCCACAAGTCAGGTTCGATTCACCCTCGTAACATATGTTTGTATTGACCATACAAGCATGTTTTTCGGTCTGGGTGTGTTGGTCCTTGTCCATGTGTTTGTTTCCGGACCCCCGACACACAAAATAACTATCCTAATGGGGGCCGTTAAGTGTGTTGCGTATATTTATGCGTATCTAACCTTATGTATATTTATCTCCAATATGAATAGAATTATGTAAAACAGAACTCAAACAGACAGACAAACAAACATTTCCTATGTTTTACAATATAAATGTAAGCATAAATTATATATATACGGTTTCGAATCAAATAAAAATAATTATCATTCAAGTGCGTTGTGGACCATGCACAATCGAAACTAAAGGGTTCCGCAGCTTGATGATAAATAAATAAATAAATAATAAATAAACGCTACACACTCAACGGTCCCCATTAGGATAATTATATCCTGTGTCGGGGTCCGGAAACATTCACAATGACAAGGACAAACACAACCAGACCGGAAAACATGCGTGTACGATTAATACAAACATCTGCTCCGAGCGGGAATCGAACCCGCAACCGTCGAGGCTTAAGGCAGACTCGCTACCCACAACGCCACAACGGTGTCAAAATAAAGAATCTTTAGAACTTTAAAAATAATAACAAATTAAAATCGACTGCAAAAATAAGTTGGTAATTTCATAGTAATTATTAAAAGTAAAATAAAAAACAAAGATAAGGGAACAGCTTATAGACTTCTAAAATTTGTAGACCTATCTTCTTCAAACCAAATGTGGTTGAAAGTTCATTTGATGTTCTACAACCTGAAAATTTTCTGGAATTATAAATCCCATAGTTAAAAAGTTAAGTGGGGGGACACAATTATTATGACTTTAGGAGTAATCTCCTAGAAAAAAGGTCCTAAAGGTTGGATAATTATATCCAAAAACTACTGACTTAATGAAAAAAGACAAAATCAAACCTCTTTATCATTTTGAAAGACCTATCCAAAGATATCTCACAAATTGCCATACGTTGAAATTACTTTCTCAACCTTCAGTAACATGTATGGACTGCTACCCTTAATTTTTATATATCTTGGGATTTCATTACAAAATCGTGGTGCGTTTCACAGAATATAGCTATAAACTAAATTTCGTATAGATAGATCCAACAGTCTTCGAGTAAAATGACTGTGACATACGGACGGACGGACAGACAGACAGACGGACAGACGGACAGACGGACAGACGGACAGACGGACGGATGGACATACGGACAGACGGACGGACGGACAAACGGACTGGAGGAAATTATAAGGGTTTCGTTTTTTCCATTGGCTATGGAACCCTAAAAATTCACCCAAATTTTTTCATGTTTTCCATTTGTTTTCAACGTAAATTGAATTGAGAAAGTTGGAAATGCTTTTTTACCTGTTTCTCTTCGTAACTTTGAAATTGAAGCTTTCAGAAACACAAATAATACTTATAAAACTTAATGACTTTGGTTATATAACTGCTACATTTATAATAACTGTAGTTGCGCTTCGTGCGATGAGTGAGAGTGGCGTAGGCCAAATCTCAAAATCAAATCCCATCCGTCTATTCTCTTCTTTTTTTCCTTATGATTCCTTCCTTCTTTTTCCTTGCGCATGTGATACCTCAAGTATCGCAAGCATTCATAGGTTGGTGTGGCTTACTATCTAGCAGACCGTATGTTTGTTTGCCAGAAAAAAAAAATATATATAGCCACAAAATGAAACGCGGCTGACGAGCAGTCACTTCACGAGTTTTTCACCAACGTACGGTGGTAGCGAATCAGGCTGACCTCCAGTTAAAGTCTACGTTTTGGATCCATTGGGCCATCTCGGCTTTTAGCTGATCATATAAAAATTTTACATGAATAAAACTTATTCCAAGCGAGCAAAGTCAGAGCTAATGCTAGTTATTGTTGTGGAGTTTCATAGAATACTAAGAATTTCATTAAAATAATAATAAATTTGAAGCTATTTTTATGAACGAATATTCTCTTAGTACTAAAGAAATATTTGCTTGTCTGTATAGAATTGTATTTGATGAAAATTCCATATTATTATCTGGATATTTGCTTTGAAATAAGATTAGCTAAAGAAATTCTCAGGAGTTCAAAATAGCAATTTAGTTGAGTGTTTTGTATGATATAATTATAACACATAAAATATACTAAGCCTATCTATCAATATCTACTTTAAATTTTTTTTTTTTTAATGTAATAGGGGGCAAACGGGCAGGAGGCTCACCTGATGTTAAGCGATCACCGCCGCCCATGAACATCTGCAACACCAGAAGGCATGCAGGCGCGTAGCCGACCTTTAAGGAAAGAATACGCTCTTCTCATGAAGGTTCCCAAGTCGTATCGGTTCGGAAAGACCGCCGGCGGAAGTTGATTCCACAGAGTGGTTGTGCGAGGAAGAAAATGTCTTCTAAATCGCGCTGTTGTAGATTTGCAGATCTAGTTATATTGCCAGATTTTCGAGGCATCAAATGTTTATTTAAGCAGTGTTGCAAATTAAAATTCAACTTAATATTTAAGAGGTTTCTACAGAAACGTGACACACAAACGTATGGCGACTAGACGACCTAAGGGAAGATGTACATAGAAAAGCCCCCTTTAACCCCCTTGATTAGACTTAAAGTCTCACGCATTCATACTCATCGCAATAGTACGAATACTGCTACGTCATGTCCTTATTCTGTGCGAGGATTCTTCTCTGGTCGAAACAGCTTATTCATGATGAAAACAGCAAGACTCTTTTAAACGAAAGCTAGTAATTTGTTCTCAAATAAAGAAATCCGACGGGGAAAAATATTACAGTAGTAATAATATTATTTAAATAAATAGCCGAACTTGGCATGCTTTTGAATGGCACGTAGAGAAAAAAAAGTATTTAATTTTTTGGCGAGAAACCTTCGTGGGCTTATGCAAAATACTTTAAAGTTTCAACATAATCGGGTCAGTGGTTTAAAAACGAATACTCGTACAGGCATTTGTTTTTACAAACAATAAAGAAACTATTCTATCCAGTTATATAACAAAAATTATGACGATGCTATAATCTGATGTACATTACATTTATTTCTAGTAGATACTGATCCTAATGGTCTTGGGTCATATATTTTTATGCCTCAACCGTTTTTGTAGTTTCTATCTTGTAAAAGAAAAGATACCATCACACAACGCTGAAACATCTTTTATTTTTTGTGTTAGTTTCTCAGTTCATGGACCTTGTCCAGGGGCGACAAGACAAATATAAAATATTACCAATGGAAATGACTATTTCTCCGTTCCAAAATTATTATTCGTTCTCATATTATATTTTCAGCAAAACGTGTGTTTAAAGTGTTTTAAATTAAGTAATTTGAAGTAATTTGAAGTGTAGGTCCGAAATTTTTAACAGAAATATCTACATATGTAGCATTTTTGAAAAATACAACCTCGTGTATTTTTTGTCTCGCTTCGAAAATAATACATAATATAAAATAAATATTAAGATAGTCAATGTCTCCGATTACAGAAAGTTGCAGTTTTCTCTTTGCGAAATCATCAAGAGCTTGACCGTTTCCTTATGAAACATTAGTAGACAATAAAATCAATTGCCAATTAAATTGAAATAATATTTCTATCATTACATAGTATAAAATGAAGTCTGTGTTTGCTTCTGGCGGTTTTAAAATCAGATATTTTTTATCGAAGGCTTACAGGTATGTATGAAAGCACACAGAGCAAAGCGAGGTCGGGTCGCTAGTCTAATATACAATAATAAATTCATTGTGAAAATTTAGGTCGAATTTAATTATATAGAGGTTGGAAATTGAGGTTCTGTTTGTATTTAACAATAACTAAATCAAGTATTACAATAATTTGAAGTCAAGAGAGACTGCCGTTGGCAGAGTCGAGAGACAATGTTAATTGTTTTAGTTAATTAACTTATCATTATCAGCCTCAAAACGCTTTTGTAATACAAATTGTAATAACAAGTAATTACACTTATACAATACAATACTATATTTAATGTATATTGCCTTAAATAATTTAAAATTTAATATTTTCAATACACAAAGATTTAGCCATATTCACGACAGAACTTCTAAACGGATATGTATGAAGCACACATATAATCCTGAATTTAGACAAAGATCTTTTTGTCCTGGAAGAAGAATTCCTGTGGGATTATCAATAAACCACCATACCACCAAAAAACAGAAATATCAGATTATTGCACGGGGACTACCCATTTTATATTTTATTATTAGTATTTGTTTTTGTAGCGGCAACAGAAATATGAATTCTGTAAAAATTTCAGCCCGCTGACAGACGGACGGACGGATGGATGGACGGACAACGAAGCTTAGTAATAGGGGTTCCGTTGGTAACCTTCGGGTGCGGAACAAAAAAACTAAAAATTCATACACAGGACATATCGACTTTTGGCATAGATGTGGAAAAGAAAAATAAGTTATCATAACAAATAAACATAAGTGAGTGACGGTATTGTGTTCATAAAAGTTCTGAAATTCTTTGTACGTTACGTTAACACTAAGGAATATTCACATTAGTAAAATCCTTCACATTAACAAACAGAAGTTCTACAACGTTCGTAATATAGATCCCTCTGACACCCTGACTAAATGAAACTTCTACACAATTCGTTAAGGAACCATCAAAAGATGTTATTTTTGTGGCAGCGCAGACTTTCGTTAAGACGATTAAAAATTAAAACGATTTGCAAATAATAACAAAACAAATGAATAATTATTTTTTATTTCTAAGCAGTCATTTATTATAATATAAGCTTTTCCGGCGTCGGGATGTGACGACCCCATCGCCCGCTGTTGGGATAACCTCTGTCACAGCAGAGATTATTCCACCAGTGCAATCAGTCACACTGGTGGTAGGTCTTTTGTTGCAAGAGGCCGGCTAGGTAGGTACCACCACAGTGTCAAATATTCTGCCGCCAAATAGTAGAGCTTAGGCACTACTGTGTTCCGGTTTGAAGGGCACTGTACGCTAGTGAAATTACTGGGCGGACGAGATTTAAGAACTAATATCTCGAGGTTGGCAACGCGTGAGTGGCATCTACTAATGATGCTGCAAGCGCTCATAGGCTACGGCAACCACTTACCATCAGGTGGGCCTTATGCTTGTTTGCCAACTTCTAACATAAAAAAATAAAAAATAGGTACTTATGAAAATATATACGGTACTTACATAAAAATATGTCTGTCTGTCTGTTTATTTTAATCTCTGAAACGGCTAAACTTAATATAAGTTTAGCAGTTTAGCAATTACAGGACTTTCACTGGCAGATAGCTGATGCTCTAAGGAGTAAGTTCGGCTACATTTGTTTTAGAAAAAAAAATATGGTTCCGTGCAATAACAAAGTAAAAATCGGCACACCACACGAACGGAGCCAAGGATGCAGTTAGTTTATAATATTAGTCTAGATTAGTCTTATGTCTACGGTGGATAATTCAGTCAGTCGTAAGTCTGCTCTCATGGACTCCGGCACGTATAATTCGGCACCAGATGTGCTGTTAATTTGAGACCATCCATCCCTCGCCTCCGTCAACGCTTCATTACATGAAACGTAACAGTTTTTAATTTTCCACTCCCTTTTATTTTATTACTTTGATTTTAACAGGAGTATACACTAAAAGTATATTTACAAAATATTATTAGGCAGAATGTTTGTATTGACCATGAGAAATAATTAAATTGTTGTTTTTCATCTTTTTCGTTCGTTGACAGAAAGAACAATTAACGAATTATTTGATATAAAGTATAAATTTGATACAAACATGAATACGATTATATTGTAGTAGAAATTTACACGTTTAATGAACCCAGAGCTCAGAATATTTAAAACACAATATATCAAATATTTATTGTTATAGATTTAAATAAAATTGTCTATTATAAGCAATATTAAGTGAAATGTTATTATATATTTCGGTTATTATAAAATTAATTCGATTCACAAAAGAAACTTAAAAAACAAAATATACCATGCCGGCTCATTTGTGCTGGGAGGAGCATGGCTCCGTAGTACCGTTGTACCTTGAAGGTACTTGCAGGATAGATTTTGGCTATAACTTTGGTCGCTGGTTCGATTCCCGCTCGGAGCATAATATGTTTGTATTGACCATGCAAGCATATTTTCCGGTCTGGGTGTATTTGTCCTTGTCCTTGAATGTCTTTCCGGACCCCGGTCACAGGATATCACTATCCTAATGGGGCCGTTGAGTGTGTAGCGTTTATTCATTTATAAAAAAAAAACTATGAAATTACAAACCTATATTTGCGCTCACTTTTAATTCGGTAATACCCTAAAGAGTCATTATGCTCAAGGAACCTAAAGCTTAACCTTTTAGATTTCTCTCTGCATGGTCCAGCACGCACTTGACTGCTATTATCGTGATAAACTTTAATCAAATGGACGAATTTGGGACTGAAATCTAAAGTTTATTTCAAAGATATATACCTACAAGATAAAAGGTAATATCTTCACAGCACTTATTATTTTGAGACATAGTTTATATTTTATATAAAATTTAACTATGCCGTCTGTCTGAGCTAGCCTTCAAGCGACACGTACTCGCGTCCTGGCGGGATGCCAGATGCGCTGTTACTTGGAGTTGGCAACTCCCTTCAACCATATCGACTTCCTTCATCGTTTCATTATATTACACCTAAAATATTTATGTCACCTTAAATAACATTAATTTATCTTTTTGTTATATCTTCATTTATGCTATTTTTGGCCACAACATAATATACACTCATATTAGAATGTTGACTCGTATCTAACTTCTTGAAAATTTATATTACTTTTATTGCATAATTATGTATTATGATGACTCTTGCAGTCAGACAGTCAGTCAGGGTCATCCAAAGCATTAATAGGGTGCAGGTACGGAAATCTAGGAGTCTCTCATACGGCTCTTACATTTTTGTAGTGAACCTGCTTTATGTGCTGATAGTCGCGGGTCAGATTCAGCACTTGGCAGATGTTTGTATTGACCATACACATATATCTGGGTAGTTTTGTTTTTGTTTATTAGTTTTTCGAATCTCTGCTATAGGTAAAAAGTATTCTACTAATGACCGTTGAGTGTTAGTTAAATACTATTATTTTTCTAAAAATACAATTTCATTAGTTTTTGGTCCTTTTCAAATATAGTAATCAGCTAGAAATATCAGAGTCAGAGGAGGGCAACTACTATGAATATTTAGTATAGATAAAATAATGGCATATTATTTCTCATCGCTTTAAAAAGTTGCATTTTATACAACGATCGTCAGAAAATTTAGATCCACAAACCTATTTGACAAAAGTACAATATAAAAACGAAAGTATAACATATTCGGAAAACGCAAGCGACAACTAGTAAAGGAAGAATGAACGAAGTGAAATAGACCTAATTATTACTACATTGTTTATAAGAACACAGCCTTTAATGACGTCAACAGAGGTCGCTCTACGGTATGTGTAGCGCCCGCTACGCTTCTACGAGCTTTGTATCATTCGTAGCAACTATAGTAAGCTCGTTCAGACGCGATCAACTAGATGGCGACTAGCGTTCAGTGAATAGAAAAACACTTTTAAAAATTTAAAATAGAAAAATTATATAATATAATTAGATCGTACTTCACTGTTTTTTGATATTATAATATAAAACTTATAACTTACTTATTTATATATAAGTTTGTGTAATACTAAATATTGTATAATAATCTTGCATTCGAATCAGCAACCTGTTTTTGTGGGCCTATTTAATAACACAAAATAAACATTAAAGGACTAAAAGGTTAACTATTTTCATTATAGTTTATCTCACTAAATTCTTGCAAAAATTGATTTCATTTTGTTATGTTATGTTTGAAATGAAAACTGTTGATATCTTTAAATTGAAGTAATAAAATTTCTCAATATAAACTCCTCTGTGATATTGATCTGAGTGAATGTGAGACTGATTAAAAACGTTTTAACCTTAAACATATTTGAATCACAGTAACAGCATCTATAGGAGTCAGAGGCAATCATTCATTGGACGTGGAGTGTAAAACCGCTTCACGACCTTCGCACGTAGAGAGAGGCTCGTAAAATAGCCAATGTATGCACAATAAATTGCTTTTCATTAAACCGTACTGAGTGTTTAATCTGACATTTTATAGCGCTACGACAGGGTGGGCTGTGAAGATATTAAAGGTCCTTCAAAATGTTTGACACTTAATTTTGTTTAACTAATTTACTTTTTTTTATTAACAATAATTTATACTTAAAAAAACTTATATTTATCACAGAATCCACTAGATTAGGACCTGCGTGGTTGATGTTTGTGTCTGCCATAATAATTTTATCAATCAATGCATACAGCCTTACTTTATATCGCAGCCTACAAACTCTTTCGTCTATATAGTAACATGGTATTAAAAATAAGCTCTATGATATATTATAATCATCTTAGACTAAGAATCTCATGGACGGAGCCATACCATAGCCGTCTTAGTCTGATGTTCGGAGCACTGATGCGAGTAAAAGAAATAGATATATCATATAGGTTTGGCAACTTATTTTTTTTTCCTAAATGTGAATGTCGGCATGTTTTTCATACCCGTTCAAGACTATCAAATGCTCCTTCTATCATCTTTCTCTTTCTATGGACAGGCCCATAGAAACAAAATGACAAAGACTGGTGGTCCTACATAAACGCAACGGAACCAAGCTAGTCAAACGCTAGCTCCATTCAGTTATGTTGCAAGTGACTCGCTACGTTTAGCTAATTTTAACCCCTTCAAGCCTTTTTTTGTCTACAAAAAGTAGCTTAAGTCCTTTCTTAAAATCTAGTCTACCTATGAAACAAATTTTATAAAAAAACGGTTCAGTGGTTTGGATGTGAAAGCGTAGCAGACATAGGTTACTTTTACATTAATAATTAGTAGGGAGTTATAATGACAATTAATTTGGAAAAATAAATTAATTCAACACCCACAACGCATTCCTAAAGACCAGTATAAAGCCATTCAGATCATTGTTTCTCTCATAAAATGATCATCAAATGTGTTCCTTTGAATACCAGCCCGAAAATGTCTAGAGGCACCCTAAGCAATAACTCGTCGATAAACATTTAAACTATGATAGAGCATGTAATCTTCAAAACTGCGGTGTTAAAGCAATTTATATAAACTTGCAAAACACATGTGTCAAAGCAAATGTGAAACTCAGGACAAATGATACAACCAAAACTTGATTTAATTTCATTTGAGAGCTTTGCATATTAATTGATATTGTTGAATTTAATCTCAATTAATAGTTCACTGCTGTTGACTAGTTTTTTTCCCTTACTCTACTTATTATTTTATTTCAAAAATAATAAGCCTAATTAGTAGGCCACCATCTTTTATTTTGTGACAAGTTGGCAAGCAAGCGACCCACCTGAAGGTAAGCGATTGTCTTAACCATTGCAACACCATAAGTTTGTAGGTATCCCTCAGGCGTTGCCAATATCGAGACATTGGTCCTTAAATCCTCGTTGCGCAGTAATTTCACTAGCTACAGTATTATTGAAACCGAAAAACCATATTTTGCTTAGCGGTAGAATAACTAAAAATGCGGTGGTACCTACCAAGCTGGCCTCTTGCAATAAAAGGCCTTCTATCAAAAAAAGGCCTACCACCATCGATTCGAATTTTTATATCCTAACAATTCGTAACTAAAAAACTTTTCAACTATGAAAAAATTTGAGATTGTAGATCATCAAAAGAACTTTCCACGACTATTATTTTGCAGAAGCTAGGTAGGTCTAAAAATTTTAGAGATATATAAGTTTTCCCCACGACTTTATTTTCATATGATTTTTAATAATTACTATAAAATTAGCAACTTGTTGTTGCGCTCGAATCGAATTCAACAATATTTAAAGTTCTTAGGATTCTTCCTCATCAAACTGTGGACGTCTATAGTTTCCACTGTGCGTGGTCCACAACGCAACAAAATAGTAATTATTTTTAAATCTATATTAATTATTCCAATACGTCTTTCACTACATACAATTTGGTGACTAAATTTATACTAAAAGGCGTGTAATCATCATCACAGAATATGCCTACACTAATAAATCACATTAACCACAAGCTAATTGGATCTATTATTGTTTGAAAGCTAAGGTAAAAGGAACAAGGTAAGGCAATGTAAGCTAACTATATTAATAGTTCTTAAGTACTTTGATTAAACCTTAATAGTATTACTGTTATGTAATAAAAATAATGAAATAACTTAGATACTGAAGGGTATCTAAGTTACTTATAAGTACGTATTAAGTATAACTAGTCTTTGAAAAATACAATAAAGAAAAGTAAAGTAACAGCCTGTTCATGTCCCACTGCTGGGCAAAGGCCTCCTCTCCTGTCAAGGAGAAGGATTTAGAGCTTAATCCACCACGCTGCTCCACTGCGGATTGGCGTTACATGTCTCAGAATTTCTACCAAGATATGCAGGTTTCCTCACGATGTTTTCCGTCACCGTTAAGCACGAGATAAATTTGAAACACAAATTAAGCTTGACCATTCAGAGGTGCTTGCCTGGATTTGAACTCGTGACCTTCGGTTAAAGTCTACGTTTTCTATCCTATCTTAATAATATTTAATGAAAGGGGTTAAAAGTTTCTATGGAAAGCCATGATTTTGAAACTACGATCATGAATATTCCTATTCGCTAAACATTTAAAATTAAAAATAAAGCAACGTGTTTAAATGGATATACAGTATGTTTAGAGTGTGATAAATCGATATTCACTCTTTCACGCAAAAACTACAAAACGGATTTGGATAAAATTTGGCACACATATAGCTTATCCGGATTAACACAGGAAACTTTACATCCCGGAACAATGTAAGATTATCAAAAAACTTAAGCAACGCGGCTGAGTTGCGGCGACAGCTATTTTACTTAAAGATTGAAACAGTTTTACAATTAAAGGGCCGAATGTACTCCGTTAATACGAGAGTTGCGTGACCTGGGCCTCTGGGCCTGCTTTGGCCTTGAGTTATTGTCGAAACAACTAGCGCACGAGCTAATTTGGAGCTTTATTAGAAGTATTAGTAATTACTTGAATAAGCAGTGCTAACATTTTTGAATAATTGTCAATCAAGTGCGTTGTGGACCACGCACAGTCGAAACTAAAGGGTTCCGCAGTTTGATGATGAAGAACGTTAAGGACTTTAAAAATAATAACGAATTAATAGTGACAGCAAAATAAGTTGGTAATCTCATAGTAATTATTATTAATAATATGAAAAGCAATATGGGAAAACTTATATATATCTTTATATCTGTAGACCTATCTTCTTCTAACCAAATGTGATTGAAAGTTCATTTGATGTTCTGCAAGCTTAAATTTTTCTAGAATTTTTAAGCCCGTAGTTTAAAAGTTAGAGTTTGTCCCCCCCGGACACAATTTTTATGAATTAAGGAGTTTATTTCTCAATAACTACTGACTTCATGAAAAAAAGTTAGTTTAATCAAACCACCTTATCATTTTGAATTTTTTTTTCATTACTAAATTACATTTTACCCATACTTTTTATATATTTTATGATTTCATTACAAATCGTGGTGCGGTTCATAGAATACATCTATTTACTTAACTGTGATTTTAATTAATTTAGTGACTGTGATATACGGTCGGACACACGGACGGACGTTTTTGCCTACGAACTACGGAACCCTAAAAACACACACACCTCCTCCACCTGAGTTCCATACCAAAGTTTTTCTATGGAACTAATGGCTGTTTACTATCAGGCTACTTAAGCGCTTATAGACCACATTAATATTATAATTAATGAAACCTTTAGATAGAAATGGTTTGACAACTTGTTTTAGTTGTTTTTATACAGTTTGGCGAAAAGGGTTTTCCGTCACATACGTTATTTATTATTATAGAAGAGTCGCAAACTTTTAATAACTTCGTAAACTGGTCGTGAACAGTTATTATGAAGTAATACTATTTTTATATAGAACATTGTACCTACTATAATTAGAAAATTATATTGATGTATTTCTCTTATCTTCTTCGTCTTGTTCTCCCTACTTCTATCCCAATTTATTTGGGGTCAGGCCTCCTTCTGCGTCTGCGCCAAGCTGCCATATCTTGGGTTGTTCCTGGTGAAATATTCTGTACATTCAGTTGATTCTCCACAACAGTCCACCAAGAGGCTGGTGGTCTACCTCGTGATCTCGCCTTGGTGTTAATATTAAGTACTTTCTTTACAGAGTAGCTGCCGTCTCATTACGTGTCCGTACCACCTCAGCCTAGATTCCCCAAGTTTTTCATTTATTGGGATTACTTTTAAAGATCCCCTGATGTATTCCAAATTTTTGTCCAACGCGTTACGCAGGCTGCCCATCGTAGCATCTTCATTCCTGCTGTATGCAGCTTTTGCTCATATTTTTGGAGAGCAGCCCAACATTCCGATCCATACGTCAAGGCAGGTCTTTTTTCTTAACTATACCTATAATTAACTATTACAGTGCTCAAGTAAATTGTATGTTTTATCTACATATTTACGATTTTGGCCTTAAGATAATTTGTATTCTTAAAAATAAAAATAAATATTAAATAAATAAATAAACGCTACACGCTCAACGGCCTCGTTTAGGACAGCTATATCCTGTGTCGGGGGTCCGTAAACATTCACAATGACAAGGATAAACACACCCAGACCGAAAAACATTCCTGTATGGTCACAATGCATCTGCTCCGAGCGGGAATCGAACACGCGACCTGACGCTTAAGGCAAGTTCTCTACCGCCGCGCCGCAACTTCGTCAAAAATATTATAATCAGTGTAAGTAAAATAAATATTATTTTCATTTTATTAATGGGGTTCTTGTTGCTCAATTAATCGTATTAGTACCATACAGAAATTGAGTTGCAGGACTACGCCAGTTGTGTCGTCAGATATGACGTCACGCCGTAAAGCAATGATTGCAAAGATATCAAAAAGCTTAGTGACGCAAGAGTTCTGAAAGAGCACATAACGCCAATCGTCATTAGCCACGAGGGAGAGTCATGTCTCTTTGATATAAGTAAAATTAAAGACTTTTAACTGTCTTCTAAAAGTAGAATGTTTTGACCGATTTCAATATTATTTTTCATAATGGTTCCATTGATTAATGTAATAGAAGAAGCTTCTAAAAGATTAAATCTGATCAGAAACCGACGATCACTAAAAACAGTTAATTATAGAAACAATTATAGTGATAATTGTTTTCGTATTTAATCCTTGCGTGGTAGAGATGGTGGACGGTTTTAGAACCGTTGTGATTACTAAATTGATTTTTTAGTGCACATCCGTGGTTACCTACAATAGTTTACAAGAGTATATACTAAAGAAATGAACAGATAACCATAATTAAATCACTTAACCACGGTCATCACCAAAACAGCTCATTGTCACATGGACTAAAGTAAGGTCATCATCAATCATCATTTTTAAGTATTTCGCTACCCCATTTCGTCACTCCCTGTGTGTCCCAATTTTGCTTTGTGAACTTACTATTTTAATGTAAAAATTAATACGGGTCGTGGGTGGATAGTTCGGTCATAAAACCATCTTTATAATATTGTGTACATTAAACCATTTTAGCACATCGTTTTTGTTACGACAACTAGTCAAAACATGGGACTTTTACTGGAATTATATGAAAATAAAACAAAAAATATAAATTGTGGCAGTGCCATTCAAAATAGAAATTAATTGTTTTTGAATCAATTATAATATAACTTTTATTTATTTAACTACATTTTTATTTTTTATTTATTTACAACCAATGCTACAACATATGTAACATTCAATACTAACTATATTTACAAATAATTTCAACTGTACAAATCATGTCCACGCGGTGGCAAGAATCCTAGCTGCAGTTCCTCGCTGAATCGCAATCCCGATTCTTTGGGCGAGACAAGAACCAGCCCTCCTGCACCTGTGGAGGCATTTAATGAGTCGTGGTGTAATATCTCTTAGATATTGTTTAGCACTAACGCTCCATGGCCCAAGTGTTTCTACTGCAAATGGCACAATTATTTACCTGTAATAATATTCTTAGCTTCTTCTTCTTCCTAGCATGATTCCCGGTATTTTATTGTACCTAGGGTCTACTTATTACTCTTATCCGGATTTGACAGGTTACTAGTTTTTACACGGAGCGATTGCCATCTGACCTCCGTAACCCTAAGGGCGAACCAGTAACTCATTAGATAAGAGCAATTTACTTATCAAGAGTTAACGATTATTATCAGATGTTATGTGATAATAACCGGGACCGACAGCTTAACATGTTCTCCGAGGCACGGTGGGGAGACCCACGGACAAACGCCCAGACCGAGACAGGAATTTTAACAAACATCTGCCCGACCGGGAATCGAACCCGCAACCGTCGTGGCTAAAGGCAGACTCGCTACCAACAACGCCGCAACGGTGTCCGATGTGTAATAATAGTCTTAGCTTCTATTACGCCAAATTTTCCTGTAAATATGAAATGCTAATTAGATTAGAATAACGTAGCAATGCAAGTATCTAATTATGTCTAGATTCAGACATATTAATATGTTTTGAAAATGTTCAATAAACAAGCAAACATTCCCATTTTTATATTTAGATACGCTGGTTATTTGAATAGCGTCTTAATATAGTCGACATTTTAACTTTACCACCAAAAGTTTATTGGTTCTTCGTCTTTAGTATTAATAAAAATATCTTTGTCACGGGTCCTTCTTATCCACGATTACAATTCTCAATGAAAGATTTAGGGAACGTTTTATTTCTCCCCCGAACCAGTTGGCGCGACAGATATTAATAAAAATAGTTGATACTTAGTAAATTTGATTAGATTTTTTTATTTAGCTACTGATTAGCACGCTAAGGGAAAGATTAGTGTCGAGAAATAAAGCTTGTAATGAAACATTGCGTTGTTAATTTAATTTAATTTAATTTAATTCTTTCAAGATGAGTGCTGGCCCAAACTACCATCCCCACTGCTCCCTTCTTTTTCCCTTCTTATCCCGTTCCTCTGTCTCTTGGGTTGGCAACACGCATGCGGTTACTGCTTACTATCAGACGGAACGTATGCCTATTTGCCAACCGTCATGAAATAAAAAAAAATACATATCGTGTATTTAATTGGCGAGATTGCGCTGCTTCGCTTTTCGCCATGAGAGTCTATGATCTGAAATACGTTTAATCAAAGGATGATTTTATTAGCTTGGTATAATATTATATGTCATGTATAAAAAAATTAAAATCTTAAGATATAATCGAAGATTACCGAAAGTAAATCTAATACAAGTAAGATTGTTTGCTCTTAATATATGTTTTTGGAAAGCGGTATTTTTTACATCTGGGGGCACGGAAATGCTCTCATATGACACTAAAGTATTTAAAGGAGTAGAATATGTTGCCGTAAACCTGCCAAGTTTCAGGGATAGCTATACATGAGATCTCACCACTTTTTGTAGTAGAAAAAAAAACATTTTGTGTTTTTTATGGAATAAATGTATATATAGTATGTATATTGAGAATATATATATGTAAAACGTACTCAGAACACTCAAGTAAATAAAAATTACTATGCTAATATTATAAGGAAATCCGAACTTAAATGGAAAGGTCTTCTAATAATTATCATCAGAAAGTCAATAGCGTATTCAACAATTCTTCATTTTGGAATATTTAACTATAACAATAATAAAGTAAGTTTAAGTTACAATAAAAATAACTTTGTTATTTTCTCAGGACTGTTTTCTTAAAACTCCCTTCAAAATCTATCGGTCAAGATCTAAAATTTTGAATCATTAGTTTGGTAACTTGCAAACTTAGAGATATCAAACAAAAGGAGCTTGGTAATATTTTAATATTAGCTGATGTAATAAAATTTAATTTATTTTAAATAAAACAATTTTATAAAAGTTACCGAAAATCAAATCTAAGATTTTTCATCACATTTTTGTTTATAATACACATCATACATATCCTACACTATGCGCTACTGGATTGATAATAATAAAATACTTTAAAAAATTTTTATACTTTAAAAATATTTTTAAAATCCTTGGTACCAAATGCGAAATACATTTAAAAAACATAAAAATTGGATCTAAAGATATCCAAGAAATGCTGTAACACCAATTGTGACGTCGCGGCGGTTGAAAATAAAGAAATACATATTTTTTGTGTTTTTTTTTATTTTAATGTGATATATTTTATGAGCCTCAGTAGAAGATCGACTTAGCGCGGGGCCAATTTGATCCTGACCTTTATGGCTAATATCCTTCTCACTCCTGTTTATTTTGTTGACAGAGAAGAAATCTGTTACCCGACTTCCTGGAAAGGAGAACCGCGTTATTTGGGGTTCTGTGTGAAGATGGTAACGTCATGAGAATCCACTAAAACCTCCTGGGTGAACGAACTCAATGTGTGTGAGTTACGGGATCTCCGCAGAGCGAACCAACGCAACCTCCCAAGCACTGCGCTCCACTCGTGGCTAGCGGAGCACGGTCTCGGGAGGATATGGCCCCTTAGCACTTTCGACGTAAGCGGAAGCGCTCCTCAGGGCTGAACATATACATTTTTTTTATATCATGACTTTTAGCAAAGAAGCATACGGTCCTCCTCATCAGGAGGGTATAATAAAATAAGGAAGTAAGCAGTCACCGCAACCAATGAACGCGCGTGATACTTGAAGTATCATATACGCGTTGCCAACCCAAGAAATAAGATGGAAGGAATGAGAAGGGAATAAAGAAGTGGGAGATTGGGCCTCCGGCGCTTTCACTCATCGCACGAAACGCAACAGTTCAGTTACTTGACGCCGATTTTCTATGAGCAGTCGAGCTGGCCCATTTGACCTGATGGGAAAAGCAGGGCTCTACTACCGTAAAAAATCTACACACATGGCTTATGTGGGTATAAAGGAACATTAATAATCATATATGTATATTTTGTCAATTACATTAGATGTATTCTCTTTTCTACTTAGAAATATATATATAGTGTAAAGTACGTCATTATTATTTCTATGGTACTTGATAGGATGTTATTGTTCTTGCACTTCAGTTAACCAATATGCTAATCTATTACATATTATAATGTATTCTGAAGTAGAATTTGCTTTGTACATGAGGGACTGCATTATATATTTTCCATCCATACCACCTCGATGTCTGGAAATCCACAACAGCGCGATTTAGAAGACATTTTCTTCCTCACTCTGTGGAACCAACTTTCGCCGGCGGTCTTTCCGAACCGATACGACTTGGGAACCTTCAAGAGAAGAGCCTATTCCTTCCTTAAAGGTCGGCAACGCGCCTGCATGCCTTCTGGTGTTGCAGATGTTCATGGGCGGCGGTGATGACTTAACATCAGGTGAGCCTCCTGCCCGTTTGCCCCCTCTTACATAAAAAAATATATATAATAAATACCTGTTTCATACTCTAATTAGTCTTATTTAACAACGAATAACAACTTCAAAACAGATATTAAGACTTAAAAACAGAAAATAAAAACAATTATTTTAATTGTATTATTTTTTGCGTTTTGGTGCCTCGAAATAACTACAATTCTCATTTTTCACATTTTTAGCTTTATGGTTAGACTCGATCTCGAAATGAGTATATAAAGGGAAGTTTGAAAGTAGCGCCAGTGATTGAAAAATTAAGGAGTGGAGGACTATCCTGGTATGGGCATGTTATGCGAAGAGATGAAAGTCATGTGACCAAAAGAGTGATGGATTTGAAAGTGAGTGGTAGTGTGAAGAAAGGACGCCCGAAAAAGACGTGGATGAAATGTGTGGAAGAGAATATGCGTAGAAAGGGAGTGAGTGCAGAGATGACGAATGATAGAAAAGAAGGGAAGACGAAGACGTGCTGTGCCGACCCCACTTAAGTGGGATAGGGGCAAGAAGAAGAACAGGTTAGACTCATACCGACAGCATCCGGACCGGAATTTACCACTGGGATAGTGATATCCTGTGTCGGAGATCTTAAAACATACAAAAGGACAAAGACAAACACATCCAGACCGGAACATATGCCTGTATGGTCAATACAAACATCTGTCTCGAGCAAATCGAACCGGCGACTTGAGGCGCTTAAGACAGCATCGCTACGACTGCGCCAAAACGTCGTCAAACAATATCTATATTATTATCAATCAATACAAATATTTGTATCGAGTGGATATAACCCGCGATTATAAGCTAACGATTATCTCTACGCTAGAAAGGCGTACGTCAGAGCTATCGTCACTAACGGTCGGTTTAAATTTTAATCCATTTTACCGGTCTGAGATTAATAATAATAATAACGAAAATCTCGTGTAAGCTGAAACAGCGAAAAAACGTAAGTATCCGGATCTGGCGCAGGAGGTTGTCGAAATGTGGGGTGTGGCTTCTGCTGAGATCATCCCCATCGTAATATCTGCCAATGGTTTGATCCCAGTTAGCCTTGCTTACCATCTGAGGCAGCTGGGTTTCCGTGGCAGTTCGCTCGCAGCCAGGTTGCAAAAAGCGGTGCTGCTTGATTCGGCTAGGATAGTCCGACGGTTTCTCAATCTATAGTCCTGGCCCCCGGCCGTTTGGTCACCCTGCCGGGGTGTAATCCTCCGCCCGTATATTTGTATGTACGTAATGTATGTATGTTTATAACGGGCGTGAGTGAGTCTAAAAATAATAATAATTACAAAAGGCAACATTATTAGAAACAGCACGAGTAGTGAGGAGCTTCTACACTCTGGAGCCCTGAACACTATTGTGGAAATGACTATTTTTTGTAGTTTTAAATGTTTTATATAATTAATTATTTATATAAATTTTAAAAATGTAAAATGTAAGATTAAAGAGAAATATAAGATAATAATAATAATTTTATTTCCTAAAGGCAAGCATCTTATCGTTTACATTTCGTACCCTTAAAACGAAAAGACCACAACTAAAAAACAAAGTGAACGAAATTTGCATAAAAACTGACGTAAATAATCAGGAAGGTATAAATGGGTATAACATACGAAAGATTGTGCAGGTGTCACTATTCTATAACTTATTTTATTGATTCCCAAAAATTGTTTTTTTAATTTACATCGTTTTAATTCTAAAGCTGCGTTTTATAGATCGATTATATTTATAAAACGTTTCAAATAAGAAAATGTAGAAGTGAAAAATCCGCCGAGCATGAATTTTTTTAAAGTCTTGTAAAAGTGACGTCGGGACCTGCTTAAATTATCTTTTACTAACTTTAACTCTTTATAATTCTTCAAATTAGTTCTTACCAGTGTGAATCGTAATAAATTAAGAAATCCATTAATACAATTTATTAATTTTAAAATTAAACATGCCGGTTTTCTCGCAGTGTGGTGTAAACTCATTGATATTATTTCAATCAACGAAATAGCACATCGCAATCAAATGTATCAACTATTTGCATTTACTCCGAATGCGGTTCGGTAACGCGAGAAATTAACAATCCACGGTCCAAAAGTCACAGGCTAATGACCATCAAAGGGTAGCTCGTCGAATATGAATTTGGCTATGAATATACAAATACATTGTTTAGAAATTGCTACTTTTGACAAATTTCAATAAGCTACATTCCTAATGAACTTGGCAACCATTGTCAGAGAGTTATAGGGGTTGTCTGCGAGAAACCGCGATCTATTTTTTTAAGAATATTAGGAATGCTTGGAGGCATTACTAATATTCTATTGCCCCTACAAATAAGCTTGAAGTTTGCGCTACGAGTGACTACAACAATAGCCCAAGGGGGTCAGGATCGAACCCGCGACTGTCGCGTTAACGGAGCGAAGTCGGCCCCTCTACCGTTGACCTATTGAGGCTTCAACGGTACGACTTATAATAAGCACTTGAATGTAATTCATGCTATATACTGTGGTGTGCAATAAAGTTTATCTATCTATCTATCTCTCTAAAGGACAGGCTACAGATGCGATACCCGCTAGGGGCAGAATTTTTAGGATTTTTGTAGAAGCAGCAGCAGAAATGTACAATCTATAAAAATTCAACTCTCTATTCATTACTAATATTATAAATGTGAAAATAACTCTGTATGTCGCGCTTTCACGCCAAAACTACTCAACCGATTTAAATGAAATTTGGTACACAGATAGTCTAGAGCCTCAGAAATGACATATGTAACTTTTTAATGCGAAAAAGGGTTGTAAAGAGTTGAAAGGGGAGAGTTAAAAGTTGTATGAAAGTGTTATTATTTTTAGAGTTAGAAGCTTGAAACTTATTTTTTAGTCTGTTGATTCGATATAAATAAATATGTTTTCGGCAACGCACCTGCATGCTTTCTGGTATTGCAGATGTTCATGGGCGGCGGTGATCGCTTAACATCAGGTGAGCCTCATGCCCGTTTGCCCGCTCTCACATAAAAAAAAGTTTCATATTGTCAAAGTTTGTAAAAGGGAGGCGGAGGATTTCTGAGTTTGCATTAAAATCGTTATTCACGCGGCCGAAGCCGCTGGCAGAAACTAGTCTACTAGGTATACGTAGTTCGTGAGACTCAGGCCGCCACCAGATTGAGGATGAGACTGAGGAGGCTCATTAATAGGACACCCTTTGGGTAAGGAACCAAAAATGGTTTTTATTTTTATTTTTTATTTACATGAATTCGTATTGACTAAGCTTGTGTTCCGGTCTGAGTCATATGTGTTAATACTAATTACTAATATAAAATTATAATAATTTACTTACTGCTTTAAGATTTAAGGGGATACTCAAGAGCAATAAACATTTGACATACAAAACTAGGCAAACTAGTAACACGTCCGCTAAGAGTAATGGTTCTTCCGAGTTAACGATTATTATTAGATATTTGTGATAACAAGACTAACATCCTCTCCAAGATACGTAATATATAACAGCAAACTATCTGATCTGATTTCTATCACAATCTAAAATTTAACCAACGATATATAGTTTTAACTTGAGGATTGATTCACACGAATATAAGCGTGAAGTGTAACTGTCAAGCTTTGTTCGATGAGATTGAATGAAAGGACAAACTTCCTCTTCCCTGCCCTTTAATTCTTCCTTGTTCGCTTGAGTGAATAACGACCTTGACATTTTTTTATGTCTGACAGTGGGAAAACAAGCATACGGTCCACCTGATGTTAAGCAGTCACCGAAATCTATTAGCGCACGCATTGAAGTATCACATACACGTTGGCAAACTGAGATATAGGCAGAACGGATGAGAAGGAAAAAAGGAAGGGAACAGAGGGGGTTGCGTGATTGGTCCTCCGGTGCTCTTACTCATTACACGAAAGCGAGGGTAGTACTTCCCCGGTCGAGCCGACGCATTTGTACTGGGTCTACTACTACAAACGATGCAAACTGGAACGTGGCTCTTCTACTATAACCATGCAAACATGTACTCTAGACTTGTATACTTGTGACATATGCCTTTTTGTTAAAAAACGGTCACTATAATTATTCACAAATTAATTATTTTTACTTGAAATTATAATTTTTATAAGTTAATTTAATACATAAATAGACTTTATAATCTTGTTCTTCAAAGAAAAAATAGAAAAAACTTATAAGAAACTAATTTATGAGAAAACTTAAGCAAATCACATTTTTCTTTACAAACTTTCAATGAAAGAGTGTATCGCTTTGATTTTATTTTTAAAAAGATGCAATCTTTAAACGAGAGTTTTATGTTAAACCTCGCGATCTGTCAAAAGTCCCACACAGATGTAACTGTGGGCGAACACAGAGGAATATTTTATTTAATTACAGCGATATGAAAAAGTTTTCATATAAACGTCGTTCGTAGTCAACAGTGTGGGGTTAGCCTAACGTTTAGAAGTGTATATAAGGCGGGATATGGCTCTCTGTTAAGTAGATACCTGTGTGCCGTTGACAGTGGTAGCCGGTTCCGATAGCTCCGAAGTAAGTTACTATTTCGATTCCTATTACGTTAAGATTTTAGAAACAAAAAATCGTTATATTTTCTTGAACATTTTTTAATTTAAAAAAGCAAAAATAAAAGTTATTAATTTTATATTACATCGTTATAAATAATTTTCTTAATTAAAAGTTACTTTTAAAAACAAATCTTATATTATATTATAAAATATTTTTGTAAATTTAAAGGAAGAAAGAAGGCTATTAGTCACTACAAAGCTCAAAGACTTGAGTCGGTACTTATAAAATCATTTTATAAACTAAAAATTCTAAGTTAAAAAGCAACCCGAAATAAATTTTAATTCGTTCCCTTTCAACTTTAGTCAAACTTCGAGGCTTAAAAATATATATATTTTAGTTATAAAAGGCAAAAGTTTACAACTTATTTTAGTCTGTCGGTAAAAACGCTAACATAATTTTATAATAAATTGAAATAGTAAAAAAGA
Organism: Hestina assimilis; assembly: GCA_023373885.1. Taxonomy (NCBI): domain Eukaryota; kingdom Metazoa; phylum Arthropoda; class Insecta; order Lepidoptera; family Nymphalidae; genus Hestina; species Hestina assimilis. Next base: position 2,300,256 of record CM041750.1, on the reverse strand, counting down.
TACGTATATCAATATTTTTCCTATTGACGAAAATATATACATTCCGTTTATTTAATTTCAAAAAAGTGTTAGCGTGTAGTACTATAATTATTTAACAATTATTTGAAATTACTTTCATCAACTTACAGAACATAAAGCATGTATATACCGTACACATAAAATAACAAAACATGACTGTTTTTGTAAAATGGCACAGTGATTAAAATTAATTGAAATTTGTTAATCGATCCACCTTTTTCATTTGACCGAATTTTAATATTGTTATTTGATAATTTAGTTCCCTCTTTATCTTATTTTGTTCTTACTAATGTGGCTTACAGAAAACCAATACCTAATCCTCGGAAGCAAGTCTTAGGCTGATCATTGGTTCTCTTTTTATTTATATTACGGCAGTGATTTTAATAAAAATAATAATTTTTATCCTCATTTAATAATAGAGACTAACTACTGAACCAATTTATTCAATAATGGTTGACCCAAACTTGTAATTTTCATTGTCTTAATGACTATAGTGGATACAAATCGAAGATAGACCATTTATCATGCTAAGATAACTTTGGACAAGCAATTTCAAAAACAACTTATGTAAATTATAGAGTCTATCTTATAATAATTTTATCTAAATTTCATTACAATATATTATATAATCTTTTATTTAAAATGTAATATTTCAAAGGAAAAAGTTTTTTGTATGTCAAGACACTTTTTTTTAAATATATCGTAGTAGCCGAAGTTCGCGTTTTCACCCTCGTAAATAATGCTTTTTAGATTAATGCATTATTAGAAATAGATAATTAGTTTGTTTTCCATACAATCTTTCACCCCCTATTTCAATCCCGTCAAGCCTTTTTTCGTAATAAAAAGTAGCCTTTGTTCAAAGACTAGTCTATGCCTATTTCAAATTTCTTAAAAATCGTTTCTGTGGTTTAACCGTGAAAGCTTGACAAAGTTACTTTCGCATTTATAATATTAATAAGGTAGCAAAGTGGGGTTTTGTAACTTACCTTAATGTTAATGTTGTCGAATAAATCTGAAAAAGACAAAAAATAGTAAACTTTACATACGCATCTTATATTATTTAGTGTAATTACGAACTTTAAGCATAAGTACTCACACGAGCTAAATATGCTTCATGTTTTAATAACAAATTAATAAAACGCATCACGTTACTCAGAAAACTACTTTTTTGTTTCTTACATAATTTTGTCATATTATTTTTTCGAAATATAATGTCATAATGCAGCTTACCATAATTTAATGTAAAACAATAATCTGAAGGCCAAATAATAGAAATTTATACTATCCTTAAGCATCTTATATTATATAATAACGTTCAAATAACTCACTTTAATGTAGCGGAAAATATTACTATAATAATCATATTAAGTTTACTATAATTACAATGTTTAAAAAGATACGCGCGGGTTGGTGCCCGCTTGGTACCAGCATGGTAACCGGTCAAGCACCATTTAAAATCTCGAGTTTATTCGCGAGGACCTGCATGTCAAAAATTCGAAGATATCGATCCAATCCTAGAGCGCGTTAAGCTGTCCCGGTTACTATCACAAAGTATCTGATAATAATCGCAAACGTTTGATAGGTAATATGGTCTTTTCCAACGCTACTCCCTAGCTACTGGCTCGCCCTCAGGTTTGCGAAGATCAGATGGCACTCGCTCTACATAAAAACTAAAAAAAAATATTAACCTGTCAAATCCAGTTAAGAGTAATAAGCAGACCTTGTAAAAATGCCGGAAATAATGTTAGGAAGAGAGAGAGATACAATATTATTGGATTTCCTCTAAGAGATTCGCATGCTTAATATAAAAGGAACATAGGATTTGTGTAAAATATACAACATTGATATTTCAGTTGGCGTAAAATAATACAACTTCATTTCTTTGAAAAATACCTTTACTTTATTTGAATTTTTAAAGTAAAAATTGGTCAGGTATTAAAGATCTCTATAGAATTCATTTTGAAATAGAATTTATAGTGATTCTGACAATAATATTCAGATATGAGAGAAAAACAAAACTAGAAGAAATTTGTTAATATTATTTGTTAATATACAAAAGACTATTTTTTAATATTGATTTCTTTATGAAACACAAGTGTACACTGCAAATGTTTTTATTATTTTTATACATATATTAGGGATTCCATACCCAAACAGTGCCAACGGAATCCTATTACTAAGACTACGCTGTCCGTCCGTCCGTCCGTCTGTCAGTGGGCTGGTTTTCACAAACCTTATTATTATCACAATGCGTATTGTGTAATTCTATGGGCGCTATAAGTACAAATAATAAAAAAAAGATTAATATCAAAGTTAAAGAATTAATCTTATCGTAATCCTACACGCACTTTTCATTTCATTGGTCATTGCATAAATCTCTATATTAATTTTAAGTTTTTGGATTTTTAATAGTTATTTATAAACGTGAGTCGCGCCGTCCAAATACAGGAACATTAGTATAAAAATACATATAAATAATATTTTTTTAATAACTCGTAATTTGAATTTAATTTGATAACTCTTACGTCGAGTTACAACTGGTTATACGCTGTCAGCCTAAAAGTTTCGTTGCGCACCTGTATTCCCTCTACATCTATGAAGAAGGATTAGGTTGAAGACATTATTTTAACACTCTGGACTTCAAAGAATGAACATAAAGTTCACATGAAAACAATGATGTAATTAAAAAGACAAAGAGACTTTTTCGTCTGCTTATAAAATAATCAACATTTCAACACGAGGTTCACTGACTGTTTATAGTGGAGTCGTTTTAGTATAGTTTTCTTTTTGTAAATTTTGTTATTTAATTAAATTATTATTTAAAAAAGTATTTCTTTTTCAAATATTACAACTCGTTTAACGGGTTTAAAAATTTTCGTATGTTTCTAAAAATCATTAAAAATTTAAGAAGTAACTATAGGGATTTAAAAAAAGCGTCTGTTTCTGGAAAAACGGTATAAAATCTTACCTTAAATAACTGGTACATATTTTAATAATTATTATCAAATTATAATTAAAGTTATAAAACAATGGTGGGGTAGGAGATATACATATAATATCTACGCCAAGAGTAGTTTAACACCTATAAAATATTTATTGGCGTCGGGACGTGACGACTCCATCGCCCGCTGTTGGGGTAATCTCTGTCACAACATAGATTTTTCCACTAGTGAATCAGTTGCACTGGTGGTAGGTAATATGTTACAAGAGGCCAGATAGGTAGGCACCACCGCAGTGTCAAATATTCCACCACAAAGCAGTAGTATGTTTGGCATTACTGTGTTTCGGTTTGAAGGGGCACTGGAAGCTATTGAAATTACTGGGCAAAGTAGATTTAAGAACCAATATCTCAAAATCGGAAACGCGTTAGTGGCACCCACTAATGGTATTGCAAGCGCTCATAGATTACGACAACCGCTTACCATCAGGTGGGCCGTGGCTTGCTTCCCAACTTAGTAACATAAAAAAGATTATAAAAATTAATTCCTTTAATAAAAATAATTTTTGTTTTCCGATGCTTTACAGCATTAACTAGAATGTTTCGGAACCAATAAAATCGATAATTCCAAACTTCTAATACTTCCGCGTTTAGTTCATTTGTATAAATCAAATAAACTCAATTATAAGGATACATCGGGTATGAAGCAGAAAATTAATTTATAAACGTGTTTCATATTCAAAAAGCTATTGTCAAAATGAGATGAATGACGCTGGCGAGTGATCTATGGCCCTACGAGCACTTAACATGATAGACTTTTTATAAAAATGTCCTGTAAATTTGTCAAGAATAGGCTTAGAAATTACTAATTTTTCTAAGACTTACGCAGGTAATGCAGGTACCACTAGGTTACTAATAAACTTTCGTGCTACTTCCACGATTAAGCCAAATCTAACGATACCTCATTCTTTAGAATCCATTCTGTCTTTCAAGATTGAACATCATTATAATATTTTTCTCGTAACATTTGCTATACTTAAACAAAGGTTTCTATAAGAAGTTGTTTTATGAAATAAAAAAAAATATTCATAATGTTAAACAGTTTGAAAACTTAAAAAATAATAAGATTAAATATATCCGAAACATAAGGATTATATCAAAAACATTTTCATGAAAAAAATCTTGAGAGATATAAATATACGCACTCTCTTTTCATAAAGCTCGCGGGATGTCCGTTGATGCTACAAGACATGCAAATCCATTGTCCAGATAAATGCAGCTCTTATAATGTCTAAAACAAAAATATGAAGGTATTCTTATGAAAGAAATTTTCTTCTAAATATATCATGTGGGAATTTGAATAATAAATTATAAAGATTATGTGAGAGGGGGCAAACGGGCAGGAGGCTCACCTGATGTTAAGTGATCACCGCCGCCCACCACCATCACCAACATCTGCAACACCAGAAGGCATGCAGGCGCGTATTTTTTAAAGAATAATTGGTATTTTTTTTTGTTTTAAAATAAAAATTTCTTTGACTATCCAATATATGTACATATTCTAGTTATTTAAATTAGAAAACGGTAGTAGTATGAATGTATATTTTTGTATGTTTTTGTTAAACATTAAACAAGCGTACGGGCCTAAGTGGCCACTGTAGCTTATGGATCGATGCAGCGTGCAGCCATGGTGCAAGCAACAGTGTAGTCTCAAAACGCCAGAGCGTGGACACTTATATTACCGTTTAATATTCTGTAATAATAGTATATCACTGATTGACTTTACCATACAAATTAATTACAAAAAAGCTAAGGATATGGTTCGGTGGAAGATATTAACGAGAGTCACAGACGTAGTAATAAAACCACATTATTTTACAAGCACCCACCAAAAGTCTTCTTCCATGCAAGCGAAACCGCGATTAGAAATAGTTTTTTTACAGATCATAGATATTTTTAATATCTATTACTGTATAAAGCGACAATAACAATTACAAAAGATATATTCAAATAACGATAACCATTATGACAATTTTACATCTTCTTCATCCTAGCATTATCCCCGGTATTTTATGTACCCAGGGTCTGCTTATTACTCTTATCCGGATTTGACAGGATACTAGTTTTTACACGGAGCGATTGCCATCTGACTCCCGCAACCCTAAGGACCAACCAGTAACTCATTGGATAAGAGCAATTTACTTATCGACTATTATCAGATTTTATTGATAATAACCTGGACCGACAGCTTAACGTGCTCTCCGAGGTACGGTGTCCCAGACCCACACGGACAAACGTCCAGACCGAGACAGAAATTTTAACAAACATCTGCCCGAGCGGCAATCGAAACCGCAACCGTCTAGAGTAAAGGCAAACTCGCTACCCACAACGCCAAAACGGTGTTCATTATGATAATTTTACATATTCAATAGAAATGAACATTGAAACTTCATATGCGTTCAATGGTAACAATAAAAACTTATGATAGTGATAGAACTAACGACATTAAAGAAGAGTAACATTCTATACGATATCACTTTGATATTCGCTATCTTCACATTAATTAATGACGGCTAATTAAATTAAAAACTGTTGATTCGAACGAAAATTGTATCTGATCTTCTAGATAAATAAAACTATTGTCTGTCCTCTATGCGTTTCTAAGCCATTGGTCTGATTGAAGATTTTATATTGATAGAACTTTGATTGATTAATCTTCTTTACGTGGCATTGTAAAGCATAGCTAAAAATAAAATAATTAGTAATATATTAAAAGCTCTTAAAAGCTTTAATGTATCAAAACACTTGATCATTATGAAAATTCCATGAAACCCACACGGAAATGATACAAAATAACGGTTAAATTATGAAGATATTTCGTAACACACGCAGACAAACAAAATTCAATCGATCTGATAAACGTATCTAGTAAAAAGTATATACCTCCTGTACATACTAGAACTGGTAATCACTGACAATTATTTTCAATATTTAGAACACCGATTGAACGTAAAGTTCCCAACTCTATGCAACATGAAATACAATTTTATTAATTGGATTTAAAGTTTAGACTATACTTAATTGGCGTTGCAAATATGGAATTTTAATAGAATAGTTATATAATATAATAACTTTCAGAGTCTATTTATTCAATATAATGCTATTGAAATGTCCAGAGATTTTTACAAATCTAATTCATCAAAAAAGTAACACTAATATCCCACTGCTGGGCAAAGGCCTCCTGTTTAGGGTAATGATCAGGAGCTTTATAATAAGCACTTGAAAATTAAGAGGTGCTTGGCCTAAATTTAATTAAACCCATGGCCATAATTTAAAATCTAGGTTTTTTATCCACTGAAAAATTAGTCCTTATTTTCTACAGGGAAAATATTTACCGGGTTAAAGTATTTATTATATTATATATAAATAGCCCACGGCTCCGCTCGCGTTATGTAGTTTTTTAAAGATCCTATTGGAAGCCATCATTTTTTCATATATTTTATATGTTAATTCGGGTAATAAGCTATGTGTGTACCAAATTTCATCCAAATCTGACCAGTAGTTTTTGGGTGAAAAAGTAACAAACGTCCATCGATCCATCCATCCATCCATCCATTCATCCATCCATCCATTCATCCATCTATCCATTCATTCATCGATCCATTCATCTATCCATCCATCCATTCATCCATCCATCCATCCATCTATTAATCCATCCATCCAAACTTTTATATTTATAATATTAGTTAGATATGTGGATTATTATATTGTTTATATTTTACCTCAAAGCTAAGATTGTTTCAATTAATAAATTATAACTTTCCGCTTTATGGTCTCGAACAACAAGGCGCCCACAGATACGTAAATACACCAGGCTCGGGAATTTATTTAAAAGAAATATTTACATTTGATTTCAGTTTATTAGAGGTAGTAAAATTAAGTGTTGTGATTTAAGATATTATTTATCCGCCAGTTTTCGTTCTAAATAACTCTGATAAGGTTTTATTTTATTTCATTTTATTTTTTATTTATTTATTATTTTTTTTTTTTATTTATTTAAAATCAGGCGACAGGGCCCATACATATTTACCTTACAGACTAACATATTAAATATTATAAAACACCTAAATCTAACACCACATAACACTGTAATACCTTAATAAATGTATTATTTAAGAAATTAAAATATAGCAATATCTTTCTCGATGTTGAAACAAAGTTCCATAACGCGGCTTACGGGTAATACGATTTAGAAATCGTCACGTAACGAAATTATGTATGCTGTGACGAGCAAGTGAGTGCCTTACGGTCGCGCAACTTTCTCTCTCTGTCCCTGTCTCTTTATATCATAAAACTGGTGGTAGGCATTTTGTTGCAAGAGGCCGGCTAGGTAGGTACCACCGCAGTGTCCAATATTCTGCCGCCAAATAGTAGTGTTTAGGCACTACTGTGTTCGGGTTTGAAGGGCATTGTACGCTAGTGAAATTACTGGGCGAACGAGATTTAAGAACTAATATCTCGAGGTTGGTAACGCGTGAGTGGCACCTACTAATGGTGCTGCAAGCGCTCATAGGCTGCGGCAGCCACTTACCATCAGATGGGCCGTATGCTTGTTTGCCAACTTCTAACATAAAAATTAAAAAAAAAAAAAAAAAAATCTATAGATTTAATTTCGAATTAAATTTGGAGTTGAAGAAAAACCGTAAGGAACTTTGTTCGTGACGAGGGTCCCTCGACCACACCATTGTTTTATGAATGTATACAAATTTTAAGTTATATTTTAATTTCACTTCTCAAAATTAATTTACTTTATGTCTTTCCGAATACGTTATCATTTCATCAAGCAGTGAAAATCTCAGAAAAATGCATATCATCTTTGCCAATCCACCGCTGAATGTAGACTTCTTCCAAGATGTGCCACACCAAACTACCTACCGCTACCATCATCCAGCCACTACCCACCTGACTTAGTACTTCTTTGCTACTAGAAAATAGAAATATTTAATAATAAAATAAATAGTTTGTTGATTTCCCACGTGAATAAAAGCTTCCGTTCCTGTTATGCTGAAGTACAAGAAACTCAATCTTTCGGATTGCTTCAATGCCACTTGACGGATTTACATATCTCAGACTTTCTCCCAAGACATGCAGGTTTCATTATGGCATTTTCATTCAAGGTAAAGCATGAAACGGATTTGAAACGTAACTTAAATATTTGAGAGCACAAAGGTGTTACAGGTAAAATAATGTTTGTTTTCTTTATTTTCAAAATAAGTAAGAATTTAGAAATATACTTTTTAGTAATACAGAAAAAACCTCATGTCAAAGAATTCTATTTCTGATAAAAGATAATATTTTAATATATAAAATATATTTTTGTAGCGAAATTAATTTTTTCACAATATATCGAAACTTGTTTGAATAAATCGACAATAAAAAAAATAATTAATTGCTAATTTTTGTTTCTGCTAAGCACGTACGAGTTGCTTTTCCAAATTCTACCACAAAGGATAACGATTAAAATATTTATGAATAAATAATTGTTACACACTTAACGGCCCAAATTAGGATAGTTATATCCAGTGTCCAAAATCTGGAAGTACATTCAAACGTAAGCACAACCATCTAGCCTGTACTGCCTTTACTACCTTTATGTTCAATACAAACAACCTTTACTTGGAACAATCGAAACGGCAACAGTCAGCTGTCAGCAATCAGCGCAACCTATGTGATGTTAGGAACGCGCGTGATACTTGAAGTATCACATAGCACCAAGCAATATGATGAGAATGGAATAAAGGAAGAGAACAGACGGGATGAGAAATTGTTCTCTCTCTCGCTCATCGCATGAAACCCAACAATACATACGTACACGCCGATTTTCTGAAAGGGCAGTACTTTTCCGGGCGAGGCGGCCCATTCGCACTTGGATGGAAATGGCTCGACTAATACAGAACTTTATTTACGGTACAAAAATATAATTTTATTATAGCAACTAATTGCTCCCTAATTACGTATTTGGCAATGGTTAGCCTGTTCACAAATTATTGAAATAATTTACATTCTAATTTGTTTATTTAACTAATACAATTAAGGTTAATTAGAACCTGAATGCATATTAAATTATCCATGCTTTTCTTATTCAGATAATATTTCCAAAACAAATAATTATATATTATACAATTGTTTTTATGTCAGAGGGGCAAACGGGTAGGGTGCTCATCTGATGCTAAGCAATTACCGCTGCCATTGAACATCTGTAACACCAGAAGGCAAAAACCACGTAAACAGTTAAAGCAATGGACCACTTGTACAGTTACGACGGCACCAGGTAGTGATTTAAGGCATACCACTAGCAAGGTTCAAGCACTAGGATTTGCGAATATACATGCCTTAGAATTTCGTCGACGAAATGCAGGTTACCTCATGATGATTTCTTTCAACATTGGGCACGATATAAATTTCAAGCTCAAATCAAGCACTTGAAAAATCAGAAATAAAGATGTTGGAGTCTACTCTTTATGTCTTTTGGGCAATCTCAGCTGAATATATAAAACTTTTTTTATTTTTAGACACTATGAAAGTATATATATAGTCTTCGTGTTTGGACTTTATTTCCACTTACCATCAGGTGGTGTAGAGTCTAAATAAAAAAATAAAATAAAAATATTAGATATGCATGAGAAAAATTTTCATAGTCAAATAATATTTTTTTAATAAGTTTTAAAACAGTTATCACACACAAACTGTCAACGCATTTTTACCTTGAATCGTCAATCTCCCAAATACAAATTACCTTCATAATTCTTACTTTCAAACCAAAGGGCTGAGTACTATTTTTCATGGCTTTTATTACGGAAAACGTGTTTTCCTATTATATATGACTACCATAACATGCTGGTATAAATTGTATTTCATTTGTAAGTGTATTTTTGTAAGGGTCCGCTTAAAATATTTTACATCCGCTTAAAATATTATATATTATTATGTGCAACTAAAAAAATCTTTTATTTTATCTACTAGGAACAAGATTTTTTAAATCTTATTGGTTTTTTAGTAGAAGTAGGACCATTCTTTACAAAACGGACTGGCTTGGCAACGCGCATGTGATACTTCAAGATCGCAAGCGCTATGAATGCTTGTGGTGACAGCTTACCAAAAGACTTATGCTTGTTTGCCAACCGTCATATTCAATAAAAAATATATGGGAAAGCAATAATAGCTATTAAAATAAAAATGTCTTAGCGGAGGAAACCACGGGCAAATTTTTTTCCTACAATGTGCTTTTAAAACGCAGAAAAGGTTTCAATAAAACACAGATTCCTTTACCGTTTATTCTTCTTCGCTGAGCATAGTTTTAAAATGTTGAGTGTTTTGTAACGTCCGCTAGGAGAACGAAATTAATATTTTACTTTAAAGGGTTATCAAAATCTTCAATAATATTAATTAAGGAATAAGTCTCAACGGAATCGTTAAGATTCGTTTATTTATTGTTTCAATACAAACTCTGCTAGAATATCAGGGCTATTGTACCAGGTTATTGTTTTAAAGAGTTGTTTATACAATAACACTGAGTTCGTAGCTACGCGATGTTAATGAATTATAATTGGAGTATTTCTAAAGTATTTCGAATTGCCAAATTTAAATACGCGAAACAAAATTATTAATTTAGATTATAAAATAATTGGTTTGGTTTAAAAATTAATAATTATGTCCTACTGTTGAAATAAATGTGCCGGTTACTAAAACTAAGGAAGTATTTTCAACATTTTGGACCGTGCGGACACGTTTTACTGTGTCACCCTCACTCTCTCTTCTGAGGTTTATCCCCGGTATTTTCTCAGGGTCAGGGCTTATTACTAATATCCAGTTTTGACAGGTTACTAGTTTTTACACAGAGCGATTGCCATCTGGCATTCGCAATCTTGAGGGTGAACCAGTAACGCGTTGGATAAGAGCAAATTACCAAGATTTAGGTGACGAATTAACGATAATTATCATATAAATAACTGGTGGCTGAGCAGTCAGTCTATACAACTGATCGAAGAGAGAGCTCAATCTTGGAGGTTGTATGACGTAAGCATCCGATAAGAAAGAACTTTTGCGAAATTCTACTCATAAGGTGGTTAAAAGGAGGCCAAATTTGTATGGATCAATGTGATTCCTTGGTCCAATCTAATTCAAAATTTGCATAAACTTTTTTTAACTTAATTAATTAATGAAGTGTTTCGTATTTTATTTAAATTTATCCCCTATGAGAGTTTATCCTCACCGTGCCTCGGAGAGCACGTTAGTGCCTTTTCACACGTGCCCGTACAAGTAATCACTATAGTTCATGTCCCCATACAGATCTTGTATTTTTATGCTCACTTCTATCTTACCTTTAATTTCCTAAAAAAATATATGAATAAAAAGTACTAGTACAAGATATTTAGAGCTTTATGAAAACTTATTAAATTAGGATTTGTTGTTCACAGCAAGAAAAACGAAAATGCTGAGCAAAGTCAACGTGTCAAGACCCAACGCGATGGTGAGGGCAGTACTGGCGCTGATGCTGGTCATATGCCTTGTCCAATGTGCCACAGGTAAGGAGTACATTGATATTTCATGTTCATTATATGATGGACAAAATTAGCATTCTGTAGACAACAGCAAAAAAAAAACTTAAAAATCTCTTCAGAAGATTATTATTATTAATATTATATCTGAGAAAAAATGGTAGATAGAAATTTCGACATAAAAAACGTTAAGGAGTGGTTTTATGAAAGCAAGTGAAACTTTTTAAGGCACTTAACTAGAATAATTTTAGGAAAATAAATAAATAAAAAGAATAAATAAGAAAAAAAGTAATAAACGAATGAAGACAAAACAGATACGCAAGCATGTGAACAAAAATACATGTGCCTTTATCCCCACTCCACGGACTTCTGTCACGCGACATGTGATAGATAAACGAAAAAATTTTAAGCGATGATATAAAAGTTTCACTTTAAAACTATAAACGACTACCATAATTATATAACTTGATCACTAATTGCAGTATACTCATACGTGTACACTTGGGACTTGCTTAATCTGATAATACATAACACATATGCATAATATTTTCTATGATATAATAATGAGATTTCATATCAAATTAACAAGTAATGCAGATTTACCAAGAAACAAATGATAGGTATAACTAGGGCACGGCAGTGCGCCGCCAAGTCGATCAAAAAAGCGGCACGGCCGAACTATCCTTTTCTCGAAGCAGTTCGAGCCATTTTCGACCCCATAAAATAACGATACTAAAGTATTTCAATGAAGAGAATATGCTGCCTTAGAACCGCCAAGTTTCAGTCATACATCATAGTTATACATGAGATCTCAACAGTTTTCGTAGAAGAAGAACTGCGTTGCGAGACTTGGATTGTTTTAAATTTTATGTTTTTGATGGGATTATTAATACCATAGATTATTCAAAATAAATAGTAACATATCCACAATTCTAACTACCTTAATAAATTCATCAATTATTCATCCTCATTCACCTATAGAGACAATAAGACTGATCATAAAATCTTGTGAAAAATGCTAAGCTTCTTCTAGACTGCATAGAATAATAATGCATAAATGCGCTCGGAGCGCTGCCTCCATCTCCGATGACGTCCTTAGCCGTGGTTCGACTTCGCAGGAGGCACCCTAAGGACGGAATCAAATTTGAGCCCCCGTGAGGGCTGCCCTTTATCACGGCTGAGTCTCTGTACTCGGCCCCCGCCCGGTGACGCTGTCAAGGCCAGTAGGGCCAACAAGTATCGCATTCACTAGCAGCGTTAAAGTATACCTACTATAGGCTATGTATTCTATAGGCAAGTTCACTACGACTACGTTAAAATGGTTGTCTATTTCTGGAGATAATTGAACTAATCAGTCCTCCTGTTATTAGTAATCAATCAAATTGATTACTCTAATAAATAGAGCAATATGAATTGGATTTTCGGTATGTGAGTGCTAACTACGAGTATAACTAACCTTATCTTATATTAGGTTCGAACAAGCATTGATATATTTGAAATCATAATAGTAATGTATTAATTCACTAATCAATAAATAAGCGAATCTGAACAGCTCCTCCGTCCAGTGGTGGATTTACCAGCAGGCTGAGTAGGTTTGACCCCAGGACGGCAGGATTTTGGGACGGCAAATTTGGTGACCGAATTTTAGTTTTGCATCAAATAGATTTCTGCATGATGGTCTTCTGATAACAGGTAAAAATCTGCAACAATTTCGCCGATGACTTTCGCCTCTCACTTGTCATTATAAATTCTGAGTATCAAACTTCCGTATTTTAGAGTAAAACGGCTAGTTCGTCGACCTTTTGTTGGATTATAAAAATAATCTAGGACATGACAATTTGAGAGGCGCCATAAGCCTTATAGCCTATACCCTAAAAATTTGTTAATCCGCCACTTCTTCCGTCAAATTTATCACTTAGTTTTTTTTTTATTCATAGAAAGCAATTATCGTAGCCTATAAGCGCTTGCAGCACCATACATTTGAAGGTGTCACTCACGCCTTGCCAACCTCAAGGTTCTTAAATTTCCTTTGCCCAATAATTTTACTAGGTACAGTGCCATTCAAACCAAAATACAGTAATGCCACTGCTTTGCGGTAGAATATCTGACACTGCGTTGGTACTTCACCGACCTCTTGCAATAAAATGCCTACCATTAGTGAAATATTGGACTTAAATAAATCATCTGAGATACAATAATTATGACAAGATAAGATGAAAGCCGAAAAGTAAGCACCAAGTTATAATACAAGACCCACACATATACAAAAACAAAACACAAACAACAAAAATACAAGCACTCCCGATTAGGATCAAACACGCAACCATACGCAGTAAATGCAAATTTACAACCAATCCGGTTACTATTTATTTATTAAATGTACTCATCTGTATAATTGACGACAAATTTAATTGTTTTTGTCGTAAATTCTTGGTAGCTAATTTGCTCTTATTCCATGACTTACTGGTTAGGCCTTCGCCTTTAGGGTTAGGGAGGTTATGGCAATCGCTCTGTATAAAATCTAGTAACAATAAGCAGACCCTGGTAAAATTCCGAGAATCATGAAGAAAAAAGACTAGTCTCAGTAATATAGAAAAATATATTTTTCCAAAATATTTCCTTACAATAAAATGTCAATAACATTAGCTCCTAACAAATCGTATAACATTATTGTTAACGTCACAATGGATTAGACTAATCCATTAAGATTTTATATTATCAAATATCTCCCGAAATTTTGTTTCTATAATAATATTTCTTGATTTTTATTGTAGAAAAGGCATTGAAAAGATATATTGGTTTAAGAAAATACTATCATTGAACATTAAAAAAAAACTATCTTCAGAAATAAATCTTAGAACCAACTTCTTTTGTGAAAATTATTAATTATTTTTTGCTTTGTAGTTTTGAAGTCCATATTTTTTTATTTATATAATAATTTGGTTTCAAATTATTATTTTATTACTTATTTCTTCAGTTAACTAATAATAATAATAATAACTCTTTATTGGACACAAACATATGTTTACAAATAAGAAGGATTACCCAGACTTCTGCACTAGCAGGGCTGTGTTGCAGAAGCCAGTTTCGTCCCCTTAATATCATCATCATTACATTTTTATGCCCTTAGGAATTAATCATTTTGACTAAATAATAATCAAGTTAACTGATATATACTTAAACGGTCACATTTTTGGGGAGTAATTGTTTCCAAATGAATGTACAGAAACAATCAGGAACGGTAAAGTAAGCGGTTGTCGTGGCATATCAGCGCTTGCAGCACCATACATTTAGAAGTGTCACCCATGAGTTGTTATCCTCTCGAGGATATCTCGATATTGGTTCTTTAATGAAAAATCTCCTTTATCCAATTTCACTAGCTACAGTGTCCTTCAAACCGAAACACAGTAATGTCAAATATACTTTGTGGTAGAACATCTGACACTTCAGTGGTACCTACCTAGCCGACCTCTTGCAATGCAAGGCTTCCCACCAATGTCTACGGGGCAATTCTAGTCGGGAATAATGTGGACTCACAATTACTTTTAAAAAAAAAACTAAATTATTGTACTCGAAAGAGTCAAAGGCCCAGTACAGGTTCCCAAATTAAAGATAAAAATAAAAAAAAACCTTATATACATCAGCGTGCATTTTTAGGGTTCCGTAGCCATTGTCCACCTTTTCGTCTGTCCGTCCGTTATAAAATATTTAAGTAACTTATTTTAGCTATCATAACTAATCTGGCTGCAACTCATCTTATGCAGATGAGTTGCAGCAAGCCATCAAACAAATGATACTATTAAACAAAGTGACTACGTATATAAAATTCTTATGTATAATGCTAATAATATATACTTGCGCAGGAGATATGATTACCTCGAGGGAAAGATCACTTGTATTATGAAAATTACAACTGAGCTACTGTCTACGATTAAAACTTTCTTTATTTTTACACTAATTAATGTAACTTTGTAAATGGTAACACACTAAAGGCGATTTCACAATATCTTTTTTTCCGAGCGTATACGCAACACGGTCGTTTCAACA
Organism: Hestina assimilis; assembly: GCA_023373885.1. NCBI lineage: Eukaryota > Metazoa > Arthropoda > Insecta > Lepidoptera > Nymphalidae > Hestina > Hestina assimilis. The sequence continues at coordinate 2,284,695 of CM041750.1, read as the reverse complement.
TACGAGCTTACACGCGCGTTTCAAAATGCCCAACGTGCGTATACTGGCTTATTATTGCTTCTACTCGCGAACCGGTGATTATTACGCGCTTAGACGAGCTTATATGCGCGTTGACGCACGTACGAGTTGCGCGAGTGATAAAAGGCGCGCCTACACGCACCTATACACGGGGAAAAACGAGCTTATACTCTAGTATAAAACGCTACTTGTAAAGCGCCCTAGTAATAGCATTTAAAATTGGGTTGATGTAATCGTACAACGACTTGTAATTATTTTGACAAAATAAATGCTTGCCGCGTGTCGTAGCCATTGCTGAGAGATTCCTTGATAGTAATTAAATAAAAATAAATAAATAAACGCTACACACTCAACGGCCCCCATTAGGATAGTGATATCCTATGTCGGGGTGCGGAAACATACACAATGACAAGGACAAGTACACCCAGACCGGAAAATATGCTTGCATGGTCAATACAAACATATTATGCTCCGAGCGGGAATCGAATCCGCGACCTAAGGTGTTTAAGGCAGGTTCGCTACCGCTGCGCCACAACGTCGTCAAATAAACGAAATCAATAGTGTTTATTTTTAATTTTAAAAATATTTATACATAACTTTGAGCATAGAAAGCCGTCATAGTTTGACGACGTTGTGGCGCAGCGGCAGCGAACCTGCCTTAAACGCCACAGGTCGCGGGTTCGATTCCCGCTCGGAGTATAATGTGTTTGTATTGACCATGCAAGCATATGTTCCGGTCTGGGTGTATTTGTCCTTGTCTTTGTATGTGTTTCCGGACCCCGGACACAGGATATCACTATCCTAATGGGGGCCGTTGAGTGTCTAATGTTTATTATTTATTATAGTAGTATCAGCGCAAAATTAATTGTAAATCATAGAATTACTATAAACTATGGAAAGGCTCTTTCATACAGTTAATTACTTAACATTCCCGTTCCTATTATAAACAATACAAGCGTTCCTATGCTACGAATACCGCTTAGTAACTGTTACTGTCACCTACTGTCTGTAATATAAAAAACCTTTATAAAACAGATCTCCCACTTATACCACCATTTGTAAGCGTATCTTTCTTTCTTAACTATTTGTCTCCTCCGAGAAATAAAAAGGAGAGGAAATAAAATTGGCCAAAATAATACAGTTGCAGAATAATTCAGACTTCACTAACTTCCAACGATGTTAATTTAGAAACTTATAAAATAACTCAAAAAACAACACAAGCTATCGTTAATCCGATAAAAGTTATGTTAGTTTTGACAGATCAAATATTTGATTATAGGAAATTCTTTTAATAATATTCCGCACGCGTTTCGGTAATAGTTTTGATTTCGTAAATTGTTTTCAAGTACGTGACTAACTTAAATAGTTTTTAGACCTGTTAGTCTGTTACTTCAATAGTTATTATAGCTTTGTACGATTTATATCTTTTTTTTTTTAAAGAATATTAGCAATGCTTTTTTAAGTAATTTGTAATACTCTTAATGAAGAATTACAAATGAAGTTGTAGCTTGCGCTAGGAGCTGTTACGACAATAGCCCAAGAGAGTCAGGATATCGTTAACGGAGTCGGCCCTTCTACCATTGAGGTCTTAAGTTTCAAATCAAACAATTAATATTTGTATGTTAGAATACAATAATGTATGATATTTTAATGTGACTAAGTTGGCAAGCAAGCATACAACGCATCTGATGGTAAGCGGTGATCGTCGCCTTTGCGCACTTGCAACAAAATTCATTTAATATGTATCACGCGTTGATATTTGAATCGAGATATTGGTTCTTAAATATTATTTTTCACAATAATTGCACTAGCTACTGTGTCCTTCAAACCGAAACACAGTAATACTAAACAGACTACTACTTTGCGTTAGAATATCCGACATTGTAATGTTGTCTACCCAGCTGGCCTATTGCAATAAGATGCCTACCAACAGTGGTTTGTAATTTTACAATATAAAGCAGTTATTTAAGATAGGTCCACCGGCTACGATGTGCTTTGTCGTGTTGATAGATAGAAAAGAAGCCAGTTCCTACCTGCTACGGAAAGAAAGAGGACACAAGGATTGGAAAGAAGTGGAAATTTGACCTCTGGCACTCTCTGGCAACATTACGGTTCTACATCCTCGTTACCGGCACATTCATGCCGAACTCTACTCTACTCTATTCCTTACACACATTGACACATTTCTAGAAAAAATTCTAAACATTTACGACAGAGCTATTTAAAAGATGGACGATCATTTTTTACCCATTCATGTAATATAATGTTTATATTATTTAATTTAAATGTATCATAAAATTATTATTAGAACGTTACATAAAAAAGCATATAATATTCTTATGTATCAGTAACTTAAGTCGTAAAGAATAAAAATGTTTGCCAATAATATTAATATGGCGTTTAATGACCGCCATGAAATTGTGCCAAATATTTGAAGAAAAATTATTAGATGGGATAGTTTGATCAAAGTATCACTTTAACTATTATTTCGATGGCGTGAAATATGTCATCATCATGTGGAAATTGACACGCTTGATAGTATCATGAATGATAGTTACAAATCTTTGTATGAATAGAGATAGCCAAGGAAGTACGGTAGGCACTTTCCAAGAATAACTGTAAACATTGCGGTGGTAGATCTGACACTGCGGTGACGACTGACGACTGTTGTGGTGTGCTGGTAGCGAGCCAGCTTTGAGCCGTGACGGTCGAGGGTTCGATTCCCGCTCGGAAGAGATGTTTGTCATAAATATCTGTGTCGGTCTGGGCGCTTGTCTCAGTGGTCCACTGTGCCTCGGAGAGCATGTTAAGCTGTCGGTCTCCGTTGTTATCATAATTAATGAAAATAATCGTTAACTCTTGAATTTACTCTTATCCAATGAGTTACTGGTTCTGATGGTTGTATAGGTCAGATGGCAATCGCTTTGTGTAAAAACTAGTAACCAGTCAAATCCGGATAAGATTATAAGCAGACCCTGGTGAAATACCGGGTACGATGCTAGAAAGAAAAGATCTGACACTGCGGCCGTACTTACCTAGCCGACTTCTTTGCAATAAAATGCTTACCACCACTCATTTTGTTGTTCAAAGGCGAAGCTCCACCTCACACACTCAAAGTCTTTGACGCAATCCATTTATTTTGTAAACTATATATTTATTATTATTTATATTATAAATTTTAATAATAATAAACGTTACACACTCATCAATCCTCATTAGGATAGGTTTATCGTGTGTCGGGGGTCCGGATAGACACAATAACAAGGACAAACACACCCAGACCGGAAAACATACCTGTATGCTCAATACAGACATCTTCTCCGAGCGAGAATAGAACCCGCGACCTGTGGCACTTAGGCAGGTTGGCTACCTTTCGCCACAAAGTCGTCATTTTATAATCATTTATTTCAAATCAGCATTCGCATTGACAGCTTTCTCATACAAGCCTTATACAACTTAAAATTGTTGCATTATTACACGACCCAAGTTAGTTTAATTGTAATAAAATAAGCGTTTACTAGGAATTGGAGTTGAATGAAGTGTAGTAGGGTTTTTATTTACATTTTGTACTTCATAAAAGTCGCATGCATTAATTCATTTTTATTAATTAACAAAGGTCGTGGACTTCTCGGTAAAATTAATGGTTGTAAAGTAACAATTCACAAACAAGTAACATGTTTGTAGAGGTAGGTTCGAGCACGATATACACAGAGTAATAATAAAATACGAAACAAACGGGCTGATGGTAAGCAGTGATCGCAACCTATGAATGCTGCCGATACTTGAGGTACACCGTTGTGGCGTTGTGGGTAGCCAGTCTGCTGTTAGCCTTAACGGTTGTGGGGTTCGATTCCCGCTCGGGCAGATGTTTGCATTGATCTTACAAATGTCTGTTTCGGTTTGGGCGTTTGTTTTTGTGGGTCTCCCTATCATGCCTCGGAGAGCACGTGAAGCTGTCGGTTCCGGTTGTTATCACATAATAATCGTTAACTCTTGATAAGTAAATTGGTCTTATCCGATGAGTTACTGGTTCGCTCTTTGAGTTGCGGAGGTCAAATGGAATTCGTTCTGTGTAAAAACTAGTAACCTGTCAAGTCCGGATAAGAGCAATAAGCAGATCCTGGGTAAATACTCGTATGGTACCGGGAATAATGCTAGGACGAAGAAGAAGAAAACTTGAAGTTTCACGCGTTGTAAATACAATGAGAAGGGCAAAAAGGAAGGGTACAGAGGGTGTTGGAGATTGGGCCAGCATCGCATAAAACGCCACAGAACTCTGTTACTTGATGATTTTCTGTGGGAGGGTAGGACCTCCCCGTCCCATTTGTGGTGTGATAAGCATGGCTCTACTATTACTGACACACCACACTTTATTAATTAATTTTACACACTGATCATTTAATAATAATTTTCTGAAAGCGGTTTCACTTGCGTTCAATAAATACTTATTTATTACATTTGTATCCGTGAGTTTTTATGAATGTCAACTACATTTTGAAAATAGTAAATTTTGCACGTTCGTTCCTCACTGTAAAGCTACATCGACAGTGGCGTAGACAAATACTCTACAAGTGTCGGACTTCAAAGTGTCAATATTGTTTTCTTTTTTTATAGATTACATCGGTCAAGGGAGAAATGCTTATCAGTTTTCAGCAAGCATAACTTTTCTGTAACTATATAATATGTAATATATCAAATATTATAAATTACTTTAACTTAACTTATGTCGTATTATTTTAAATATAAAAACACAAAAGTAATTACAATCTTCAATTTGTATTATCCTTAAGAACTCGTGTCCGATACATTTACCTCGTAATCGGCTTGAAAATAATTCTCAAAAGCAATTTCCTTAATACAAGTTCAATAAGCATTTAAAATGACATCAAACTGCAGGACGTCGTTCTATCGCTTGAGAACAGGAAATAATTTGTATTGTTATAAATTCCATTATCTTCTATGAAAGAATTAAGTTATAAAATTTAATAATACCATCTAAGGCAACTTTTGAAGTCGTCTATGTAATAAGACGTGTCCACGATTATATTTATGGATATTTGTGTGCTCATCCGAGTACATCGTAGTGTAGTGTCCAATACTTTAATAATAATATGTGAACTGTTTGTATTTATAACAAACATTTATGAATTTGTCATTATTCTTATATTATATAAGGCTTACACGGACAGTTCGAGCTGTTAGCCAGTGATACACGGAATGCTCGTGCTGTCAAATTCAACTGCTTGATTGATAACTGCTGGATAATCCAAATACAAGTCTATCTTGGGTGCTTCAAGATGGCCGTATATGCCCAGCCTTAATGGACTCTACTAATTGGTAAATTCATCGGAAGTAATGGAGTATTTTACTTACGTATTTTTTTACGTAAGCGTAAATTTATAATTTAAAGACAGTATTTCAAAATAGCGGTACGCTTAAATATGTCATGTTTACATAGCTTAATTTAGTCTAAACATATAAGGCAACTGTAATCTACTTTTCATACGGATTTTGCATAATCCAATTTGTATCATACCTTCAAAATTCTATGCGAAAAGTAAGTCTTTGGATGAAGAAGCTTAGAAGGAAAACCAAAGACAACAAATTAAATAATAGAACGGCTGTGTTATTTACTCTTTAATTATGGTTGTATAATTGGCAGAAGACGAAAGTGTCAAAAAAAGACAATATTCCAAACAATGACAAAAGAAATATTTCAACCTCTTTGATAAAGAAATATTTCCCGCCAAATTTCAATTGTTAATTAATTATCTGTCTAATCCACAGAGCAGAGAATTAACAATAGAGGTAACAAGGCATCGAATCTAATGCAAAAAGTCAACGGATGGCGCAGCCAACGCGGAGGTATGTCAGGGCGTACTGCTTTACACTTGGCTCAAATACGCTTGTAGATAGATATTCAGTACTTATCATTGACATACGGTTTACTATAGACCGGCCATTTCATAAAGAAAAAATATCATAGACTAGTTGTTGCCCTTCGGAAATTCAGCACCAACGCACTCTAACTTTTTTTGATTTTGTTGTGCAAATCTTAAGCAAATGAAGTTGGCGTGTTAGTAACTTCATTCCATTGATTTGCTGTTGAATTTACGAAGTGGCACCAACGAGTATATGACATTTTTGTATGAAAGGGCTGATCTATGAGTAAGTCTAGTATGATAAGGATCCTTATTTTTAGTAAAAATATAATTAAACACACTTGCACAAATAGATCTTTACTTATTTTACGTTTTTATAAAAACTTTTTAGATTAAAAAAGCACTTTATTATCATCATTTTCATTATTATTATTTTCCTTCTTCTAATTCTTCTTTCTAGTTTTTCTGATTTAGTAATATCATTAACAATAACATTGTAGACTTTTGGAAGCAGGATAAATGGGAGCAAAATATAATACTTATTTAAATGAAAATATTACTAATAATTTTAATACTTTATTCTTATTCTTTGAGCCACGTGAAAGCAGTATTGAATAAATAGCATGTGCTTTGCTGTAAATATCAAAATTCGATGCACAGTAGAATCTGCGACCTCTGTTGATAAGCACTCTGCGCTTTTAGTTAGGAGCTGAACGAGGTAGTCAAACGGAAAATTATCATTTTATAAAAAACTAAACTGTATTTATTAAGCGCATGTATGCATAATTGTTTAATAATTGAATATTTTTTCCATGAAATGTTCAGCCTTGTTGGATTGTTTTCTAGGTAATTTTTATTAAGTCAAGTGCACAGTCAAGGCTGATTTACACAATTAATTAATTTATAAAATCATTATGTGGACAAAATATTCCTCTTCAAAATTCCATATTTCACAGTTTTTAATTATAAAAGTATAGTTACCTAAATATACCAGGTGATTCTATAGTAATCGTCATAAATGTATTGACTTATTATACATATATGGACAGGCCTTTCTATACAAAAAAATAACAAAAATTCGCTGGTGAGACTTTATACATTCACGCTAAACCAAGTTAACCATTAGGTGTCACTCAACCATTGCCAGCCTCGAAGTGTTGGTTCTTAAGTCTTCTTTACCGAGACAATTCAGTAATGTAATGCTTACTATGAACAAGGCATTACATTACCACCTATACCGTAAAAGGAACAACTGAAATATTTGTCATGAACTCCACTATTCCATTTATAAAATAGCATTAATAAGCTACGTAAGAGCTACTATTTCTTGAAAGAAAATTGTCGTACGCAAAATTATCTACCCACGAAACTATGGTTGTTTCGTGAAAATCTATGACTGAGATTATTCCGGGAAACCAAAACTACTTTTACTTTATCAATATGTATAGTAATCTTTATTATATACATATACATTTTGTTGTGATACATTATGATGTATGATAAATAATCTATGTTATAACGCGGAAGAATTTGCTTGTTCGTTTGGTTAAACTACTGGTCGGATTGGAAAAATTCTCTTTGTATTTGATTTTTCATGAGAAACATTTCTTGAGAAACGCTAGGCTATAATGGACGCAAATAAGCAATACCATGTCAACCCACAAAATTGAAAAAACTGAGTTATATATGCAGAAGTGTTGGTAAATGGCTGAAGAACATTTTTCTTTAATATTTGAAGGGTTTTAAGCTTTAAAACTTCTAAAAAGCCATTTTTTCAATCATGCAATTTATGTATTTTTAAACATTTTGGGTTATACTATATACGAAATATGCAGTTTGTATACTTATTTTTTGTGAAAATAAGTCAAATAACTTACATAAATCTGAAATTTCCAAAAACTTGACCAATACATATAAAAAATTCATTTAAAGCAAGTTGTTTAAAATTTTCAAACGCGTTTTTCTCGAAATGATATTCGTGTGGGTTGACATGGTATTGCTTATTTGCGTCCAATATAACATCACAATGCGATACTTAGAAGCCACGTAATAAGTTGGTGGAACAGGGCGTTGAGCGAAGTCCCGGGTAAAAGCTAATCTTGTTACAAAGACGTTAAGTATTTATTTATCAAGCTAAATCATAAAAACTATACATTCAGATCATATTTGTATAATAATTTAGTATCACCAATCACCATATTATTGACTAAAAAGGGATATTGGTTTTAATAGAAAAGACTTTACAAAAAAAAAATCAAATTAAATTAAGCTACAAAATTACATTGTCTTATTTCGATTTTGCCTAGCATCGATATTTCGTGAAAATCTTGTGTGTTCCCGGTCAATTCGCATGCATTCATACCGAAAAAACCAGACTTCTACGGCTAACTAACAAATAACTTCAACCTATTATTCTGCTGACATTACCCAAAATTTTGATTCTAAAGACTAACATGTGAACAAGCAATATGGAAAACAATTTTTAAGCCGATAGCTACAATAAGCTTTATTATCGATTGAAGCTAACACCATTTAATAAGGGAAGTGCAGTCAAGCAGTAGACATGCAATTTAAACATTAATTTGTTAAGTGATGGCTCGTTAGAAGTTCTTTATTTATTGCATTTTTTTATTGCAAAAGCACGAGCCTATATTGCAAATTTAAAAATGATTTTGAAATTATATTTTCTTAGCTTTAATAATTTTTCGCATAATATTAACGAAAATATCATATTAAAAAAACATTTTTACACCGCAAATTGAAAACATTCTGTTAGACTCCTGTGAAAGAAACATTGTCTTCTTTTTTTTCGTGCGTTTGATGCGGTGCGTGAATGTGCTGAAAGTCGTGTTTGTCCTCAAGTACCTTCACTGATCAGTCGACTAGATTCTCAATACAACTTTGTCCTCGGCTTTTCTCAGGGCAGCCAGAATACTTAATCCCAGTATTTTTGAATTATGTCATACCAAAGACCAAAGTAACTGAGTACTATATGGTCGAAGAATCATAAAAGTCAAATAAATAATTTCTTGATAATTCATGCAATAAAGGAATGAGAGGAATTATGAACCTGTGGTAGAGAAGAGTAGATTTTATAGTCTTTTAAAAATGTAATTTAAATAGTTTCATACATTCGCAAGAAAGTCTATGCTTAATTAACACGAATGGAAGCCATTAATCTATATCGAATTGAATTCATATATAAATGAAATACTATCATAATAATATGTCAAAACGAATTTCATCTATACTTGAACTACCATAATATAACAAATGTCTCAAAGAATATAATGCCGACACAACGACAAACGATTGCAAACGTACAAAGAAATTATAATGCATTTTAAATACACACGGGAACCATTTTCATATGTTAGACAAAGTTGATAAATTTATCAAGCTTTTGAAGCTATTCCCATGGTTTTATACGCAAATTGTTTCAGACAACTTCCACTTATATAAAGTCAATGAATAGTGGCAAGTTATTGTAGACTATAATTATTTTCACTCTTAAAAAGATTTTTAAATTTAAGACGCTCTATTTCTAAATTTAAATAGGTAGACAGTCTACGGTCTCTTCTATAACCAAACATAACAAATTACTAAAATCATCAAATCAAATTAAAAAATATCATAAAACCTTTTTTCGATTTTCAAATTTTTCATAAAATCATAAATCAAAACCCATAAATTCCTTTTTCAAATATTTTAACAATACTATTTAATAAATTGATACTCAAATCTGCTCTAGTATATCAATACACTAACAAACAAAAGGCTTACTTCAACCCTTTTCTTACTCGACACTCAAGACAACTTAGTTACGGTTATTAGTCGGGTTATGGACTTGCATTACGTGGAGTGTGGACGCTCCCTTAATGCATCTAGTGATGACATCTTTATGGGGTATTGTAGGCTATTGTCACCGTATCCATAGTATACTTTAAGTAAAAGGAATAATCCGCTTACACTGAGTTCTAATTTTGTAACTATTGACTGATGGTTTTTAGCGAGAATATTTTATTTTATTTTTGATAATTGGAAAACATTAATATGATATAGTTTTATACAAAAAACATAAACTAAGTATAATTACATTTTTACATTTACAATTAGTAATGTTTAATAAATAAAACAGAGAAGCTTTACCCAGAACCGCGATACCCAGAAATCATAATCGCACCACTCGTGGCTCATAGGTCACAATTGTGGCGATAAGGTCACATAGATATGCGACTTTTATTAGTACTTTATTATTAAGATTTCTATGGTTGTCAATAGTAATTTTTATCAGTCTATTCTTTAATGTTTTTTTCCGTTTTATTTTATATCAGAAGGGGCAAAAACGGGCAGGACTTTATTTATAGATATATTCTCTTATATTAATACCAATGTATTTTTATTATTTTACAGGTTCTTGCTTAAGCTATGGACATTCATGCTGGGGAGGTGAGTCAAATTTTTACTTACATATAATATATAAAAAAAAGTTAATATTAAGTCGTAAAATAATAAAATTTATTTGTAAAATTCTTTCGCAAAAAGGAAGGAACTAATAAAATCTTTACTATTATTAATAACTTTATATTTAGATTTTTTTTCTGTGGAACTTTGAGATTTTTCTAGAAAATTTTTAAAACTCGTGGTCGAAGATACCGGCAATAAAAATTATATCAATATCAACAAAACATAATTATTACGAAACAACGTTGAATATAATTACATATATATTGTTGGGATAACCTCTGTTACAGCAGAGATTATTCCACAAGTGCAATCAGTCACACTGGTGGTAGGTCTTTTGTTGCAAGAGGCCGGCTAGGTAGGCACCACCGCAGTGTCCAATATTCTGCCGCCAAATAGTAGTGCTTAGGCACTACTGTGTTCCGGTTTGAAGGGCATTGTACGCTAGTGAAATTACTGGGCGAACGAGATTTAAGAACTTATATCTCGAGGTTGGCAACGCGTGAGTGGCACCTACTAATGGTGCTGCAAGTGCTCATAGGCTGCAGCAGCCACTTACCATTAGGTGGGCCGTACGCTTGTTTGCCAACTTCTAACATAAAAAAAATATATATATATTTTCCGTAATTCGGTTACTAATATAAAGTTATAATTATGCAACACATAAGGTGCTAATTAAATCAGGGATTCGTGTATTTGATACCGTAGCTAACTCCTATGCCTCACGCGTAAACTCCGTAAATCTCTTTATGAATATTTTAAAGATAATTTGTGAATAAATTTTAATAAAGATATCAGTATTTGATCAAAATGTTTAAAGATATCAGGAGGATACTTCCACTCCTTTACGTCTGTTATTTCCTCTTCCTCAGTTTGCTACGACCTCTCAGAGAAGTACTAGACTTCTTCTTGTGGTGTGGTTAGTTGTCAACCTAATGTTAAAACTGTTCAGGTCTGCCGTATAGATTTTTGACTTAATCATAGGTTAAAATATGACTATGCGGTCACCCATCAATTGATTGGCCGCGTCAAAAGCTTCTTAGCCAACTGATCATTGATCGTTTTACTAGACTAGGTAACACCATGGACGTAGCCAGCATTTGGCTTATGAGATGGTAAAATTCTATTTTATGGTTTTTTGGTCAAAATGACAATTTTTCCTCTAAAAATTGTTATTAGTTAAATAGTTCAAAATGTATTATATTTGTATATATCTCAGTATTTAGCAGGTCTAGGGGTGCGTAGGGGTGGGTAGGGCCCCCCCTTCTCCTACGCTACGCCGATGGGCAACACATGCGTGTTGTCAATCAGATTCACTAAGTATCCGTATATAATAAATTGACGGTTAATGAGAACCGTAGCTTAAGGATTTTCATCACCAGTAACAAATACGTGTTGCGTATCCTTTAAAGCTTCTCTACCTTACTATTTTTGAATAGAATCCTACATATTACAATTTTAATTTCCGTACAAAAACTGCATATGTATTTTTAATTATTACACATTTAAATAAAATACGAATAAAGTATACAAATTGCAGTTACCTATTGTTCTTCTTAATATTTTGGGAATCTCATGTAGGTCACTTATTCAGCAAAGCCTTTTGTTCTTTTTTTACTCTAAAAGCTTATAAACAAAGTATATTGCTTGACGACGTTGTGACGCAGCCGTAGCGAACCTGCCTAAACGCCACAGGTCGCGCGTTGGAGTCCCGCTTGGAGCATAATATGTTTGTATTGACCATGCCAGCATATTTTCCGGTCTGGGTGTATTTGTCCTTGTCATTGTGAATGTTTCCGGACCCCCGACACAGAATAATACTATCCTAATGGGGCCATTGAGTGTGTAGCGTTTATTTATTATTATTTATTTATTATATGTATATATACGACCATAGGACGACTGTTGCGGCGTGTCGGTAGCGAGCCTCCCTTTAGCCTCATCGGTCGCGGTTTCGATACCCGCTCGGTTAGATGTTTGTAATAATCTTACAAATATCTGTTTCAGGTGCTATCGCATAACATCTGAAAACGATCTTAACTCTTGATAGGTGATTTGCTCTTTTCTAATAAATTAATAGTTCGCTCTCAAGGTTGCGGAGGTCAAATGGCAAACGTTATGTGTAAAAACCGTAAAACCTTGCCTCCGTAAAACGTAATTAGTCATACGCTAATTTTATTCGATTATGCTTCAAGTTTGTGACGCTTACTTCATTGTATTATGTTACAAGCTTGTGAACTGACTTCGTTTCGTTTCGATGATAGAGCACCAACGAGTCTTTGACGTTTTGTTTTGTATGATAGGGCCTGTTCATATATAAATAAGTCTATGGTTGTAATATTTTTGGAACTAAGTTCCTTAAAGCTGCGATTAGTAGAAATTGTCACATAACGAAATACCGTATGCTATGCTGCGCTGTGTGTGTGTACGTGTGTGTATCGAGCCTACTACAAGCAAATGAGCACACGAGGAAGAGAGTGCACCACTGGTTGCGCAACTCTCTCTACCTTTCTTTCTCTCTCCCTCTCTCTCTTTCTCTCTTTCTCTCTGTCCCTGTCTCTTTATATCATATAACCTATTGAAATACACAGATTTCATTTCAAATTACATTCGGAATTGAAGAAAAACATAGCGAACTTCTATTCCTGACGGGGTCCCCTGCACAATTTCTTTTTCTTAATTATTTTATGTAACTAATATTATCGACAAGAAATCCATGCTTTATACGAGAATATTGATTGCTGTATCTAATAACCTAAACTATAAATTACACACGATTATATTATCAGTATATGAATGGAGTACCATTTTTTTTATTATCGTCGACTATCGCCAATAAAAGCTTAACAGTAATCCAGGGAACTCAATATCCAGATTACTTAAAGTGCGGCGTAATAAATATATAAAAATGTTTTTAATATAATAAAAAATAAATATAATGAGATCTAGTCAAACCTTACAGTTTTCGAAATGAATGGCTGATATCGACTAGGAATGGATGACCTTTTCAGTTTCTGTACCAACTGTAAAACTGTGTAAAAATAAAGTAACAGTAAGACTAGCGTTTTATTACGAGCGTATACGGTCTTTTCGGCATACGCGCTTACACGCGCGTGTGAGATTTTGTATAGGGTAGATGTAAAAAATATATATGATATGAAATAATATAAAAATGATTATTGTTTATATGTGGGCAGCAATTATATATTAATGAAAGGACATTTAAGATATTAGCTATTTATTAAAAGAACTAGTATTTACTTTAATGTATTTATTGAATATAAGGTGATGACCAAATATATATTCTCTCAAAATATCTTTTATTTGTCTTATTATTTGATATAGACATTAAATGAATCTACCACCGATTCGGAAAGTGGATTCTGATGAGAAGAATCGGCAAGAAACTCAACAGCTCCTCTTTTAAAATATATTCTTTACACAGCAATCAGGGTAACAATAAAATATAAGTTAAATACGATGAATTACAAGTGATAAAGTACTTATCTTAACACAATCCAGCAGCGTTACCACTGTTGCAAATACCAAAGTAGTTATCTTACACAATCCAGCAGAGTTACCACTATGGCAGACTGATAATTAGGAACTATATTCTCGAGCAAGACATCGTCCCTTTTATAGTCAGATTACGTACAAATATGACGGTAGAAAAATAAAAAGTTATACAATACAACAACTTTTATAAGTTATACAATACAACAACATTTTATATTTAAAATACTACATTAAACATAGGAAATAATGGAATCTAACACGCGCTTCATTTCGCACGGACTTATTCGGGCGTTTACGCCACGGTGGCGAGTGTCAGCAGCATATTATTCAAAAAACTTTATGCGCTTATACGAACTTATAAGCGTGTTAACTCTCGTACGAGCTGCGCGTGGCATTAAAAGCCTATACTCATCTAATCGCACTTTAAAACTCGCTCGTATAAAATGCTGGTCTAAAGGCGTCCTAACTATAACAATGCGTTTCATTATATTAATGTGAACGCGGGATGCACGAAGTCACTCCTCAGTCTCCTTCATGTTCCTTCTCTTATTTTTATATCTCCTACCCCTAACCTGGCGGTAACTTTAATTGGTTCACCATCTTAAAAGTTAGCATAGGCTACAGTAATCTTTTACTCAGATAGGCGAGTCGTACGTGAGTTTTCAATTAAAAAGTACGCATTTCAACTTGATTCTTTATGCCTATCACTTGACTATCCATAAATTAGGTCTGGAGGGGTCCGAACGGACCGTCCTTGTCACAACTTGTGAAAATCCCCGCCTCCCTAGAGTGACGTCACGTAATTTTTGTCATTTCTTCATCTATAAATTACCCATCAACCTGATTATTTTCAAAGGTGTTGTTTTCAAAACGTAAAAGAGCACTGAGTAATGATTTTTCGAAATTCAACACTTAAAGGAATAAAAAGGGGTTGAAAGTTTGTAAAGGAGTTCGTCATTTTTAAACATAAAATTATGAAACTTTTTTTTACTAAATGTGAATTGGCGGTTTAAAGTTTATAATAAAATCGTTATTTACGCGTGTGAGCCGCCGGCAGAAGCTAGTTTTACGATATTAATGAATGCTACAATATGTAAAATTAACGCGCAATTTTTTCCCCATCAATAAAGACTATTGTAAACTAGTGTTTACGATGCCCATGATTAGCCGCTATATTGACTCGGTGTATTTTATCAAAGCCACATTAAGCTCTTGATATATCGATGTCAGATGCACCTGGTTTGTACTAGAAAGAATTTCCCATGATAAAACGGTTCCACGTTTTATTAACGGGTTAAGTATATTTTTTTTAATTCGATAATATTTTTGAAACGAAGTTCCTTATCACGCGTTGCGAAACGGGACTAGACGGAAAAAATGAAGACCAAAGGTTGTAACGACACTTTTTGCTATAGTTGTAAGCCGTGCGGCGTGCGCGTGTTTCTCTGTCTGTCTCTCTCTCTCTCTCATAGAAAGCAACCCAGTTATTTTCGTTTCGTCTTTCTATTTCGCATTGAACAGTGTGGTGTCGCGACGATTATTTTTGTTGAGTGTATACAGGTTTTTGTACACGATAAATAATAAATAAAAAAATATTATTGTAACTTAAAAAACAAAAATTTTTATTACAATTCTTTCACTAATTATTTTATTGTATATTACCCAATTTTTTATTTTTACTCAAATTCTACCCCTGGGTCTGAAATTAAGCTGTAGTAGTTTAATTCCAGTGATATGAATCAGCAAAAATTAGTGTAGAGGATGGGATATTTTTTTGGGGTTTTTCCTATATGGAATTTGTATGTCTTTTTTTATTTTATAATAATAGCCCCAATACACAATATTCCGGGCGACAGAACTGCAAGAAAATTGTGTTATTTTTTAGAAAAAATAATTAGTATACGAATCACATACTGATTTCTTTTACTAATATAAATGTCTATGTAATATAAAAAGAATCGCTCGTTTAAAATAAAAGTAACAGTTTGATCTATGTATATTAATTTTCATTCTTATTTTAATCTCAACTGTCAGAAAACGTCAAGAATAATGGTAATTAAGATCGAGGCTCAACACATTAGGACTGACGTGAATATTAATATAACTGATGAGGTACATCATTACGCTTTAATTTTAACACCGTTTATTAAAGCTGGAATCTCGTCAAATAAAAAATGAAGCTTCATTTTTGCCTACTACGGCGAAACCAATAGGAGCATAAAGGTCATAGCTCATTAGAGCCATCCGGCACCTAACCCGCACCGCAACTCGGTCACCGACGTTCGGCGTTCACTAGTTGTCGATAGCTGGTCCACGGTTAGATGCTACTAGTTAATCTCACGTCGTAAACTAGTAAACCTCGCGTTGTTAACTTCCCGCCCGGTGACGCTGTCAAGGCCAGTAAGGCCAACAGCAATACACATTCCGAAAAAAAAAAGTTGTTAACGAGTAAATGTCGTGTAGTCAATGTATTACAATTCGTGATCCAAAATTTTATTATATTTTAATATGTTAATTTTATTTTGCCATACCTTAACTTTTTAAAAACATTTTCCAGCCCACGGTAAGCGCTCAGGCAAGACTCCCGCCTCCGCTCCCGATTGGTACATCACTAGAATTCTCCGTCGTATGGCTGCTAACAGCGAAATGGTAAGACAATGTCTGTTTTTCTACAACTGTGTTTGTGAAACAGAAAATGCTTAAAATATTTTATTTTCGTGATCAAATGATTTTGTATCATATTTTAATAATCGTTTTGCAAAATATCTTAATTTTTTTAAATAATCTCTAATCCGTTATTGTGTACTAATTTAAAGTAAAATAAAAATCCATTATTCGATTTCTTTTACTAATATTTTATTTTCTGACAAAGCGTAGTTTTTGACAGTTAACCGCCATCTGTATTTTTTCAGAACCGCGTTCAAAATCTCGAAGGGCAGAACGAAAACGACATCTACCGGGTGGAAGTAGAAGCGCCTTCATCCAACAAGCTTATGTAAGTGAAAACTGAATTTCAGTATTTAGTATCTCGTCGTGAGATGGCGCTAGTTGTGTCTTTAAGAATTTTACTTAAATTATTATTTTTTTCTAGCCCTTCGCAAGTGCTTTTAATGATAAATTAAATATACGACGATTAGTATGAATGGGCAGGTATTTTTAAAATTTATTTTGGATTTATCAGCAGTAATTTTTGTGCGATACTGAAGAATCAAAAATTAAATTAGCTCCATCAGTATGGATATTAGTGTGAACAACTCGACTAATAGTTAATAAGTTACGATTTGACTATTTTTAGGCACAGATTTATATTGACATAAAACGTATTTTTTTCAAGGAGTGACAGCGAAGAGGTTCCTCTAGATGTTGTAAGGGGTCTCGAAGCTAAGCCGATGCTCGATGACAATATGCTAACCAAAATGAAATTCTTGCAAATTCTGGTAAGCATTAATATATCTGTAACGATTCACAACATCAGAAACGTATTAAGCATTTTTGACTTCTTTTGGTACGTTAGAAAAAAAATATTATGCGTTGTTACGAACTTAGTAAACTGTAAGAATTGTTTTTTCAATATTTAAATTTAAATTTTTTATTTGTTTTAAAATACATAAAACTTTTTATATTAACGTTATTGCTTAAAAATAGTTTTAGTCTAATTTTAAAAAATGAAATACATTTAGATTGTATTTCTTAAAATCACCGCAACAGGGTAACGGTTTAAAACTATTCAGCCGAGACATAGATATTCAGCCAAAAATTGTTTTTTTTTTCAGAGAGCTGCGTCTGAAGAGAAATAAATGAACCGACTGGATAGAACCTTTATTTAACCACTATCTAATCATTCTTTCATTTAATACTCTATGGTTATAGTCAATACAAGGCTGGGTTGTATTTGACTTTGTAATATATAGAATAAGTACCTACATGTATAATAAAGATTTTCCATTAACGATTCTTGGTTTAAATGTAAATTTTCGCAATTATGGATTAAATTGAAAAAGTGTAGACTTATTGTATATTTTTTTTCTTGATGCTTATTTTAAAAAATCCTTACAATATTTAAAAAAAAGTATTTTAAATTGTATTTTTAAAAATATTTAGTAGTATACAATATTTTGTGTATTTAATACATTATGTCTATTTACTTTATTAATTTTTTTTACTTTTGATGTATACGAAAATTTAAAAATAAATATACGCTTTGGCTCAATGTATATTTCCTGAACTTCATTTTAGAAAATAAACTTTAAAAAAATGTTTAATTGTTGTTGATGAATAAAAGCCCTAATATGAAAGGCAAATTCATTTTAAGAGTTTAATTTTTCATTCCAAAATTTAACTTAAAGAAATTAATTTCTATGATTACACAAGAAATAATGAAGACTGTTAAAAAAACGACAGCAGACTTCGAATTTATAAGGTGAATACACAAAAACAACTCATTTGAGTTGTTTTACTTTGATCACGGGTATTAAGTTATATGCGTGCATGCATGCATGCATAACAAAAAAGACCCAATAATCGATTACACAACATTTCTGTAATAAATATTTTTGACTCATCACGCCCTGTTGTACAGCGTTTATTTGAATATATTTCAGATCGGCACAGTTAATTTTTAAACCTTCTTTTTAGATTATATTTTTATGATTTTTGATCAAATTTTTTCTATAAAATATAAACAAGGTAGTTACTAAATTTGTGCTAGATGCAAGAATAGAAGTATTAAATACTTATTAGCATAGTAAATACAGATCCTAAACAACTAACCCCACGTTCCGGCAAGTTTATGAATTTTGAAAGAGTTTGTGTCGTACCTGTTACGAATTCAATATTGTTCCATATTAAGAAACATTGTAGGATAGAGTAAACTATTAAATATTGATAATATTATAAAATCAAGATAATTACAATGTTTGTTACTTATTGTTAATGTTTGTTACAAATTGTATTATACTTATTAAAAACTACTATTTTTAAGTCTACACTACACTGTCAATGACACTAATATACCATCTAGTCTTCAAATACATTAAAAAATTGAAATATATTTAAATAAGTCAGAGGAATTTTTTTTTTTTTTTTTTTATTTAAGGAGCTTAGTCAGCTTTGACTGTGCCGCTCCATCAGAACTTCACTCACATACAATAAAATAATATAAAATAAACAGTTTCACCGTCGTCGCAGAGCGACCTCAACCATTTTAAACATTAATTTAGCCATTTCCGAAAGTGGGTATATATAAAATACTATTGCAGGCTCCAATATTTTTAAAATCTTTACACTTTCTTATCAAATTAAATCTATAGTCCTCATTCCGGACACATTCCATTACTATATGGAAAACGTCCTCTATTATTCCACACTCCGCGCAAAGCGGAGAAGGAACTTTTTTCATTAAATACGCAAACTTATTTAGTGGGATGTGTCCAGATCGAGCTCTAAATGCTATAATTACAATATTTCTATTTAATGAGATATCATCAAACCACGGTGATTTCCAAGGTTCATTTTGTAAAGTCCTATACCAAATGCCTTATTCCACTGATCTTTCATCGAAATGCACTTTCCATAATTGGTAGCAGTTTTCTTTGACTAGGTGAATACGATCAGTAAAGAAAGGCAAAATATTTGTAGATTTACCATCACAAGAAGCTTCTTTTGCTAATCTATCTACTGTTTCGTTCTCTACCAAACCCATATGTGAAGGAATCCACTGTAGGATAACTTCTTTTGAATTAGCCTTCAATTCAAATATTGTTCTGATAATATCATAGGCAATCGGTGTGCCTCTTTTTAGAGGATTTTTTTGGCAACACAAACACACATGAAACAAGCATACCGCCCGATGTTAATCAGGTACCGCAACCTATAAACGCTTACGATACTACACTAAATATAGATACACTAAATCCCAACCCTTGTGGGTCAGCTACCACACAAAAAAGATGTGCAAATGGCTTTTACGCTCTTTGTAGTAAACTATTAATTCCACAAAAGATCTTGATTTCGAAGTATTTTGTAAAAAAGTACTAGGCTGTATATTTTTTGCTGTTAATAGTACACCAATAATCTATGCCTACTACACATTAATACACTTCCACATCCAACCACTTAACATTATACACTCATAGTTTTAAAGGTAACAAGCATGTACTAAAGGTATCCAATGCAAAAACATAATATGAGTTCACTAAAAGCATTGTTGCTTTACCCTCCCTAAGGATAAGGGTAGTGCTAATTGCTCCCGCTCACTGATAAGGGGCTGGTCCAAGGTGTGCAAAAGAGCGATAGTATTGAAACAAAATTCCATTATATACTGAGCATCTGTTATTTTTTAAACTATAAAATGGAACTGCCTCTGAACATATCCTATGCCTAGTAATTTCACTAGCCTACAGTGCCCTTCAAACACAGTAATGCTTAAGACACTACCTCTTGGCGGTAGAAAATTTTACACTGCCGTGGTACCTACATAGTCAGCCTCTTGCAACAAAAACCTACCACCAGTGTGACTGATTGCACTCATGGAATAATCTCTGCTGTGTCAGAGATTATGCCAACAGCGGGCGATGGGGACGTCGCGTCTCGACGCCGATAATATTTGAAATAAACTTAAAACAAAATCTAGCTTTATTATTTAAATATTTTATAACATATGCATTATACAAATTATTTTCAATAATATCAAATTGCTTCACTCTTGTAAATTAAATGCTTGTAATGAGTGTCGAGAGCTGGACCCTCGATTCCCTACCATTTTAAGGTAAACTGTTTAGTAGCCACTGCATAGACGTGTTCAATCTACTTCAAAAGAAATTGGGAAGGTTTTACTTCGTTCGTTTTTTTTAATGATATGATGGATTTCGAAAAACTGAAAGATTCCCGATTTCTGTATTTTCTTTATTGTAAAAAGAAAAGTTCTTCATTATTTATATTATATGTATGTTACATTTTCTTATTAATTGAGTAAATTGCTCTTATCCAATGAGTTCCTGGTTCGCCCTTAGGGTTGCGGAGGTCAGATGGCAATCGCTCTGTGTAAAAACTAGTAACCCGTCAAATCCGGATAAGAGTAATAAGCAGACCCTGGGTACATAAAAATATCGGGAATAATGCTAGGATGAAGAAGTTACAGTTTCTTATTAATACCACATTACAATATAGACTAAAGAGGTTGTAGTCTGTGATATAAAGTAATGCTGGTGGATTTTGACGTATCTGTCATGGTGCGTTTTTATTCAAGGGTACATGAAGGATCGTTTTTCGAGATAGTTTTTCGAGTGGTCTCATTCCATTTTTATCTATTTCTCTGAAGACAACTTAGCTTACGAAAGACAATGTGTAGGTTCAAATTTCAAGTCCACATAATTAGTATTTGCTTTATATGTCCATCGGACTCTGACTCTTTTTATATATTTAATTACGTTTTTTGTAAGTATTTTTAAAAAGTTATGAAAAGGTATTAAGATTGTTTCTTAAAAAACAACCTTAACCTTATAAAAATGAGGAAAACGTATTCTTTCAAAATAGTATAAAAATGAAATATAATTATAGTCTGCATTCAAAATCAATCAAAAAAGCCAACTCCGTAGCGCAGAAATGTCCCCTACCACAATTTTTCTAAAACATTTATAAACGTCTTATATTTATATTCACTATGCAGAATAGTGTTTGAAACATAGGATTCTTAATTTCACCGCATTTGTGACTTATCAGACAAGTGTTGTATAAACAATTCAATTCCCGGATTGCGCATCACCGTCGGCAGACAAGAATACCTCTAGGTGTGGTATACCATCAGGTGATGGTAAGCAGTCATTGTAACTCTATGAACTCTTATGATGAATATTATGAACATGATATTTTAAGTACCACGCATAGGAGAGTAAGAATAAGATGGAAAAAAATGAAGAGAAGAGAGTGGGTGAGTGGAAGTCTGGACCTCTGGCACTGTCACTCAAAACGCAATAGTACTGATACTGTTAGTTTAGGCCGATTATGTATGTGGTCTGCACTTTTGGTTACCGAAGCGGTCTTTTTATATGACCACCATGTATGTTACCATTTATATATGTTGAGGCACCTTTTGCCAGTAAAATAGTAACATGTAATGTATCGAAGATCTCATTCAAATTTCCTGATGCTAATCCAAGCCCTCAAAGGGTAAGATTTTTCAGTTTTCAGCAAATAACTTTTTAGTGCTGTTGTTATCACGTTTCTTCTTTTTTTATATAAAAATATTAGCAATGCTTTTTCAAGACATAACTAATATACCTATTGCCCCTCCAAATAAGCTCGAAGCTTGCGCTAGGAGTGGGTACGACAATAGCCCAAGGGGTCAGGATCGAACCCTCGACTCGCGTTAACGGAGCGAAGTCGGCCCTTCTACCGTTGAGCTATTGAGGCTTTTTCTTTTGTGAACAGCAAAATATTAAAATAAATAAAAATAAAGTTATTTGGTATTATTGTGATAATACGCAAATAATACTTCAAATTTTTCAATTATGTGACTCGAGTTTTAGTAAAAGATTACATTTTCTTTATATTTCATTTAACACATCAGTTATTATTTTTTCTTTATATTTTATAAATATCGTGAACAAATAGTAAGGTCTAGCAATTACAGAGAAACAATACAAAATTCATTTTTGACTCCCGCCATATTTACCGCAAAGCCGTAAACAGCTTACATTGTTCTCCGTAATAAAAGATTCTGCGAATCGTTATGTTTTTATTTACATTTCAAAAACATAACAAAATTTACCGTATTTAATTATACTCTGGGTAAATTCTTCGTAATTTCTCAGCTCATTATTACAGGTTTCGCTAGTACGTCATTCAAAGATTTCAACGAAATCATAGAGCCATAAAAACAATGATTCTTTATAAAACTTCTAAACAAAAACAATGTCTAGAAGTCTAGTAGGGCCAACAGCTATACAATCGAAATAAGAAAAAAATATTACGTGTTATTGCAACTAGTTTATGTTATAGTTAAAAAAAATGTTTATTTTTAATTCTATATTTTATAATATTTTCGCTTCTATGAAAAAAGTTATGGACCAAAGTTGCAGAGAATTTAATTTGACAAAGAAAGTGTTGTTTTTTTTCTGTGCAACTCATAGGGTAAACCTTGATTGTACGTAGAAAAGTTTGCATTGCATTTCACGATGGAAGAAAACCCACAAGGCTGACTCCACAAACTGAAGTGCTTTTAAAATATATCATAACTGCTATGAATTATACATATTTTAGTTTGTTATCGTAATATTTGAATTTAAAATTTAAAAGTTTTTATAAATTAAAAGAAAACCCGGTATTTACTAAACCTAAACACAAAGACAACAGGTTACGTAATAAAAAAACATGAGCTAACTATAAATATTTTAAAAAGTTTGTACAAATTATTGAATAAGGTAACAGAGTGCAAAATCCTCGCATCCCATCAAGTGCCTCGTGTAGAGACATTTAGATTGAAACACTCGTTAAAACTGATTTTTGTTACAATGATATAGAATTATAAGTTGCGACAAACATACACAGGTGCAAAGTAAATATATATTTTGTTGTAAGACCGAGTTGTGATTGTCCTTAAGTAACAATACATATAGAGACATCCGGTGCTACTTTAAACGTATTGTAAAGATTTTCCGTAAGGCAGTATGTTGTTTGACATCTGATTGCAGTGGCGAATAAGGCTTTAGGGGAATAATCCTTAAGGCTTTAGGGGCGTGAAATTACAAAGAGGATTGCGCGTACAAAATTTTTTGACGAAAAAATTAACTACCTAAGAAAATTATACTTTATAACTTTTGGTTAGACAAAGCATCGGCATCGCAAGCTACGTCATTTATCGATCGCTTCTATTGTTTTCTTTCTTGCAGCAGTATATGTTACGTTCAATAGCATAAATAAGAAAAAAATATATAATTAAAAGTACCAAAAAAAGTGTAATTTTTTTAAACGCAAATGGCTGCAATTTCGTTTATGTCCAGGGCGCCGTCGACATTTAATCTATCACTTCCTAAATGGAATAAGCAGTAAGACACTTCTTGCACTACGACATCGTTGTTGTATCGAATACAAATTGAATTTTTAAAGTGAAATGCAAATGTAGATCTCAACACTTCCGCCTAATCGAACGCCGGCATTATACTGTGAAAATTATATATCGGTACTTCAACAGTATGTCAGAGTATTCTGTAATGATGAGTGAATTAATGAGCTGAAGAAATTCCGAGGCACAGCTGGTTACCAATTAAACAAAATTTTTAAAAAGGTTTTATTTATTTACCATCATCTTAGAACTCTCCTTACAATATAATCCTAATGACATAGTGTAATCTTAAAATAATATAATACATATAAAGTTTTTTTTCCTAAACTCATTTCCTGAACAGTTAAAGAAATCTATTCCTTTGACCACAAGATTTTGTATCTTTACGTTTTGTCGAGCAAGTTAGTTTAACGTCTTGATATAAGGAACAAAAATGGCTGTCTTTTAAAGAGATCATCAATTCATAGTTATCCTTACTCATATTATAAGTGCGAAAGTAAGTCTGTCTCTCTGTCTGTCGCGATTTTACGCCAAAACTACTGAACCGATTTAAATGTAATTTGGTACACAGATAGTCTAGAGCCTGAGAAAGGATATAAGCTACTTTTTAATGCAATAACAATAAGGTGTTGATCCCTTTTTACGACCCTTTTACCAAAAAGTTGTATGGAAGTCACGTCTTTTTTAAAGCTACTACTTTACTTATTTACCGGCGTCGGGATGTGACGACCCCATCGCCCGCTGTTGGGATAACCTCTGTCACAGCAGAGATTATTCCACCAGTGCAATCAGTCACACTGGTGGTAGGTCGTTTGTTGCAAGAGGCCGGCTAGGTAGTACCACCGCAGTGTCAAATATTCTGCCGCCAAATAGTAATGGTTAGGCATTACTGTGTTCCGGTTTGAAGGGCACTGTACGCTAGTGAAATTACTGGGCAGAGGAGATTTAAGAACTAATATCTCGAGGTTGGCAACGCGTGAGTGGCACGTACTAATGGTACTGCAAGCGCTCATAGGCTACGGCAATCACTAACCATCATGTGGGTCGTATGCTTGTTTGCTTAACTTGTAACATAAAAAAAAAGCTAGAAGCTTAAAAATTATTTCTTAGGCTGTTGATTCGATATGAATAAATATGACATTTAAAGTTTGTTTGTAAGGAGGGCCCACTTCAAGGAATTTCAGAGTTTGTATTTAAATCGTTATTCACGCGGGCGAAGCCGCTGGCAGAAGCTAGTAATTTCAATAGCTGCACATAAGTACTATTATTTAGTCGTAAATATTAGCAATGAAATCGTATCTAATAAAGTGGATGAACATGGATAGCGCATTGGAAAATTATCATGTATTCTTCGTATAAAGTAACGCTATCAGATGCGCTATAAAAACGGCATCGTCAACGTGCCTCATTTCCTTATTCAGGTGTGAACGTAGGGTTGATACATCATTAATATCAATAAAAAAAAATTTGTTAATTAGACTTGTGGTTTTACCAAAACATTTAAGTAGCAGTAGAGCCATGCTTTTCCAAGCACTTTCACAGAAAATCGTTGTAAGTACACACAAACAACGAAGTACTATTGCGTTTGGTGCGATGAGTGAGAGTGCCAGAGGCCAAATCTCCCACCCTCTATGCACCCTTCTTTTTTCCCTTCTTATCCCTTCCCACCTGTCCCTTGGGTTGTCAGCGCACATTTAATACCTCAAGTACAGCAAGTGTTCATAGGTTGCGTAGACTGCTTACCATAAGGGGGAACGTATGCGTGTTTACCAACCGTCATGTAAAGAAAGACTTTTTCGTTACCACTACGCCATAATGTCGTCTTTTACATATTTATAATTGTAGACAACCCTTAAAAAATCCCAGTTGCTTCATAAATACCGGAAAATGAGCCGGGACGCAGTACGATACCGACCTGTCCACGGGTAATTGGAACGTGCATGCTTCACGTCAGACGATGTCTATTGATTTGAATTCTTTAAGTCTCTTTTCTTTCATTCTGACGGTAGAAAATAAGTATGGCTTATCTCTGAGCTAGAGTAAGTTAAAATTAGCTTGTTGTTTTGTTGTAAGCTGCTACCGGCTATGATGCAAATCTTCTATAATTTAAGTTGACGGACAAAATTATTAACATAGAATATAATACTTTCTATTTTCGTCCTATATTGTTTTAAATTATAAATATAAACAAAGTTTTTAATACTTTCGTTCTCAAAGTTCGTTTTAAACAAAACCACAATTCGATTCGATTTCAAAGGTTCGGTGCCCAAAGCAAACGTGGCACAAAGAGAAGCAATTATTTCGCAACATTACTTTATCCTGGCACACTTTCTACTGAAAAATTATTAAAGAGAAAATACGTACATATCTAAGTATCCTAACCAAGCTTTAAGGATTGCTGAAATAAATTCGAGATACACATGCACAAAACTTATAATATCACATCTTATATATCTTTTTTTTTTGGTTTATTTAAGGAGTTTAAGCCGAACAGGACTGTGTCACTCCATAGAACCAACACACAATAAAATAATTAAACAAAAACTTTACAAAATATTTCAACACACAAAAGAGGTAATCTTAATAGAGTTTAATTAAGTACTTTGTCTTCGCATATCCACTCTGACCATTTTATACAGCATTTTAGCTGCTTTAGAAAGAGGAACATCTTATATATTAAATTTATAAAAACTTATCGATCAGAAGTCATAAGCAACATTATAGTATTAATTATTTATTGCCTAAAAACAGTAGGTAACATTATAACTTGTGGTAGGCCTTTTATTGCGCTAGTACACCTAGGTAGGTACCACTGGAGTGTCAGTTATTCTATCGCAAAGCGGCAAACTGTGTTTTGGTTTCAAGGACTCTCTAGCTAGTCAAATAATGGAGCAAAAGAGATTTAAGAACCCATATCTGGCAAGGAAGGAAGGTTGGCAACGCGTAAGTGACACCTTCAAATGTATGCTGTTGCAAGCGCTCATACATAGTTACCATCAGGTGGGTCATATGCTTGCTTGCCAATTTAGTCACATAAAAAAATACTTATATTATAAGCTACTGGTCAACTGCAGCTTTATTGGATATGAAACATGTGGAAGAACTCAGTGGTAATCATGATATTGGATAAATGGTTCAAGTTCTCGTGTATATGATGTCTCCATTTAAAGGCGTCGGGATGTGACGACCCCATCGCCCGCTGTTGGGATAACCTCTGTCACAACAGAGATTATTCCACCAGTGCAATCAGTCACACTGGTGGTAGGTCTTTTGTTGCAAGAGGCCGGCTAGGTAGGTACCACCGCAGTGTCCAATATTCTGCCGCCAAATAGTAGTGCTTAGGCACTACTGTGTTCCGGTTTGAAGGGCATTGTACGCTAGTGAAATTACTGGGCGAACGAGATTTAAGAACTAATATCTCGAGGTTGGCAACGCGTGAGTGGCACCTACTAATGGTGCTGCAAGCGCTCATAGGCTACGGCATCCACTTACCATCAGGTGGGCCGTATGCTTGTTTGCCAACTTCTAACATAAAAAAAAAAAAAAATGCAAGGTGTAGGGATGGAAACATAATGTAACCATTTATATTTTTACTCAAAACGGGACAAAACATCTATTATCGCAAGCAGATATACATTTTTTTTTTTATTGGGATACTGTGAGGCCCCGCCGAAAAAGGGACAGCCCTGTTCAAAAAAAACGTATGGTCACTTTATGAATGTACAATGTACTTCGACAGTCATGCTGAAGAATCATGACAGCGGTAACTGGGAATTTTTGCCCATTTCAGGACTGGTTGACATTTCATATGATATCATTTAACAGGATAATCCCGCTGGTTCCTAGACATGTTACGACTCAAACGGGAATTGGTTCTACGTTCAAATCCAAATTTTTGGAGAGGAACTTCTAATGCGACTTCCAACAATGTTGCGTTAAATGTTTAACGCTAGTAGCGTCCAATATTCCAACGCACGAGGGACGGAGAAAGAAAGATACACAAAGGTACAAAACAGGAGAGAGAAAGAGAGTGAGACGGTAGATCCCAAGCACATGCACGTGGTATTCTTGCTATGCAGCGAAGTAAACATTGTTAGCGTCGTGAAATTAGCTGAAATATCTACTTGTTGATTATATAATATAAGAAATTGTAAATAATAAAGATTTGGATATTTCTCCACTCGAAAATGACAATTAAAAGATGCGATCAATTATGAATTGTAAGCATTTTTAATAAAGTTTGTCTTAAAGAACCAATATGATTTCACTAAAAATCAATTTCAACCCCCTCTTATTTTCATTTCCACATTACGAAGTTTCACTTCTTCCGCACGGAGGGACTCCACGCACTATTTTTAATTTAATATTTATTGTAATTAACAACCGCCATTTTCGATTTTCAACGCTTTTCAGCAAGAACAATATGACTTTAAGATTATTTTCTTTAAAATAAAAATTGCATGTTTGAAAACTAATTAGAAAACTTAATTATTTATTATGTGTCGAGTACTCTTTGTTAAAATTTATATTGTTTTAGCGCTTCAAAATTGTTTAGCTTTTAATTTCATGTTCAAGCCAAGTTATTATTAAGTAAATAAAAAGCGATGAAACGATTTTATATTTAGAAAATTATGATCAGCAATTATTATTTCAAAAATAAAATTTAATACGAAAAGACGCATAGTCATGAGAGAACTTTTCCATCTGGCAAAACTTTTTAATAAGAAGGATCAACAAATAAAATTATAGTTTAAGAAACAACACAAAATTATGATGACAGCTTTCATATAATACTTCAACAAATTCCTTACGTTATCATAAGATGACGAAGATAATAAGTACTATTTTTATATCCTCACAATGATTTTTTGCGCTCCGACTAATATTCCAGAAAGTATACTCAACCTGAAGTCTGCTTTTACTGCAAGCTTTTCTTGGTCGAGTCATATTACTTGTCTTCCCCGCTCGGTAACGCTGACTTTTACAGTAGGCTCCATAGCAAAACACATTCAGAAAGTAATATATCTATCACTATTTTGCATATGTCCCAAAAAAGATTTTTCCTACCTGGATGAAAAGTTCACTTTTAGTTTCTGTTACGAGGGACAGTGCCCAATTCCCGCCTGGCAAGATGACACTAATTAACTTACTTCCCGGTAACCTAGCAACCATATATCTCTCGTACCAGGGATTAAAAGCGAACTTTTCATAGTAGGAAAAATTGTATACGCACCATGTGAGAAATGTAAGACATTGCCACCCGCGATTATAGCGATTGTCACGCTCACCTCCGGTTCGGATGACGGCGATTGTCATTAATCAATTTTATTGGCAATTTACTATATGTCGCCAGTGAGAAAGTACCACTTTTTCCGGGGTTTGTAATGTTCTATTTGCCAAAATGGGATGCCAAAGTTTATAAGCAAAATTTCGTAATTACAGTCCTTTGATGCTATCAAATTCACCGATTCATTTCCGTTGTACTCGTTTTACTCTGTGAATAACGTATGAACTCGAAATTATAACTTTTAATTTAATCATATAACGTCAAGTTATTGTGGGGAGAATGCCATGTCAAAAGTTTTTATTATGAGTTTATTAATGTTTCATTTTATTATTTTTAGTCGATGTTGTACTTAATATTTTCTTTAATAATAGGCATATAATGTATTAATAGTAAACATATTATGTAGTTATTAAAATCGTAATTTGTATAATTTATTAATAATAACATCCGCGATTATACCCCACTTAGACCCGTGCCTTATCAGTGTCAGAAATTTTAAATCTCATCTACATCGAAATCTATATATATAAATAAAATTGAATTGTCTGTTTGTAATTCCAAATTAACAGATTTTCACTAAATGCATATGAAAGTCTACGTTACTTACATAAAAAAATTCTGTCTGTCCGTTTGTCTCAGCTAATCTCTAAATGGCAGCACCAATTTTAACGGGGCTTTCACTGGCAGATAGCTGATGTTACTCGTATAAGGAGTAACTTATGCTAATTTTATTTTAGAAAAAGAATTAAGGCTAAGTCCAATAAAGAAAATTCGGTACACAAAGCGAGCGAATCCACGGGCGCAGCTAGTTATATAATATAAAAAGGTACTAAACAGACATACTCGTACATATGGTTATATATTCTCATTATTTTATTAATATGGATTTTAATCTAAAATACAGTGTTTTTGAACGTAATCCTTATCTTGTTTCAAACTTCGTTTAATTATAAAGATGAGTTATTCGATCTCCTATTATGTCCGATTATTCAACTGAAAATAGTTATTGTTATAAGCAAACGATGGCTAATGTCTATTTATAAGCATCATGAATACAAGTACAATCTAATCAATAAATTCTGGACTTTCGTCTCCATTGAAATAATTAAGTAATATAATATGAACAAAGAGAAATAATAATTACCAGTCAAGTGCGTTGTGGACGACGAACAGTCGAAACTTAAGGGTTAAGCAACTTATCGATGAAGGAATTATGATAACAGCTTACATATCTCTAAAATTTGTAGATTTTTTTAAAAATAAATGTGGTTGAAAGTTCTTTTCATAATCTACATCCTCAATTATTTCCAGAATTTTACATCCCATAGTTAAAAAGTTAGAGACGGGGTACACAATTTTTATAACTTTAAGAGCTAATATCTCAACAGCTACTAACTTAATCAAAATAATCAA
This sequence comes from Hestina assimilis, assembly GCA_023373885.1. NCBI lineage: Eukaryota > Metazoa > Arthropoda > Insecta > Lepidoptera > Nymphalidae > Hestina > Hestina assimilis. The sequence goes on along the minus strand of CM041750.1, from coordinate 2,254,055 downwards.
AATCAAACCTCCTTATCATTTTTAAAGACCTATCTAAAGATATCACACACGTTGCCATACGATGAATTTTGTTTTTCAACCATCGGTTACATGTATGAATACTTCTTATATATTTTAGAATTTGACTACAAAATTGTGTAGCGGTCCACAGAATACACTTATTTACTAAATTTCGTATAGACAGAGCCAATAGTCTCTGAGTAAAATGACTGTGACATACGGACGGACGGACGGACTTAATGAACTATAAGGATTCCGTTTTTCCCATTTGGCTACGGAAACCTAAAAATTATATCTAATTAAGAAAAACACGATACCAAAATTTTATGTAATATTCCTACTATACTTGAAAATTATGTGTTTCAGTACAAAGAGTAACCAGAAAAATGTTTCCGTTTTCTTATGTAATGACTAATGAGACATTCGTAAACAACTTTTGTAATCAGCTAATGGGACGTCTTAGTGTATCAAAATGTTACATAATCCTATTAGCTAAACAAGTTTTCACTTGGCTCTTGATAGATTTTCAACTTGTCTTAAACTTTGGGTATGACTTACTCACAATTAAACTTTTTACAAATAAAAATTGATTTAGATTTTTAAATAATATTTTGGTTTTGCAAAACAGCTTAGTATTTTTCGGCAATAAAGATATTTATCTTAGTCATATTTGACCCCAAAAAGGCAAGGCCTTAAAAATCTGGTGGTATGCCTTTTATTTAAGAGCTTGGCTACGTACGTATAAAATTACCGATTTTTTAGATGATAAATTTAAAAAAAATATGATAAGTGTATAATGGTGTATGTATAATGTTGTGGTTGATTCTTTATAATGATTGTAATAAATAAATTTCTGGATGTATAATTTTTTCTATTTTAATTCAATTTATTAGATTAAAGTTTAATTCTATTTGTATTAATTATTTAACTTTTTTTTAATTAATGAAATATATGAAACGATGTATTAATTATAATTAACTATGTACAATTTATACTTTTACTATCCATGAAATGTATTAATGTAACTTTTAATCTTAATGTATGCTTAAAATTTGCACGCCATAAATGGCAGAATATGATTGTACAGGACATTTTAATTTAAGAACCATTTGTATCTACCATATTCTTGCAAATAAATTATTATTGTTATTATTATTATTATAGGAAGTAGGCTTCGCAGTGTCCGACATTACTGTGTTTTGGTTTGCAAGAGACTGTAGCTATTGAAATTACAGGGCAAAGGATATTTAAGAAACAATATCTTGAGGTTTGCAACACTTGAGTGGCACCAAATTGCTTCCTGGCCAACTTGCACAAAAATAAATTATCTTAAAGTGTTGGTCGTGAGTGTGAATCGACGAAATGAAAAATGTATATGAATATCTTAGCTTGTCATTGTGTATGTTTTTCGGATCCCCGACACAGGTTTTAACCTAATCCTAATGGGCCGTTGAGTATGTAGTGTTTATTTATTTATTTTTATATTAATATCGTGCTACTTACTAATGTAATACTAGTGAAATTACTGGGCAGACGAGATTTAAGAACCAATATCTCGAGGTTGGCAACGCGCGAGTGGCACCTACTAATGGTGCTGCAAGCGCTCATGGGCTGCGGCAACCACTTACCATCAGGTGGGCCGTATGCTTGTTTGCCAACTTTTAACATAAAAAAAAAAATGCATCAAGAAATCTAAATCCATACCTCACATATCTTAATCATTGTTCAAAGAAACTATACCCACTTATCGAGATAAAAGCGTATTATCGTCAAACATTAGTAACATAAACAGTAGATGATGATGGCAAAATTTCGTGGCAAAAGTACGTCATTATTTTGTTTCGTTTTGACGAAATTTCTTACGTTATCTTATAATGAAATAATAAATTTATCTCCTGAAAGCGCTGTTATCAATCTTTTTCATTACTTACCCCTAGATTATATTTATAATTTTTGAAAAATATCTCGACTTAAATCGTTAAAGCATTATATCTTCAAAATGGCGCGGTAGTAATTACTTATGAATATGTGTATATAAGTAAAAGTTTTATAAGCATGTGTTGAAATTAATATTATTAAAACATATTTAGCATTAAAAAATATATACAAAATATACAATATTTAAAACGACATATCCAAAGAGAATGGCGGCAAGAATGCAAGCTGCATTTTTCTGCTGAATCTAAATATACATAAATCTATAAACGATATCAAATACTTTGTATTTGAGTAAAAATCAGTAAGTGTAAGAAGAAAATACAAAATTCCACAACATTACATTTGAATGTTCAACCCAAGCTTTAGTAGTAAAATAAAAAGTAGTAAATTTTCCATTTGGCAGTTTTCAAGTTTAAGGGTTTAAGCTCTTTGCAGACTAAAAATTACAACTATAAAGTAAGTATTTTCTTATTTTATCTTCAAGCACACTATACCATATTTATGTTATTATTCATAAACCAGGTGATAGTACATTTTGTACTGAGTGACAATAACACCTTTCTAAGTTACTATAACTTTGTGTTAAAAAAGGGACAAATCTAACGGAGGCTTAATTTTGTCCTATTGCTTTAAGTTCCTTAGCTGCTTCGGGTCAAAACTTTACAAGGATTGTGTTCAACAGAATAAAAACCTTCGATGACGCCGAAATCCTGATTACCAAATAATTTGGGTTTGGAACTACTTACTAATAAAGTATATCACATAACATAGCTAAAATATATTTAGTTTAGTTGGCAATGTACATTTAGATAACTCTAGCTTACTTCCTATCAAATAGCGCCCGTAAACCCTAATATATATACTTTTGATGACTTACCCCTAATAAGGAAGTCCAAAAAATAAGAGTAAATGAAATATATAAACCGGAAACAGTACACGTATCTAATTCTAACTTTGTAGATTTAGGGCAGTGTTATCCGGTTATTTCCGGCGCGGAATATTCAAAGTTAGGCTTATAAGCAGATTCCCACGAAAAACTACTGTTTACTTTTATGATCATGAAGGAAAATAACTTAAACTCTAACAGAAGAGTATCAACTCAAAATAAATTATTAAAAAACATTTCCTCATTTTACTCTTTGGACGAAATGAAAGAATGGTTAAAATAAATAATTATTAACGGAATTAATTTCATATTTTCTAATATAATATATTTAATGAAATCAATATTTCGAACTTCATTTGTTTCCTTCACATGTTGATGATATAAGGTCATTAGCCATTTGTTAGTAATTTTCATCAAAAGCCTCTTACTGTAAATAATCTAATGGCAAACGAGCACACCACCATACTTATGGAAATCAGGTACCGTTGCAAATAAAATCTTGCTACACCATTAGTGTTACATACGCATTGCTCTCAAGAAGAAGAAGGAAGAAAAAGTACAACAAAAGGTATGGCACTTAAATGTACCAAGATCATATTATTTATATATACAATAAGTTAATATAAATTGTATTGAATTCCCCTGATGCTTGTCCTTACAGGCCAGAAATATTGGTCATGAAAATAACCAGCAATGAAATATCTCTAGCAACTATCAACGCCCGATATAAACGCCCGATATCAGCCGAATTGTTGCCAAGCATAACGCGCGCGTACCTGCATCTAAAGATTAAAATATAAATATGGATGATGAAAATTTTAACTCCTAATGATTTTAATATAGTATATTCTCAATGTTTCAGCTAAATGCGACTGATTCGTTCAATAGCTTGGTATTAAAAGTATCCCGATTTACGTATATTTTAGAGGAACAAAACCTCAATATTTATTTATGATGTCAAAGTAATAGCTCTTTAAGATATTAATAATAGCTCTTTATCGAATATTAATTTATAAAATAAAGGAAATTTAACAGTAAATCTGTTTATTTAATCTGCTTTTTTATATTTAAAATCTTAAAAATTAAAAATTATTATTCAAAGATACGAAAGCAGAATGTCTATCCTACTATAAATATTATAAACGTGAAAGATTCGATGGATGGATGTTTGTTACCTTTTTGCGTAAAAATGGGCACTTACATAGCTTGTTAGCATGCTTAACACACGGGTCTTTTCTCTGGACAATATTGTGTTCCCGTGGGATTAACAAAAAACTACATTAACGTGAGCACACGCCACGGGTACATCTAGTGTAATTTGACATCATCACTATCACTATATATATCATAGTATAAAACAAAGTCGCTTTCTCTGTCCCTATGTATGCTTAAATCTTTAAAACTACGCAACGGATTTTGATGCGGGTTTTTTTAATAGATAGAGTGATTGAAGAGGAAGGTTTATATGTATAAAAAGCATCCATTAAATAGTGGAGAACACAAAAATAATTTTGAGGTTTCTAATGTGATGTCGTAAATAATTACATTTAACGCGTGCGGGCCACGGGCAGTAATGAATAAATCAAAACTACTGGATCGATTTTAATCATTTTTTCAGTGAATGACATAGGCTATATATTTTATACCCGTGCGAAGCCGGAGCGGGTCCGCTAGTAATTATTATAATAGAATTTAATTAACTTTTATATCACTTAAAATTTAATAATTTTTTAATTAATGTAACTCACTGCTGTTTGCTATTATTAATGATTATTTTTTAACTTTGAAGACTGCACTGGTTACTGAATCTTTTTATTATTGTTAAATTTATATGTTTTTCTTAAACTGTTCGTCTTCGGTATATAAATTAATAATTAGAAATATAAATGAAACACTTTATATATATTGTGCTTAATCATTTATTTATTGATACACAATCTTTATTAAAATTTGCTCAACTACATTATAATTCACAATAATTTTATGATGGTAAACTTACGTTATACAATCGGAACAAGGGTGACATAACACTTAATATAACAAACTCATACTAATATAGTAAGCCTCTGTAGCTCTATATGTCTTGATGGCGATATTAGGCTCTAAATATAGATAAAAAAATTATAAGCGCCCATTCACTTATAATTTTTTTATCTATATTTAGATTGTGGATAATTTTAATTGTGGAAGCGAAGATGTGGGAAAACGATAGTGTTTATGAAATATATTTTAATGATGAAGCTCGGGTTCAATGACCTTATAGTTCAGTGTATGTGCACTTGTGCTATGTTCAGATAAATTGCAAAAGTATCGGATAAGTGCATAAGCAGTCGATATTCTTTTACATTTTAGAGGGAAAGTTCGCTTTCCAATGCCGGATCGGAACTAAGATTTACACAATTATAGGAATAGTTCAATAGCGTATTAATATTATAGTGTTATATTTTTAAGTTGGTGAAAAATCAGGTACTTCTTTATTACATACACAAATATAAAAAAAATTTAAAACATATTATATAGAATTTAATAAAACCATAAACAAAAAATCCAGCCTTTCATAATAATAGAGAAAAAACATGCTCTTAATTTGTTTTATAATTGACGAAATCTACAGTAATTGTAATGGGAAAATTTAGTTTGAAATATTTATAATCGTCTAAAACAGTCGAAATATATTTAACGAAATAAGCTTGACTAGTTTTATACATAGATTTAAAAACATGTAAAAACCTTTCCATTTGTTATACAAGAAAAAAAGAACATTAAAACGAAATCCTACGTTTAATTTTAGTGTGAAAATATGAAAAAAATGCGTTTCATATAAGAATAGGACTGAAAAATCCGCCATCTTGAACCGGAATGGTCAACAACTTCAGACTTTTTAGTACAATGTGCAAAAAACGAAATAACGATCACGTTTTGTGCCAACGTATTTAAATAAATCATAATATTTTTTATAGTCATAAGCCCTATTTTACTAATTTAGGCCAATGTTCACCTTTAATGCATAATATGTCACTGCTGTATAATACTTACACAAAACAAGCGACGGAAATTGATATTTTTAATTAACAGCTACTCACAGTTTCGGCAGAAAAGTATTGATAGTATTAAGAAAATAATTTATTTATTTATTTTAACATAATTATTTGGTATGGTTTACGGTTTATTGTGCTAACGCTACTTTTACTTGGTTGTCAGTATGAAGTTAGTTACGAGTCCAGTCCTACTGTTGTTTGAAACGCACTATACGATATATTATAAAATCAAGCTTCTTCCGTTAACGCCTTTATTCTTAATTTACATTTTATTATTAAACCGTAATCTCAGATTTTACAAGTTTTCAATGAAGTAACCGTCTTCGTTGTTTACTCGTGACCTCCTGTAGTTATCCATCTGTGGGAAAAAAATTAAATAAATATATAAACGCTACACACTCAACAGCGCCCATCCTAATGGGCTATATCCAGTGTCGAGGACGAACACACACAGACCGGAAAACATGCTTCTATGGTCAATACAAACATCTACACCGAGCTTGAATCGAACCCGTGATCTGTGGCGCTTAAGGCAGGTTTGCTACCGCTGCGCCACAACGTCGTTAAGATTTATTATATGGTATGAAGTTTGTGAAGACAAGATTTTGACGACGACAGTCATAATTGTTTAAAGTTTGTTTTAATTTTTTTTATTTCTGATCATTGCCATACATATTCTTTGAAAATTTAACTAAAATTTGATATTAACTTATCAAAGAAGTGGTGGTCTTACCCAATACTTGAGAATGTTTCGTAGTTTCATTTTAACAGCATCGCCCACGTTATTTTCCTCCCGATCGTAAGCGCCTGTGATCAAAAATATTTTTTAATTATCTTATATTATTTTTCATATACTCTATCATCAACACATAGTATAAAACAAAGTCACTTTCTCTGACCCTGTGTATGCTTAAATCTTTAAAACTACGCAACGGATTTTGATGCGATTTTTTTAATAGATAGAGTGATTGAAGAGGACGGTTTATATGTATAAAAATAGTGGAGAAAAAAAAAAATTTTTGAGGTTTCTAATGTGATGTCGTAAATAATTACATTTAACGCGTGCGGGCCACGGGCAGTAATGAATAAATCAAAACTACTGGATCGATTTTAATCATTTTTTCAGTGAATGACATAGGCTATATATTTTATAACCGTGTAAAGCCGGAGCGGGCCGCTAGTAACATATAAGTATAACTGATAATCTAAAAACATTGATCGGTAATTCATTATAAATTTACATTAGTATTTATATAATGACTTAATTTTGCCCATGACTTAGACCAGGTAAATAACTGTTTTTAAAGAGAAACCCTATATGAAATAATTGGTTGTATAAACATTCATTCTCTATTTCAACCGTTAGAAGTTTTGTTTTCGAGACAAAAAGCCTATAACTGTCTCCACAGTCTCATGTACTTTTATACCAAAATTTTTTTTTCAGTGTCACAAACAAACAAACTCACTTTCGCATTTATAATATTAATATATAAGTAAGAATAAATTAATGCTGTACATAATATACATATTTTTCCTATAAAAAGACTGTAACATTATATTTCCTTTCTACTTCAAATTTCTGCTAATCTGAATTTTTACGAGTATATTTCGGTATGATACAATCAAAAAAGATTCAAAAGAAACCTATCGCAATTATTTGCTTTTTTATAGTCCATTTAGGACAAATATTTTTCACTCAAAACGAAATTCTAGTCCACTAGTCACTAATAAATGTAATTATACCAGAATGTAATCCAAAACTTCTTTATTGATATCTCATAAACATGAAACTATTGCATCGATTGGTACTTCACATGTTACAAATTATTATCTAGACATAAGTCTAGAATAAAATCCTTCTACGATCTGACTCCATCGAAGCGTAAACCTCAAGTCGTTAAACCAATCTCCTCGTAAACATTTTCTCTTAGATCTTCATTGTCATCTCTACTTATCGCCATTAGAAGTCAGATTATCGTTTTAAATTTTATCATCCTTTCACATCATAAATTGTTATCTATTGGACGATATTTATTATATTCCATTAGATTGTAATAGAATACGTGGACATTGTTGTCAATATATTAAAGATTTAAAAATACATATTTTAATATAAAACCTTCTAGTAATACATAAACAATTAGTGCATGCAAATCTCCACATTTAGGCTGCGTTTCCACGAGAAATGTGCGAGAATGCGTAGCCAGGGATGTATGTCTTAAACCCAATCCTGTTTGTGTCTTTTACCATATGAAAAAACACGCCTTTATAGAAAATCTAATTTGAAATGGGAAAATAAATTACAGCTTAAATAGTGTTAATAAGTAAATATGTATTTTATTGTAAAAAAACGTGCTTTTCAAGACATCTTTGCAGATTATCATACCTGTCAATCACATATTTATGACTATTGACACCAAACACCCTAAGTTTATTTACAAGAAAATACATTTTTTAATTTAGATTATTGAAAATATAATTCAATTTTAATTTTTAGTTGCATTTTTTAAATTAAAAATATCATTGGCCATTGATAAATATGCAAAATTTGTATTTAATCCGACGTTGCAAACTGAGCATCAAACTAGTAGGTCCGAACCGGAACAGTGGTCAAACAGTACCTATAAGCATTCTGTGATATCTTACCACCATCTCTAACAGGAATGATATCGTCTCCTGGCAGGATGCCATAACCAGAGTGAGGGTACACGGGATGAGGAGGAGTCTCCTCTTGACCAAGCTGTCGATTCCCAATCACGTCGGAATTCGAAGACTGTAAAAAAGAACATCATCTACCTGATAATTTTTATATTAAAAAAACACTTCCAGCCGCATAGTAATATTCTGACATATAATATAAAAAGACAATATGCTATTTTGCTTTATAATCCAAATCACCCAACCGATTTTTATTAAAAAAATATATGTGACGTACCCTGAATGTATATTGATAGATAATTATTATTAATTTATTGTTTACCAGATATAAGAGGGTATTGGTAGATAATTATTTTTGTTATATTGTTTCTAAGATATAAGAGGGTAGTAAAAGAGAAAAATAAAAATGACATACCGACTAACTTTGAAAAGTGACCTGAGGGTCAGCTAATTTCAGGATGTGCAAGACTCAATCTAAAATTGTCGATCGACGAGTTAACACGTAAAAATTAATAAAAACTGTATTGTGAGCTATAAGAAGTTTATTTATTAGTCTAAGGAGAAGTTAACAAATATCTTTTCGAATAAAAAAAGAATATTTAAAATCGGTTCATAAATGACGGAGTTCTTAGGTAAATTCGAGCCCATAAAACTCACTCTTAGGGATGGTAGTTTCTTGAAATTTTTATGGGTCAAAAAGTGAAGTATACCCTTACAAAAAAGAAATACAAATCAGTTAATAAATTTCGAAGTTTTGAGCGCGCTGAGGTAACGGATATAAAAGAATACAACCAAATTAAGATCCTCGTTTTTTTAACTCTGTTGAAAAACTACTTATACTAAGACGAATTTCACAAGAATTATATCACTATCCTATACATGTGGTATATGTACATAAAACCAATTACCCATAACGTAGAAATTAATAAATAAACAATGTTATGAATACAAAGTTCGTTTGACCTCTGGCGTAACACACACAAGAACAAAGTCTCGTTCGTTAGTTTGTTTACAACAGCAAGCAAACTCCCTGTGGGTATATTAAAGAGGACACGCACACATGCAAAAATTTCACACGTAAATATTACACATGCCTAAATTAAAAAAATAAAATCGTTTACTATTTTATAAATAAAATAAAAAGGCAAATTGGGCAAAATATTGAAGTTATTGCCAACAAATAGAATAAAAACTATTCTACTGATAATTCTTCTTCGCACGAACGTAATTTTAATACCCTAAATCGAATAATAAAAAAAAAGTTCCACTTGCGGCGTGATAAAACCATACAGTTTTTTTTTTGAGTTCAACTTAAAATATTTTCTTATTTGTGCTTTTGATTCCACAAACACTATCATAATATGTCGGGGAGTTGACTATCATGATGACTCGGCAAGGAAGTCTATGTTAACTATATTCAAATAGATATCATTTTGAGTAATTCTGGATTGATACGCGTTAATAATAAAGTAAATATAACTTTATTAAAATTGAAAATAATTAGTATTCGTAATAATAATAAAACATAATAAAAGCTACACACTCAACGGCCCCCATAATGATAGTGATATCCCCTGTCGGGGTCTGGAAACATTCACAAAGACACTCAGACCGGAACACATGGATGATGGTCAGTAGAAAAATTTGCTCCGAGCGGGAACGAAGCCGCGACCGCCCTTAATTCGCTACTGTATTACCACAATGTCATTAATTCATAAAATATTTCGCTGAGGAAAGTGGGAAAGGTTTATTTTCTAAAAATAAAAATAACTTACATCCATTACATTCGAGTCACCAGATCTCTTCCCGTGACCACCGAAGCACGAGTGACCGAAAGCTGAACAACCACCTATAAAATTACAATTTCTTTATTATCTACATACATAAGTCTGTTTGTAATATCAAAACGTAATACCGGAAAGTGTATATAGTACTTATAGCAAAGAAACAATGTCTGTTTGTTCCGGCTAATCACCAAAACGATTTGACCGATTTTGACGGGAGTTTAGCTAATTTTACAAAAAGTAGCTAACATGTTTTTTTTTATTTAAACAAATAAATTTATAAACGCTACACACTCAACTGCCCCATTAAGATTTAAGTTTAAGAAAATTGCGGTACGATTTTTTTTGTCGTTTTGAAGTTAATTTAATCTCACTACCGTCGTCAATGTCTACTTACATAATTACCTCATTTAATAACAGTAATTAAATTATTTCGAACAAAATATTAAAATCCGATAAGCTCACGTCTATTTTGATAATCATATTCAACTTACATTAGATACTATTAGTATATTTTGGCATTTCCTTATTTCAGTTTGTACGAAGTGAAATTACTGGTCAAAGTAGATTTTTAAGAACCAATATCTCTCATAGGCAACGACAACCGCTTACAATTAAATGGGTTGTATGTATTCTCGCCAACATAATCACAGAAGAACAATTTATCTATTTTTAAGTCTATAATTCTCGATAAGACTCTACTTCGGGGAGTGTGCTGATGAGCTCCATGAACTCATACCGCCATCGCCGTTTTTCTACCGGGATACCAGGCGTACTGCGGGGTACCACCCATATCTGGTCGATATACCTAATATCCAAAGTATGCGCTTTCGTTCGTCATTCATAATGCGCACGGCCAGGGATTGGAATGCTCTTCCGGCGTCTGTATTTCCGAATGCATACAACCTGAACCTCTTCAAGGTGCGACTACATAGGCTTCTCTTGAGTAAGCTCGCTCCAACGTAGACCTCATCTATGCTTTCACGCTCGATGGAGGTCAAGAGCTTACCCATTTTGAATTAAAAAAATAAAAATTTTAACAAAATGTCAAATGTACACCAAGCTATTATTGAAACTTGAATAATATATCGCTGTTCTTTGAAATCGAATAATCATAGTCTTTACGTAAGAAATACATTATTATCTATTGTAGAAAATAATTGTCCGTCCTTGGCCTACATAAATTCAAACTAGAATTCAAGGGATCCCATGAATACATATTTCGGCAAGTCATTACAAATATAATAAAATATTGATGAAAATGATTTTCGGAAAGGAATTCTGTTATGAACACACATTTTGACCTAATTAAACTATAAATATTGAATGACATGACCTTTTAAAAAGTTTCAAGAAACAGCTTTAAGGCTTTGTTACACTGGTGGATTGCGAGCACGTTCAAAACGAAGCGATCAGCGAGGCCAGCGACGAAGCCCTTATATAGTTTAGCACTAGATCTTGAAGAAACGAGGAAATATAAGAGCTGAGTCTCTTAAGGGTTCGTAGCACAACTACATCTATAAATTACTTCTTCTTCTTCTTATCAAGTGGTTAGTGGCCAACCTAGTGTCAGAGTGGTTCAGGTCGCCCGTATAGGCCTCTGACTTGACTCTTCTATTATTTTCAATTTGATAACAGTCGGGACCGTCATTTTGGTGGAGGTGCTCAGATGAAATATCGATCACGCCACCGATCCACTTAAGCCATCGATCGTTTACCGATCAGTGAGCACACCCATTTATGAGCTTCTCCATAAATGAGTGAATTTTATGTATTTTACTTAATTTTCTATTATAAAAATAAAGATGTAGTCCATCTTATCAAAGGCACAAATTAATTTCGATTCCATTAAAAGTCTATAAGTTGTCAAATTATAAGATTTACAAACGACATGAAGTCAGTCGCAAGTCAATACTAACAAGATAAGTCAATTCCAAAACCGACCTTTTATTCTTCTCATGAATATACCCAAAAAACTGTGTAAGGAAGCAAAATCAAATCAAGAAGAAATGATAATTTCACATGAAATTAGTTTATTCTTATTTCGTCTTTATTTCTATACGTTTCTCTTTTCTTCTTCCGGAACGAAAGCATAAAGGTTTTAAAAATGACGCGTTTTAATAACCACTTATAAGGACCATTGGGTTAAACTCGTACAAAAAACGATGTGACAAGCCTTAAATTATTTTTTTAATAATCTATAGCTCTTTAGGTAAGTTTCCTTAAAACAAAGAACCGGTAAGAATCGTTTGCATACAAACCGTTTGGATCAGTTTACTTAGTTTATTTGGTTACACGTGACCTTTGTGGACCAGCGCTATTGGGAAAGCTCAAACACAGGGTGTGTTTAAATTTTATTACCGGGACATGACGAAAACCTTTGTAAGAATACTTTGTTACTATTTGGAATGGACAAAGACAATTTTACTATTAAGGATCAGCTTATATTGACTATTTTTGACAGTCATTTTTTTCGGTGGTCATCTCTGACACTACATTTTTTTTTTTTTTTTTTAAGTTGGCAAACAAGCATACGGCCCACCTGATGGTAAGTGGCTGCCGCAGCCTATGAGCGCTTGCAGCACCATTAGTAGGTGCCACTCACGCGTTGCCAACCTCGAGATATTAGTTCTTAAATCTCGTTCGCCCAGTAATTTCACTAGCGTACAATGCCCTTCAGACCGGAACACAGTAGTGCCTAAGCACTACTATTTGGCGGCAGAATATTGGACACTGCGGTGGTACCTACCTAGCCGGCCTCTTGCAACAAAGACCTACCACCAGTGTGACTGATTGCACTGGTGGAATAATCTCTGTTGTGACAGAGGTTATCCCAACAGCGGGCGATGGGGTCGTCACATCCCGACGCCTTTAAAACAGGTTTTAAAAATTTAACTAAGAAAAGCTCTATTATCCCCCAAAAATATATTTGAAAATATTTCTTAGTATATTAAATTGTGGTCTAACTTTATTTACAACCAATATCACAAGATATTTACAATTTTTACAATAATTAAAACTGTACAAATCATGTCCACGGAGATATAAAATGATACTATCAAAAGAACTCTTGCCACGATCGACATTCCCGCTCTTATTGACGCATTTGAAATTAGTAGAGATGGCAGTAATAGACCTGATGGTCTGGCTGGTTCCCTGGAAAAGGTTCCCTTTTTCCAGGGAACCCTTTTGTGGGACGCCACTTGTGTTGATACATTGGTCCCGTCTCATGTCAGGAGGCAGTGTTACGTGTGGTAGCCGCTGCGGATAAAGCTAAATTCTGCAAGTTACATGTTTGTTCCTTTTGCTATAGGAACACTTGGGCCATGGAGCGTTAGTGCTAAACAATTTCTAAAAGATATTACACTCCGGCTCATTTGGTTCAGTGGGGAAATGCAGCTAGTATTCTTGCCACCATGCCCAGCAGGCATGATTTGTACGTTCTATTTATTAGTAAATAATTAGTCATTTTTCAATTAATTATATTACATAAAATTATAGTTAAAATAAAATAAATTATTAAATTAAACAAAAAACCCAACTGCATTAATAATAATTCCTAAAAAGCTAAAAACAAGCTCTACAATGCCTACTATAATATAAATATTACTTTAATGTTAGTAAAGGTACTGCAGACGGGGACAAGCATTGACATAAAACTTAATAATTATAATTGTCCGTAATTTAAGCATTTCCTTCTAAACTCCATCATCCATTTACAAATAGATTGATCGGCTTGTCCCCGTCTGCAGTACCTTTACTAACATTAAAGTAATATTTATATTATAGTAGGCATTGTAGAGCTTGTTTTTAGCTTTTTAGGAATTATTATTAATGCAGTTGGGTTTTTTGTTTAATTTAATAATTTATTTTATTTTAAACTTTTTAGTTATATTATTAATAATTGATTAAGTATCTATATTTTTTCATGTTAGAAGTTGGCAAGCAAGGATACGGCCCACCTGATGGTAAGCGGTTGTCGTAGCCTATGAGCGCGCGCAACACCATTAGTAGGTGCCACTCACGCGTTGCCAACCTCGAGATATTGGTTCTTGAATATTCTTTGCCCAGTAATTTCACTAGCCTACAGTGTCCCTCAAACCGGAACACAGTAATGTCTATTTGATACTGCGCTCTATACATATGTATACTATATATAAAGGAGAAGATCTACATGTGTATATAAAAAGAGAAGACCTGAATTAATTATAAACGCCAAGCCTAAGCTCTTCGACCTAAAAATCGTTTTTTTGTTGGTGTTGTTTTTAAAACGTAAACTAGCACTAATAATGTATTTTTAGAAATTCAAGGGGTTAAAAGTTTGCTTTTAAGTATCATTTTTGAAACTAGAAGCTTACATGCTTCTAGTTTGTTTTTTCGGGAACTATTAACATTGAAAAAGCACGTGTTTTAACAATTCCTTAAATTCTACCCTGAAGGTGTTAAACTTTATATGTAAAAGAAGGTTCTTTGTTTGTCCAAATTTAACGCTAGCGAAGCCGTGGGCAGAACCTAGCTTCTAAATAGCTTATGAAAAGAAGGACTTTGTTTCTCCAAATTTAACGCAAGCGAAATCCGGGGTAGTGGCTAGTTATTAGTAACATAACTTAGTTCTATGCACCATGCAGGTCTAACTCGAATCTAGATTATATTTTTGGTTCTATCGCACAAGCTTATAACTTATTTCGGGCTAGCATCTGGCCGCGACTTCATCCGCGTTGATTTTAGAATTGGCTCCAGAGACAAATGAACCATTTGTAAGTTAATAATATTTCATAAGACACTATTTTAATAAATTTCAATTAAAAGGTTCTGTAGCATGTTTTAACTTAATAACTAACTTTCAAAAAGCTAACTGTGTGCTAAATTTCATCCAAATTCGATCAGCAGTTTTTGCGTGAATAGACTTAATTATTTTCTTACTCTTCTCTCATACTTAGCTCACGTTGTTATCAAAATTGCAATAACTTTAGATGGAGTCAACCTATTTTTACGAAAATAAACTAAATGTTCCTCGAAAATATGGTTTATCATTTCCTTGCTAACTTTTAATTTAAAAAATTGCAGTTTTGCAGCGATGCGTGTGAGGATATTGAGTGCAGAGAGCCGACAAACAGGCAGACATTTACAAAAATTATAAATATATTATATTTCATCACTTATTTTTAGTCTCGACCAACATCTGTTTTATCAAAATCTGAAATTTACAGACACTTAAAATTTATATTTTTCTTACACTACCTAATGAAATTACATGACTAGGAATCGAACAATACTTTTATTATAATATATTGTGCTTATTCCTATATTTTACTAACAAAATTTGTGTACTTAATTATTCAATACATTGAATAGCATTGTATATAACAGTTTTGCGCTTTAGTAGTTTAATTATTTTATTAATCTACCTATTTATATAATTATTTCGTAATATTCATATTCATAATTATTTTTTATTTATAGGAAATGCTTTAATTCAGTATTCAAAAAAAACATAAACCTTGGAGTGTAATTGGCGAACACTCGTAAAAAAAAATCAAATTTCAATCATCGATATCTCAAAAACTAAGCAATATATCGAAAAATTTTATTTTTAATTTTCGTCTTATTTTATTAAGTTCTACAAGGAAACATCATCAGATTTTAGCTCTGAGCGAACTGTGATATTCCGCTTTGAATATCTTTGCTTCTGCGGAACCCATGTTAAAATAATGTAGCCTATGTCACTCTCACAACTGAGACGAATCTAATGATACCCTATAAGTCGATGTACGTCCAAGGGTTTAGCCTGTAGAACGTCACAAAGAAATAGACATACATACATACATACATACATACATACATACATACATACGCTCGAAAAACATTACCCTCCGGCAGTCGGGTAATTATAAAACCGTTGATTATCACTTAAATATATTTTGAAAACTATAGTTTTTAATGAATAAAATGTTTGTACAAAAGTCAAGCTGTGTTAGATAACCGGATGCAGTGATTTGTGCGCGGAAATAATATCATAAACATTGCGAGCTGGATCCGGCTAGTGGATTAGCTCTAACGAACCATAAGACTTAATCTTCAGTTTGGCTTAACACAAAAGCGATTGCTATTATTTAGAAATTAGAACTTTTAATAACAATTCTATTTCAATCCAATTCAATTCTGACAGTAAAACGATTCACATTTTATTGATTTTATTTCATGACATATATATTTATACGTAATGCTGTGAGCATATTACGAAATAGCGATGTAGCTCAGTTGAGGTTGTCATTTCTATCGTGAGATAAGACTTCATGGTAAACCCCTTGAGAATAATATTTAATTTTAACAGAAGTGATACACGGTAGACTCAAAAGCTCAACAAGTGTTCTTCAAGTGAAACAAAATTTCATGCAAATTAAGTTTATTTATTTATTTATGTTTATTATAACCACGATAGTACTTATTTTTTTAACTATTAAATAAAATAAAAAAAATAAACGCTACACATTCAATGGCTCCCATTAGGATAGGAGTTATATCCTGCATTGGGATCCCGGGAACATTTACAATGACAAGGATAAACAAACCCAGACTGAAACACGTGCCTGTATGGCCAATACAAAGATATGACCCGAGCGGGAATCGAAACCGCGACATGTGGCGCTTAAAAATAAAATAAAAAAATTAAGCTTCCATAAATATAAAATATATTTTAAGATTTAAAAACGCTATATCTTATAACTTGTATTGTCAAGCACGTTGTTCACGTATTCTCGCCACGAGCGTTCAAACATGCAACATGTGCACTTGTGCAGGGTCTATGTGAACCGTTTAGTGATAACAACATAGTAACCTAGGTTCAATTTTGTAAACCCTATGCATAGTAAAACAAGTTCTAACAAGACATGGGGATTTTCTTAGATCTATTCAGTTTACGTAGGCATGTATGTTCTGGAAAATAATGATTTAATTTGAGAACAGTATTCACGAAAGTTACACCAGTGAAATTACTGGAGATTTAAGAACTAATATCTCGAAGTTGGCAACGCTCGGATTGCCCGGATTACAGGTTACTACTACACACAAAGCGATTGCCATCTGACTTGTGTAACCTTAAAAGGTGAACCAGTAACTCATTGGATAAAAGCATTTTACTTATCAAGAGTTAGAGATTATTATCAGATGTTATTTGATAAGAACCAGGACCGACAGGTTAACGTGCTCTCTGAGGCACGGTGGGGGGACCCACAAGGACATACGCCCAGACAAGGACAAACAGATATTTGTAAGATCAATGCAAACATCTGTCCGAGCGGGAATCGAACCCGCAACCCTCGAGGCTATAAGCAGACTCGCTACCAACAACGCCACAAAGGTGATAACGCGTCAGTGACACCTACAAATGTATGGTGTTGCAAGCTCATAACTTCATAGGCTACGACAACCGCTTACGATCAGTCGCGCCGTATGCTTGCCAACTTAGTGGCATAAAACACACACAACTAAATTTTATAATAAATCTAAATAGCAATAACTACGTTCATGTGTGCGTAACTTCATGCTACACAATTATTTATCCATACAAAACAACCATCGGCGTTATCATAAGTGGGAGAATTCGGTAAGCTCCAATAACTCAAGCGTTATCTTGTTAAGAAGTCTCATTGTATATTAAGTGCTACACAAAACCTATGCGTAGATGAAGATAATACATGTTTCGCATTTCACGTTCATGACACGTGTACGTGATGTGTTTTTCTTAAGAATCTCTAAGATCCTGCGTCTCACTCTTTATTATTGAAAATTCATATTGATGAAAAGAGACAGCTATGTTTTTAATAATTGATCTGTAAGTGCGAAAGGTATAAAAAGTTATAATTAATGCTTATAAAAAATCTTTGTTTTTAATTCGCTTTGACTTCTCAAGCGCATCATCAATTTATAATTATTGATAAAGTTTACGTGTTAATAGTAATCTTTTATTTTTTTTCATTTTTACTCAATAAATAAATAAAGAAGTAAAGGCTACATACTCAAAGGCCCCCATTAGGATAGTGATATCTTGTGACATACACAAGGACAAGGACAAACACCTAAACCGGGACAGATGATTGTATTATCAATACAAAATCTGCCCCGACCGGGAATCGAATGGGGCTTAATGCAGGTCGCTACGAGTCCCACTGCGCTACAACGTCGTCAATATTATAGTCACTAAAAATATTAATGATTACAACAAAATATATTTGATTAGGTTACCAAAAATCAAAGTTAAACTTTTTGCATGAAATGAATAAGTAATACATACAGTTTACATAATATGTAAATTCCCTTTCGTCAAAGGATTTCATTTATAATGTGTGGTGTGACGATCCCATGACTATTGACAAAATTACGGTGTACCACTTTTATTACTTGCTACTCCCCGCGACATCGCTGGTGGAAATAAGGATTAGTAATGCAATATAGAAATAATTCGTTTCCCATACAAACTTTCATCCCTTATTCCCCGTTTTTTTCACAAAAAATTGCCTATAACTGCCTACATGGTGTCGTCTATATATATACCAAAACCTCATTATAATCAGGCTGTAAGTGCCTATAAGTGCCTGTAAGTGCCTGTGTCTGTAAGTGCCCCAATGTATGTCTTCTATTATTTTTTATATTACACTTTTTAAATATCAAAAGATAAAGGGAAACAAATTAGATAATAAATGGCATTATTATCTCAATTCCCAGCTCAATTAATTGATCCAATAAGGAAAACTGGCAATCTGGTTGTATTAAGTTCTTAAAATAAACACGTAAGTTAGAGGTAAAATATAACAAAATTAAATATATTTTGTGAACCAGAAAATAACTTTCTTGGGTATTTACTTTTATATCTAACATAATCGTTATTTCATAATTGTATTCTTATTTTAATCTTCTATATATATATAAAAGGCTTTGTCCTGAATGACTGACGGATCAACGCACAGCCTAAGCCGCTGATCATAGAGACCTCAAACTTGAAGGGTAATAAAACGTAGGCATCCGATAAGAAAGGATTTTCAGAAATTCTACCTCTAAACGTGTGAAAAAGGGGGGCAAAGTTTGTATGGGACAACGTGATTCCTTGGTCCAATCTACTTCAAATTTTGCATAAATCTTTTTTAACAGAATTGATGGAAGACCTGTTTCTTATTATGTTATTTTATTTTATGAAATTCATCCCATAACGGGGTAAAAAATGTTTTGCTTAGAAGTTTATATCAATACTCTTTAGTGTTTTTAATTTTAATTACTTATTATTTTGACACATGTTTGAAAAGTCAATCCGATACATGGCATATCAACGTCTAGCCTAAACTTTTTCACAGGTGTTATTTTTAAAACGTAAACCCATAGGTAATCAAATAGGTGAAAAAGATTTTGTAGACGCATGAAACTCTGTTTTTTGGCGAACGGTTAAGACGTGTCTTCACATTTTCTTAAATTCCTCAACTGAAGGGGTGAAATGAAGGTTCAAAGTTTGTATTGAAATCGTTATTCCCGCGGGCGAAGCCGCTGGCAGAAGCTCGTAAATTATATAAGGTAATTACTACATACTTGGTAATTGGCTTCGTAGGGCACGTTAAAAGTCGGTCCCAGCTGCTATCAATTTGATAAAAGTCAGAGTCACTCATATATGGCTGACCTGAATAACTCTGACACAAGGTTGGCCACTAACCACTCGATAAGAAGATCTACATACTCAGGGGCCCCTAATAGAGACAGTTCTTTTTATCGGTTCGTTCGTGGCAAACCTAATGTCAGAGTTGTTCAGGGGGCATATCCTAATCTCTTTTTGCGATTCAATTGACGACCTCAACTGAGTAACGACACTAGGCTGATACTAGGTTGGCCACTAACCACTAGAACTACATACTCAAGTGCCCCTAATAGAGACAGTTCTTCTTATCGATTGGTTAGTGGCAAATCTAAAGTCAGAGTTGTTCAGGGGCTTATTGCAATTCAAATGATGGCCTAAACTGAGTTACGTCGCTATTTCGTACCATGATATATATCTATACGTCATGTTCATATAAAATTTAAATCTTTTTACCGCCAAAATTGAATTGGATTGAAATAGAATTGTTACTAAAAGCTTAT
The DNA here is from genome assembly GCA_023373885.1 of Hestina assimilis. NCBI lineage: Eukaryota > Metazoa > Arthropoda > Insecta > Lepidoptera > Nymphalidae > Hestina > Hestina assimilis. Next base: position 2,233,632 of record CM041750.1, on the reverse strand, counting down.
AGTAAGCCACAGGTCGCCTGTCTGGGCCTCTAAATTGACTTTTCGACTATTATTAAGTACTGGATAACAGCCAGGAACGACTTTTTAATTGCCCTCCGAAGCACGGCGACCCTCAGGTAAAAGTACCACTATGTGGTCACCCATCTATGGATTGAGCGCGTCTAAAGTTGCTTAGAGACAGAGATATCTTTTGTCGAGTGTTCGAAAATACATGTAAATACAGGCATAGCACAAGTATGGTCAATACAAACATATCGAGCCCGCGACCATTATTGCTTAATCATTTCCTGTTCATAAAATAGACACACACAAACATTTAAATTAATGTCCATATATGGTTCATAGGACAGAGAACGGGAAATACCATCATATAATATATAACGTAAATTAATTAATATTTTTTTTTTCAAATATATTGTTACTAGCTTGCCAGCGGCTTCACCCGCGTGAATAAGGATTTTATAGAGGTGGAATTTCAGAAAATGTTACAATACGTGTTTCTTTAATTTTTACCAAAAACAAAGTTTCAAGCTTCTATTCAAAATTTCAAAAATGACAGACAATCAATATTCAAACTGTTTGAAGAGGTTGAATTCCGAAAAATTGTTTCTTAATGCTCCTATACGTTTTAAAAACAAGTCTTGTGAAAAAATAAAAAAAAATTATAAGTTTAGACTGGGCGTTGATATGCTATGTATCGGATTGAGTTTTCAAACATGTGTCAAAGTAAAATGAAATTTACATCAACATCACGAAAGAGCATTGATATAAACTTCGAATCAAAATAAGGATGAATTTCAATAAATTACGAAACACATCTTCCATCAATTCTGTTAAAAAAGGTTTACACAAAGTGAGTGGATTGAACCAAGCAATCGCGCTGTCCCATTTAAATTTTCCACTGCCCCTCTTTTCACCCACTTAAGGGTAGTATTTCAGAAAATCCTTTCTTATCGGATGCTTAGGTTATACAAATAAAATAACACAACCTCCAAATTACAGGTCTCTACGATCAGTGGTTTAGGCTATTCATTGATCCGTCGGTCATTCTGTTGATGCATGTTTGCATTTAGTTGATGCAGTTGCTGCATTTTTATATATTGATAACTTAACATAAACGTTGTTACAACATAATTATAATAGCTTTTTAAAATGACAATTTAATTTTCTGCTTTTACAAAGTCTTAACTTACTATAAGTCTATACTCAAACTTGGGCAGTCTTTGTACTAGCATCAGCTGCGAAGTTCTGGTGGCGATTATTCTTATAGAACTCGATGTTGGTTTGTTTGTTAGTTCTTACCTTATGTATACTTCTAGTAAATGTTGTATAAATACTCATTGGTAAGAAACTTTTTAATTTATATTCTGTACATTAAGTATTTGAGAAAGTCGAAAGTACAAACATAATAATGATATGACTGAAATTGATAAAAAGATAATGATATGATTGAAACAAAAATAATATTAAGCGCATTAATTTTTACAGAGAGGAAATTTCAAATACGATTTTTACGACGAATATATTTCCAATCTGAAAAGCTCAGCTATTTTTGTTTTAGCGCATAGGTAGTAGAGCAATGCTCCTCCCAGCACAAGTGGGCTGGCTCGACCGGCAAAGTACTACCCTCGCATCCTCCTCTCCCACACCTAGGACTGGCAACCCGCGTGTGATTCTTCAAGTATCGCACGCGTTCATAGGTCGCGGTGACCGCTTACCATCAGGCGGACCCGAAGCTTGTTGGACAACCGTCATGAAAAAAACGCTATTAGTTTCCTCTATAAAGACAACCTTACATTATTTAGGTTTAAATAAACTAAAAAATAAACACTACAGCTATATAATATTAAGTAGAACTTTCATAAAAACAAACATTTATAAGTACAACAAAATTTTAATACTAAATCGTAAAATACACTTTCCGTAATTTTCTTTTACAAATACGAAGAACCAACAATACATTAACCCACGCAGACCGCGAGTTTGGCTTGTACCATCTAGTTAAAGTAATTTTCAGCGAAGTGAAAAAGGTCTAATCAGCTCGAATGCGGACACGTACATCGATATATTTCGAAATTATTTCTATTGTTGAACAAATAAAAGATTCATTGTGAATATGAGAGTGTTTTTTTAAAATATCAAACGTAGGTAAATGTTACCAGTAGAAAGCCATTCAGCCTAAAAATAATCTGTGTTATTAAATTTCTTTTTCAGCCAGTAACTATTAAAACAACTTTTTACTTTTAAAATATTATACAACATAAATCTTAATTAAAATTTTTATATAAACAGTAATACAGATAATATTTATGAAATATTTTTGTAATGCATTAAAAAAATACAATTTAGCGTTTTGTTATTTAAAAAAAAAAAAACAACTCACGCTTAGCGTTGACACCAACGGATATCACCAGCACAGCAATGACAGACAGCGTCAGGATGTTTTGCGCCATTTTCATCTGAAAGAAACGGTCTTTATTAGTTTTTTTTAATGATACAGTAAAGTAGTACGTTCGTTTAAATTAGTACAAGGAAGCTATTAATTCAAGACTTGAAGAGTTTAATATTAATTGAAGAGTGACGTGGTACATTTATAAATATTTATGCCTACCACTTAATTAGTTGACATAATGTTGTACGGATTCTTTAATCCACCAATCAGGAAAAATCCACCAAATACCAAGTTTACCGCGTAACATGAAAGTGTGTGCGTGTGACTTACCCCCGGTTTCTCGAACGATGATCAAACTCATGTCAACTTAACATAGCAAATACAAAACGCTCATTGGCTGCATGTTGATCATCGATTATCTTTATCCAATGAGCGTTCTATATTTGGTATGTTAAGTTGACATGAATTTGATCAACCTTTCAGAAAGCTTTCTTGAATACTAGCATTCAATATACAATATATTACTAGACAGTATTGAAAAAGAGCTTTTGAAAATTAAAAGAAAAGTAATTTAATAAAATGCGACTATATATAACGTCCAGTGGCTATAGATTTATTATATACTAGCTTCTGCCAGTGGCTTCGCCCGCGTGTAAAACATCCCCTTACATATTTCATTAAAAACTTGCATCCCCTATTCCCTATTTTACACCCTTGAGGGTAAAACTTTATAAACTTTGAACGTCATATTTATTTATATCCAATCAACAGCGTAAAAAATAAGTTTCAAGTTTCTAGCTCTAAAATTGTCGATGTTTCTATACAAATTTTTAACCCAATAAATTAGTAAACTATACTAAAGCTAATTCAATAGATGGCGTTGTTTAATTAAAAATATTATTATTATTTCATCATTATGTACTTCGTATCTAATTAATGATGATTTCCAAAAAAAACACGATTTACCAAGGAATAAAAAATATAACGAGCAAAGCTCGGTCATCCATGTACTTCTATGTAATAAGGTCAAAAAGTATAAGTGTATTGCTGTAATGAATAATAAAAACAAAAAAACAGACGCCATTGTTAAACAATCTTTGATCTTTAAAGGCTTCTTATTATAGGAACGCGCCAGGTATTAAAAGAATATTATAATTACACTTATATTATTGTACACAATTATATTCTCAAAATAATTACGATGTTTATTTTTTTTATGTCATGAAACAAAGGTAAACAAGCATACGGTCCGGCTGTAAACATGCGCGTTGCCAGACCAAAGAACAGAAGGGAAGGAATGAGACGGGAAAAAGGACGTTTAAAACCAAAAAATACATTCATTATGGAAGATTACTAATGTTCAAACTTATAAACTCAAAATTGTTCTATCTGAACCTTTTACGAGCCTTTAACTACACAACCACTAATCAATTTTATGAAAGCATTGTTTAGTGTCTAAGTAATGAAATACCACTAGCCTAATTGAAAATTTCCACTTCCGATTATGTAGACTTTATGCCTAGCGATTGAATGCAATATAAATCATTATCAAAAATTAAGAAAGCTATTTTTTTTTCGGAATCCAAATATAAGAAAAGGAAAAAACAGATAATGCCATCCTCTTATTTTAACATGATAGATTATTAAGTCAACACTTATAAATGAAGTCAACACTTATAGAAATATTTCTTTTGGTTATTATCGCTCACCATAAAATATGTTTCAGAAAGTAAACATTTTATTATTAACTTTGGGTTTGTATTTCCCAATCCTGAAAATTCTCAATATACGTAAGAATACACGAATTTCATCATTTTTTTCTTAATTTATTTTACTTTCTGCAAGTACCAAAAATCAAAAATCTAATTTAAGCATTCACTACCTGTTTATTATTATCTGTAATTTTAATAGATATATTACAGAATACTCTATACAATCTGTGGATTCATTCGCTTCGAGTACGTTTATTCAAGCGACCATTTCAAAATGGCTGCTAACTGAAGCCCGCTTGTAACTCGGTTTTCCGGCACGAAAACTTCATTAGGTATACGTTTACTAGTAGCATGGCATTATGTTTGTAGAGTCTACCGTTTTTGTCATGAATTTATCAACTTTTGAGGCCCTAGTCCATAGACTTACCATGTAGCTACTACAGACAAAATGTCAAAAGCAAAATGGCAAATTCAACATCAATGCAAGTGGACGAAGTTACTTACACACTGTCACTAACTGCGTTCTTTTGCGTTGGTGTTAACATTACACACCAACGAATCTACGTCCATAGTATATATTAAATAAATATTTACATACTGCTATGTAAATATTTATATTTTATTTGTATGATACTAAGTTGGCAAGCAATCAAGCTAACCTGATGGTAACCGGTTGCCAGAGCCTATGAGCGCTTGCAACACCACTGGTAAGATGGCAATAACGCGTTGCCAACCTCGAGATATAGGTTCTTAATTTTAAATCTGCTTTACCCAGTAATTTCACTAGCCTACAGTGCTCTTCAAACCGAAACACAGTAATGCCAAAGACACTACTGCTTTGCAATAGAATATTTAAAATGGCGGTGGTACCCACCTAGCTGGCTTCTAGCAACAAAAGACGTACCGCCAATGTTACTTGCACTGGTGGAATATTCTCTGCTGTGACAGATATTATCCCAACGTCCCGACATCAAGTCACGTCCCGACGTCGTTAGTTATACATATGTATATTACCAGCTCTATTACTTTAAACCATAAACATAATTATAATTTTTTGTTTATGTACACTAATTTTAATTATCCTACTCAAATATGGTGCTTACAAATAATTTATTATAACATAGTTGAAACAGGGCAGGACACATTTGTAAAGTTTAACTAATTGACTTCTTTAAATGTTATCATAAGAATGTTTTTCTGAAAATTACAGACATAGAAACATATATAGTAATGAATCCGAGTTTCACTTTTAACAGGCTTTTATCAGCTTCATATCTATGTAACGGAAACTTTGAACATGATTTTGACCTCTTTCAAAACGTCGTATTAAATTGAAATTTTGCATACTTATCAAGGACCGATGACAATTTACTAATTTAAATTTAAATCAACTAAAAAATGAAAATTATTAAAAAAAATCTATTTTAAGTGTTTTTTAGTTTTTTTTTTTAACTTATTTTTCAAATTAATATTTATTGCTATAAGGTTGAAACGATTTTGTTTGCGTTGAGCACTGCACGAAATATCTGGGACGATGTCACCTATACATATACATATGATAAAATAGGAGTGTACGTTTGCAATATTGAAATAACTGTATTTTACTACATGTATATGAATATATATATATATAAGTAAATACACGAAAATAACATTTTTTACAATTTTTGTTTGTCCGTCTGTCTGTCTGTTTGTTCCGGCTTATCTCTGAAATGGCTGGACTGATTTTGACGGGACTTTTATTGGCAGGTAGCTGATGTAATAAGGAGTAACTTACTTCATTTATTTTTGAAAAAGAATTAGGGTTCCGTGCTATAAAGAAATAATGGTACATCCCGCAAGCAGAGCCGCGGGCGCAGCAAGTCCTAACTATAAAAAAGATGACGCAGCTTCATACTATCATATGAACATATCACTCAATCTACTAACTGCATAAAGCAGCTCATTGTAAAAAATACTCGAGGTACAATTGATGAATAAACCAATGAAGATATGAGTAATTCTCATATCCATATTATTCCGATGTATCAGTGTCGCTATTTACGTTGGCTCAACATCACATACGAATAAAAATGTCTATAAAGTCGGTACAAGTTTATCGTCTTTTACACGCGAATAATTTCTTGTTTTAATATTAAACCTTTCCTTTTTAGACAAATATGTGAAATAAATAATAAAATACAGCTAATATGTGGGTAAATATTGTGGTATAAAAATGTCAAAAACCGCGTTACAAGTTTCACGAACAGAACATGTGGCCAAATTACGAACTCCTATATGTCAAAGAATAATAGTTATGAATAATCCCTTCCATTCAGACTCTCTTGTGCCTCTCCTAAATTCAACATCGATGCACCGAAACGAAGTTAGTCACAAGCTTGCAACATAACCGAGTAAAGTTAGCGCCACAAGCTTGTAGTCGAATAAAATCCAATCTTTGGACTTGGCCTTTCTATATAGAAATATAGAAAGGCCAGTTCTTATTTTATAGTAAATCAATGCAAACAAGAGAAATTATAAGATTTTAATTTGATTATGAAATCTAAGAAAATTTATATTTATAGTATTAAAACACATAGAAACATAATGATAGGTCCACAAATCCTCGTTGATAAATATCATAAGTTATATCCTCGTACGAGAAGTTTGTATACTGATTGAAATAAATATGAAGAGTTACAAAAGTATCTTAGCAGTTAAAACATAGAATTTATTACTGTATGAGCCAAGGTAAATAAATCGACTTTAGAAAATAAGCTCTTACTAAAGTGAGACGAAAATGTTCGAAAGTTATTCATTTTTATGACATGTTTTTATTTGAGTTTCCCGACATGGAATAATGTGAATCCCTCACATTATCAATAAAACAAAATTTATGTATCATTCAATAAATAATTATAATATAGAACATAACGACTATCAACGACTATAATACACTTGTTAAATAGTAGTTTTGTTTTTTTCAGCGAATGAAGTATGCCGCTTGATGAACAGACGGCCGAATCCCATACTACTCTACTCGACGAGTACACTATGCAGCGGTAGTGTGGGATTGTGTCTCACAGTGGTGTGAGTAAAAAAAAGTATGATTCACACTTTTGCGTTCCGTTCGATGACTGAGAGGGCCGCAGGCCCAAAGATCCCTCTAATCCTACTTTTGGCTCTTATTCCCTCCTCCCCTTTACCCCTATTTGTCATAATTAGACCCAAGAATCAAACGTAGCAACGATACAAGACATCTTTCAAAAAAGTATATAAAAAAATAAGTTTTGACAGAAATCTGTGATTGTTAATGTTACCATGCGCGATATAAAGCACATCACATCAGATCTTATATTTTATCCCATTTATTTTGCCACACTTTAAAGTATTAAATCCTTAGAGTACGGATAAGTAGCAAAAGTCGTTACACCTCATAAGCACGCGTATTATAGCGGATCCACGTCGTGATCCCACAGGATACTCATTAGTTCTGTACATTTTAATGCGTACTTGCAAAACTAACACGTGTCATTTTTGTTTAATTTAACTTTAAATTTTATATTAGATTCCTGGATATTGTTTGTGACATACTTTCCACGTTTCGCATCCAATATCAACGATAATTAGTTTAATTAATAAAGTGTTAGATTATATTTTTTTTTACTAAAATATATTGATAATAATAACTGAGCCATCTTATTTACAAGGATAAAAAGTATCCTATTTTTTAATCCAAGTAATAAACTATCTGTGTGCCAAGTTTCAATAAAATCCATTTTGCCGTTGCGTGATTGAGTCACCCAAATCGAAACAGACAAATTTTTAGACCCGCGCGTTTTGTTGTTTCAATAACGGATTCGGCTTGACGTTTCCCACATTTGCAACAATTATCGTCATATTTACACAAAACCTGGACAAATTATACACCTAAGCCTTTTAGACGGACAGACAGACGCGGCAAGGGGACTTTACAGATATGTAGTTTTAAAGGAGCTCTATATTATAAAACATGAAATATGTTTTATATTCCAACTTACCAACCAAACTAGGGCCGATAAAATAATTCTTACCTTTTATGAGTTGAAAACTGAATTCATACACTACGCTTAATAAATTTAAAAGCAAAAAGTGACAATGTATTGAGACAATAACAACAAGATACCAGTTCGTTAAAAGCACAACAATGATTCCATGATTACGCGAAGGACAATTAACTTAAGTAAATATTCAGTGAACAGTGAATTGATTAACCGTATAGTCAGAAGTGAATGGAAACGCCAAAATTATCGTTCATACGATACGTTTTCTGAGAACTCCGTAGATGATCTCGATACATTTATTACCTTAATATGATTTCAATTTATTTATTGATAATCCAGGCTAATCGTTGAAATCATTTAAAAGTTCTGTTAAAAAATTTATGCATAGACTGAATAAGACGGCTCTAATAGTATCACATAAATTTTATATAGTATATTTATTTTCTTAGTTATATTTTATGTTTATAGTATAATTATTTATTAGTTTATTATTGAATATCTAGTGAATATTATTATGTCTATATATTCGTGTTTAATTATTTGTATGTATGTCTATTATACCGGCACGACCTGCCTAATTATATAAAGACAATTCTCCTTTTCCAAAGGTTGCCTGAGAGAGATCGCTTTTAAGCGATAAGGCCGCCATTTGTGCTCCCATATTGTGTGTTTTTTTTCTTCTTCCTAAGATTGGCTATTTTTATGTGGTGTGCAATAAAGTGTATAAATAAAAGTAAAATAAATCGTATTTCGAAACATCATCTTTTGATCCAGAGGTATAGAGTAGAAAAATCTAGTTTTAGATATATAATTCTTATATAGGTGTGTTTGCCACTGAAGTCCTCCGAATGGGTAAACTGATTTTGTTGAAAATTTTTGTGTGTTTGAATGCATCCTTGGATGATTTAGATTTACAAATGGAGTCGGCAGGTGGCGCTGTAATGAAGTGCAAAGTTTTTTTTAATATTCAGGACAAGGCAACATCCCCGCTAGTATATTATAGGTATTGATGCCAAAGTTGTAAACATATAAACAAATAAATCAGAACATAATGGTTGTCTATTTTTATATTTTGAGAAATTTTGTTTTATAATGTCAAGTCAAGTCATAAATATCTTCAAGTCTAGAGTGAATAAACATCTTCTAGATAAGAACGCTCCAGCTTAGACCTCATCACTACTTTCCACAAAGCATGATTTTAGTCCAGCGCAAACCTATCTTTATATAAAAAGTGATACCCAAACTTAATACGATATAAGAAATATATGTAATATTACAAAATCATTACAGAAATTTGAGTAGTATAGAAACTACAAAGTCAATATAAAACAAATATATTTGTAAATTAAAATCGCCATTCTCGTATTCCAATATATTTTCTGTTAAGCAATTCGTTATATTAACATGAAATTTGCGGTCAAAATAATGAGATTTTCAGAAAATATACCACCGCATTAACACACAGTACAAAATATGTTCTGAAATAACACGTTGTTTGAAAAGTTTATCCTTACGAAGTTACCTTATGCCCACGTACGATTCCCTTCAGTCAAACACCTTGTAATTTCGTAATTACGCATGGATTCAACGAATTTTAATCTAGGCGTTCTGAATGATATTTGTTATATCTATATTCTTTCTATTATTATTAATGCGAATTCTCTTTGTATGTAGGTCTGTTGCGCTTTCACACCAAAACTACTGAACCGATTTAAATGCACACAGATAGTCTAGAGCCTGAGAAAGGACATAAGCTACTGTTTAATTCGAAAAAGGGTTGTTTGGGTTTGAAAGGCGGGGAGAAGTTAAAAATTATTATGGAAGTATCATCATTTATCGAACTAGAAGTTTGAAATTTATTTTTAGGGAATTGATTCTCTATAAATATGACATTCAAAGTTTGTAAAAGGAGGGGGGGATTTAAGAATTTATATTAAAATCGCATTTACACGGGCGAAGCCGCTGGCAGAAGCTAGTATTAAATAATGTATTTTTATAATATATTACAAGCTAAGACATGATCTTAGACAAAGTTTTTGAGAAGAAGATTGTTGACTCAAAAATACAATTATTTGAATCAAATCCAGCGTCAGATCAGTGAAAAAATCAGTGAAAAAAATAAAAATGAAAAAATCACTGAAGAGACAGGACACTGAGACAGAATAAGAAATAAGAAGTTTTTTTAACATGTTGTCTTTCGGCCCAACACGACTTCTAATCCTTTGGACGTGAAAGATAAAAAAAACTGAAAACAAGTTAAACATTCTTGACGACGTTATGGAACAACGGTAGCAAATCTGCCTTAAGCGCCACAGGTCACGGGTTCAGTTCCGGCTCGGAGCAGATGTTTGTATTGACCATGCAGGCACGTGTTCCGGTCTGGATGTGTTTGTCTTTGTCTACTACCTTAATGCGGCCCTTGATTGTGTATCGCTTATTTATTTATTTAAATTAGTGGAAAGAATAATCTAGAATATTTCTTTGGAAGACTTATTTTGATAAAAGATCGCTTACAAAAGGAATCTGGTACAAAACCATACAATCAGAAACATTAAATACATCCTGGATTGACAATTGCTTAAACAGACGCGAGTTAGTTATAGCATTAAGAATTCGTTCCGGACACATTCCATTAAACAATTTTGCATTTCTTATGAAAAAAGTTCAAACCCAGAATTGCGACGAATGTGATAAAGTTGAGGACGTCTATCACATTATAATGGAATGTGTCCGGAATGAATCCTTACGTTATGAAGTATTCATGTCATATACATACTATTCTAAGAGAGATTGGTGGTGTTAACAGTGTCTTGGCTCATCCCTTATTGGAGGAAGCCAGGGCAGTGTTCAAAATTGTTAAATTAGGCTTAAGTTTAAGATAGATTAATTTTGTATTTGTATTATGGTTGTATAGCGCGACATAATCGCTTTTAAGTGATAAAGCTCTCTAAATAAACAAATAAAAAAATATATATATTTCTTTACAAATTCATGAAAATACGACCTAGCGATATTAGTCTAACTACTACCACCCTAATATTTTTAAAGACTATTTCACCTTTAACACAGTTGTAGTCCGTAATCTTAAATCCATTTATTTTAACCAGCAACAGAGTTTAACCTACAGTATTAACCACAAATTTTCAAAATTAAAACATTAAACAACTAAATTAAAACAGAAGGCTTATCATCCGCTTATTAAATAGAGGTCAAAAGATGAACTCTTAAGTATAAAAGTCGCTAAGGGATAATAATTTACTTAAAATATCTATGTATAATCTTTTATAATCAACTTGGAAAATAATGATGGGAGTTATATCACGAGGGTGACAAAAAATCACCCAACTGATAGTAAGTGGGCACCGTAGTCTACGGATGCGTACAATACCAGTTTTTTTACATGCGTGGTGTCGTGGAAAAAGATAAAAGAGGAATGAAAAGGAGTATAAAGGAAGTCATAGAGGGAGGCCTTATTACTCAAAAATATAGGGTCCGAAGGTATGGCGACCATACACTGGATTGGGCAGGATTGACCGACAGAAAAAGAGAAAATTATGAGATTAAAGACAGTCTGTGGGAGACCCTGGATACCAGCAGTGCAAGATCATTTCCCATGACATAATTTTTTTTTTTTTAAACGCTACACACTCAACGGCCCCTCTTAGGATAGTAATATCCTGTGTCGGGGGTCTGGAAACATTCACAATGACAAGGACAAATATACCCAGACCGGAAAATATGCTTGCATGGTCAATACAAACATATTATGCTCCGAGCGGGAATCGAACCCGCGACCTGTGGCGTTTAAGGCAGGTTCGCTACCACTGCGCCACAACGTCGTCATATTATATATTTGTATATTTGAATATTGAATATTGTTATATTTGAATGTGCACAATACTAATATACCTAGTAGTAATGCACGTAAATTCGTTTCCCAACGTTAAAAAGACCCCATCGACAAATTTAAGACCATCTCAGTGGCAGAGCCTCAAATCTCACTTTTTGTACATTCATTTTCTATCAGACAAGCCGTATGATTGTTTACGACTATATTTAGTATTAATAAAATACTTATTAAAAGAAAACGAAGGAGGAGTCATCAGCTTAAACTAGTAATATCGCCTTATAACAATAATACTATATAAATTATGTATGTATATCAAAATTTTGGATTGACATAGATATTTTACTACTTTCATAGCTGAGGTCCCAAAAGAATTTAAAGACTCTCTATAGCTTTAGAAATCTGAATGTCAAAGTAAATCTAATACATTATTTAAGACCGTTAACACATATAAAAAATATATAGAAGTTATATTTTCTAGAACAAAATGCTATACAATTTTAAGAGGGAATAGAATAATCATATAAAATCTTTGTTTCGAAAATTTGCTCTTGCACAAAACGTTAAATTTTTATGTGATGAATATTATTTTTAAAAGAGGCGTACATACGATACGATCGATTTAATAAGAATAAGAAAAATGTAAAGATTGGTCACTTAAATCATACAGCCTTGTTATTGGAATGATTTATAATTTACTTCAATCACGGATCCTAAAATTTTATCGTTTAATTTCAGTGATTTGATAAGGTGGACAATTGATAGAATATAAACTGAATTTAATGACTGAAATTTCTCTATTAAATTTCTTAATGCAGCAAAAATATATTTTAAAAATGAGGTAAGATTTTTACTTTTTGTTAATTTTCATAGAATTAACAATACAACAAGCATTCATATATATTTTAAACTATATTTAAAATTATTTATTAATTTAAATTAGATCTTTTATAGCAAATTATTGAATAAGTCTACAGTTCTTACGGAATTTTTAATAGCCATTTAGATTTTACATTCAACGTACTTTAAGGTGAAACCGCTAGTACAATCACAATTTGACAAAGTATATTAAACACTTCCATCCCAAATGCCTTTCATTCTATTCAAATCATTAATTCAACGCTAGAACAAATAGTAAATTCATATTAAAATGTGATTACAATGTTTGTCGTAATATATTATGCATTCACGGAATATATACATTTTTTTACATACTTTTAGCCGAATACACCTCTTATCTGGATTAAGTAAAGACTATTTATATTTAATTGAAGTGAAAAAGGTTATTCTGATGAAATATAATAATTGTGTAGTAATGAAAAAAGCTATCATCATTTTCAAAAACGAAAAGTTAATAAATATATTTTTATATAAGTTTTCAATAAATATATTTTTATATAAGTTTTCTTACATTTCTCATCTCTTGAATAAGTGTTAAGTTCTCTTACATTCTCTAACGACAGCGATGAAAATATTGTGTATGTTTTTAACCTACATCAAATAGATAGAGATTCTGAATTTGACCGTTCTTTTGTGTAACGCATACACAATATCCTCAAAACTGTAATACCTAATGTTTTTGAAATTTTGTAGCTAATCAAAATTATAATTGGTTTTTGTACAAACATATGTATATACGAGATATCCTTTAAAGAATTACACACATTGTTTTAGAGAGTGCTATTATTTCAACTATACATCGTAGACTTTTTTGTTCTTACATATTTTTCACTAATGGAATTGGTATTATCAAGAAAGGACGAATTTATCATATATTCAACAAAATATATTAGTTTTACCCGGTTATTAATTGTTTATACATTTGATCGTAAATCTTTATGGTATAATTGAGTTCCTGAGAATATTAAATAATTACACGCGATGTAATTTAGTTATGTTAAAAAAATGATCCATTTGAATAATTTTCATAGTTACATGGCGTTTTTCGTCAATAGAAAATTGTTCAAATAGAGTTCATAATAATCATGAGTGCGAATAATTATGTTTCATATTTGTATTGCTTCTAATTTAATTATTTGTTTTAGTTTGTGTTTGTTGATTCAACAGTATCTGGACGACCGAGCTTTGCTCGTAATTTTTTTCTGTAATGGTAAATCGTGTTTTTTGAAAAATAATAATTTTTCCCACAAAAAGGAACTTAAAAAAAGGGAAAAAATGTTGGACCTGAGACATCTGCCGTTTTCATTGCCTGAAATCACGGATTAAACGATATTTTCTAAAAATGAATCGCCCCGAAACCCCAGCATACTACATTTCAAAAGAAAATCGATGGACCCCTTTCCGAGATTCAGATTATATGATCATTTAAAGGTATTGTTGAATATAATTTTTGACGGACGTCTATCATTCACAGGTAATAAATTTAGTGTTCATGTTTTTTTTTTCAAATATATTATATTGAGCTTTTAATTAATTAAAATCCTTTGACAAATAAAAGTTATATGTCAATTTTGAAACGATGAAGATGAGAGAACAACCTTTAGACAAAGGATCTAATTTTTCTGTCTACGAAACAACCTGTTACTCTAATTCTACGTGAATTGGTTGACAGCACCTGGTTTATTACATGTTTAAAAATACATCTTGAAAGAAGTGTTAATATCAAAAGTAATACAAAAACTAAATTTAATCTTGAAAGAAACACAAGTGCAAACAAGTGTTTCTATTTTATAACCGATTTTTATCAAATATACTATTCTCTAATGAGTTTTTTGTTACCAACAAATTGAAATACTTTTTTTATTTAATGTTTTTCAAACAAAATCCGACGCAAAGTCTATATCTTAGTTTTTTTAAATTGGGTTCTCTTTTTGTTCAATATATAGTAATTATTTATTTTTCATTCCCTAATCAGTTCATAATTAGGAGAAAACAATTGCATATATGTATTATTTTTAAACAAGTGAAAGTTTTCTTAAAGCTAATTCATAAACGTGGTTCCGTCGCGCTCTTATTTAAATATGTTTTATTTTCAATATCCGTATATACCTATAGTCTATTTATATGTATAATATCTATAGTCTACTTCTTTAATTAAAAAATTGAATGAAAAATTTCCTATCATATATTTTTAATATAAATTAATTTTTTTTTACTAAATTGAGTGCACTCAATGTTATAAACTTGGAGATAAACTATCACATCTTTTCATCTTAATTTTCCAAAATTACCTCTTTTTAATTTGTTCAAAATTATTATTATAAAAATAGCTCCACAACCTAATGTAATATAAACTAGGATAAATGGTTCTAAAGTACTTACGTCTTCAAGTTCTGGTGGAGGAGATCAGCTGTGACCACGATGGCGCGTGTCGAAGAATGCGCCTGGGCGGGCAGTACACGCGCTTTTAAGCTCCCGCCATAGACCTAGGAAAACTTACAAAGTACAAACATATTTCTATGTTCGACTAACTGCTAAATTGTTTTTCAATAATTTAAATTATCTTATGTTAGACAGTATTTTTCTTTTCATGACTGTGTTCATAATTTTTGCTGATAAGACTTAAAAGTCCTTAAAATTTTATGAGACAAAAAATAAAGGCAAGCGCAAAAGCGCTACCAAAAAGTATAAATAAAATTTAATATTAAAATTCAATTCAAATAGATAAAAAGCTTATCTTCACATAAAAACATAAAATTAAGGTATACAATTAAACTTAGAAGCATTTCTGGTGTGCAAAGGCATAAAAAAATTACGTTAAAAATCATAAAAGGTCTGTTACGTCAAGGCACTAACTACTTTAAATAAATAAAAATAAATTTGAAGTTAATATTTATATATCAAAATCAATAAGTACTACTAAGTGTAATTATATTTTAAATATAAAATATTTCCTTCAAAAGAATACTTAAAAATAAATTATTCATGTCTATAAGTTTTTAAGTCTTCGATGCCGCCCCACAGGGCACGATTTGCACGGATTTCAACCTCAGAGGGGCGTGACAGAGACAGCGCACATATCCCCATCCCGGTCTCATCAAGTTATTAAAGTTGCAATCAGTTGATTATGGTGTTGTTTCCAACTTTATTAAAGGAAGCACTCGAAACTCTTTTAATTACGTACATATGGTGATGTGTGTAATTGCTGTTATGACAAGATCTATTTGTATTTTTGTGAAAATGTGCACTTATTTTCGTAGATAAAAAAAGCGTAATCTGAAGTGTTCTTATTAAGATAATGCTATTTGGATACAAGAAAGATACAGAATTATTTTTCTATATAATATTTTTTTTTATAACTAATATAAACAATCTAATATAGACAAAGGCGCAGAAGACTCAACTGATGTTAAGCGATTACCGCCGCCCATGAACATCTGAAAAACTAAGACCAGAGGGCATGCAGGTGCTGACCTTTAAGATGCAACTGTTTATACTTTGACTTCGGAACTTTAAAAGTTTTTCAGTACCGTACAGTGGTGGCTACCCAGGCTGGCATCAAGACCCACCAGCAAGCAATATTTTTATATGAAAGATTTGCACCAAAATAAGTTGAAAAATTTGGATGACAAATTGAATACAGATGCTATTTGCATACAAAAAAAATCTATCTTAAAACGTATCCTGGGGCGGGAATTACGCAAGTAAAATTGATAAATAAAAGGTGCGTGATAAGTCTATACATAATATTATGCAGCACTGACTTTTGGATACATTCCATTCATTTTGGTATTTCATTGAAGCCGATGAAATACATTTTAGACAGTAAATTCTAAAGGGTTTCTATTTTTTAAGAAATTCTGAAGTTACCAGAAAAATGAAATAAAGTTTCTAAGAAAATGTGATTTTTGCTTAGAGTTAGTTCCTTTAAATATTTTATTTAAATATTTTTCCGTTTCTTTGTGGACTCTTGACTTGGTATATCACTAAACTAATGGGGGCCTGCAAGTGTAATGTTTACAAAACGAAGCCCCGAAGCGCATCAGTATGTATAATTCTAATTCTGTTTGAGAGCAGTATTTCCCTAGTCGAACTAACCCATTTTAAATCAGAAATAGCAAAGCACATTTGGACGCAAATAAGCAATACCATGTCAACCCACACGAAAGTCATTTCGAGAAAAACGCTTTTGAAAATTTTGAATTTTGCTTTATATATTTTTTTTAATGTATTTGTAAAATTTTTGGCAATTTCAGATTTATGTGAGTTATTTTACTTATTTTTACAAAAAATAAGTATACAAACTGCATATTTCGTATACAATATAACCCAAAACGTTTAACATAATACTTAAATTGCATGATTAAAACATGGCTTTTTTAGAAGTTTTAAAGTTTGAAACCCTACAAATATTTAAAAAAATGTTCTTCAGCCATTGACCAACATTTCTGCATATATAACTCAGTTTTTTTCAATTTTGTGGGTTGAAATGGTATTGCTTATTTGCATCCATTTAACAATTAGGTAATTTACGCGAGTAAATCTAGCCATGTACGTATGAGACTCGTATAAAACGTAATAAAACCCAAAACTATAAAAATATAAATAGTCAAAACGAGAGAAAAATTCGTCTCGTTATAAATTCACACCTGATACTTTCCTTTCGACTAAACGTAACATTAAAAAGACCCTTTCTATTTTTGGCTGTGACTGTAACTTAATAGTTAAAAGTGAAAAATATATACAATAATGAAAAATTATAATAAATTGGTTAATAAGGTTAGAAAGTTGCTTCAAATATTATGTAAAGATTTTAATGAAATGATAATTGACTTAATAGGTCTGGACAGTTGATTTTCGAGTTACAGAGACTAACATGTAACATCATTACATGAAATTGAAATAAAAATAAATGAAAATTAAATATTGTATTACATATTTTGCAAGGGTAGGTAGCCAAAATTATAAAAAAAAATTGCAGATAACAATAACAAGTTAACCTTATAACAGACCTTGATGAATGGGGTCTTTAGTTGAAATTCAAAGAAATTTTCAGTGACCCAAAAAAATCATTATATAAGTAATTAAGAAGTAGAACCTAGTTGTTATTATTATAAAAATACTGGTTTAATATAAGAGGAGGAATTAAAGTACATCCATTATATATCCTGAATCGAAACAGTCTCTCCAAGCAAGTGCATATCAAGTGTCTCGAGCGGCAATGATAGCCGTGGTCATTGACTGTTAAAATTTTATGACACCGCCGCATCACATCAGTCATCATCTATATGCATATTCCATTATAAATTATCAAATTTGTGAAACCAACTTCCGCCGGTGGTCTTTCCGAACCGATACAACCGGGGAACCTTCAAGAAAGCGGGGAGCCTTTTCTTTCCTTAAAGGTCGGCAACGCACCTTCATGCCCTCTGTTGATGCATATGTTCATGGGCGGCGGTGATCGCTTAACATAAGTCTCCTTCCCATATGCAGGAGGCTTATGTTAAGCGGGCGGATGGCTAAAATAAAAATAATAAAATCTTTTGGCTATGGAAATAGTAAAATTCGCTAAAAATAACTGGAGCTTTTTAAAAACTACATAACAAATAATATTATAATTGAAGTACTTTTAAAAATAATAACCAACTTCAAACTTCAGCGGCAGACACGACCCAATTACTGTTTTATAATACTAGTATTATAGTGTAACTACTCATAATACTAGTTTTTGACGACAGTTTTATCCACCATTTTTTTTGTTATAGTACACTAACCTAGTGATAGTGGTCGATTATGTTCAAGTCGCCCATATATTTCACCGACATAGACTTATTATGTATGGTCAGGTCTATCCGTATTAACTAAATGTCAAAAGATTCGCTGGTGTTCCTTCGTAAATTCGCATAACACAACGAAAATATTATATATTATTATTATATATATATATATTCGCATAACACCTGATATACAAAATAAATATCTTAATTGCCCTAAGCATCATCATAACATACTAAAAAAATACTTTACAAACCTAAGTGTTTGATTGAAATAATTATAATATTAACTTCGAATATTTTTGTTGCATGGAACTCACTATCCACATTAAAACCAAATTAGGTTTAAGTCGGATAGGCATAAGTTGTTATATGTATTGTTATTCTTGTTTTGGTCAATAAATAAAAAAAAAAAAAAAAAAATGAAGTTAGTCACAAACCGATAACATAATCGAATGAAGTTAGCGTCACAAGCTTGCAAGATCACTACATAGTATAAAACAAAGACGCTTTCTCTGTCCCTATGTATGCTTTAATCTTTAAAACCACGCAACGGATTTTGATTCGGTTTAAGGTTTTAATAGATAGAGTGATTGAAGAGGAAGGTTTATATGTATAAAAATAGTGGAGAAAAAATTTTTTTTGAGGTTTCTAATGTGATGTCGTAAATAATTACATTAAACGCGTGCGGGCCACGGGCAGTAATTAATAAATCAAAACTATTGGATCGATTTTAATAATTTTTTCAGTGAATGACATAGGCTATATATTTTATACCCGTGCGAAGCCGGAGCGGGTCGCTAGTAATCGTATAAAGTTAGCGTGTGACAAACTTCGTTTCGTTGGGTTAGCCGTTAGTGCATATTTAGGAAGGAGCACCAAGGAATCTGAGGACATTTGTGCTGTATGTCGCTGAGTATATTATCGTTTTTGTCGACATCACCAATTATCTATGTGCACTTAATAACTTTCAGAGCATGGATAGTCTCAGTAAAAAAATACTATAGGTACGGGTACTCATCCATAGACTGACTATATCCAAACTTAATAATCCGGTCATCGTCTGCCAAGCTCGCTTTACTGCAGCGTGAAGAAATATTTCATCAAAATATGTTTTGTAGTATTTCATAATACATCTAAGCACCATAACTAAACGCGTTTTTTTTGTAAATATCTTCAATGTTCAAATGTACTTCTTTACAGTTTTAAAAAAATATAGATGTATAAAATTCAAAACAAGTCTTAAAAAATTAAATTATGTAATATAGGAAAACATGGTTATTTTAACTCTGAATAATAACAAGGGCATCATTCTCTATGATACACAGCAAAGCTGATTGTCAAAAGAATGAATGAATAAATTCAATTGCTATTGTCTCAAAGATGTAACAAACGTCTCCAGTGAATTTTTCCCTTTTATTCAAGTACAGAAAATCTTCTAGTATGAAAAAGAAATACATATACATTAATTCAATCCATCGTTCGTTCATTCATTCCTTCGTCTATTATAAGTATGTTCTAAGCGTAGGCGGAGACTTTTCTGTATACGGTTCTAAGCCTTTCATCCCATTATGGTACTTTTGTGAAAAAACACACTGAGAAAAAATAACCATGAAGTATGTAAAGTACAATATTCCATAATACATTTTAGCTTTGGCATTGATTTTCGATAATTCACTAAAAATTTCCTTAAATAATAAGTAAAATGAGTACACAGATTTTTAAAACCTACGAAAAGACCTGCGACCACTTGCGTTTATATCTATGTTTTAAATATCGACATAAAAAGTAACAGAATAGTTGGATGCAAATAAGCAATACCATGCCAACCCACACGAAAGTCATTTCGAAAAAAACGCGTTTGAAAATTTTGAACAACTTGCTTTATATGATATTTTTTTATGTATTGGTTAGGTTTTGCCAATTTCAGATTTATGTAAGTTATTTTACTTATTTTTACAAAAAATAAGTATATAAACTGCATATTTCGAATATAAAATAATCCAAAACGTTTAACATAATACATAAATTGCATGATTAAAAATGGCTTTTTAGAAGTTTTAAAGCTTAAAACCCTACAAATATTAAAGAAAAATGTTCTTCAGCCTTTTACCAACACTTCTGCATATATAACTCAGTTTTTCAATTTTGTGGGTTGATATTGTTTTGGACATGGTATTGCTTATTTGCGTCCAGTTACTGTTGCGTTATATTGAATGAGTGAGTGAGTGCCCAAACTGCCATTCCATCTCCTGAATCCTTCCTTTAGGGTAGCAACAACGCAACAACTAACCATTCCTGTTTGCGAACATCGTTTAAAACAAAGAATATGTTTATTCAATACTTCTAAGCTGTTAATTAAATATGTTTATATCTTGGTAAATAAGTAATTTTGGAATATAAAGCTAATGTATTTTGAAACATGGGTTCCCAGAAGTCCTTAGAAATTTAGTAAACAGGTCATGAGGCAAATAAAAGAAAAATATTTAGTGGAACAAAGCAATTTCCCACGTCACTAAAATAAAGCCTTAGTAGTGAAATATAAATATTTATTGTTAAAAATCTCCTTTTTCTAAAAACAAGAAAAAATAATTATTAGTCCAAGAAGTAAGTAATAGTAGAGCCGTGCCTTTTCCAGCATAAAAGGACCCCTAGGCAGTGGTGGTGTGTGTTTCACCACTCGCTAGTGGAGCTAAGTAATTCCCACTAAAATCCCAATGATCCGCCTGGACCATAGTGGGATGGCACGCGCAGCACGAAAATGCCGGTTCAACCGCGAAAATACTACCCTCTTACATAAAATCGGCGTAAATTTTGCGGCGTACTGTGCAATTTGTGCGATGCGTGAGAGTGGATAATTCAATCAATTAGGTGATACGTAAATGTATTATTCCTTTTCTATAATAAAAAAATCGACGAAATTTTTAAGAAATAATTTATTTACTTGCTTAAACTAGAAGTGAGAACTTGAAACATGACTTACGTACGTGGCTCTCAAAAATATAATAACTTTGCGTGAGACAATTTCGTGTGTTACTGTAACACTACTTGTGCATTTAAATTTTCTTGAATCTGAATATCTTAATGAGATAACTAACTTTTTATATTATTTTACAACTAGTATCAGCCCGCGACTTTGTCCGCGTTGACTTTGAATTAAATTGGCTCCAGAAATTAATCTTTTGTTAGTAAATAATTTTCCATAAAACTCATCTATACAATTCAAGTTAATACGACCTTTAAACGTTTCTTCATTATCCCACAGGAACCGAATTGCATCGGGATAAAAAGTATCCTATATGAAAATCAAGATAACAAGCTAGTTTTGTGCTAAATTTCATCGAAATTTGGTTGGGTATAATTTTTGTGTCATTGAGTAAACAAATATTGAAACATCCAAGCATACATACAAACCATCAAATATAAAACTTTCAAATTATTAAATTAGCAGAGAAAATATCGACATAAAATATCAGAATGCGTTTGTTTTGAAAAGTGTGAGTGCCAAACCATATACCTGCTTTCTATCATGAGTATTTTTGTTTGCCTTTGATATTATATTTTAATGAGATAGATTAAAATAAAAAATAATCATAACCAAACAATTTTTCCTTTATACAGATATTTTGTTGTGATCTAAATGTTGTATTCATAATGCAACCATTTGTACTTACACCGATGAGTAAGTATCTCTATCGCGATTGTTATCTCAAAGCTTCTGATAATAATCGATAACTCTTGGTAAACGATTTAGTTTTATTAAATGACTTCGTCAAGGGTTTCAGAGGTCGGATGGCAATCATTCTACTTAGAAACAAATCTATAAACTCGATATTACAGTAACAAGTTAAATCCTGTCGTCGAAATCTACTCGAATCTTTGGCTTTGATACATTATAACTATCAGCAGTACATATATTGAAACTAAGTCCCCCACGCGTCGGTCAGTCTGATCGTGATAAGGCCAAAAAATATTGAAAGGATTTCATGCTGTTTTCACCAATAAAAAAAAGGGATTCACGAGGAACGCTTACGTGTATAATTTGTTGAGGTTTTGTTAAAATTTTTGGGTGTTGAGTTAATCGCGAATAAATAGACAGACAGACAAGGTGGGGAACTTTGTTTTATAATATAGCAATGATCTATAATCGACATGGTCGCTAACTATGGGCCTTATAAGAAAGCTCAGAGTCACTCAGCGAGCGATGGAGAGAGCTATGCTCGGAGTTTCTCTACGTGATCGAATCAGGAATGAGGAGATCCGTAGAAGAACCAAAGTCACCGACATAGCTCGAAGAATTGCAAAACTGAAGTGGCGATTGGCGGGGCACGTAGCTCGTCGAACTGACGGACGTTGGGTTCACAAGGTGCTGGAATGGCGACCCCGCACTGGACAACGCAGCATCGGCGGGCCTCTCACAAGGTGGCTCGACGACATAAAAAGAATCGTTGAGAGCCGCTGGATGCAAGCGGCACAAGATCGCTCCCGGTGGCAGCATTTGGGCGAGACCTATGTCCAGCAGTGGACGGCCATAGGTCGATGATGATGATGATGACGATGGTGATGATGATGATGATAATGAATGTTCTATATTTTTGTTTACTTGAGCATTAAAAACTACAGATTCGAACAGACGAAACTACAAGCAAACGATAGTTTATATAAAACGGTATCCTTTACAATTCTAGTCTATCGAATCCCGTCTTAATTGCATCTATTGATAACCTCGCCTAATATATTAATGCTACCCTAAACTTTGTCATCAATAGTTACTTTATCTAAATCTTGATCATACTCAATTAATAGATTAGTTTATAAACAACTTAACGATTAACTTAATGATTAGATGGCTTAAAGAAACTGACTACCTAAAACACTTACCCTCGGTTTCTGGAACATTGATCAAATTCATGTCAACTTAACATACCTAATATAGAACGCTCATTGGTTAAAGATAATCGATGATCAACATGCAAGCAATGAGCGTTTTGTATTTGCTATGTTAAGTTGACATGACTTTGATCAACGTTCGAGAAACCGGGAGTTAGTATTTTTATTTCATGACGGTTGGCAAACAAGCATACGGTTCGGTTAATCGTAAACATTCATCGCAACCTGTGAACGCTTGTGATACTTGAAGTACCCTGCCAACGCAAGGGAGCGTTAAAAGGAAGGGAACAGAGGGGGTCGGAGATTGGCCTTTCGGCGCTCTCACTCCTCGCACCAAACGCAACAGTGATAATGAAACTACTGATACTGTTACTTTAAGCCTTTATGTGAGCTTAAGCTTTTATGTGAGAAGGTAGTACTTCCCCGGTCCAGCCGACCCAATTATGTTGGGAGGAGGATGCCTCTACTACTACTAAAATAATATATAACAACTTAGTCGCAAGTAATTAAAAATGTATATTTTGTAGATTTTCGATTTACTCCCATTTTACTGTTAGTATGTATTATTGTATTTTCATTGGTACCACTGCAATATCAAATATTCTACCACAAAGCAGAAGTGTATTTTGCATTATTGAACTTCGTTTATTAGAGATATGGGTTCCTTTGAAATTACTGGACAAATTTTTCCAGGTTTCAAACCAATATCTCGAGGTTTTCAACGCGTGAATGACACCTACATATAAATGGTGCTCCAAGCACTCTAGGCTACGACAACCGCTTACCATCTGATGGGCAGTATGCTTGTTTGCCAACTTAGTCACATAAAAATCCTCCTTTTT
The DNA here is from genome assembly GCA_023373885.1 of Hestina assimilis. NCBI lineage: Eukaryota > Metazoa > Arthropoda > Insecta > Lepidoptera > Nymphalidae > Hestina > Hestina assimilis. The sequence continues at coordinate 2,209,253 of CM041750.1, read as the reverse complement.
TTCGGAATGTGTATTGCTGTTGGCCCTACTGGCCTTGACAGCGTCACCGGACGAGGGGGCCGAGTACAGAGACTCAGCCGTGATAAAGGGCAGTCCTCACGGGGCTCAAATTTGATTCCGTCCTTAGGGTGCCTCCTGCGAAGCCGAACCACGGCTAAAGACGTCATTGGAGATGGAGGCAGCGCTCCGAGCGTATTTTATACGACAGACTGACCCGACGGTGCAAAAAAAAAATCCTCCCTAGTCTTTGATCGTATCGTCTCAAAATTATTACGGGCTGGCACACAGGGGTGATTTACCGAATGTATCACGGCGAATGTTCAGAGGAATTATTCTCCATCATAACTCCCTCTCCTTTCCTTACAAGAACTACGCGTGCCGGTCTCCGATATCACCGTCTAACTGTGGAATCAATTCCTTCGCGAACAAAGAAGTTTGCCAATTCTTTTTTTGTCGTACTTCCAAAAAGTGGAACTCATTGCCGGCTCACGTGTTCCCTCCTTCTTACAATCTGGGCTCCTTCAAACGAGGCGTGAAGAGGCATCTTGCGGGTAGGCAGGGCAAGGGTGGCTAACACGGTTGCATTCCGCAACTCTGTTAGCCGCCTTCGCGTTTGGACTTTATTTCCACTTACCATCAGGTGGAGTAGAGTCATCTGCCCTACTTTCCAAATAAAAAAATAATAAGAATAGCAATATATACAAACATAAAAATTCGACGCATGTCCCAGCAAAAGTACAAGCATTTGAGATAACTCACTCGTCAGGGACCGGGAGGGTAAATGTTCATTGAAGAAAGAAAATTATATTCAAATTGACAATGTATTAACTATCTATATTCCACAAAGCAAAAGGTTGAACTCTTAAACCAAGTAACATCCTGACATGATATTACATACTAATTCTATGCATTCTAACTAGTCTTATGACATTCAAATGACTTAGTTCAGCGCTCGGCTAGTTTGAATATGTATAAATACAAAAGAGTCATATATCTAAAATAAACAAAAATGTTATCAAGCTCGAATTTAGATTGAAGGCTTAGTATCACAATAGAATAAATGGGTCCTGATGAGAAACAAGTGCAGTACTCGTACTTCTACTAACTGTGGGTTGAAAATATATTTGATATATCATTACACATAACTTTCTCTTTTTCCGAAAATTTTAAAAATTTTAAGTTATGTTACTTTCCCATCAAAGTGATACATAAAACCCGGATTATGTTCCCGCGGTATCACGAATTATCTGTCTAAATAAAATGTACTGTAACTATAGTGTGAGGCAGTTGTTAGTGGGCATTGAGGGAAAAGGCCCATATTTATATTTTTTTTCCTCGTCCTATTCCGCTTTGATGATGGATGCCTTTTTAATTCATGGTTACCAGCTAACGTATACTTCTTCTTTTCCTTAGTCGTACACTCTTGGCGGAGTTGTCGTAGTCGTGGAAAGTGTGGTGAGTTGAATGCGGCTTATGCGAGACTTCTTAATTTCTCTCTATAAGGAAACACTTCGTGAACTATTCGTGAATGCCTCTATAGCTCAACGGTAGATGGGCCGACTTCGCTCCGTTAGCGCGAGAGTCGAGGGTTCGATCCTGACACTCATGGGCTATTGTCGTACCCACTCCTAGCGCAAGCTTAGAGCTTATTCGGAGGGGCAATAGGAATAATAGCAATTGAAAAAGCATTGCTAATATTCTTAAAAAAAAAAATATGGTCTATCCATCTTACGGTTGATCATGAACATATACTACAATTACCATAATTGGACCATTACACGACTGATTGGACCGTACGTACGGTTGTTTCATGTGATATAAAAAGTAGAAAATATTTAGGCAAGAAAATAGAAAATATATCCCAAAATCGAAGCAAAATGACAGACAAAAGTTAGTTGTAAAGAATTTATCCTTTTAATACCTACTTGAAAAAGCCGGTTCCACTGAGAGCTAGCAAGACCAAGTTTAGTTTACAAACAACAAACTAGGCACACAACACACCTCTAAAGTAGGCTTTACAAGCACCTCAAATTGTCATTTACAACATACAAAGTTGCTTTAAGAATCAACTCAGTAAACATTGTAATTACAGTACAATTGTAATAATTTAGCATAGTAGTTATTTTGGGTTGAACTGGAGCTCTTCAGCAAACATTTTACAATTGTTCGAAATATTCGACAATAATTACTAGAAAGGCTTTATTTAGAAGATAAATTTCCTTAGAGCCAAATGTAAGCATAGCTTACACTGTCTGTTTTTATATCATCAACAGTTTGTAAAGTGATGGCTTGAATTGTCGTAAATGTATATTTATATACGAAAAAAAGATGTTCGGTATCACCGCACCAAACTGACAAAGACAGAAAGGCGAGATCGGACATCCACGCGCGACATTACCCGGTCTACATTACCTGGTATACATTACCCTTGTTGCGATTACGGAAGCTTAATCCATCGGCACAATATAATTTATCAAACACAATACAATATAGTTTCTATTTTGATAAGTGCGTATAATTTCAAATAAAGATACACAGTTATAACAGTTGAATTTACTATTCAAGGATTGGGATTAAAAAATATCGCAAAACATAAGGGGACATAAATAATTACGTCACCCGTAAAAAGGGTGAGTTCACGAAGTGTGTCATTGTGTGACCAGTGGTAGGGACCGTTTCATGACGTCACATTTCAATACATATTAGTATTAAAACGTGAAATTTAAACTGTTAACGTAAGAAACATAAAAAATAACTCACTTTGGAACTGTTGGTTTAATGTAATAATTTCTATGTGTATTATGTGACGTCACACTAAGGAAAAGAGAGCCTCACAAATGACCAGATGTGACAAAGACGGCGTTGTGGTTAAAAATCATGCAAGTTGTGTGACGTAATTTTTAGATGGATTTTGACGACGTTCTGGCGCAGCGGCAGCGAACCTGCCTTAAACGCCACAGGTCGCGGGTTCGATTCCCGCTCGGAGCATAATATTTTTGTATTGTCCATGCAAGCATATTTTCCGGTCTGGGTGTATTTGTCCTTGTCATTGTGAATGTTTCCGGACCCCCGACACAGGATATTACTATCCTAATGGGGGCCGTTGAGTGTGCACCGTTTATGGATGGATAGTAACTAGCTAATCTACGCCATAAAAATCACACAAAATTTCTAAAAGAAACAAATAAACAAATTTTAGTTTAAACCTTTCCTTATCTCGCCGATTTAGTATCTTAGGGACGAATTTTAAAAACCGTAATAATAGCACTCAAGTCATACAACACACACTGGTCACAGCTAATAGTAGCGGCTATTATGGACAAAATTGTACGTCCATTTAAGAAGTAAATAATCACGTTAAGAAGAAAATCTGTCAGTTCGTTCCAGGTAACAAACGACTACTTCAGATGCTATTGTTGCTTTTATATAAAGGTTTTAGTTGTGGAAAATAATAAATTAAATACGGATGATTTAATTCGCTTTTTAGATACACTTGTCGGTGGAGCTATTTTTAGTGTTCTATTTATTTTTGGAAAGATTTCATTATTAAAATTTATAATTAAAATTTATGATACGCTACTCACTCAACAACCCCTAGCAGTACCAGAGATATCCTCGTCATGATCCTCATGAATTTATATTCAACAAGAATTCTTAGGAGGCCAGAAATAAATAAATAATAAACGCTACACACTCAACGATACACAAATTAGGATAATTCTATCCTGTGTCGGGGTCCGGAAACATTTACAATGACAAAGACAAACACACCCAGACCGGAAAAATACCTGTACGATTAATACAAAAATCTGCTCCGAGCGGAAATCGAACCCGCAACCGTCGAGTCGCTACCCACAACGCCACAAAGGTGTCACAGAAATAACCAAGTAATCCTTTTAACCTAAACGATTAAATTTTCTCCGAATTAATAGAACGTAGAAAAAACGTCAAAGAGTACAGTAACTTATACATTTAATTCCGAAAACCATAAAGGCAGTAATATTCTATTTTACCCAGGAAATGTCAATCTTAGAAACATACAATATATACATTAGCCGTTCCTACGTTTTCTAAAGGGCAGCCTTAAATATTTAAAATATCACACATATTAAAACAATTCTGTTCTTATAAAGAGCTACTTGTTGCGTTAAAATTATAAAACTGTCGAATTTATTTCCTCTCAGACCAAAATATGAATGGAAATGCCTTAAAGCATTTAACCGATTTTAATTCGAAAATTTAACAGATATAAACCGTCATTTTAAATAGACAAATTCCTACAGCCAAATGCAAAATATTAATAGACTAGAAATAAACATAATCGGAAAGTCCGGCATGTATGTTACGAAATTCATAGTTTTATATGAATATTTTTATAACGTAGACTTATATTTGATACCAAAGACTTTACCGAACTTTACCAAAAAAATATATAAAATATTTTTTGGAAAAATTTTGACACCGTTGTGGCGTTGTGGGTAGCGAGTCTGCCTTAAGCCTCGACGGTTGCGGGTTCGATTCCCGCTCGGAGCAGATGTTTGTATTTTTCGTACAGGCATGTTTTCCGGTCTGGTTGTGTTTGTCCTTGTCATTGTGAATGTTTCGGACCCCCGACACAGGATATAATTATCCTAGTGGGGGCCGTTGAGTGTGTAGCGTTTATATTATTATTATTATTTATATATAATTAACCTTATAATTTCACTGTTGCTGCCTTTTTATAAGCTTTCTGATTCAAGATTTGATACAAAAATAAAATAAAAACTAACATCAAGTCGAGTCACTTTCCTTCGTTCATTTCGTCATTCGTTCGAAATATAACAATAAAACCACAAATTCTTGTTATTATGTGAATGGCACATAATTATAGAGTCTAGTATTTGAATATGTACTACTCGTTCATATACAATGTATATGACACTTTTTTTTTTTATGTTAGAAGTTGGCAAACCAGCATACGGCCCACCTGATGGTAAGTGGTTGCCGTAGCCTATGAGCGCTTGCAGCACCATTAGTAGGTGCCACTCACGCGTTGCCAACCTCGAGATATTAGTTTTTAAATCTCGTCCGCCCAGTAATTTCACTAGCGTACAGTGCCTTTCAAACCGGAACACAGTAGTGCCTAAGCACTACTATTTGGCGGCAGAATACTTGACACTGCGGTGGTACCTACCTAGCCGGCCTCTTGCAACAAAAGACCTACCACCAGTGTGACTGATTGCACTGGTGGAATAATCTCTGCTGTGACAGAGGTTATCCCAACAGCAGGCGATGGGGTCGTCACATCCCGACGCCAAAAAACTTTTAGTGAAATCACTGTTTTATGGTCGTATCAATTACCTTTAATGCTTGACATATAAAGTACGTGATTTTGTTCGTTATTTTCATTCGTTATATCATCATCTGTTTAAATAGACCCCGTACAAATAATGGACAAATGAATGGAAAATTGACATTTTAAACTTTATTGTGAATGGAATGTTTTCAGCTTAAAGCATAAGCAAATGTCAAAGGAAACAAACATAATTTAAAAATAGGCAGACGTGGGCCCTGTCTACAGGAGAGAAACTATATTTTGTTATAGGATATAAAAAATATTGTAATCTCAAATTTATGCAGATGATTAATATTAAAAGAGTAACTCTTAGTCAATTTTGAAACTTGTATAAATTTTCTTTAGGTAAGGTTCATTCGCACCACCTTGATGTATGGTTTTTTTATTATTTTTTTTTACTAGCAATGCTTTTTAATGGCATTACTAATATTCCTATTGCCCTCCAAATAAGCTCGAAGCTTGCGCTAGGAGTGGGTACGACAATAGCCCAAGGGGTCAGGATCGAACCTGCGAAGCGTTAACGGAGCGAAATCGGCCCTTCTACCGTTGAGCTATTGAGGTTTGCATCAAACATGCGTGCCTCGAGATCTTTTCTCCCACGCACGTGCAAAGTCTGGAATGATCTACCTCCCAAGGTCTTCCCTGCGCGATATGATTTAAGAGTTTTCAAGCTTTGAGTGTTCAGACATCTTTTCTCCAAGGGCCGGCAACCCATCCCCGACACCCTGGGTGTTGTGAATGTTCATGGGCGATAGTGGCAACTTACCATCAGGTGAAGCTATCTGCTCTGTTGCCCCCAATTAATATAAAAGTAGTTTACAAACAAAATTACAATTTATTCATTATTTTTAAATGCTTATAACTATATTATATGTTTTTAAAAAAACTTACACGAAACTAACGCAAGCTTTTATTTATGTATAAGACGCTCGTAGCTGGGTATGCTCACTGATCGTTAAACGACCGATGTGTTAAGCAACTTTAGGCGCGGACAGTCACTAGATGGGTGGTTGCATATTGTTATTTCAACTGAGTGTCTCCGTGCTTCGAAGGGCACGTAAAAAGTCAGTCCCGGTTGTTATCAATTTGATACTAGTCGAAATGTCAAGTTAGAGAGAGTTAATACGGGCGGCCATTGAACAACTCTGACACTAGGTTGGCCACTGACCACTCGATAAGAAGAACTTATGTCTCATAATCGGTATTTACATTACTTTATAAATACTTTCATTCCTCTAAAGAGGCTCGGCATTTTCCAGTTAGTGATGATAATTGTTCTACAAAGTTTGACTACTTAAAATTTATCCGCAGTAATTCAATTTTAACTTTTAAAATTAGGACTGCTGCTTTATATAAATTTTTCGAAACATTTTTCATAAATATTATAATAGATTTGCATAAAGATGTTCAAATACTGTCTTAAGTAAAACTTTATTAATCACTTGATATATTTTATCTTAGTAAACTTTTTAAATTATTCTTAACGAAATCTCTGTTGGGTTCTGTAACTATTGTTTACTATTAACAACTATTTGTGACTTTTAAGTACATTAAGAACATAGTCTTATTATTTATATTTTGATGACGTTGTAGCGCAGCGGTCGCGAACCTGCTTTAAACGCCACAGGTCGCGGATTCAATTCCCGCTCGAAGCATAATATGTTTGTATTGACCATATAAAATATACAATACACACTCCCTTCTATACAGAAAAATGAAAATGTCAGATACTCGCTGGTGCTCCTTCGTCAATTAAACAACAGAGCAACGAAACGAAGTTAGTCACAGGCTTGCAACATAATCTCAGGACATTTTGCCTGTATAGAAAGGCCTGTCTATAGTAATAATAATAATAAACGCTACACACTTAACAGCCCATTAGGATAGTGATATCCTGTGTCGGAGATCCGGAAACATACACAAGGACAAGGACAAAGACACCCAGATCGGAACATATGCCTGCATGGTCATTACAAACATCTGCTCCGAGCGGGATCAAGATCGGGAATCGAACCCGCGACTTTTGACGATTAAGGTTAGTTCATTACCACTGCGCCACAACGCCGTAAATATTTATAGTAATTCTATGATTATGAATTAAAACACAGATTTATACGAGTAGTAAGTTTATACTTAAGATCATATATCATTTTCAGAATCGCTACCTTCACCAGATACATCCATACTTCTTCTCTTTGCCTTCTGTTTCTCGTTTATCATCTGCATCAAATCCACCTTTTGGATTGTAACCCTCACCAGATCCTTAAGAATCTTTCTTATATCAGTATCTTTAGATATCAGGGCTTTTATGTTTTCTCTTGTAAAACTGAAGCGTCTTTCTGGTATTGGTGTAATAAGAGGCATTGGAGGTTTTATCTTTTTTCTTTCCCTCGAAGGTATCATACCTGGTGGTGGTATTCTGGGTTCCATGTTGCCTTGCTGTCTTCCCGTTGGTGATTTGTGACAATCAACACATTCATCACCACAGCACATGGTACAACACATCTTACATTCTTGAGGTTCAGGATGAACTGCTCTTAAAATTGGGGCTGCTGTTGTTTTCTGCTTGTGATTACAATCTCTATAATATAAAATATTTTCAACGCTCTCTGATGATCTATGTTTGTATCTTTTTGATAATATGCTTGTCAGATGTGATAAGATTATTATCTGAAAGAAAATAAATAAAGTACTTATTAAAAAGACTTCAAAATTTCAATAATAATAATATATTATAACTAAACCATTTTTATTAATAAAGCCCTACCAACACTCTGATAATGAAGCCATAACTTAATAGGAATATAAATAACTAGATTCTAGCAGCGGCTACACCCACGAGAATAATGGTTTTAGTACAAACTTTGAACCCCCATTTCCCTTTGGGGGAGGACTTTTAGAAAATGTTACAACTCATTTTTTGTTTCGTTAAAAAACAAAGTTTCATGCTTCTGGGTCTCTTCGAGGGTCAAAATACTTTCTTAGTCTGTTTTACGTTTTAAAAACAACACCTGTGAAAAATCAACTTTCATTGTTCAAGGACTTAGGCGGGTCGTGGATATGTCAGTCAGGTCTACTCCTTTTGTATACCGATATATAGAAGATTGAAAACATAAAAATAATCCGTACAAAAACTTACCATTCCTAAAAGTTTCATAACGTTTCTCGCATAACAGCACGAACAGTGAGTTATCGATGCTGAGTGGTAAGAAAACATTACCTATATTTAGTAAACATGGCTTACAAACATTATCGGCAAATGCTTTAAGGTTTTTTCGTAAAACATTTCAAACTACGAATAGGTTTCACAAAGGATTAAGGTTCCTACTAATAAAATAAATGTATAACTTTGCGAGGAAGAATAGGTAGATGTTTCTTACTCTTTCCAAACTCCAGTGTTATGTAAAAATACAAATTCATAGACATATATAATACAATCTATATAAATACAAATTAATGTTTGTGTGTTTGTCCTTTATTCGTTAACCATTGATCCGATTATGTTGAAACTTTGAAATATTATTCCGCATTCTTCTGCCAAGGTACTTGAGCTAAAAACACTTTTTTTTCTTTACACGCCATAAAGAATGCGGGATACGCCTATTATATAATACGTTATTAAATCTTCTTCATCCTAGCATTATTCCCGGTATTTTTATATACCCAGCGTCTGCTTATTACTCTTATCCGGATTTGACCGGTTACTAGTTTAAATAAATAAATAATAAAACGCTGTATACTCAACGGCCCCCATTAGAATAGTGATATCCTGTGTCGGAGGTCCGGAAACACATAGAAGGACAAGGACAAATACACCCAGACCGGAAAATATGCTTGCATGGTCAATACAAACATATTATGCTCCGAGCGGGAATCGAACCCGCGACCTGTGGCGTTTAAGGCAGGTTCGCTACCGCTGCACCACAACGTCGTCATAGTTTAGTTTATACGTTATTAAATAACCACTCATTATCAAGGAGGCCGTAGGCTCGAAGGTACTAAGCTGTAGTTTGGCCTCACAAGAGTCACCCTAAGGATTGAATTCCCCGCGAGAGATATCGCTTGTCCTAGCCAAGTTCCAGCATCCCGCGATCAACCCTCCTATGCTCCTTTGAGGTATAAAAACAAAGACTGATTTTTTAATTTAATAACGATACAAATAAACGAATCAAGCTTTTCTAGCCCAATTACTGGATATCGCGCGTAGTTTTAAACCACCGTTCTGTTGATACTGTTGGACTTTGTTAAGTGTCGCCTCGTGTATCGGTGAGTAATGTTTTCTTTCTAGCTGGTGTGCCACTTTCATCTTTAAATCTTGACAACGTTGATACCACCATGGGGACACCAGCGATCCTCCCCAGTTTCGCTCCATTTCATCACAGAACTCTTTATTAGGAAATTTCAGTTTTGATAGGTAAAGTTTTGGATCACTAGGCAGTAATGGTGGTCCGGAAAATTTTGAAACTTGACTCTTTTTGGTTGGAAATCGACAATTGATTGATTGGAAGCATAAAATACATAGAAGATACGTCTGGAAAAACCAAAACATATTTAATTCATCTATATAGGCGATTACTTTATTTATTTATTTATTTATTTATTCAAACAAAATCCACAGCATTTTACAAAAAGATTTACAATGTATCATAGTCTTTACATAAGCCAGATTGGATTTACATTATTTACGCTTAACCTAAAGCAAACTAGGTGACAAGGTAAGGATAAGAAAAAAAACTACAAAAAGATATAAATTTTGACTTAACTAAAATTATAGAAGTAATGAAAACAATTGAAATAACAAAACAAGGTAACCTTAATTAAACATAATAGAAATTAAAACTACCGTGAAGATTAAGATAGTCTTGTGTGTAGATTATTTATATGAGTGTGTGTGTGGGTTTGTGTGTTATTGTATGTATACGTGTGTTTGTGTGCATATGCGTGGTTGTGTATGTGTTTGTGCAATTGTGTGAGTTTGAGTTTGTATGTGTGCTGTCGCAATTTTTTTTTTTTTTTTTATATATGTAAAACATAAAAGTGTTTTATTGATGAGATGGTTTTTTTTTAGAATTAGTTGTTTAAAAATTTTTCTAGACGTGCAAAAAGGATCAATATCTTCGAAACATTTGTTATATTGCTTGGGCAACCTGCAAGCAACTGAGTTATTACTATAATTATTCTTACTTTGAGGCACATGGAATAAATTTGTATGCCTTGTTCTACGTTTGGGTACAGATAATTTCAGTACATCAGTTATTAGTTCAGAACAGTCAAGGGTACCGGTACAAAGATCGTGTAACAACATCATGTCAGCACTTGTTCTACGAGCTTCTAAGGTACTGACATGGTGTTGATTACACGAAGTAACATAGTCAACAAAATAATTTTTAGTTCGATAATCAAGATAATGTATAAATTTACGTTGTATTCTTTCCAGAGAGCGAATGTATGTAATATATTGTGGATTCCAGATAGGGGAACAATATTCTAATACACATCGGACATAAGCAAAGTAAAGTAGTTTAATAGTGTCCATGTTATGAAAATTTTTTGAGGTGCGCATAATAAAACCTAGATTTTTGTATGCTTTGTTTGTGATTATATTAATGTGCTCTGAAAAAATCAACTTACTGTCTAATACTACGCCAAGATCTTTAACAGATAGTACTCTATTAATTGTATTGTTATTTATGTTATATGCTTTATTTATAATATTTTGGTTGCGAGTAAAGGTAATATGTAGGCATTTGGTAACGTTTACTGTGATTCTATTATTTTGGTAATATGCATTAAGGCTGTTAAGATCTTCTTGCAGTAAATAACAGTCTTCATTAGTTTTCACTGTTTTATAAATTTTGGTATCATCTGCATAAAGTAGAAATCCAGAATGCTTTATGTATTTCCCTATATCATATATGTACAACGAATACAGTAAAGGACCTAACAGTGAACCTTGCGGGACGCCTGATACTATATCGATAAAGTTAGATTTACTGCTCCCTATGACAACTGCCTGTGACCTGTTAGTTATGTACGCTTTAAACCAACGATAAAGATCTCCATTTATTCCTAGCGAGTAGAGTTTTTGAAGAAGTATGATGTGATCTACACGGTCAAATGCTTTTTCAAAGTCCGTGTAAATCACATCAACTTGCATTCGGGAACCCATGCGCCTTAAAACATCAGAGGTAAAAACGGCTAAATTACGATTATTCTTCCGTTTTATTAAACAATTTAACTAATGCCCAAAAAATTAGAAATTGGTCAAAGAATATTAGCGCAAAATGACGCAAATCCTATTTAATATAGTAAGGTATTAGATAAATAGTACAAAATATATTAAATTTGTCTATTTCTCAGTATGTAGCAAATAAATAAATAATACTTGCATGTTTTATCATAACGTGGTTCTAAAAAGCGAGCGGAGGAATAATCAGTTTTAATTACATGCAAAGTAATAAATACTCAAACAGCGATGGATTATTATTTTAATATCGATTTTATTACAATATAAAAACACTTTATTCACAAAGAACCTTTTATAACATCATACAAACTTAATTCACTAGTAAAATAACCTTTTACGTTATTAATTATAATATAATTATATCTTTAGAATTTACGTAATCAAATCTCTATTCTTTTTTTTCACTTATTTCGAACATTTATTATTAATAATGTTATAGGAATTTTTATTGATAGATTATCTTCTATATATATAAAAGGCTTTGTCCTGAATGACTGACGGATCAACGCACAGCCTAAACCGCTTATCGTAGAGACCTGAAACTTGGAGGGTGTGTTCTTTGTATGACGCAGGCATCCGATAAGAAAGGATTTTCCGAAATTCTACCTCTAAGGGGGTGAAAAAGGGGGCACCCATTTCAAGTTTTTATGGGAAAACGTGATTCCTTCTAAATCCTTCCAATCTACTTAAAATTTTGCATAAACCTTTTTTAACATAATTGATAGAAAACGTGTTTCTTATTTTTATTGAAATTCATCCCATAACGAGGTTAAAAGGGGGTAGAAAGTTATTTTGCTTCGAAGTTTATATCAATACTCTTTGGTGTTTTTGATTTAAATTACTTTTTATTTTAACACATGATTGAAAACTCAATACGATACATGGCATATCAACGTCTAGCCTAAACTTGAAATAATTTTTTTATGATTTTTTCACAGGTGTTGTTTTTAAAACGTAAACGAGCACAAGGAAACAATGTTTCGGAATTCAACCCATAGGTAATCAAGCAGGTGAAAAGGATTTTGTAGAAACCTATGAAACTCAGTTTTTTGGCGAACGATTAAGACATTTTCTGAACCTTCGGACTGAAATCCGTCGTCCGTCCGAAAAAAGTTGAATCTCCTCAACTGAAGAGGTGAAATGAAGGTTCAAAGTTTGTATTAAAATCGTTATTCACGCGGGCGAAGCCGCTGACAGAAGCTCGTATAAAATAAATGTACTATTTTCGTATTAATTACGTAATCTGTAAAAAATATTTTTTAGAATCGTACACTACGTACCTAGGAAGGAAGAAAAATAGGACATTCTCCCCTGCGGATTATTGACAATCGCGGACGGCATTTTATTTTAAGTTTTTTTTTTTACGATTAAAGCAGTGAGCAGTGAAGGTGAGCGTTGATGCGAATCGGAAAGGAGGCCTCCTTAAACCTACACCCGGGTCGCAAGTCCCGGGAACTGCTCGGAGTTTCTCCCTCTACCACACGATGGACCCGGCGCCCGCACGGTGAAACCATGGATGCTAAGCAGTTCGTCTCATTCGCTTTTAGTTCCTGGTACGAGGAACAAAAAGTTGCTACAGTTGCTAGGTTAAATGTAGGTAAAGTGAGTTAATTAGTGTCATCTTGCCGGAAAATAATAAGGTACTTTTATCCCTCGTACCAGAGCATAAAAGCTATTTTTTCATCACGGTAGGAAAATAGAAATAATGACTTCAAAAGCAAAAATAAATAATTTTCTTTAATCATTGTTACTAATGATTTTGTGGAGACGAATACGAGAGCCTGTTCCTTTTTTTAAAGTCTGTTAAAAAGTTTTTTTTTTTTTTAAAGTAGCAAAAGCCTTATTCAGGCAACATTGCTCTTTTTTTAAAAGGCGCTAAAACTAATAAGGCAAAATACAAATTCTTTCTTCAACACACTTTTTATACAATGAATACTTGGATGTTAAAATGAAAATAATTTTCTTATGAATAAAAGGTTCATGATAAAAAATGCTGGCTATTATCGTAATGAAAAGGAAAAATATTAAGTCTTCGGTCGCGGTCAACAAGTTTGCGTTTCTGTTCAAATTGTATTGTATATGTAACAATTTTTATTAATTAAAGAGGACTTTGTCCCAGGGCGAACAATGTCCCGAAAGGCTTTATTGAAACATAACTTAAAACAAACTTGAAATAAAAAAATGTTTTTGTTTTTAATAATGCTTCCGGGCAACAACTTTTTAGAAATGAATTTGGCTTTTTCACACGAGGACATTAAATACTGACCATATAAACTTAACTTGAGTTTTTATTCTAATGTTTGTATGGCTGTATTTCCGTGATTTCTTGATAGAAAGCGTTGAATTTGCAAAATTATTTATTTCATATCTTAAAATAATTCTGTATTGATAAAATCATCCAAGAACATAAAAAGGTGATATGTAATAAGGCATATAATAGTAAATAGGATAACTATACACGGGTATAAAACATAAAGCACACTTGGCCTTCTTCTCGGTCTCGTTCTCTTTTGATGATGATGATGATGACGATGATGAATCACTCTTCGCTCTTGACTCTACATTTAATAAATTAAGAAGAATTAACATAACTGTCAATGATGTATAAAAATGGAGATGCATTCTTTCCTTTATTGGCAGAATCTTTGAATATCTAAACCTATTTTGTTATATTCCAATATTTAAAAAAAAAAAAGTAAACAAATGTCAAATAGGTATCTGTGATATAGTATAATTATAGCACTTGTAATTCTGCTACTTTAAAAGAAACTTTTTCTTTATTTCACAGATTAAAAATGCATAGATTTACTCATGAGATTTTAATAGTAATTTTTTTACGAGAATTTGTAATTAATGTTTTATCAAATAAAAATTACGTTGTTAATATTAATGTATATTTTTATTAGATTTCCGAACCTTTCAAGCATTAATTACAGTAAATTTGTGTGTTAAGGCTTTTACCTTCCTACAAATATTATAAGGACGTGTTAAAGCAATTATTTTTTTTAGTAAAATAATTTCAAGATTGTCGTTCCTACTTTTTAAAATGACAATTAGAATTAAACATTTTGCACTATTGTATACTGTATGTATAACAATTTCGTATTTATAAGTAATTATTATATAATTATAAAACTAGCTGGTTCCGCTCGCGTGATGTACCAATTTTTCTTTATTGCATGGAACTCTTAAGTTTTTTTTTTTCTAAAATAACAGTAGTCTAAGTTACTCTTTATTACATCTTCTTAGCTACCTGCCAATAAAAGTCAAAATCGGTCCAGCCATTTCAGAGATTAGCTGGAACAAACAGACAGAAAGACAGACAGACAAAAATTGTAAAAATGTTATTTTGGTGTATGTACCGTATATATTCATATACATGTAGTAAAAACGGTTATTTCAATATTACAAACAGACACTCCAATTTTACATACGCACGCACACAGGCACACACAATGTTAATTTTATGTTTTGTATAATTTTTTAAATTGTATATAGTATGTTAAATGTAAGTTGAACCATGCGCAGTAACACGTTTTTGGGTCTCAACCGTATGCGGTATGAAGGGGGCCGCGTAACTATAGCTAAACCCGATTAGTACACTCGCTCACGGTTCTTTTAGTTCTTTAAAAATAAATTATTAAATATTAAATTTAAATATTATTTATTTTTGTCAGATGTATAAACATTTAATTTTATTTGAGAAGATAAGGTGTCATCCCAATAAGTGATTAAAAATGTACATTAACTTTTTTTTTTGAATATAGGTTTTTTCTATACTATTTATTTGTTTTATTCTATTTAAGTAATTAATAACGGAAATTAATAAATAATTAATTGAATTTGAATAATAAGTATATTATATACTTAATTCCGTTTTTCCACTTGATAAAAAATCTATTTAAATAAGACGAAATCAATATTTTTGTCTAACATTTTTGTCCATGATTGTATCTGCGCAGAAGCGGCCTTTAACTAGCTTTATGTAATTTGTCCGTTTGATATTGTTTTGGAGGCACTGATATCTATAACGCATTTATAACTTTTGTAGTTTCACCGTTACCTATAATAACTTACATGTGTACTATAGTTAAAATGCTTTAATTATTTATTTTTTATATATAGGTACTTAACTTATTAAAAAACAAAATTATAATTTATTGTAATTTTAAATAATTTAAAAAAAAAAAAATTATTGTTAAAAATGCTTGATCTTTACGCGACTCCGTCCGCAGTCACCCTTAAATGGCTCCAAAGAGAAAGGAATCATTTGAAGTAAATTAGCCATTCCTTTAGAATATTTTTTGAAAATCCCACAGGAACCGAACATTCTGCCGGCATATGCATGCATATATATCATGTATATATAGTAATCTATTAGTGTTATTCACTTGTTACTCTTCAGGAGTGTTACAATTTTTTTATCATACAATTTAACCTGTATAACCATTTCTATCGGTGGGTTATTTAAAAAAGGTAATTAATGAATATATGTGATATTATTTATCATTTACGAGCTTACATCTATTATATCTATATAGTATTTTTTTAAATGCTACACACTTAATTCCATTAGGATAGTTATAACTATATATCCCGTGTCGGGAGTCCGGAAACATACACAAGGAAATGGAGGAACACACCCAGGCCGGAACACATGTTTGTATGGTCAATACAAAAATATACTCCGAGCGGAAATAGAACCCGCGACCTGTGGCGCTTAAAGCAGGTTCGCTACCGCTGCGCCACAACGTCGTCAAATACGTCATCATTATCATACCATACAAAACAGTTACCAGCTGCAACACTCAAAGCATGTCATTAAAATCATAATAATAAAATCTATAGTATAATTATGTTTTTTTTTGTATGCTATATTACGTATTTCACAGCCACAATGTAAATTCATTCCAATACTGACGTAACAAAGTGCTTTATAAGTTATTCATTGCTCCGAAAGAAACGACCTATAAAAAAACCTATCAATTTTCTATTTCACAGATAACACAGCTGTGATCGTTTTTGATATTATGTCAGCGAGGAATAAATTTATAATTACATACCTTAAATTTGGACGCAAATAAGCAATACCATGTCAAACCACAAAATTGAAAAAACTGAGTGATATAATTATGCAGAAGTGTTGGTAAATGTCGGTTTTAAGCTTTAAAACTTCTGAGCCATTTTTTAAACATGCAATTTATGTATTATGTTAAACGTTTTGGGTTATATTATATACGAAATATGGAGTTTGTATACTTATTTTTTGTGAAAATAAGTAAAATAACCTACATAAATCTGAAATTGCCAAAAACTTGACCAATACTTAAAAAAAAATCATATAAAGAACGTTGTTCAAAATTTTCAAACGCGTTTTTTCGAAATGACATTCGTGTGGGTTGACATGGTATTGCTTATTAGCGTCCATTTATTGATTAAATTAAATTTCTAAAAGATATCACACCTCGACCCATTGCCTCTGCAGGTGACAGGCAGGCAGGTGGCTGGTTCATTTTACGCCCAAAGAATCGGGATTGCGATGCAGCGGGGAAAGGCAGCTAGCATTCTTGCCACCATTCCCCGTGGACACGAGTAAATATGTTATAGTATTGGTTGTATATAAAAAGTTATTCATAGATTTAATCACTATAGTGGCCTGGTGACTCACATATCTCCGCCATTTTGAATTTTTTACAAAAACTCAATTGTCGGAAAAATAATATAATTATCTAACCTGCTCACTAAATATCACTAGAATTGCTTGAGAAATGCGACCTGTAGTGGAGAACAGTCCGAAATCGGGGCAAACGGAAGAATTTTTTATTTTTGCCAAGCTGAAATAGAGACGATTTGCTCACACTTCGTGCTCGTTCGCTTAATAAACAAATTTGTCACGAAAATATTATCTGCACTTTTATAAAGTTGAAAACTTTAGGTGGTTAAGTTTAAGTTAAAAACAAACATAAAGTAATTAATTATTAACACGGCCAACACTAATTTATAGAATCTCCATTCTGATAAGGTGGTGACTTTACTCAAACGGTCTAGTAAAACTCATAAATTACTGTTTTTTACTACATTAATTTTTATAACATCAGAGCAATAATCAGAAACATTATTAAACAAAAATTACAAATAACTAAATTTAGCATTTTATAATTCACACGCAACAAAAATAACCCAGATAAATAATAATGCATTTACAATCATTGTTTTATTGACCGTATTATTGAATCCCTATGTATTTATGCAGAGTGTATCACGCTACAAATCAAAGCACAATAAGACTGTGAGATAGTTGATGGTTCACTGTTAAACAAGCACATGGACGGTGTGCATGACTCGCGCGCCACTCCCGCGCTTTTTTACGCGCCAATTTAACTATCATAAAACTGTCATTATCTATAGTGTCTAAAATTTAAAAAACATATTTTCTAATTATGTAGATAAATTTTGTATATAATTAATATAATAATTAATGATGGTGTTGAAAAATATAAATAAGAGGACCATGTGCAGTGACAAAAAAATATTATCTTTATCAGTTTATGCGGGTTTGATAGTATTTTGTGTGCCATCAGTTTTATGTAGTACAGGTGAGTGAATATTAAAATCAGTACAAATAAACATTTAAAGATACAATAAAATACCGATTGTTACCTATTCTATTACTATAAATATTAATTTATATTGTATATTGTGCATTTACAAAAAAAAATCTTGAAATATAAAAATTATTTCAGTTTAGTAATCCATGCTTTTATTTGTTTAAAAAACATTCCTTTAAAATGACTATTTGTCTATGCCATAAAAAATAAAACCATACCATAAAGATGGCGTATTTAAAAAAATAATTATTTTTAAGAAAACTTAAAGACGAAAAAATAAAAAGGCACATCGTTACTCATATATAATTAACGCATTATATCATAAACTGATTCAGTTTATCGTGTGAGTATAAGTTATCAAAATATATTGTCATATGTATTGTTACAATAACACGGTTAGAATGACTATATCGATCATGTTGTATTTTAAAACGATCTCACATTTGGACGTAAACAAGCAATACCATGTCAACCCACACGAATGTCATTTCGAGAAAAACGCGTTTAAAAATTTTGAACAACTTGCTTTATATTAATTTTTTTTTTATGTATTGGTCAAGTTATCGGCAATTTCAGATTTATGTAAGTTATGTTACTTATTTTCTTAGTTTATAATTTACCATAACAGACATAAAAAAACAATCCAATTCAGAATCCCCGTATTCTTTGAAGCGAGGTAATAGTAAAAAGGCAGTACCTACTGATACTGTTACTTACTACTAAAACTATTTTCTTATTACCATTATATTATTATTTATACTTTTAATACAATCATTTATTCATTTATGATAGATGTAACTATGGGCGCGTTATTTAGGTAAGGCCAGAGTGAACAGACACCTTCTAGGCATACGTGCTCCATCTTAGACCTCATCTTCGCCTTCCACCAAGCGAGATTGAAGTCAAACGTAAGCCTATTTTGCATAAAAAAAAAAAATTCACGTTCATTAGTTTTCGAAAAAAATCTATATGACATACGAAAAGGACAATACAGAATTGACACAGTAAGGCATTTATTATATGTAGCGGAGCTCTAAAAACCTAGATACTAAAAAACTGAGTAAAGCACAGACTGCTTCCTACCTTACCTATATCCTGTTAGTGAAGGATAATTACAGGTTAACTGTGTGTAAGAATCTCAAGGTTTTGGAGTCATCACGGCATTTAATAAAAGAAAGTTGCTTCACATGCTATATATCGGTGCCGCATTCCATTGAAATTGTCATTTGTTAAAGTAGGTATATTATTATTGTCCATAATTATAACAAAAAAATATTTAAAAATAAAGTCTTTGTATGTATCTATATATATAAATATATATAAATTAAATTTTATGTCTATTTGTAATGTCAAAACAAGAAAATTTATGAAGGTGATAACAGCATATGTAAAAAAAAACTTTTATAATATTTGAAACGCTTAGATCCATTTTGACGAGAATTTCAATGACAGATAGCTGGGGGCCTACCATGAACTCTTATTGCGATTCAAACGACGACCTATACTCAGCTGCGTCGCTATTTCGTACCATGACATAATTATAATATATACGTCTAACGTCATTGTTGCATTTAAATCAGAATCGTTTTACTACATGAATTGAATTGTACCGCAATAGAATTGTAACTAAAATTTCATGGTAGACCCTCTGATATTATAAGGAGTAGCTTTGCCCATTTAAATTTAAGAAAAGAATTACGGTTCCAGGCAACAAAAAAATTCTAGGCAACTTATTAATCATTAATAAAATTAAAAGAATAAATTTTGTTTCTACATAAATAAATGTTAAATATATAGCAGTATTATAAATTTCTTAATACAAAATTATTTTAATATCCTTTTTATTATACTTTCTAATGGATTTTATTAACTTTATATATCAATATTCAAATATTTCATTGTTAGAAAAGACTTTCACGTAACTGACAACTACAGTCAGTAAATTAAAAGTCAAAAACAGTATTTTATACACGAAGTTAAATTAGCAACTTGAATTACTTTAATTAGTGGTGTTAGGGCTTTTATTGCTACAGGTAGGTACCACCGAACTGTCACATATTTAACCCTACAACTTACAATATGCATAATATTTCGGAACTATACCTAGGTTCAGCAGTTCTTTTTTATTTAACTAATGGGCAATAGGACCTATCGATAGAAAACATAGGACCCATCTGATAGAGAGATTGTCGTAACCTATGAGCGCTTGAAACACCATACGTTTGTAGGCGTCACTCATGCGTTGACAACCTCGAGATATTGGTTCTGAAATCAGTTTCCCACAAATTTCACTAGGTACAGTGTCCTTCAAACTGAAACACACTATACTGCTTTGCGGTAGAATATCTGACACTGCGGTGGTACCTACCTAGCTGTCAAAAAAAGGCCTATATAGATGCGTATGATCAATGCAATAAAATGTTGTTCCGCCGCTAGCAATTTTTGAAGTTATACTTCTTTTGGCGCGTTAAGGAAAAATGATGAGCGTAAATTTTTACGATGCGCGCGCACACCGTCACAAAAACCGACATCCTGAAGTTAGCTATAGTCAACATTTTAGTTTCTTTTGTGATACCTAAATAAACTTTATTTAACTAGATAATGCGTTATAATAAAAATTTCAATGTATTCAAATTAAATACCTTTTTTCTTTTGTTAGTGTCGTTTTTTCTACAAACGTAGAATAAGGCGAAAGATAAAATTTTTGAAAGGATTTTTATCTTGTTACGCCAAAGAAGTATAACTTCTAACGCGTGTACATAAGTACACACACACTTTTTCTGAATGAATATCTTTGTTCTACTAGCCCTGACAGCATTACAACTGGGGAGAGGGGGACCTTTTTCAAAACGCTAGTCTTAATCTTCTTCATCCTAGCATTATTCCCGGTATTTTATGTACCCAGGGTCTGCTTATTACACTTATCCGGATTTGACAGGTTACTAGTTTTTACACGGAGTGATTGCCATCTGACCTCCGCAACCCTAAGGGCGAACCAGTAACTCATTGGATAAGAGCAATTTAATCGTCATCTCATAATTAGTATGCATCAAGCATCAAGATACTACCGATGTTAAACATGTTTCCTCCATTATTAATACTTTATGTGCATTTTAAGTACTTTTATATCGTTATAGGAAGACGAGAAATCATTCAAGGGCTAAATTGTTTGCATACATATAGTCTTATATGCGAGAATATAACAAATTATATCTTTGTCTGTCTGTTTGCTTATAACTTGATATGTGTTACACGTTATCTCGCTTTCAGTATTTAAATTTATGTCATGCTCAAGTCATGAATAAAAAAAATACTATCAAGAAATTTCATTGCGAGAAAGAACAACGTGTTAAACTATTAAATGTCTCACTGAGAGGTTAAAAATGTCTCACTTTCTTAGTTCGATTTCATTATCAAACGTTTATAATTCATGCGAATAAAGCCACTCGTTGATGCTAATATTATATAAATACCAAAGACAACATTGTCTTTTATAAAATATTCGAAACAATTTTCATAATTTTTTTCTATTTGAAAAGTAGAGCAGATGACTCTACTCCACCTGATGGTAAGTGGCAAACGCAAAGACGGCTAATACAGTTGCGGAAGGCAATATTAAAATTATACTTGTGTTAATTAGAAACCACAGGGGACAAATGCTGGTAAATTTCCTTGAAGTACAGGGATTCTACTTAATAAATTCATTCTTTAAGAAGAGGCTTCAGAGGAGGTGGACCTGGTGCAGTCCCGATAATGTGACTAAAAATGAAATTGACTTTATCATGTCGGACAAGAGACGTATATTCAGGGATGTCTCTGTAATTAATAGGTTTAATACTGGCAGCGATCACAGACTTGTTAGAGGCACTTTGGATATCGACTTCAGACTTGAACGCAACCGCTTAATGAAGTCAACACTTCGTCCGACTGTGTTAGAGACCGAAGAAACCGACAAATTTCAACTCGAACTGAGGAACCGATTTGATTCGCTGGAAACCACACCTAGTATTGACGAAGCCTATAACAATCTTGTTAATATCATAACCGATGCGGGCCGTAGGAATTTTGCGAAATGCAGAAGTAATGGGGAGTCTAAGCTCTCTAATGAGACTCTAGAACTTATGAGGAACAGACGAGAAAAAACACCGACATCGTCAAAACACATATATGACCAGACTCTTAACAAGAAGATAAAATTTCTGATACGGCGAGATCTTCGCCGATCTAATGCTGTTAAGATTCGAAAAATTATCGAAGAAAATAAGGGAATTAAGATCTTAACCCAAACACGTAGACAAAGTTACCTGTCAAATCTTCGAACATCTCAAGGCCAGCTCGTTACCTCAACACCGGAAATCCTCGCAGAGACGGAGAGATTCTACGGCGAATTATATTCCCAACATGCCCCTAGGACATTCACTCGCAATGGAGATCAGAGAGCTGAATTAACTCGCCACCTCTCAGAGGACCTCCCAGAAGTCGATTTGAGTGAGATTAGGAAAGCCCTTAAACAGCTCAAGAACAACAGAGCACCGGGAGAAGACGGAATAACCACAGAGCTATTACGAGCTGCGGGGACTCCTTTGCTCCAAGAACTAAAAAAGCTGTTTAATTCCGTCATTTACAATGGCACTACACCAGCAGCCTGGAGTAGGAGTGTGACTACGTTGTTTTTCAAAAAGGGAGATAAGACCCAATTGAAAAATTACAGGCCAATTGCCCTACTCAGTCATATTTATAAGCTCTTTTCAAGGGTAATTACGAATCGTCTCGGTCATAAACTTGACGACTTTCAACCATCGGAGCAGGCAGGTTTTCGAAAAGGCTACAGTACCGTAGATCACATTCACACCATACGGCAAATCATACAGAAGACCGAGGAATATAATCTCCCTCTTTGCTTGTTGTTTGTGGATTATGAGAAAGCCTAAGGGTCAAGGACCTAGCCTAAGGACTCAATTGAAAATTGGGCTGTTCTAGAATCATTGCAAAGATGTCGCGTGGATTGGCGGTATATAAAGGTAATTAAAAGCCTCTACGATGCCGCGACGATGACCGTCCAAATCCGAAATCAACGCACGAAACCTATACAACTGCGTCGGGGTGTAAGGCAGGGTGACGTAATGTCACCGAAACTTTTTACAAACGCATTGGAAGACGTCTTTAAAACGTTGCACTGGGAAGGACGGGGTATTAACATCAACGGCGAATATATTTCTCACCTTCGTTTTGCGGATGATATTGTCATCCTTGCGGAGTCTTTGCAGGATATATGCGAGATGCTAAACAGCCTTAATGAGGCGTCCCGGCGTGTCGGTCTGAGCATGAATATGGAAAAGACAAAAGTGATGTTCAACAACCATGTCATGCCGATACCCGTTACTGTAGGTAACTCCACAATTGAGATTGTTCAAGAATACGTTTATCTGGGACAAATAATAAAACTTGGTAGGAACAACCTCAACAGGGAAATCGATAGACGTATTCAGTTGGGATGGGCAGCATTTCGTAAGTTTCGTCAGGTATTCTCGGGCTCAATACCTCAAAGTCTAAAGACTAAAGTCTTTAATCAGTGCGTCCTGCCAGTCATGACCTACGCTTCCGAAACTTGGACTCTGACACTGGGACTAGTTCATAAGCTTAAAGTGGCACAGCGAGCGATGGAAAGGGCTATGCTCGGGGTTTCATTGCGGGACAAAATCCGAAACAAGGAGATCCGACAAAGAACAAAAGTAACCGACATAGCCCAAAAAATCGGAATGCTGAAATGGCAGTGGGCTGGTCACCTTTGTCGTACAACCGATGGCCGTTGGAGCAGACGAGTTGTAGGATGGAGACCGCATATCGGTAAGCGTAGCGTAGGACGCCCTCCGGCCCGGTGGGCTGATGACTTTAAGAAGGTGGGTGGTGTTGGCTGGATGAGAACAGCAGAGGACAGAATGTTGTGGCACACCTTGGGAGAGACCTATGTCCAGCAGTGGATAGCGAAAGGTTGAAATGATGATGATGATGATGATAATTAGAAATATATATCGTTGTTTTAAATTCGTGCAACATATAACAATCTGACTGTTTTATCTTAAAAACCAATGTATAAATGAATATGTAAAAAACTGATATGCAAATCAATAACAAAGAATCTTCTCGATTTCTATACATCTATATAAAGAACACAATACAATAGAATAAGATTATTTCCTATAAAGTTTTTATGTATTTAAATTTACAGACAATATAGAATATATCGCTTCATAAGTTATTATGACTGATTCTTGTGGTTCTGATCATGTGACGTCCCTCAGAACCGAAGATGCAATTAAACCATACTATATTTTAATCCCACACAGATGACAAAAAACTGGTTTAAGGCTGTTTTATATATTATTGATTAAAAAATGTTTAAATTAGTTAGAATCTTTTTTAAAACTGACAAATTACTGGTTATTGTACTAGTAATGTACTGTTTTTATATAACTAAACACTCTGCTAATGCAATATCATCAATACATTTGATGACTTTGATTACGCATAGTAAATTGTGTACAGGGCGTATTTACGTATGTATGTGCATATATGTTCGAACTTTCTCAGGTACACTTCACTTAGATATAATCTTTGGATGTAATGATAAAGCAAAAATATTTGAAAGCTGTTATTTTGTAAACAAACCCGTTTTCTATTTATAAAGAAAATAAAAGTTAAATTAACAAGCTAGAATCTTTTATTAAGTTTAAATTGTTATTTTCCTTTTTATGATTTTTTTGTGATTTCACCTACAAAATTCTTCTTCTTATCGAGTGGTTAGTGGCCAACCTAGTCTCAGGGTTTTTCAGATCACCCGTATAGGCCTCTGACTTGACTTTTCGACTATTTTTAAATATTTACAGCCGAGACCGAATTTTCACGTGCCCTCCGAAGCACGGAGACGCTCAGTTGAAATACCACTATGCGATCATCCATCTAGTGACTGACCGCGCCTAATGTTGCTTAACCCACCTATCGTTTACCGGTTTCACCTACATTCAAATTAAGACGAAATATGACTAATAACCTATCTTTAAAAATTTGGTAAAAATTTACAATATTTTCGTAAGCATAACTAGCCGTAAACTTAAAGAAGTCGTTTTAAAGGTTTTAATATATTGATGTCAACTGTTTCTATAATAAGCTTTCCGCCAACGCCTAAAAACACTTCTGTACTATTATAAATATATTGCATAATAGAATTAAAATCATTTATTTTTGTAAATATTCGTAACCAAATTCTAAGATTTATTTTTCCAATTAATTTAATGACTGGAATAATAAAATATCTTAATGTTTAAAAAAAATATCTAATTTCACCAGTTTCGTTGCTAAACCGTAAAATTATCATGAGTTAAAATTTGTTATAATTAATCACCTATTATGCAATTTGTACGAGAATTGCCAGTTTTTAAAATTCTGTTTATTGCCAATACGTGTACAAGATAATAATTATGACAATTGACCTATCTCTCTTTTATGTAGGTATAGTTCTTATTCCTTAAGGCATTTCTACATGAGAGAGACAATTTAGGCGATTTTTACTCAACTTCTCAAAAAATACACAGAACCACATTCACTCACACACAGTCACACATATCACAAAGTTTGAAAAATATATTATGAAATCCTTTAAAAAAGTAAGTTTGACAAAAACTTAATACCGTCTCCAAAAATATAACATACAATGATCATTCATGCGTTAAAATATTTAGAAACATTAACCTTAACCCTAAGCAATAAGGAAATGTATATTACGTGGAACAATAAACACGTGATTCACGCAATTATAATGCAATAACAAATAGACTTACACGCACATGCATACAAGATACTTAAGCATTATTGAGACGAAGTTAGTAGTAAATCGTTACTTTAAATCCGATTAAGAAATGGATTACAGAAATTTGCCAAATAATTTCTTTAACAGTCCTGTGATCGTAGTCGAAGGAAAAACACCTGTGGAGAAGACAACTAATTGTGTCAATAAAGACAAACAATCGTTTAACTATTGTCATGTGGCTCATGACTGTAGTCCACCTGATTCGAAGGGGAAGCAGAGTCCAAACGCGTAATACTGTTGCAGAAGGCAAACTACACTAGACACCCTTGCCCTGCCTACCCGCAACATGTCTGAACCGTAAATGTGCTCAAAATCATTTTTCGCAGACTTTTTTATTCGAATAACATAAATAGGACTAAACACGTAAAGACATCATCGTACATACTGGAATATTATTGAAAATGTTGAACTTATTTTTCTTTTACTGTGCAAAAGCTAACACTCTAACTACTCTACGTCTGAGAGCTATATACATACATATTCTATTCCAAATAACAACAGCTATGAATTATCCATCCAGGATTTAGTAAAATTCATTGATCTCATTGCGGAATCTCATGCGCTAACGTGTCGTAAAAACTAGTAGCTTCTAACTAAATACGATTTATAGCTCTGATATATTTGTCATAAAGTCAGTGACTCATAAGTTCCTACAATAAAATTGCTATAATCTTAACAACAAGTCTTAAGTAAACATTACGACCTTGGTCTTCGAACAAGCAATCGTATAACGTACCTCAGACATTAATGTCACACGTATATTCTTATAATGATAGACGTAACTTCTGGTCGGAGACGAGATTTATCTTGTAATTAATAGTCAGCCTTTTCCTTCTTATTACAATCTTTATATTTTTCTTTACAAATGTTTTAATAATATTTACATAAATGCCTTGCCACTGCGGCAAGCGGCTATCGTACTCCAAAATCGCTTGCAATACTAGAACCATCACACTTGTGTTGCTGTCCCATGAAAGAAAAAGCGGATGTTTGGGCCTCCGGACATGCCCATTGTTAAGCAAAAGGCAACAGTATGAATACTGCTGCTATTAGCATCGACTTCTGTATAGATTGATATCGAAAAAAACTCGACTCTTACTACAAAACTATCGAATCTATGTTATAATTAAAGAGTTAATGACATAATTTTGTAACATGGTTCTATCGAAAAAATAACATCAACAAGGCAACATGTCGATCAACGAAAAAATTTCAAGGCTTCGGACCAGTAATAATTGGGAACAAAACACCGTATTCTAATGTAACCATATACAACCACTTTCGTTATTTCACCGGTCGTTTAATCATTACGGTAACGAAGTTTCAACCTTTCAACCAAAACTTTCCCTTTCGAATCAAGTTTTTGTTCGTGTTAAGATTTTTTTTGTGGTTCACATCTTGACCATCTGTTGGTTAGTAATTTTATCACAAAACTAGTTGCGCCCGCGGATTCGCTCCCGTGATGTATGATTTTCTTTATCGCACGGAACCGTAATTATTTTTCTAAAATAAAAATAGTCTAAATTACTTCTTATAACATCAGCCAGTGCAAGTCCCATCTAATTGGTCCAGCCTTTTTAGAGATTAGCCAGAACAAACAGACAAAAATTTTAAAAATTGAATTTTTATGTAAGTACCGTATATAAATTCATATGTATGTAAATAAAATTAATATTACTTCTTAAATCTCCTTAGCCTAATAATTTCACTAGCTACAGTGGCAGAGCCGTACTCTTGGGTCACCTTTGTGATATCACTATAACAAATATCCCCAAAACTCATCGATTTTTGTCCGTAATTGAATGTTTGGATTTCATTAAATAATGTGGATATGGAGGGTTAAATGTTTATCGAAAACTTTAATTTTTATAAATTTGTTATCATTCTCTATTGTCCTCTGATATCATAATAAAAAATGTCTGCGTTCCTCATTGACTTAAACTAAAGACCGGCCTTTACATACAGAAAAAATGTCCAAAGCTGGTGTTCCTTCGTAAATTCACCACTAACGCAACGAATGACGTTAGAGTCACACGCTTCTTCTTCTTACCAAGTGTTTAATGGCAAACCTAGTGTCAGGGTTGTTCAGGTCGCCCGTATAGGCCCTTCAAACCGGAACACAGTAATGCCTGAGCACTACTATTTGGCGGCAGAATATTTGACACTGCGGTGGTACCTACCTAGCCGGCCTCTTGCAACAAAAGAACTACCACCAGTGTGACTGATTGCACTGGTAGAATAATCTCTGCTTTGACAGAGATTATCCCAACAGCGATGATAGCAGCCAGGTCCTACTTTTTACGTGACCTGCGAGGCACGGAGACGCTCCCGTCTAGTGACTAACTGCGCCTAAAGTTGCTTAACCCACCGATCGTTTACCGGTCAATGAACCCACTTTTCTTTAATTCTTTATCAAACTTGTGACTGACTTCAGTGTTGAATTTATGAAGGAGTACCAGCCTTGAGTATTTTGTTTGTAGAGTAGGGTCTGCCCTTTGATTATATACTAAGGGCATATATTATAAGTCTTTAGTGTTCCCAAAAAAAATGTACAAGAACAACTAAAACTCTGTTGCAGCTACTTACCGAAGAACTTACATACAAAGTATATTATAATTACTTACTCGTAAAACTTAACCTTACTTAAGTAATAAAATTAAGTTATTAACATCAGCTATGAGACACAAAAGCCAAGGTCTCTAAAACGATTAACGTCAACGTCAACAAAAGCAAATTACATTTTTTTTGGACAAAATATAATTTGCTATTCTTGGCCTTGATAACCAAATTTTATTATGTGGTTTCACCTGCGTTAAATTATAATACATGGCGATGGCAGATTACAGCACAGATTTCAGAATCTATCACACGTGCTGGGGTCGGCCACGGTGGTTTTAGTGAGTCCTCATGGATTGGACTATAAAAAAGTTTTAAGTTTGATCCAATCCGTTTCTCCTCAGGATGATCAAGAAAGTCTTGAAGCATATTTATTTATTTCTTTATTAAATTCTTTATTGTACACACAAGATAAAATATTACATAATTTATTAATTCGGCAAAGACGGTACTTATCACTGAAAGTGATCTCTTATAAACAACTTTTATATAAAACTAAGCTTATTGTTGGATTTCCTATGTCTATGTCGTTCTCAATAACAAATGCTTGTATCATACCACGAATATGCACCGTGGAGTCAAACCTGATCGTCTACGCAACACAGATTAATAAATAAATAAACGCACACACACTCAACGGCCCCCATTAGGATAGTGATGTCCTGTGTCCGGAAACACATACAAGGACAAGGACAAATACACCCAGACCGGAAAATATGCTTGCATGGTCAATACAAACATATATGCTCCGAGCGGGAATCGAACCCGCGACCTGTGGCGTTTAAGGCAGGTTCGCTGCCGCTGCGCCACAACGTCGTTTATTACCACGTCGATTACCACATTGCCTTTAACTTTTCTTCTTTTTCTAATCGGCAGGAATTACTACTCAGTGCATAGTTCTACTCGAATCTAGTGGCAATTTCAATGTTGCCTTTCCACTAACATCAATACTTCAGCGTCTCTTATTAATTTGGTCTTAAGTTTGAAGGTCTTTTTGTGGTCTTTAAATATAAGGATATAATTAATGTTATTATTGCATAGCAAAAAAATATCTCCAAATAACATTTAACAAAATCTTTTTATCCTTGAAATAAAATAAAATATAAGATCGTAGAGAGTCAATTGACTTTTGTAATATTTGTAAAAAGCAAAAAATGTTATGAAATCTTAGCTATAAAACTTTAGTGTTATGTAGGATATGGCCAAATTCATTGAAGCAGTATAAATATGACCATAAAATTCGTCAAGACCGTGCGAAGTCTAAATCTAATAAATGAATATTGCTATAACAACAGAAAACAAAAGCTATTTAGGTCAAGATTAAACTAAGTAGCTTGCAAACATTTGTGAGTAAATATATTAATATTTGACTAGTAATATTTAAGGGGCGGTTACGCACGAGCGTTTTTAAGAGCTTAAGAGTTTTTATAAGCTCGTTTTTTCAAGCTTTAACGCGCTTATAAGCTCGTATACTGACACTTGCCTCTACTTGTATGAGAATACACGCCGAAATAACCCGCTTAAGTACACTCGGTTTTTTTGAAACGCGAAATTAACCGCGCGTGTAATAAAAAAATGTTAGTCTGAATCCGCCCTAAGTCGTACAAGTAAGCTATGTCAAACACATCAGGATCTTTTAATTTTAATTACTCACTTAATGCTTTGCTAATTAATAGGTTAGCCCATCCAGTTGAGTCTTACATAGAATTTACTACATAATACGCAAAATGAGTTGATATGCCTTATAAGTAATTGTTTTTCATTTTGCCTACTAGCTTGCAATTGTAACCAAAATTATGTATTCTGGTAATGATAACAATCATAGATTACAAGAAAAAGAGAATTCCAATAATCCTAATATCTTTTTAAAATCCTCAATGGGAAAGTAAAGAATATAATGAATGTAATCATTTTTGTCGCAAAACCAAAACTTATCACATCGTGTGCGCCAAGTGAGAGCATCGGAGGCCTAATCTATCACCGCCTCTGCTCCAATCCTTCTTTCCTTTATCATCCCTTCTAGCAAGCCTACTGGCTATCTTCGCGCCTGGCAAACGTTCATAGGGTGCGAAGTCTGCCTACATCCGGCGGTCCGTAAGCTTATTTGCCAACTGTCATAATATAAAAAAAAAAAAAAATTACTAAATTCTAGATTCATCTATGCTTTTAATAAATGTTTTCAAATTTATTGCCTCTTTATTACCAGTAGGTACACATAGTTATTACGCCAACATCCTGCAAAACAAAAACATTAGCTCTAACAAAAACTCTCATATCTCAAATCCTTTCAAAAACGATCAGTATTAACATCTCGTTCGTCAAATAACAACTTAATGCCAAGGTTTCAATAATGGATAGCAATTATTGAGAAATGTTAATAGCTCATTGGTTGTGCAATGTTTTGTACAATAATAAATAATAATGCTTGGGACTCTTAATATTGCTGGATCTCATTCAAGAACCAAATTTTATATGAAAGAATACAATTGTAAACAACATATATTTGAAAAGAGTAACTGTCGAGTTTCTTGTCGGTTCTTCTCGATAGAATCAACCTTCCGAACCGTCGGTAGCGTTTGACTATTCAAAAGTACTTTTTAAAAGTCTACTTGAATAAAAATTTGATTTTGATAAGGTTATCCGTAACATTATTTTATTTTATCCTATTATAGATCCTATTCATATAATAAATGTAATGTTTTGTGTTTCTGTTTGTTACTCAATCACGCAAAAATTACTTAATGGAATGAGGTAAAATTAGGTAAAATTTGGGATAGAAATAGCTTATTACCTATATTATCAAAAAACGAACTACAGGACGCTCGGAATAGATGTAACTATTATCAATACAGTTATGTGTTTCGGTCTGGTAGTTTGTGCTTGTGTCTGTGTGGGTTTAAAGACCCCGGGATACTCTAGTGGCCGTAGAGTGTGCAGCGTTCATTATCTATTAATTTCATTAATTTGAAATAGTTCTCTTCAGCAGAATCGATCATACCGAACAGAGGAAAGCATCATTGTTTTGAATTATTTTACTAATTTTAATTATTCAATTAAACGTGATTGAAGTATTAATGAATATTCGTTAACCCACTATAGCCCATTGCACGGCAAACTCAAGCCGAAATAGTTCCACAATGATCGTTTTTAGGGTTCCGTAGCCAAATGGCTAAAACGGAACCCTTATAGTTTCGTCATGTCCGTCTGTCCGTCCGTCCGTCTGTCCGTCTGTCCGTCCGTATGTCACAGTCATTTTAGTCGGAGACCATTGACTCTATCTATACGAAATTTACTAATTAGGTGTATTCCATGAACCGCACAAGGATTTTGTAATAAAATCTTAATATATATATGAATTAAGGGTAGCAATCCATGTAACTGACGATTGAAAAAAAAATTTCAACGTATGGCAACGTGTGAGATATCTTTGGATAGTTCTTTTAAAATGATAAGGAGGTTTGATTTTGAGTTTTTCATTAAGCCAGTAGTTGTTGAGATATTAGCTCCTAAAGTCGTAAAAATCGTGTTTCCCCCCCTCTAACTTTTGAACTATGGGATTTAAAATTCTGGAAAAACTTGAGCTTGTAGAATACCACATGAACTTTCATCCACATTTAGTTTGAAGAAGATAGGTCTACAAATTTTAGAGATATATAAGTTTTTCCCATAACTTTGTTTTTCATATTACTTTTAATAATTACTATGAAATTACCAACTTATTTTTGCGGTCGGTTTTAATTCGTTATTATTTTTAAAACCGTTAAGATTCTTCATAACCTTACCATCACCCATTTACGCCTGTTTTCTCGATTTATCCAAGGCATTTGACCTGGTTAATTACGATATCTTATGGCAGAAATTAAAACTCACTGGCATGCCTGAAGAGATCAACAGGATTTTTAAGTTTTGGTATAAAAATCAGGTTACTATTGTGCGATGGTCAGAGAGCTACTCAAGGTCTTACAGGTTGGAATGTGGGGTGAGGCAAGGTGGCCAGACCTCATCCAAGTTGTTTAATCTGTATGTGAATGCCCTGATACAGACGCTCAGTAGCACTCGTGCCGGATGTCATATTGACGGAGTCTGTCTTAATAACATTAGTTAGCAAACGATATGGTTCTGCTGAGTGCATCTGTCTGTGGGTTAGCAAAACTGCTAAGTTACACGGGGTTCTACTAAAGAGAGTTGAATGCTTTGAATGAGTTAAATATCTTGGCCATGTAGTATTCTATGACTTGAAAGACAATGCAGATATTGAGAGAGAACGCAGGGCTTTGTCTGTTAGGGCAAATATGATTGTTCGCAGGTTTGCTCATTGCTCTATGCTAGTCAAAATAACGCTTTTCAGAGCTTACTGCACCACATTTTACCCTAGCAGCCTGTGGGCAGACTATACGCGGAAACAGTACAACGCCCTGCGTGTACAATATAACAATGCTTTCAGGATGCTAATGGGTATGCCTCGTTTTTGTAGTGCATCGGGGATGTTTGCCGAGGCATATGTGGACTGCTTTTACACCATTATGCGAAAGCGGTGCAAATCGTTGTTGCGCAGGATTCTTTCCAACTCAAGTGGCGTCCTGAGAGCATTTGTTAATAGAAGTTGTTTGTATGTGAACCACTGCTATCGGATTCACGTGCTGACAAATTAATCCTGTCTTAGGTTAAATAAGTTTTAGAAATTACTAACAAATAGGCGTAAGATACTTGTATTACTAACAACATATGATCCATTGTTGGTCGAAATAAAGTTATTATTATATATATTATTATATAACCATGCTGCGGAACCCTTTAGATTCAACTGTGCGTGGTCCACAACGCACTTGACTGGTAATTTTTGTTTATAAATTCATAAAACAAAAAGTACTTTATAACAACCTATCATCACAACAAAACTACAACAATGACGCTTATGCATACGCATTATCCTCTATATGATACAACAATAAACAAAAAAAAAACTACTACTACTACTTTTTAATTTGTTGTTTGTAATCTATTTTAGGTTTTGTTGAAATATCTTCTATTAAAATAGAGCTATAATAAACTTATAGTTTACTAAAAAGGCTTTTGAAACACTTAACACCATAATAAATCGATAAAGCTAAACAATGGCTGTATGAATCGTTACTGAGGTAATGGTTTTATCGTGAGAATCCCTGATTAGTCGTTAATGTTTCGTGATCACCTCAAATTCCATTTAAACAACCGGTTATAAAAGTAAATATTGAATTACACAATATGACCGCAAAATCGAAATTTCGGAATGCAATAATGACGATATCCGCATCTTGCTACACCGAGAAGTTGATAAGATTTAAACGATTTAAAAACCTGCCAAGTTCGTTTCGAACTTGATTATAAAGGGTTTCGTACCATTCAAAATCAAAATTATTTTTATTCAAGTAGACAAAAAAAAATGCCTTTGAATCGTTAAATATTATATAAGACTACCTGCGCCCACGGCTCCGCTCTCGTTGCTTACCAATGTTTTCTTTATTGCACGGAACCTTAATTTTCTAAAATATAAGTAGCCTAATTTACTCTATAAGTTATCTGCAAGTGAGGTCTCTGTTGAAATCGGTCATGCTATTTCAGCAAATAACCGGTACAAACAGACAAATATACAAAAATTGTGTTTTTATGTTAGTACCGCATATACATTCATATGCAATTTGAAATTGCAAACAAACACTTCAATTTTATTTATTTGTATTTATCGATTAAAGTTTTTTTTTTTAATACATCGGCTAGCGCTTGACTAATATCACATCTGATGCAAAGTAATTATACAGCCTAAGGTGGAACGCGCTTGTGTAAGAGATGCCTATTCACTCTTGAATCACAGTTCTGAAGTTGCATCTCATCACCAAAAAAAACATTAAAAATATTAAATTTCTTATGTGTCACGCTTATTTTAAAATTATATTATTTTTAGTGTTTGTTATAGCGGTAAGTGAAATATACGCTCCATAAAAACGGAAATTATTACGGTTCGTGAGATACAGCCCCCCATAGAGACGCTCACAGCCGGGTGTGCTCACCGATTGGTAAACGATCGGTGGGCTAAGTAACTTTAGGCGCTGTCAGTCAGTAGATGGGTGAACGCATAGTGGTATTTCAACTGAGCGTCTCCGTGCTTCGGAGGGTACGTAAAAGTCGGTCCCGGCTGCTATCTATTTGATAATAGTCGATAAGTCAAGTCAGAGGCCTATACGGGCGACCTGAACAACTCTGACTCTAGGTTGATAATAACCACTCGATAAGAAGAAGAAGAAGATGTATAGAAGAGGCATTGTAATAGGATTCCGTTGCCACTCTTTGTGTACGGAACCTTAAAAATGGAACAATCGAGAACAACCATCTTAGATATAAGAGGCATAAGTACGGAAGAACAAGATGTAATTATCGCTAAACTTTACAGAGTTCTCTTCGTCATTTGTTTTCGAAAGTATAAAAAACATAAAATACGAAAACAACGAAATATAAACAATCTAATACTACTTAAGTGCTTACTGAAACTGTGAATATATCACACGAATCACCATAAATCTGAATTTGGACTGAATATATTATTACTATTGCTATGAATAGATATAAGAAGATAAGATTTGAAAAGATTAGTAAATATTTACGAGTATACTAAACAAATAAAATAGAGAAATCATTTTTATATTACAGCGGAATTTAACTGTAATTAAATGATGATTTCAATTAATGTAAAGAAAATAAAATATAAATAAAAGATCTTGTAATGCCGCACGCAGAAGCAGTTTTATGACCTCCTAACCCACCTCAGAAGCGTGATTTGTCTGACCCACGCGAGATACCAGTGTCACGCTTTTACCAAGTTATTCAAAATCCGCAATTGGATGTGTTTCACACTCCACCACTTCAGCTTGTAAGGCAGATTAAACTATCATTAGAAATGTTATTAGAAAGTGGGTAGTTTTGTTAAATATTAATATTTTGTAATTTTAAGTTTAATTTTAAGTTAAATAATATTTGATTGTGTTTTAGCCTAAGGAGATGATTTGGGTAACTGTGAAGTCTCCTTGGGTATGTCTGTGAATAAATAAATAAATAAATAAATAAATAAAATCATTAACTCCATTTAAAGAACATAATATAATGCTATTCAATACAGATTTAGAACTCTAACAGTTTTTTATTAAATATGAAACTAATATTACAGAAAAACTGTTTTTATTTTTAATTTTCGGCTCTCAGTCTGTTTATTTGATTTTGACGGGAATTTTATTAGTAGATCGCTGATGATTAAAATTAATATACGTTTATTTTATTTAAAAAAATTAGTTTACCGCGCAATCAAACACCTAAGCAATAATTCTGTGCACCACGCGATCGAAGCCACGTGTACATTGCAAAGCTAGTTATAAATAAAAGTGAATTAGCTACTTTCCATTTTCATAGCCGGATGGTACATCATTGATCGCCCGAGCTCTTTGTATACAATTAGCTCAATTGTTCGGCAGCATTCAGTGCGTGAAATGCGCTTATTTTTTCAATAGTATGCGTTGCGATGCCATCTGATTGCTATTTATATAATAGTTCTTTTATAGACGTATATATTTTTACTTAATTATTTAAGATCACTTCAAATTAACGAACATCCATGCCGCCGCCCATGAACATCCGCAACACCAGAGGATATGCAGGTGCGTTGCCGACCTTTAAGGATAGAGTAGGCTCTCAGTGAATCGGTTATGTTGACCATATAGATACTTGTATAGGATATATAAATATTTACATGCAGCCATAGTATGTATATGTTTGTCTGAGACTCTGGCATAATATACTACTATTTTCATTAGAATACATACAATAATATACAAAGAAAGTCGCACAATTTAAAGATTTAATAAAAAAATAGCTTTGAAAAATTAAGTCATCTGTCTTGGCTATTTATAATCATATAGAAAACGTATAAATAAAAGTACTAATCGAGCTTTCTAGCGCCGTAATAGTAAGCCTGCCTTAATCGTGGATAAACGCGGTCTCCATTCTCACTTGTGTGATAGTACAGACATTTTTCACTGTGTCATCACTACCATCCTAAAGGGGGCTGTTCAGTGTGTTCCATGTATTGATATTAAAGCATTCTTTTCCTTCAAGATTTAAGCCATTATGTCACTATAGCTGTAATAAATGGTAAGTAGTACCAAGACTGGCAAAGTAAAATAAATTACATATAATTACGCATAATATGTAAGAGCATAATGTCAAAAATATCTTAAAAGTTACCAAAATAATCGTAATAATTTTGTTAACCGTTATATAACTTCCGAAACTACTTTCACTAGCGTAACAAGTTCACCGGACGCATTTTTAAAGTGATTAAATCAAAGCATCAACTGGCTTCTATAACGGGTTCGATTACCATTCATAACAGATAAAAATTATGATTTAAATCGTGTTTGTTTTTATTATAAAACCTCCATTAGACTTCAATAATGTGCTGGTTTGACTTCTTTAGAAGTGTAGAACGGTACAGTCCCGTTTTAATAGACACTATAAAAAAAAATATTTACGTCTTCTTCTTCTATTACCCTTTGCCTTTGCCTTTTTTCTTTTTCGCTGAGAAATTTACTCACACCATTGTAAGTAGTGTACCCGTCAAGTACCCTAAATCAGCGGTAGTGTAGGACTCGGCCGCTTGTTATTCAAGCGGCAATACCCACTAAAACTCAGTGGAATCCTCATCGCCATAGTGGGACGTCATGGGGTCACTTGTGCAAACAACCATTTAGCCCTTAACTTATCGTGAATCTTCCTAAGTCGTACTCTCTCGACCGTGATCGACTAGGAAGCTGGCGATCTTATAATGAAACACTAAACACAGTTAAATATTTATATAAGATGTCCCCTTTTAATCGAAGTAAAAATCATGCTACGCAATTATATTAATCTTTTAACTAGTGGTTAGTGCCCAACCTAGTATCAGAGTTGTTCAGGTCGCCCGTAGGCCTCTGACTTCACTTTTCGACTGTTGCAAAATTGTCAACAGCGGGACCGACTCTTTTACATGCCCTCTAAAGCACGGAGACTCTCAGTTAAAACACCATTATGCGATCACCCATCTAGTGACTGACCGCGCCTAAAGTTGCTTAACCTACAGATCGTTTACCGATCAGTATGTGCACTCGGCTATGAGCGTCTCATTATATTAATTATTCATAGTAACATTTTTTTTCAGATTTGCCGAAGCCACTTACCTTCGACTACATCTACAATAACACAAACTATGCCCAAATCAGCCATAACTTAAGGCCATATAGCGTACCAGTTAATTATAGCTCTAAGAATAATAGTCATAGATATGAAAATACCAAAGGAGATGAAGAATTTAGATTTAGCGATAAATATGAAATTAATAATAAGGAAGACCTGCTTGTGGGCTTCGCTCATGATCCCTTTAGACATTCGATACCAGTTGCTGATTATCTTAAGGGTGTAAGGTAAGAAATCAAAATAGTGCCTAAGGAGTATTAATTAATAAACTACTCAACCAAATTGAACAAAAAAATATTTCACTACTTTTTGTGTGTTTATTTGAAGGACGGTGAACCACACTAAGAAGCTGGATAGATATTATAGTTGATATAAATTCAAAATTCAAAATTCTAAAGGCAAATTCTTACCAAATTCGTCTTTATTTATTGATCTTATCAGAGACGGATTAATATAAAATACCTATTTTAGTACTTATTGTAAGGTACTATTAAAGTTCAATTATTATTCAAAAGTTAAACTTAATAAGGTTTTTTCAGTAATAGTTCAATAAAATTTAGCAAATAACCTCTGACTACATATATATAATACCATACCCAGAC
Organism: Hestina assimilis; assembly: GCA_023373885.1. Classification (NCBI taxonomy): domain Eukaryota; kingdom Metazoa; phylum Arthropoda; class Insecta; order Lepidoptera; family Nymphalidae; genus Hestina; species Hestina assimilis. The sequence goes on along the minus strand of CM041750.1, from coordinate 2,170,723 downwards.
CCGAAAATTGACTCCGAGCGGGAAATGAACCCGCAACCTGTGGCGCTTAAGGCAGGTTCACCACCACTGCGTCACAACGTCGTCAAAAAATCATACAGTGACTAGTATTACCGAAGGCGACCACTAAACCTTAACGAACAAAAAAGGGATCGTGAAAATGTATTTACCAACTTAAAAGCTTAGTGTAGTGCCTTTTTCAGAGTGATGGATCCAAAACTGTATACGAGCAAAGGCGATCGCGGGAAACGAGGTGTATTTCATCTCTACAATATGCTGACCTGTGCCACTGGGTGCGATCCCATCTCCTACAAAGGCTATGGTTGCTACTGCGGCTTCCTCGGCTCAGGGAAACCTACAGATGGAATTGACAAGTAAATATTTCTAAGAAAAATACGAAAACCATTTAAAATAAATCCTTAACAGACATGAATAGACTGTTGGGATAACCTCTGTCACAGCAGAGATTATTCCAGCAGTGCAATCAGTCACACTGGTGGTAGGTCTTTTGTTGCAAGAGGCCGGCTAGGTAGGTACCACCGCAGTGTCCAATATTCTGCCGCCAAATAGTAGTGCTTAGGCACTACTGTGTTCCGGTTTGAAGGGCATTGTACGCTAGTGAAATTACTGGGCGAACGAGATTTCAGAACTAATATCTCGAGGTTGGCAACGCGTGAGTGGCACCTACTAATGGTGCTGCAAGCGCTCATAGGCTGCGGCAGCCACTTACCATCAGGTGGGCCGTATGCTTGTTTGCCAACTTCTAACATAAAAAAAAAAAGACATTTTCTCTATGTAGCTTTATCTTTTAACTATTGGAAAAAATCGAATCTACCTCATATATTAAATGGCGTCGGGACGTGACGACGTCCAGCAGAGATTATTCCACCATTGCAATCAGTCACACTGGTGGAAGATCTTTTGTTGCCGGCTAGGTAGGTTGTGTCCACCACAGTGTCAAATATTCAACCGCAAAGCAGTAGTGTCTTTGGCATTACTGTGTTTCGGTTTGAAGGGCACTGTAGGCTAGTGAAATTACTGGGTAAAGAAGATTGAAGAACTAATATGTCGAGGTTGGCAACGCGAGAGTGACGCCTAAAAATACTGTTGGAAACGCTCATAGGCTACGCCAACCCCTTACCATAAGATGCTTGCCAACTTAGTAACATAAAAACATCTCAATCGTCAGGAAGAATCACTGCTTATCAAGATCTTATTTTCATAATTCTTTTATTTCCATTCCACTCACAGCTGCTGTAGACTTCACGACCAATGCTACGAGAATATCTACTGTCCGGTAAACACCGTCTACTTCCAACCGTACTACTGGAAGTGCTTCAACAGACAACCGCACTGCGCGTTGGAGAACTACCAGACTCGTCACCAGGTTGTCAACGGTTGCTCAGCAAGACTATGCGAATGCGATAGGAGGTTTGCTATGTGTGTCAGGAAATATTCGTGTCCTCATGGCCGGGCCTTCTGTAGATCCGATCCGTTGAGGTTGATTCAGAATCTTTTGATGTTTAAGTGATATTTAGAATATAAGGTATATGCTATATACTTGTCTTACTGTGCCCGTGGCTCCGATCACTTTATATAATTTTTGATGATCCCACGGAAACCAACATTCATCCAAGTAATAAGCTACGTGAATACCAAATTTCATCCTAATCTGTTCAGTAGTTTTTGTGTAAAAGAGTAAACAATTCATTTATCAATAAAAACTTTCACATTTATAATTTTAGTTAGATAGTTAATAATAATAAACATAATAAACGCTACACACTCAACGGCCCCCATTAGGATAGTGATATCCTGTAACGGGGGTTCGGAAACACATACAAAGACAAGGACAAATACACCCAGACCGGAAAACATGCTTGCATGGTCAGTACAAACATACTATACTCCGAATCGAACCCGCGACCTGTGGCGCTTAAGGCACATTCGCTACCGCTGCGCCACAACGTCGTCAAGATGTTTTGATAGTATCCTTCGTCGAGGGTCACAAGCTTGGGGTTGACATCACAAGCATAACCACCCAGACTGGATCACATGTCTGTATGGTCAATACAAGCAACTGACCGAGCGATAATCGCACCCTCTACCAACGGAACTTCAAGCAGGCTCACTAACATTGCCCCACAATGGTCATCAACAAAAGTTTTAGACTATACTTAACCTAACGAATTGTACAATATTATTTTGATTGTGCAAAATAATTTATTGATATTCTCATCTGATTATAATGTATACAAGCTAGTAATTATTTCATCTGTTTGTATTTTTGTGATAAAAGGTAAAAGGGTTCATTATTTTAAGAGATATTCAATATAATTACGATTTCTATTATCGATAACAACAGTTTTCACTGACTCAAATTAGGAACATCGATGTCATACTATTATTTATTAACCAAATACTTAATGAATTATATTTATTGAAATTGCCATAAGGCGTGGCATGAAACAGAAAATAAAAAAATATGTAAATAGTAACAACACAGGGGATACTTTAAATATGAATATTAAAAAACTTACATCACCGTACATAACAGAAGTGAAACTTCTTAAATATACAAGAAATCAAAATCACATATTTTTATTCAACGTAAATAACATTACACTTATTTATTGACGTCAGGTTCTACCATCAGCTTCAAAATTAAGCTCTACCTGAGAAAAACCAGTGAAATAAACTCAGGGGGTATTTTTGTTTTCAATGTATTATCAAATTTGTTACATTCATATATACTGAACACTAAAAGACCTGGAGAGATTGTCTCATTCCCCGGAACGGAAGGGAAGATGTTAAATAGCTGTCTTTCTTCTACTCTGTACGTAATATCTTTCTTCTCTCTCATGTGACGAAATATGCCTGAGCGCGTTTTTGAAGTTTCATTCTCAATTCTCTTTCAATTAATTATCAAATCACCGCCTCCACTGCCACCGGGCGGCGCCCATTGGTGGTACGGCACGGCAGAGCAGTTTTATGTTGTGAAAAATGAAATAAAACATTAAAACATAAAATTAAGACAGTAGATTTGAAATTTCACCAACGCTTTGTTTAATAAAATCGTTTGAATTTCAAATTTATTGTCATATTTTTATGTTATAATTTTACTCATCACATAAGCCTAACTGTATGTCTATACATTTTCCACAAAAGTAAAGAAGTTACCATTAAACTATACGTATTAGTATTAACTTATTATGGATTCCGAATTATGTGACATACTTAGATAAGATGTACCTAAATAATTGTAAATATTCATAAATGTAAATAGTATTTTAGTTAATTTAGTAATGTAAATAACTATTGAAAGGTAAATAATTAATAACACAGCAAATAAAATTTGATATTTAATAAAGTTTTTTATTTTATTTATAACATACAAGGAAGAGGAGATTCACTTAAAAATGTTTTACGATAGACCAAACTTTTTACTAAATTTAAACATTTCGATTTTGATTTTTATATTTGAAAAAAAAATAGACTTGAAAATCTTTATTGCATGACTTGATAAAGTAATAAATGTCGTGACGCATTCTCGTCTCGCATTGTAGATACACAGAATAAAAACTAATTACAATACATAGAAACATTTCGCAAAGCACGCATATTGTCGTCAATCGAATTTGTCCAACAGTTAAGCCCTAAGCCGTGGTAAGCCTAGGAAAGATACCCTAAGACCGAAGTCACTTTTGACCTCATGAGTGCTGCCCATTTTCACGACCACCATCGAATCCCAGTACAATTTTTTTTATATCATGAAGGTTGCCAACTATACGGTCCGCCTAATGTTTAGCAATCACCACAATGTATGAACGCGCGCGATACTTGAAGTATCACATGTGCGGTGCCAACCCAAGGGATAGAAAGGAAGGATGAGAAGGGAAAATAGGACGGGCACAGATGGGTTGAGAGATTGGGCCTACAACGCTCTCACTCTTCAACAACGCAAATGCAACAGTACTCTGTTACTTTACGCCAGTTTTCTGCGAGAAGGTAGAACTGGTCTGGTCGAGCATCCCCAATTTGTGCTGGCTCTACTTGAAAAAAGCTCTCTGCCAAAGGCCAAAACCAGTGGAGCCAAAAACATACGCTCTCCTTATGTAAATAAAGAGAGCGTATATTATCCAAATAAAAAAAATCAATTTCTTGTTGTATCATTGATATTGTACTAAAAAAATTAAGATACATTTCAGTGTGACGGAAACAATAACTATTTTAATAATTAAACGCACGACTGGTCCCTATATACAATGCTTTATCATAGCATCTGTTCTAAGTTCAGTGTTATATCATTGACAATTACAATTGTTTCCGTTTACCTAAACATAATTACATTAAAAGGAAGTAGTTGGTAGATAAATTAGTAATTAACTATTAGGAGGAAATGGTTTACATTTAAAAATTATTTAATATAAAAATGTCTTAAAATTCGGAAATTTAAAACATTTAATTATCCAATCAAGGATTCCGGATTTAGAACACTGTATAAAAGTTATGTGATGCTGTCGAAGCCACTAGGGCCAACGGCTTTTTTTTTTCGAAGTGTCTATTGCTCGGCCCGTAAAAGATTGACAGCCTGCGCGGGGCTCAAGTTGAATCCGTCCCAAGGGTCCCTTCTACGAGGTCAAGCTTAGGCTTGGGATGTCATCGGAAAGGGCCAACAGCAATAGCCAATCCAATAATTTCCAATTTTAAAGGGCATTGTATGGTAGTGGAATTACTTGACTAGAAGATTTAAGAAGACATATCTCGAGGTTGGCAACGCGTGAGTGGCACCTACTAATGGTGTTGCAAGCGCTCATAGGCTACGGCAACCATTAGGTGGGCCGTATGCTTGTTTGCCAACTTGGTAACATAAAAATTAAAAAAAAAATTAAAAGCAATGTATCTAAAGCATAGAATACTAATCGTTACTTTAGTGTACACATTCATTAGAGCTTATTGGGTTCTTGGTGTTTTTAGGGCTCCGTACCCAAAGGGTACCAACAAAACCCTATTACTAAACATCCGACAACAACAACACAACTAAAATTTTCAAAGAATGTGTTATTGTCGCCCAATGATCTTAAATACAAATATAAATTGTTCTATGTCACTTTAACTAAATACTTTGGTTTTATACTCACATATCGAAATACCTACTATTAAAAATATTAATTTATAATTGAACTGTCCATATCCCTAATTCTAATTCAGTTTCATAACTTTATAGTTCCTCATAAAAATTTAATCGCAAATCTTTATCTAAGAATTACGCAAGCAATATAAGTCAAACTACAACTAGCTAATGATTTAAAAATGCATTATTTATCGAATGAGCAAATGAGTAATTTCCATGACTTTCATTCCATAAAATCGATTACTTTTCACTTAAAAATACATTTTTCAGAGAATCAAATGAAAGGTTGCTGTGATTTTTAACTTTGTATTTTTTCAGTTTCCGATATATAAGGTCAGGATTAATAAGTAAGTATTATTAAACTATTATATAAGTTATCGATGAAATTCTTTTTTTTTAAATTATAATATGTTTTATTATAGTATGAATATTATTTTTTTATTAACTATTTAAAAATAAAAATAATGTGTCAGCTCCACGACTGGACGATTGTCTTTTAATAAGTAGAGAGTATAAAATGTAGGCTTACTTAAAAAAGAAATTAAAAATATATATATATATTTCATTTCTTTTATTATTTCGTTTAGCTTCGCTCTGATTCGCTTCACTCCACTCCACTCCATACCTCATGCCACCCCACCTTACCTCACTCCACACCACCCCATACCAAAAGTGCCATGCCACACTCCACCCACTTCTAATTTTCGTTATTAAAAATCTATCTATATCTATTTAAAAATGAATCTTCATAAATTCATATGCTATATTTCATTTTAATAAATACAAAATATTTTCATTTTCAGATGGTGGCTTTACGATATTCATACAAAACTACAATGTTATCGATCTTGACTGTAATGATTGTGTTTGAATTCCTCATTGTCGCAGCAAACGCGCAACTCCGTTGTGTATCATCAAGAAGAAAAAGCAAGAACTCTAATGTTATCTGTTACCCATATGCGTACTACTATCCGTACTACTATTACTACCCGACCTATTATTACTACCCATATTTCTATGGGTAGATTAATACAAATAAATTAAAATCAAAGTTAGTTTTTATTTAATGAACAACATAGATCTTCCTCCTAGCATTATTCTCGCTATTCCATTTACCCAGGGTCTGCTTATTACTTTTATCCGGATTTGGCAGGTTACTAGTTTTTACACGGAGCGATTGCCACCTGACTTCCGCAACCTTAAGAGCGTACCAGTAACACATTGGATAAGAGCAATTTACTTAGCAAGCGTTAACGATTATTATCAGGTGTTATGAGATAACAACCGGGACCGACAGCTTAAAACACCGGGACCGACAGCTTCCGAAGCACGGTGGGGAGACCTACACAAACAAAGGCCCAGACTGAAAACAAACACCTGCCCGAGCAGGAATCGAACCCGCAACCGTCGAGACTAAAGGCAGACTTGCTACCCACAACGCCACAACGATGTCAATGACCACCCTAGATATAGATAATAAGTATACAGTTGAAAAAATAAGAGTAGCGAAAAGTCAATCTCATCTGATTACCGACATTGTTACGCTGGATATGCTTTTTAGAGGATATAAAAAGTAAGTTTCAATTTCGGAGAATGTAACTGATTTTTTGGAACGAAATAAAAATAGCACGGAACGGGTTTGGTAGATGGGAGCTAAGCAAAAACAGTGTAAGAAATTTCCGTCATGAGCCTAGTCGCTTATATCCTGTGTTGGGGGTCCAGAAATATACACAAGGACAAGGATAAGCCCACCCAGACCGGAAACACATGCCTGTATGGTCAATACTAGAGGTGTGCGAATAATTCGAACTTACGAATTACTCGTTCCAAATCGAATAATTCGAAAATTCGATAAATTCGAAAGTTCCTGAATAATTAGAAAAACTTAGAATAATTCGAATTTTTTGTTTCGAATCAAATACTTACATTATATTATATAGAAAAAAATCGAATTATTCGTAAACAATTAAATTATTACTTAATTTTCGAGTATATTGAATTCAGGGTTTCTTATGTTCAATATTCGAATATGAATTTAACAGTCTATAAACATTTTATCCAAACCATGAAATATAGTGAAACAAATAGAACAATTATTATAATTTTTTATTCTAAAGAGAATGAAATAACTGAAATTACATAGTTGCAAATACAGTATTATGAAAAATGGAACGTTTGAAAATTTTCTACAAATTTTATTTAAAAATAATAAATATGATACCAAATAGGGTGTATAAACAATTTAAAATCCAGAGATATTTCATTAATTCACGAATTATTCGAAAAGTTTCAAATTATTCGAAGTTTTTCGAATTATTCGAGCACTTTCAAATTATTCGTGGAAATTCGAATAATTAGAAAATTCGAATTTTTCCCCCTTATATGGTGCTCCGGGCGGGAATCGAACGCGCGACCTGTAGAGCTTAAGGTTCGCTACCGCTGTGGGTCGTATGCTTACTTGCGAACTTAGTCGCATAAAAAATTACCTTTAAATCATTGATAAAGCATTAGAGGTAAATAAAAGAACAATTTATCAATAAAAAAATATATACTATGTAAACTTGTATTATACACTTTGACAAGAACAAAAAACAGATATAATCATTTCCTAACCAATTTTCACAAGAACTTAACTCCTCCGATAATATTGACTGGCCTGCCCTTGTATTTCTTCGACACTTCACTTTCGATCTGAAAAAAAATAACCTTGTGCATTATGGCGTTTCTTTACCAAGCTTGTGAGGAGGAGGCGCCAATACTTTTTTATTTAGCTTAGGGGCAGATGAATCTACTCCACCTGGTCTTAATTAGAGGCCAAAACGCAATGGCAGCTTGTAGAAGGCGAACTGAACTAGACATCTTTACCCTAGTTCTTAAGTTTTTTTATGTAGAGTCAACATACTTTTAGTCTTTAAACACACTTAGTCTTAATTTCTTATGATTACGAAATCTTCGGATTTTATAGGAAGTCAGCTTTCGATCGGACACTAATCAATCAAGATTCACACGATATAATGTCAAAATACGTCGTAAAATTAAAAATTAAAAAAAAGAAAAAACACAAAATGAGCCCTACATTCATTGCATATGATGAGTATTTCAAAAAAATTTAAAAACTCATCTTTATAATAAGTAATATTAACATTTATATACAACTAGCAACGGGCGCTTCCTCTGCTTCGTGTTACACACTTCCGTTCCTTTTCACAAAATCTTAAAGATTTCAGGAAAGCATGGCGAAAGATGACTATCAGAATACGTCTTACGTTAGCCTGCAACTCCTTGGTTTGCTCAATGATGCGCGCGAGCAGCGGACGGAGCGCTTCGGCGCGCGCACGCGCAGCCGCCTGCCGCTCCGCCGCGCGCGCCGCCAGGCGGGACAGCTTGTCGCATAGGGATAGCTTCTGCTGCAGCTGGGCCGTCAGGACGTCCACGTATCTATAGCGGAGACGATTATTTAATCATTTATTTATTATAGATAGCTTTCTGTTTTTGGAAAGATATTCGTATAAGTAACGTAGAAAAAAAGCGTTATGCCTCCTCCATTTAACTGTATCTCTCTATTGTACGAGTGCTATTTATTACGCAAGGTAATTTCATTAAAACTTTTAATTTAATATGAACGTATGTATATTCGCATATCTAAAAAGTTCAAGACTGTGCACACGCTTCAGCGAAGCACCCGGATTGGCACTGGTCTCTAGCTACGCCACATCTGGCCGTATTATTACACCAACTTACATAATTGTGCGCACTTTTTAATTTTTAATTTAACGCGGAAAAAATTAGTGGCTGGGAACTAATTAATACCATCGTACGCATGTGCGTAATTACTCTCATCGCCGTTCAATTTATTTTAGTTTCAGCCACCGATTCGGTGGCAGTAGTTTAGACTTTAATTTTTACCAAATTCAATACATAGGATCGTCAATCCAGTTATTATAGAAATCAGTGTTAACATACCTGGGTGAGTGTTTGACGTTGTGCAAGTGCGTTATCTCCGTAGCAGTGATGGCGGAAGAAGCGCTTTGGACGGATGACAGCATGGCGGCGAGGGCGACTTCGCTCTCCGTCGGCAACTGCTCTATTAGTGAGAAGGTCTGACTCTCGTTTGCGATGTTCGTTTCGTAGAGACGCATCTTGAGGAACGACTCTAACTGTAAATAAATTGTATTTTAGCATGGCAAAGTGTGCAACCATATATGGACGCAAATAAGCAATACCATCTCAACCCACACGAATGTCATTTCGAGAAAAACGCGTTTGAAAATTTTGAACAACTTGCATTATATGATTTTTTTATGTATTGATCAAGTTTTTGGCAATTTCAGATTTATGTAAGTTATTTTACTTATTTTCACAAAAATAAGTATACAAACTGCATATTTCGTATATAATATAACCCAAAACGTTTAACATAATACATAAAATTGCATGATTAAAAAATGGCTTTTTAGAAATTTTAAAGCTTAAAACCCTACAAATATTAAAGAAAAATGTTCTTCAGCCATTTACCAACACTTCTGCATATATAACTCAGTTTTTTCAATTTTATGGTATTGCTTATTTGCGTCCATATAGGAAATGATTATAGTTAGCCCATACAAAAATAATACAATAGAAAACATAAAATAAAAAATTATATTCAAAATAAAAATCTCTTTTATCTTAAAAAAATAAGAAATTTAAAAAGTAATATAATTTAAAACAATCGAGATCACAAAGAAACAATATATATACACAATATGATTTTATATATCGTAACTTAGATTAATGGTGTATTTGTGATAATTCTAACCCAAAAAATAAAGTAAGATTAAAAAAAAAAACCAATGCTTTAGAAGATTCTACATAGTTCAAAATTATTGTCAAAACTATTAATAACAGTACAAACCCGCCATCAAGATAAAAAAATTGTGTCTATTAGCTGACAATTACTAAAAACATAAGTGTCACCTCAACAAGCTGATCAATGAACTGGTTCCTGGTGGGTGTGTTGTCCAACAGACTCAGGGCATCCCTTCCACGGGCCACACCACCCCCCACCCCTTGTTCTTCAACTACAATACCAGACTCGTCCAGAGATATTGCTGCTACATCAGCAGATACATCCTGAAAAAATTTAATAATTCCATATAATATTACGATAAATTATGTAGTTTTTTTTATTTATCTATTAATCAATAAACATTGCGACATAGTGGCAGCGAAACAACGTCTGATGGTCATGTGTTTGATTCCCACTCAAGGTGCATATTGACAATACAGGCATGTCTCCCAGTATGAGTGGTCTTGCTTGTATTTGTTCATGTTTCAAGACCACCGACATATGATATCACTATTCTAATAGAGATCATTGAGTGTGTAATATTTAGTTATACCACAAAGATAGAAAACAATCTGATATGCCCTAAGAAAAGGGTCCAATCGAGGAATAAGCCCCTAAAAAAAAATTTAACACTCACAAGTTGCGCATTCGCTACATCAATATTCCCCCAGTCAATCTCTTCTCCAGCATCACCATCGCCAAAATCAATATCAGCCGAGACATCGGCTGAACCAAAATCTATTGCGTTGTCTCCAAAATCTATCTGAAAAGATAAGAATAGCTCATTATAGGATATTTATTAAGACTTATTTGATGGTGTTGTGGATAGTGAAATACCATAATATAATATAATATAATATATAAATATATATATATATATTTTATGTGGAATTTTAATACAGAAATCATAAAATAGTATTAAAAGACTTATACATTAAATATATTTACTAAATCATTTTATGATGTAGCATCTCTGATCTCTGAACCATACATTTTATTTTTTTTACCATCTGGTAATCTGGTAGGTTACTTGTTGTAGAATTACAAGACAAATTTTGTAGAATTACTAGTACAAAATTTTAAAATTCCTATATTTTGACTGCTTAAATAAAAAAGATATTACTTTGATTCCTGCTTAAATAAAAAAGATATTACTTTGATTCCATTCGTGGATATTTGTACTTGTCTTATAAATATCTGTATGGTCAATTTTCCTAGTGCCTCTCCACAGTGCCTCGGAGAGCATATGATAATAATCAGTAACTCTTGATAGATAGTTGCCTCTTATTCAATGAGTTCTTGGTTCACCCTCAGGGTTGCAGAAGTCAGATGGCAATTAATCTGTGTAAAATCTAGTAACCAGTGTAATCCAAATAAGGGAATAAGCAGACCATGAGGATAGATACCAGGGGTAGTGAGAGGAAAAAGAAAAATTTCTTCACCAATAACAATTATCATAGAAACACTTATTGTAATTATATTATATTATCACCGCACCTGATCACCAGAACCTTGATCCTTATCATCCAATTCTATGTGTATTGGATCTGGCTCAACACTCAATGGTGGCTCTCCATAGCTCCACTCATAAACAGTAGTATTGCCATGTTCTACAACATACTTGAGTAGCGGCAGTACTTCTGATGCCTGCTCTCCAAGGATATACTTTGTAAATGCAGAATATAATTCTATCGCTGGTTGCAATGGCTTTAGAGATTTACCTATCTGTGAAAATAAAGCTTATTGTCATTATTAAAGAATTCTACTGTAATTGTATTTAACTTATTAGATACTCATAATATAAAAATAACCTACATTGTCATATATTTCCGGCAATTTCTGTAGCCTGTCAACAAGTTCCTTCTTTATTTTGTCACCTTTGATTCCAAGCTGTTTGCAGAGATTCAGAAATTCTGTTTTACTAGATGCCTCATTTTTTAAATAATCACCATGCTTTTTACTGCATTCCTGAAAAAAAAATTTAATAAATCTTTACAATATGTAAGTATTATTTTTTAATCCCACAGCACACCAATTGTTAAGATAAGTTTTTCTAATTTTTTTTTCACCTAACTGCCTCCTGTACACTTTTTTCATTATAAAAATTACTTCAATCTTTTGTAAATTAAAATGACTAAAGTGATTAAACAACTCACAGTTTGCATTTGTTCTTCCTTAACTATCTGCTTTTTTAGTCCAGGGATCTCATAATTAATATTCCTAACTAACATTTGAGCTGCCTCCGCCAGATAAAGATTATCTTTCTCGTAACCCTTTACAACATCTTGCCAATCTTTCATTCTTTGAGATCCGTACCTACCAAATAAATTTTTGGTATCTGCTTCTGTTTCTTTGAGTATCTCAATTATTTTTAAGCAGTGAAAGTAGTTGATGTAGCTGCCACTTAGGAGACTGGCAATGTCCTCATGGGCTGGCATATCTTGTATTGCATTATTTATCTTTTCCCGCACAGGTATAATGTTTTTGTGCCATTCCTTGTTTACGTGACGACGACTTACCAACCAGTCCTGCAGTTTGCCTATATTTATGTCAATAGGTATGTTACTTTCCTAAAATATAACAATATTTAAATACATTTCCTTAGGAAATTCTTAGCAAACAATATGGTCATAGCTTGGCTGTTATTACTTACGTCCATCTTTTGAAATTGAATGGTACATATATTTTTATTTGTAGCTTTTGTTAATTTAGTTAATTCAGTTATTTTAAAGTTAGTTAGAAATTAATTTCTTCAGACTTCAGACACTTCAGTATTACTTCGTGAAGTTCCTGACATGCATGTGACGTGTCCGTTGTCAACAACATTACAACCACACCACAGATTACAACAATCAAAATATGAATTTTGAGTTTTGACAGATCACACAGAACGTTTCAATCAACAGCAGCAACGCTCTTGACCGCAACCATTGAAATTGCCGTTTTAGTTATGTAAAGTGGGCGCGGGTCTGTCAGTGTGCTTTAAGGACGAAAATCATAGATCAAGCACACAACTTGAGCTTAAAGGCCGCACTCTGACCGATTGTATGGCCGTGGTGTGAGCGACGAGAGCAGTGATTTGTTGAACGCAATAATCTCAGGAACTACTGATTCGAATTGAAATATTCTCTTTGTTTTGAATAGTCCATCTATCAAGGAAGGCTATAGGCTATATAACATCACGCTACAACCAGTAAGGGCGGAATAGCAATGAAAAATGTTTCAAAATGGGAAAAAATCTCCCTTTTGTGGACTTCTGTCGCGTGCGCTGCGTAAACAGTTGAAGCTACCCAAAAATGATGTATGATGGAAGTGTTCCCCTTTAAAAGTTCTAAAAAAGCCTGCAATTACATATTTCTACCTGAATAAATATTTCTGTAAATAATTACACTACTTTCGATTAGCTTAAGTGCGACCTCTTGTGCAATATCTGATTCCTTATCAACGTAACTATTAAAAGTAGATAATTTATCTATTTTGTAGTGATAATCATTATCTTTATTTCACTATAAAATATAAATAGGATTACGAAAGAGTAAATTTCAGGTATAATAAGGTATTTTGACAACTAATTTTTAAGATTTTTTAAAACTAGTCAATAGGACTAGTTTTATAATTCTCATAACTATTATCAACTGTTTGTTTGTTATGGTATTGCACAACACTCTTAAGTCGATTAGGGTATAATATTTATTGTCTTATAGATTATGTTACAATTAAAATTCTGAATTTCAGTTTGAATTCTATAATATACAAACAAAACGATGACTATAAGTAGGCTCAAACAACATAAAGTTTATGAAACCCGCAACTAGTAATATACACGATAGATATTATTATAAATTTACTTAAAGCATAACATGAAATACATATTTTTTCTTAAATATTGCAAGTAGCTATGAAAAATAAAATAATAAATTAATATTAAAATAAAACAAAAAGATTTCGTTAAATAGTGTAAGTCTCGACATAGGGTGAAGATTTTAGGTTAACAGGTAATTTAGCTATTATATAAATATACTTGAAAACTCCGAGCAAAATGTATGCATTACAAATACACTGAAACTGGTTTTCAGGTACCTAGCTTCTTAACTATCGAAGTCTTGATGGCAAACAACCCTAACGAAATACATATATAACTTATATAATACATGTATAAATTCTAAAAAAGATCTATATAGTCATGTATCTAATATGTTAATTTTTTTGTATTTTTTTAAATATTTTTTTATGTCAAGTCGGCTGTCAAACAGGCGTACGGTCCGTTTGATCGTAAGCAGTCACCGCAACCTATGAACGCTTGCGATACTTGAAGTATCACAAGCGCGTTGCCAATTTAAGGAACAGGAGGGACGGGATGAGAAGGGAAAAAAAGGAAGGGAACATAGGAGGTGGCCTCCAGCGCTCTCACTCATCGCAAGAAACGCAATAGTACCTAATTATACTGTTACTTGACGCCAATTTTCTGTGAGAGGGTAGTGCTTCCCCGGTCGAGCCAGCCCTTTTGTGCTGTGAGAAGCATGGATCTACCGTAAAAAAAATTAATTGTGTTTTCAATAATTAACAAAAACATTAATTAACAAAAAAATAGCATAAAACATTGATAGGGGTCATTAGCGCAATAATAGAACTTAACAATTCCTTATCTTTATATTCCAATAACTCAGAGTTCAATTGATGATAACTATTTAAGCCATCGAAAGGTTATAACATAAGAACAATTAAATACACCTAAATAAAAATTAATATAGTGCTATTAGAAATGGAAAGTGAGGAATCTAAATACAACGAGTAAGTTGATTTTTATTTAAAAGATAAAAAAAAGAAATTATTTAAAATTAAGGAAAGGAGTATTCTATAAATTCTAAAACTAACCTGTGTGGGTGGGTAATGTTTAGTATATATTGCGATAAATATTTTTTAACTTGACTTTTTTATATTTTAATTGAATAACTTTGTGTTTCATTGAAAACTTAATTAAATTAACAAATTTTTAGATTCTATTTTACATTGGTGTTAAATGAGAAAAAAAAATTAAAATTAACGTTTCATATTTGTGCACGTCACCGTTGTATCACACAAATTGAGTACATTCCACTTAGTGTTTACAACGATTGTAAAATGTATCTGTGTCGATCCACCTAAGGCGCGTGGCGCTCAACGTACTTATATATCATGTCATTGTTCGTAACTGCGTCGCACCCTATTCGCCCATGTTGAGCGACGAGCTCAAGATGAGCATTCCACCTGTAACTTACGTCCACAAAGGCCAGTCCTCCAAAGCCTCCTCACGAAATCTTACTTTGGAATTCGTTGAGTCAGCGGTTGTCTTATGTTTTTCCGATCTTTTTTTTTATTTAAAAATATTAGCAATGCTTTTTCAAGGCATTACTAATATAGGAATATTTGCCCCAACAAATAAGCTCGAAGCTTGCGCTAGGTGTAACTACGATAATAGCCCAAAAGGGTCAGGATCACACCCGCGACTCTCGCGTTAACGGAGCGGAGTCGGCCTTTCTACCGTTAAGCTATTGAGGCTTCAATTGATGTTCTTGCAGCTGTCTTCATTTGGACCACGTGTTTTTTCTTTTACGTCCAAGGTCGTAACTTTCTTGATACTGTACCGACCCTGAGGGGACTTTTTGCCCGGCTCCGTTTTGAAGAAGATGACCACAATTTATGACCACAATTTATTTATTATGATATATGTTCTTATGGGGCACCTCTAGTTTCCATGTGATTTGTTCCCGAAGTCTCAGTAGATTTTCTCAATAACCGCTTGAGATGTCTGTGTCTCTAAACGTAAATCCCGTTAATCACACACTTGCTAATCAATATTTTTTTTTATGTTACAAGTTGGCAAACAAGCTTACGGCCTACCTGATAGCAAGTGTTTGCCGTAGCCTATGAGCGTTTTCAGCACCATTAGTAAGTGCCACTTACGCGTTTCCAACCTCGTGATATTAGTTGTTAAATCTCCTCTGCCCAGT
The DNA here is from genome assembly GCA_023373885.1 of Hestina assimilis. Classification (NCBI taxonomy): domain Eukaryota; kingdom Metazoa; phylum Arthropoda; class Insecta; order Lepidoptera; family Nymphalidae; genus Hestina; species Hestina assimilis. The sequence continues at coordinate 2,154,774 of CM041750.1, read as the reverse complement.
AATTTGACTAGCCTACAGTGCCTTTCAAACCGAAACACAGTAATGCCTAAGCACTACTATTTGGCGGCAGAATATTTGACACTGCCGTAGTACATATCTAGTCGGCCTAACCTAACCAATGTGATTGATTGCACTGGTGGAATAATCTCTGTTGTTACAGGTTAAAGGTTATCCCAACAGCGGGCGATGGGGTCGTCACATCCCGGGATCCTGACGCCGGGATGTGACGACCCCATATGCAAAGGCACTCGCCATTTTATACTGTTTTTCTATTTTTTATGAATTTTGAATACGAAGATGATGTTTATATTACAAGTTTGCGGTGTATACATCGATACAATTACAATCGTTACGGGCGTTAATTGGAACGTACTAAAAATCATAATATTATGGTGTGTCAAGTGTTAAAGTGTTAAACGTCAAAGTTGAAATGACAGATTGACAACTTAACAACTTTTAGTCTTTTATTAAAAATAAATTATATCTAATTAATCAATTATGTAAAACCTTGGATTAATTAAATAAAATATATAAAAATACATAATGTTATAAAAAATTACTTATACAAAGTCGATTCATTACTAAATCACTATTATTATAATTTATTTAAGACATATTATTTTCATATATACGTTCTAAGACGTATGTCGTAGACGAACGTGTGTACTGTTAGTTATTAAAATAAAAATTTCCTAATTTCAATACATATTTATATTGCGTGGAGATTTTTTTTAAATAATTTAACTAGGTATTTCAAGTTAAAATTACTGATTCTGACTTGGCGACTAATAACAAAGTAAAGAAATAATTATTTTCTTTATGTTCGTTGTAGTAACAACGGTGGTGTTATTACTGTTGACGTCTCAAGTAGTATATTAGTTGATTCTGTTACAACTATGTCTCAAACGCCCATACCAGCAGATTTCATTCAGTAAGTAACTAAATATGCATTTTGGCAAAAGTAATGCTCAAACCTAAATAATTGAATTTTATATTGTTAAGTATAAAATATACCATTAAATTAGGTTGTTATTGTTTTGTTTTAAAAGGTAATAAAATTACAATGTATAAACACACACAATTAAGGCAAAAGAAAAATGTGATTTATTTATTTTTTAATTTCAAAGTTAATTAAATTGTAATTAATGGTAATATTTTAAGAAATTAATTATTTAGATATCAAAATTGTTATTTTTTTTGTATGTTTAGAGTGTATGTATACATGATTATATTTTATTTTTCAGGTCCACAGAAGATTTAAATGAAGAAGATGGATCCAAATTGACTTTGGCATATGAAAGACTGTATGAATTGCCAAGAACTATTGTAGAAAGATTCTGTGATCATATTATATACTTGGATATAAGTCATAATAAGATAATGTAAGTTTGGTATGTTATTGTTTTTATACTTCCTTTTCAAAGGACATTGTTGTGGCATTGTGGGGAGCAAGTCTGCCTTCAGCTTTGACGGTTGCGGGTTCGATTCCCGCTCTGGTATATGTTAGCATTGATCTTATAAACATCTGTTTCGGTCTAGGAGTTTGTTCTTGTTAAGGTGTTGGTCCTGGTTGTTATCACATGACATTGATAATAATCATTATCTCTTGATAAGTAAATTGCTCTTATTCAATGAGTTACTTGTTCAAACATAGGGTTACGGAGGTCAGATGGTAATCTCTCCATGTTAAAAACTAGCAACATGTTAAATCCGGATTAGAGTAATAAGCAGACCCTGAGCAAAGACTCGTGTAATACCGGGAATAATCATAGGAAGAAGAAGACTTCTTTTTTAAAGGACATTCTGAAAAAAAAACCCTTTGCCATAGACTAAGTAGGGTTTCATTAAAGAATTTTTATTCTCAAAAATTACTTTAAAATCTATGTCGCAAGTATAAATAAGTCGCAACCTAAGTGGTATTTTCAAACTTTATTTTTCTACTTCTTTCAGCAACCTAGATGGACTAGTTCATTTCAAACACCTCACAACATTAATTGCCGATGACAATCCCATAACTGAATGTTGTATATTACCTCCCATGCCAAAATTACAGTTATTGTGGTAAGTAAAACTTTAATATTAATATTACATAGTCAATGTACTGGTGGTAGGTCTTTTATTGCAAGAGCCGGTTACCACTGCTGTGTCCAATATCCTACACCTATGCAGTACTTTGTATTGGTTTTACACAGTAGCTAGTGAAATTACATCCAATAATTCAAGGATGGCAATGCTTGAGTGACACCTACAAATGGTTTTTAAAACCCACTTATGCTACAGCAATGGCTGACCATCAGATGAGCCGTATGCTTGCTTGGCAACTTAGTAATATAAAAAAAATCACTATTGTAAGTAGTACCTTTACTGCTAATGGTGATAGTTGAAGACCCTGACATAGAATAACAACCCTAATGGGTGACTGCCGAGTGTGTATACTTAATTTATTCTGGCCTTGGCCTAGCAGCGTTTAAAATGTGTTTTTTATAAGCTAAATTTAAAAATATATCAAATCAATTTACATATTAATGTTTGTTTTTATTTATATCTCTTTTGTTTTAAATATAATTATTTTATTTTTAATGTTGGCCACTGAGTGTGTAGCATTTATTTATAAGAAAAATTTAATAGATTAATCTAGATAATAAAATGTCTGTGAGCTAAATGTCATCCCGATCCCATAAGCCAGTTATGCTTGATTTAGTCTCAAACATGCAAACCTCAAAACATACAAGCTTTTACATTTATAATATTATAGTAGAATAGAATGAAGTAAGATTATTTATGGGAGATTATTTATGTAAGATTATTTTTCAAAATTCCTAACAAAAAAGTGTACAAAAATAATTTAATTCTCTGATGAATATCTCGTTTTCATGCTGTAAAATCTAGCACATGTACATAGGCTTGATAAGCATCAAGCATATGGAAACACTAAAAACTAAAATTGAAGCCATCATCATTAAGCAACAAGCAATTTTACCTACTATTTACCTATTTTTAGTGACGGAGTGAATATTCCAACTTCAAAATTTGAGAATTATTATATTAATAACATATTGACAACATTGTGGCACAGCGGTAGCGATCCTGACTTAAGTGCCACAGGTCACGGGTTTGATTCCTACATGGAGCAGATGTTTGTATTGACCATACAGGCATATTTTCCGGTCTGATTGTATTTGTCCTTATCATTGTGAATGTTTCCAGAACCCCACCAAGGATATCAATATCCTAATCAATAATCCTAAAATCCCATTGAGTGTGTTTATTTATATTATGCTTAAATCTCTATCATTACAGGTTAAACCGCTGCAAAATTTCCTCCTTGCACCCATGGGTCAGTAAACTAAAAGAGTCATGTCCGAACCTACAATATCTGTCACTTATGGGCAACCCAGCGGCGCCCAGCTATTTTAATGGTGGCACTTTCTATGAATATCTGCAGTACAGGTAAGATGTGCTTTAATTTTCATATAAAACCACTTTTCAGAACATTGATAAAATATGTTTCGTGGATGACCGTTGTGGCGTGCTGGTAGGGAGCCTGCTAGCGAGCAACAAATACTTAAGTATACCTTTGACCTATAAAGCTGGATTTTTTCATAGGTGTTGTTATTAAAACGTAAACGAGCACTACGAAATGATTTATCAAAATTCAACCACTCACTTGAAATATTGTATGAAAGTCTTTCATATGAAACTTTTTGGTGACCAATTAAGGTAAAAAAACACGTCTTAACATTGTTTGAAATAGGGATTCAACGTTTGTATTAAGGTTTGTAAATGGTTATTAACATTGGCAGAAGCTAGTATCAATATAAGTTAACTGATTTGGTTACAGGCTATTCGTTATATCGCAATTTCCATCTCTCGATCATCTTGATGATAGAAAAGTGACGGATGACCAAAGAGAAGAAGCGCACAGGCTATATAAGAGACCATTGCTCGAAAGAATTGTCAAACCAGGCACCGGTGGCCTGTCACAGCTTGTGGCAAGCTCGGTCAGCTGGAACACTGTCCATAATAGACTGTCCTCGTTCTGGAGTAAGGATAGAGAGCAGAGACGGAATCTACTTATTTAGACAAATTGGAATGACAAGGAAAGTAACAGATACTGTCAAGAAAATGCCTTTCCTAGAAGTCGTTTTTGCCTGTGACGTCACTCGTGGGATTATGTACCATTCAGTTGATCTAATAAACAATAAATACCTAAACCCTACACACTCAACGGCCCCCATTAGGATACTTACATATATTCTGTGTGGGGGGTCCGGAAACATACACAATGACAAGGACAAACACATCCAGACCGGAATACATGCTTGTATAGTCAATACAAACAGCTCCCAGCGGGAATCGAACCCCCGACCTGTGGCGCTTAAGACAGGTTCGCTACCGCTGCGCCACAACGTCGTCAATATCCGTACTGTAAATATGAACTAAATGAAGACTAAAACATAATTTGTTATCCGATTGCTACTAAATTGCGCAGGATAGCTGGGTCAATATTCTTGAAGTCTTATCAAAATCGGTCCAGCCTTTTTGAGTAAACGGGGAACATAGGTACAGATAGATTTTTATTAATATATGGATAGTATGTAACATATTAGGTTTTTAATTTAAGAATAAGTTATGTGATAAAATCTTTTTTATACTTTTACGTGCAATACAGAAACTATGAATATAGGAGATATTCAATAGATTGATAGACTTATTATATATGGACAGGCCCTTCCTTACTAGAACAATGTTTAAAGATTCGCTGTTGCACCTTCGTAAAATCACACTAAGGCACGAAACGAAGTTAGTCACAAGCTTGCAATTGATAATAAATAATGAATTAAGTACATTAGAGTACAACCAAATTTTTGGATATTTTGTTAGTATGGGAGGCATGTTCCTAGTTCCTAGTAAGTCAATAAACACGTCTTTGGTTTTTATAAATAATAAAAAGTTGGTCTTTGAATTTTATACAGTTTTTTATGTTAAAAATATTTCCTAATAATTTTGACACATGAAAAGCTTATAAGCTTTTAAAAGTAATTCTAAGTAATGATAAAAAATACTACATTTTTAATACCTTTTATTTTTTAAATTATAAATAATTGTATGTACAAAGTTAATAAATACCTTAAGAATATTGTTATTGTTTATTAATTATTTTTATTTACTATTCCTTAATTATTTCCTAAATGATGCCATTGCATGCCATTCATAAAATACGTCACACGAATTTCATGATTTTTGACCCCGTACTCATCACAGCTGGTCACATTTTTGAGACATCACATAATTTTTGCAATTTGACGTCTACAAATAATGACATTCCAAAATTAAAGTAATATTTTCGTTAACAGATCAAAATTCGTTAAAAAATTATGTTTAAATATGTTCGAGTTCGAAATGTGACATCAAATTATCACCCCCACCTATTGTCACACAATGGAACCTCCTACCACTATGTCGACCTTCACCCTCCCCGTTTATATGTGACGTCATTTATGGATGGCCACTGACTATATAAATTAATCTTAGTCAATTGAAAGTATAAACAGTGTTGCTACTAGCCTAGTAGGGTTGGTTTTAATCATATAGTTCAAACTTAGGCCGCTTCCAGGCTGTGAGGTCCACGTAAGGTATAGCGTTGTAGTCGTCACAGTTATATTTAGGGTTGTATGGGCTCTCTAACTCAAATGCTTTTCTCTGGATGCATTTGACATTTGTATTATCGCAGATCAAACGTGCCATCGACGCCTTCTTAATTTCTTTTAGTTGATCTGTGGAAGGATTTTTTGATTTAGTAATAAACAAGACTACTGCCAAAAGTATAAGAAACTAGTATCCTGTCAAATGCGAATAAAAGTAAAACATAGAATTATTATAAGAACATAAGTTTATATTATTTATTATTATTATTTTGTCCTCAATATTGAAAAATTATGGTATTTCAGTTAGATAAGAATAAAGGTTCCTTATGAAACCTCTCTTTCGGCACAGAAATGTTGCTTCACTAATCTTTATTGTTATAATTATTCTATAGAGTAAAAAGAAGACCCTGAGTAAATACTCGTATAGTTTTATGCTAGAAAGAAGAAGAAAAACCAACATTACTGCATGTCTGATGGTAAGCTGAAAGCATTCACTGAAGCTTTATGAATAATAGTAGTTGCAATATATGCGTATTTTTGTAGTAATAGAAACGAAGATATAGGGAGGAAGACAGCTAAAAGTTTGAGCGCTCCCTCATCATACATACAAAAACATTTAATGCTACTACGCGTTTCTTTTCCGAGAAGTACATCCCCACTCGAGATAAACCATTTATTACAAGAAACAAGGTTCTACTATTTAATATGAAATGTAATAAAAATGCCTGTTTTCAACGATTTTAGTAGTCAGCATGTTGTATAGCTTACCTGCTATAGACGAGTCTGTTTATCTACAGATATTAAATTACCTGGTGTGAAAGAATGGGGCATCTCGCTGTTATCATAAAAATGTCTATCACCAACACGAGTGCGATAGAACTGCTCGGCAACAATACATTGGAAGGTGTGACCCAGAATAGAACCCGGGACATCTTCCTCTAGAGCTCCACCAACAAACAAGTCTATATCGTCTACACACTCGTAAAATTGTGCAAGAGCGTTGATTCGCTGAAAAAAAATAGTAATATCGTAATGTTATAATATCTTAAGATATTTTATCTTTGTATGGAACAAAATCTTACATCTTGAGATATTTCACCAGCCAGGTCTTGGAATGTTCTTGCCCTCTTTAAGCCACAGGTTTCTCTGAAATTATTACACATTATCTGTACCAGCGGTCCGCAATCCTCACTCCGAAATGCTTTTTGCGCTGTGAGTTTTTGTTCGTATTTTTTGGAAAATAAATAAATTGTTAACCTATTTCGGAGTCCTTCATGACTGCTTGTTTCTATTTTTTAATACACAAAAGAATAATAAACAAGTGAAATCCATTTGCGTGTACATTCGGTACGCTGTCAATATTGACCAAGAGATGGAAATAGTAGAATATAGATACGGTCATTGGAAAAATTCTGCTCATATCAGCAATAGACCGGCTCGACATATTTGGAACTACCCTCTCGCAATCCTCTTTCCGTCCTGTTCCTCCCTTCTCAGTCCAGGGAGACCTATGTGACGCTACTACTCTCAGAAGCGTTCATTGGATAAAGTGACCGCTTACCATCAGCGTCTCACGCTTATTAAGATACGGACCATCGCATTATGTATGTCGTTTTAGTAGTATTCTAAATTGTAGTTCTTATTTTACCTGTAGTCATTGTACGAAGCGATGCCGTGATCCCTCCCCCTCTGTATATCCATAGCGATGAGGTCCAAGCCCCACTTGTTATGTGACTTGAACAACAGGTTTGTTATCTCGGTAGTGCAGTGCGGGTCGGACTCTCCTGCTCGTTGTGTAACAATACCACGAATGATATCGTCGAAGGAATCCGGCGTTGACTCTACCAGACCCGGATTTAAATAATGGTCGCTTAATCTAAAATAATATATAATTAACATTTTCTGAATACGTAGTGGGAGCTGCTTCTAAAGCTGATGGTCGAAGATTCGATATTATATAAATATAATAAAAAATATTTGTTACCATCTGGGTGCTAGTTTTGGGGGTCACAAAATCCCAAAGTTAACATGCTTTGCGTGACACGGGATCGTCATTTCATTCGGACGTTTTCGGGTACGGATTTTATTAAAAAATAAAGTGTATAGTATCACAAGTTGTGGTGACAAATTAGTGTCAAAAATATTTTTACTTTAAAATAGTCTATTGTATGCATAATAGTTAACTAAGTTTTGGAAATTAAAGAAGTTATGATATAGAGCTTATTATAGCTATGAATATAGTATTAATTCTATTATTTTTAACTCATTTTGATAAATTATAGATTTTCATCATACTGACTTATATAAATAGGCAGACTGGTAGTTCGAGGGGCAGCTCATAATGGTATCCGGTATGACGGTGTGTAAAAAGCGAAAAGCGGCCGAGCCAAAGCTGTTAATAGCCCCGGGATTCACTTCCTCGTTGTAATCACGACTGTAGAGCGAAGTCGGGGAAATCCTGTAGTAGCGGAGGTAGCTTTCCCCTAAATAAATACAAATTATTTAACAACACAAAATAAATGAATAGCTTCCGCTACCAGTTCAAAACTGAGTTGATAAATCGTACTCAAACGGCACTAAATCATCAGGCAAAATATGTTACATGTTTACAAGGAATTTCCGTTTATTTAGAGTGCGTTGTCTAGTGGAAAAGTGGTCGTATACACGCGGCAAAAAATTTTCCGCCATAAAAACCACTGCGCTTCCCGCCTCGTTATTATCACGTTGGGAAAGTTTGGTATATCCCTAAATACGTACTACTACTTTGTATAAATAAATTTACATAAATTATAAAATATAAATTGCTATATGGCATATGGTATATGGCATAAATTGCTATAAAACAAAGAAATTTTTAGTCTTTAATGGAATCTTACCAAAGTTCAAAGGCAGCCATTCCTGATAAGTGATATGTTGTATTTCAGCTACAACAATCTTTCTCGCTTCCTGATACAACTTCTCATCACTCCACAACGGATTTAAGGAACTCAAAATATCCGCGACTCGATTGTGTTCTCTCAGTAGTAAAGTATGGAGAACGGCTAGTGTTGGTGTCTGATTAATTCTGCTGTCTCCTACAAAAGTGTTAAGTTTGGTTCATATTTGTCAATTAAGGCTAACTATATTTATAGTGGATTTTAAACTACTGTCGTCTGGCTATAAAATGGTAGAACGGTCGACTCCTAACACGAGTTTTGCAGCTTCAACCCTAAACTACACGTTTATTTACCCTAAAACTACACGTTTATTTGGAGAGGAAATAGGTATATTAGTATTAGCAGAAAAGCAATGCAAATTTTCTTTAAAAAAATATGCTCTCGGACGCTTTAGAGCCGTTGGCTGGAGCGGTATCGCTCTTGCAAATTTCAGAAGCAAATTTAGTATTGAGTACTCGTTCCTACTATTTCTATGATTTTTGAATGTATAGTACTAATTTGCTTGCTTGCCATGCTTTTCCCAGAACAAATAGGACGCCCCGACAAAAAATCGGCGTTAAGTAACAGCACTGTTGCGTTTAGTGCGATGAGTGAGTGCGCCGGAGGCCCAATCGCCCAGCCACTGTGTTCCCTTCGCTTAAGGGATATAAAATCCTTCCCCTCTTATCTCTTGGGTTGGCAATGCAAGTATCGCCAACGTTCATAGACTTCGTGATTGCTTATTTAAAAAAAAAAACGAATATTCTTACCAGCTAAGTAGCACGGTTCTGACTTATTCCTCAAGTCGCAAACAGCAAGCTTATCATCCACTGATGGCAAGAAACCACCTTTGCAATTTTTTCTCGTTTCCTCACGCAATCTCCCGCCACACTTGCTGCGTAGTTTAAGAGCTAATTTTGTATCTGAGCCGTATATTGCTGAACCGTCTAAAAAACTAGTCACTGTATTCATCTGAAAAAATGTTTTAATAACTACTTGCAAAATAAATAGCATTTGAGCTTAAAAGTTTTTCACGTTTGTAAAAAAAAATATGCGGTCGGACGACCCTCGTCAGGAACGAAATCCTTAAGGTTTTTCTTCAACTCCGCATGTAATTCGAAATTACATCTTTATATTTCAATAGGTTATATGATAAAAAGTGACAGTGACGGAGAGAGAGAGAGAGAGAGACAGAGAGTGGCGCACCCGCCTGCGCACTCACTAACTACTAACTTCTTTCCAATTACGTTGAATAAATACCCTGTATTATAATTATATTGAGGGGAATATATTATGATACCACGTTACGACGCTTAGGAGAGGAACAGTAACCATAAAAATAAATCAATCTGGCTAATAGACCAGTGCGGGTAAAAACAGTAATCTAATCTATGCTAAAAATCATTAAGTACTATAAATATTTATATTTGTTTTATTATTTATTTAATTGAAACATGGTGAAAATATACACAGATGTTACAAATGAAATATACATTTTAGGATAGTCATGGATCGCCTTATTGTTGATATGTAAATAACATCGATACACTGTCAATTATTATTTATTTATTTAAGCAAAAAGAGTTGTTATGTGATCGATACAGACATTTTTCTGATTGTGTGTTATCTGCTAGCGAGAAAATCGGATCCCTCGCGGAGGCTTATGGGGGCTAAAGAATCGGGAAAGTCGGGATCACTCCGTATGCATTCTATTCGATGGATTCGCCTGACGTTTTAAGTCTACGTGATAATTATTTTAAGGTTGGCAACGCGCCTACATGCCTTCTGGTGATGCAGATGTTCATGGGCGGCGGCGATCGCTTAACATCAGGTGAGCCTCCTGCCCGATTGCCCTCTATCACATTAAAAAAAATCCAATCTATACATTTCCTTATTACTAATAAATAACAGTTAATACTTACTTGCTCGGCATGGCCCAAGCTACAATCGTCTCGGGGCGTGGTAACACTTCGGACAAAATTCAGGCATTTGATACCGTGGCGTTTGTAAAAAGTGTCATCATCGGGTATGCATATAGGGATACATTTGTCATTCAACATTTCTTGGGGAAGGACGTCTTGACCGTTTCCTAAGCAACATTGGATACCACCCTCATCTGGAAGAATTAGAAAATTGTAAGACTAATGTAGCATATACGTTTTTAATGAACATGTCTATATTTTTTTTTAAATTAAACCTTAACATTTTGGCAGTTACTAATTTTAAGAAACTTTTTTTTTAAACAGAAACTACTCAATGAATTCAAGAACGAAAAAGTACAATAAGTCACATACTTATCTCCTAAGTAGAACTCTAAATTTTACAGCCCAAAATAGCTCAATCAAGAGAAAATATAGACATTCACGCTGTAATATAAATACAAACCTAGTGCACTAGACAAAAAACAAAAAAGTAGTCGTTATATTAATAATTCAGGACTTACCAGTGACTTCCATAACTTGGAAAACGATGTCGTGTGTTATAAACTGCCCCCATTGCACGTTAAGGTGTGTCAGCACGCGACTGAAGATGGACTGATCAGCAAAAAGTCTTGCGGAGAGCACGCGAGGGTTTGGCAGAGGTCGGCCACTTATAGCAACAGGCATAGCGTATATACCTGAATAAAAATACATATTTAATTCTTATAATTCATTTTCTGAAATAATTGAACCCGAAGCTTCGCTAGCATTGCTGTAATAGATTCACCTGAATAGACGAACGAGATATCTTAGTAACTAAGCACTTAGGCCTGAGATAAGTCTTAAGTAAAATCTGCTAGCTAAATAAATAAACGCTACACACTCATCAGCCCTCATTAGGATAGTTATATCCGGTGTCAGGGTCCGGAAATACATACACAAAGACAAAGAAAAACACACCCAGACCGGAACACATTCTTGTATGATCTTGATGGATCTCTCTTTGAGGATATTTCACGCGCGTACAACTGTGAGGATTTGGCATACTTTAACGGGTCCCTAGTCTAAATTAAAAAAGAAGCTGATTTTGAAACCAGCAAATAGTAACATACCGTCTGCATATCTCGGTGCAATTAGTCTCGTGAAGGGAGCACCTCGTCTGCCCCACGCAGGGTGCTTCTGGTTGTTGCAGGTACCGTCGATACTGCGATACTTATTACAACCGGTGCAGGATACGCTGACAGGCTTGCAATATAACTCATGCGGTTTCACACATTGATTCTCCAAGAACGAGAGGAATGTATTTGGAGTTACATCTGAGCTGCATAAAGTATATTATTTAACAGGCTTGTCACTGCTTTACATATGTAATAGTAGAGTAATATAAACATTACATTAAATTAAGCTTTGAAATCATAAAAAATAAAATAATATTTTAAATACGAACAACCAGCATTGAAATTAAAAAAGCCACTGAGCATCCATCATCAGAAAATAGCGAGGTATAAAATAATATATACAAACACATTTGATGAAGTGATCTTTCTAATATAAAAAAAATCACAACAGGTCAGCCCTTTGGGAGCTATGGTGCCACAGACAGACACTATATATACATACCGCGTGATTTAATAGGTACATTCGCTGAATAATTTAATTTTATTATCAAACTTTTAAGGTTTTTTGTAGTAATAAACTCCCTTACCGAGCCATCTCGCCGGTGGATACAACCCTATCAACTATCGTAAATAAGTCAAGACGTTCTTCAATTTTTTAGTCAAATAATAAAATTACTTACATTACTAACTCAGACATTGTGGCATTGTGGGTAGCGAGTCTGCTTTTAGCCTCGACGGTTCTGGGTTCAATTCCCGCTCGGGAAGATGTTTGCATTGATCTTACTTCTGTTTAGGTCCTGGTGTTTGTCCTTGGGGGTCTCCCCATCGTACTTCGGAGAGCAAGTTAAGCTGTCAGTCCCGATTGTTATCACGTATTGACATAACATCTGATAATAATCGCTATCTCTTCATAAGTAAATTGCTCTTATCCAACGAGTTACTGGTTCACCCTTATGGTTACGGAGTTTACTAGTAACCTGTCAAATCCGGACAAGAGTAATAAGCAGACCCTGTGCAAATACTCGTGTAGTACCGAGAATAATGCTAGGTAGAAGAAGAAAAGGATAAAATTACTTACTTTGAACAAAGTTTCATTTGCATTATCTTAGTAGCAGTTAGGAGTTCGTTGGACACTTCCGACGCCTTCTTAACATCACTGGGTAGCTTCGGAGAGAAGAAATGCAACAGAGCTGGTGTGCATGCCTCGAGGCAAACTCCATTTTTAACAAGCCGATTCGCTCTTTTCTTCGCCTCTCGGGAAAGCTCTCGCCCGGACCGGACACTTTCGGATATCAGATCAGATGATATAGGATCATCGTCTTCTGAAATGTTATTTTTTGAATCATCAATTATTTATGTTGGTAGAAATTCACGTATCCCCGAATCCACGTTGGAACAACCTAGTGTATTAAGCTCTGAATCCTTCTTCGTAATGGTAGAGACTATTTTTAACATTTACCATAATGATCTCACAATTATATAACAGATTTTTTAGGGTTCCGTAGCCAAATGGCAAAAACGGAACCCTTATAGTTTCGTCATGTCCGTCTGTCCGTCTGTCCGTCTGTCCGTCTGTCCGTCTGTCCGTCTGTCCGTATGTCACAGTCATTTTACTCGGAGACCATTGGCTCTATCTATACGAAATTTACTAAATAGGTGTATTCTATGAACCGCACAACGATTTTGTAATGAAATCTTAAAATATATTAAAATGAAGGGTAGCAGTCCATACATGTAACCAAGCTGCGGAACCCTTTAGTTTCAAGTGTGCGTGGTCCACAACGCACTTCACTGCTAATTATTTTTATTAGATTAGGACAAAAATTAGAATTCTTTGGCTATGTTTTGTTTTTTTTTTATCTACTAGCAAATGACTCTACTCCGTCTGATGGTAAGTGGAAGTAGAGTGCAAACGAAAATACGGTTGCAGAACTGCACTAGCCACCCTCGGCTTGCCTACCTGCAAGAATCTTCTTTACCCTTCGTTAGACCCCAGTTTATAAGAAGGAGGGCAAACATATAAACAAAATAATAATAAATGCTAGACACAGAACAGCCCCCACACACAATGACAAGCACAAACACACCCAGACCGTAACACATGCCTCTATGGTCAATACAAACATCTGTCACAAAGTGGTAAAAATTAAAAATTAATTAAAAACTGGGTCTACTTACTTACCTAAAGAATTGGAAAGAAATAAGTCTTTTATCTTAGAAGTGGCACAAGCTAATATAGGACACACGTCTGATATAAAATCATCGAAAAGAAATTCTAAACCGGAGTTTAAACAACAACTAACGGAATTACTAAAGAGATACAGCAACACTGACACTACCAAAACATTTTTACTACAAAACAATGTTCTTTTTGAAACCATTCTCAAATAAAAATATCACCTATTTAAAACATAATCGTGCTATACTTTAGATACTAATTTAACTTCCGCTTCGGAACAATATTTTCGTAAAAATGAGTGTAAAGTTTAAATTAATTAATCATTAGCAATTATGTAACAATAATATTATAATGTAATGCAGGTTGAAAAAAAATATTTTGATACAAGCTTTGCCGGCGGATTCGCTCGCTCAAAATTGTTGTTTTTGTTTTACAACCATAATTCTTTTAATAAAACAAAAATAATCTAGATGACCTCATAAATGATCACCTATGTCTTACCTGAGACAAACAGAAAGAAAAACTATTTAAAAAATTGTTTACACAACTTAAAAACTGCTTTTTTAGGCATAATTCACAGGCGTCGCGACACGACGATTCCAACGCCCGCTGTTGAGAAAATTTCTATCACAGCGGTGATTAGTCCATCACTGCAATCAATCACACTGGTGTTAGGTAGGTAACACCGCAGTGTCAAATATTCTACCCGAAAGCAGTAGTGTCGTTGGCATTACTGTGTTTCGGTTTGAAGGGCACTGTAGGCTAGTGAATTTACTGGGTAAAGGAGATTTAAGAACCAATATCTCGAAGTTGGCAACACGTCAGTGGCACCTACTAATGGTGTTGCAAGCGCTCAGAGACTACGGCAACCGCTTACCATCAGGTGGGCCGTATGCTTGCTTGCCAACTTGATAACATAAAAAGTACCATACATACTTTCATTTTGCATATAGCAAAAGTTATTACTTTAACATTACAGACAGACACTTCAATTTTATTCATTTATATTGATATACATAAAAGATGGAGTTTTCTTATCATGTCACGTCTCTTGCGTTAATTATAATGACGGTGAATATGGATAGCATTTGTATCGGCAAAGATTCTTTCATAATGTTTGATTACTCAAAGATTTTATGAATAATGAATCCGGACAGATTACGTAATTCAATTGTTTCATTAGGTATTTCTAAATATGTTATCTGGGAGTTCGGGACGATCGTTGTGGCCTGTTGGCAGAGAGGCTCAAGGGTCACGGGTTCGATTCCCGCTGGGGGTGGAGGATTGTTTCATCAGCCGCAAGGTCGGCAACGCGCCTGCATCCCTTCTGGTGTTGCAGATGTTCATGGGCGGCGGTGATCGCTTAACATCAGGTGAGCCTCCTGCCCGTTTGCCCCTCTTACATAAAAAAAAATCAGCCAAGCATCTGTTTTGGTCTGGTCGTTTGGCCTGCTCACCGTGCCTGAGAGCACGTTAAGCTGTCGGTCCCGGTTGTTATCACATACCATCTGATAATGATCGTTGACTCTTGATAGCGTGATTTGCTTTTATTCAATGAGTTATTCGTTCGCCATCCGAGAATGCTAGAAAGAAAGAAAGGATTATCTTCTATAGAGGACGATATAGGATTGCGAAACAAACTTCACAGTAATAGGTATTTAGTCATACTTTATTTAGGTAGGTCAACAGTTTTTTGGTTTTAGTTTTGAAATCTCTATTTTTTTTTATAATAAATATTATATCAATCAATGCATGGGAATGATTCTGTTCAGTTTTTACTACATTCAAAATTAAGTAGCTTATTAATACGCTATATCTATATATAGCCGGCTGAAAAAATAACAATGAAAAAATGTTATATATTTTTTTCTAGAAGGGATTAGTAAAAATAAAAAAGGCAAAGAAAAATAATCAAATCCAAAAATACTACTTTATTTGCTCAAAAGTTGGTAACAGCCTTAATTTATTGCAATCTTGCATTCACAATTTTTTTTAAAGCTAATTTATGATCTTATTATATTGAGAAATAAATAATACCAACAATAGCTACTAATATAAGGCTTTTGCCGAGCTATAATCTTTGTACCCATTTTCTACTTTATGGCATTTAAGCCAACACAGAATTTATTCGAAATTTATAAAATCTACACTCACTCACTATTTATGGTTAAGATTGAGTTATGACGTACAAAATAAAAAAAAAATTTATCTTATGTTCTAAAAGTATCTATTAAAAATATGTTCTGACAGTTTCTATTTAAATGTGACATCTTTATTTTTATCCGTTCAGCCGAGGAAGCTAGCTTTTTTTTTTTTTCGGAATGTGCATTGCTGTTGGCCCTACTGGCCTTGACAGCGTCACCGGGCGGGTGAAGCTAGCTGATCGAAGTTAAATGAATGGAGCAATTCTATTGGTTCTCACAAACTTCGCAGGTCTCTGATGGAAACGCGGCCTTATGCAAATTTAATTAATTTACTTGGATATGTACACAGACCGATGTAACCAACCGACAAAAGTTAGGCGTCCTAAGCACCTCCTGCAAGACCCTGACGATAGACTTACATTAGAAAATGCCCCTTACACAGCTGAGACACGCACAAACACCATCTTCGCCGGCGAGGACGAGGTTCTTTGTTTCGCACGTTGCGTCGCGCTCACACCGTCGGGTGAGTCTATCGTATAGAATGCGCTCGGAGCGCTGCCTCCATCTCCGATGCCGATGCGTCCTTAGCCGTGGTTCCGCTTCGCAGTAGGAACCCTAAGGACGGAATCAAATTTGAGTCCCCGTGAGGGCTGCCCCTTTATCACGGCTGAGTCTCTGTACTCGGCCCCCTCACGGCGACGCTGTCAAGGCCAGTAGGGTCAACAGCAATACACATTCCGAAAATTAAAAAAACTTTGATAGGTATAATATAAAAATGTGTACTTCTATTATTAAGAATTAAAATATAATAGGTCAATGTAATACTTGATAAACAAAAATTATTTTAACAACTAGTATTATATTAATATTTTATGTTTAAATATAAATACATAGCAAAGTACAATTTATAGGTACATATTGCAATTTATAACAGGCGCAAAATCAATTTCCTTTTTTTTTTAAATTTCTTACCTAAGTATCTTACAATCTAACATAGTAATTGACATTTTAGTACAGAGTCATGATAATTCATTGAAATCTCACTAAATTAAAATATTTATTGAAATAGCGCGTATTTTAAACTAACCGATGATAACACTACCTATGTTGCTTATTGTGGAATAAAAAAGTCAATAACCCAATTTTCAGTCAGCAAACGCAAATTGCTAGCAAACAGTCGGTGCCTTCTATGCCAAAAAAAAAGATTCCTTAGAAAATATTTAATATTTAGTTTTGAAGTCTTCAAGATTATTCTGCTGATTGTACTTAATTGCATTTATTGAGTGAAATTAGTCAACAGCCCGTCTTATTCCCATTTTAATAGCATTATATTATGTAAATTTGAATTCGATTTTTGCTGTGGAGGATTTACAAATTTTTAAGGTATAGGCTGTAAGGTTGTTGCCGCCCTTGCCTCTACAATTGCCATGTCCTAGATTATTTTTACAAACCAACAAAAGGCCGATTACAGGTTGGGAGGGGGTGAACTAACTGTTTTACTCAGAATATGGAAGTTTGCTACTCGTACAATGACAAGTGAGAGGGAAAGTCATCAGCAAATGGCAAAGCTGCAGATTTCTACCTGTAAAACATCAGAAAACGGTCGTGCAGATATCTTTTTGATTTGTAGGAGGTAGCAAAAAAAAATTCGGTCCCCAAATTTGCCGCCCCAAAAATCTGCCGCCCTAGGCTCAAGCCTACCACTCAGCCTGCTTGTATATCCACCACTAAATATTTGATAGGAAATAACTTGGTCCCTAAGTTCCTTTATCTATTCTTGTAAAATGTATGTAAATGTAAAATATTGAAGGATTTTTATAAAATTAACGTAAAGGCTTAACATTGATTTTACTCTTACATAAATCTGCTATACTTATATATATGCTACATTCTTGTAGATATTTATTTTTTAGCGTTTAAATTGCCCCTAGTAATAAGTTTATTTAGTTTCCACCTAATTAGTAATATATATATAGTATTGAACACTACTTTTTTTCTTAATATCTACGAAAGGCATTTATAAAACTTCTAAAGTTAATTATTTTCTATTCGAATATTGACTTATAAAAAGCATTTTTACATGTGAAACTAATTTTATAACTTTCAGTTTGTCATTACTATTAAGTGACAAATATTCACTTCAACAATAATTATTACCATCGCAAACCGAAACCTAATTTCTTAACGTGAACAAAAGTCTTGAAAACGTGGTCCCACAAATTACTGCTGATGCCGAACGCTGAAAGGAAAAAGTTAATGTTAAAAATATATTTTTTTGGCTACAAAAATATTTTCAAAATTTCATTTAAAAAGGGGCTAATTTTTGTATGATTGTATTGTATATTATTTTTCTATATTTTAAATCAATACTTTAACAGAAAATAATTTAATCAATAGCTTATAAATTAAAAATACTATTACTATAATATTTTATAAATAATATTTACCTTTATCGTGGTTAAGAAAATGGTGATTTGAGTGATAACGCTTCATAGCGTAGAGGTAACTTCCCTCCTTCGGTGACCCGTGGTGCACGTAGAAATGGATCATGTCATATGTTAAGTAACCTATTAAAATTATAGAAAGAGGTATAAAAGAAGCTCTAGTTAGTAAATGCAGTGACGGATTTTCCAGCAGGCTATGTAAGCTTGAGAGTAGGGAACCAGGTTTTAGGAGATTAAAATAAACTGACCGCTCTAGAGCTACGTAAAGAGGGGCAAAATTTAACAGCTTTCATATCGATGTTAAATGTTGACACAGCCTATTGTGGAGCGCGCTTACATATTATTCACATTATCCTTGATTTGAAGGTACCTACACTGTAGGTAAAAAATAAATAAATAAAATAAACGCTACACACTCAACGGCCCCCATTAAGATAATTATATCCTGTGTCGGGGGTCCGGAAACATTCACAATGACAAGGACAAACACAACCAGACCGGAAAACATGCCTGTACGATTAATACAAACATCTGCTCCGAGCGGGAATCGAACCCGCAACCGTCGAGGCTTAAGGCAGACTCGCTACCCACAACGCCACAACGGTGTCAAAAGGTAGTGGGGAAGATAGAGGTCGGGAGGGTATTGGCAAGTTTCCGACATCTTAAGAAGACTGGACAGAACGTTTGTTTGCCTTTTCAATATTCGCCGCAAAAACCAGCATGTTTCAGCTTATACCACGACAACTAAAATGATTCGGTTTTCATGTCATTCTGTATTTATGTCTGTTTGTCTATCTGTTTATTTTTTATTTATACGTATTTTTTTACTCTATTTGCATAAAACTATTACTCAGTAATAAAATAGGGTTTTTGTAGTATATAGTTTTCAATACTTTAAGTTACCTGTAAGAGCGCCGGTCATTTTAATGAGCGGATAGGAGAAAATATGCCACACAGGCACCATAAGGATCGCCGTTATAAGAAGGGCTGGTATGGGTGGGAACACTTGTCTTAATCCATCGAACGGTACCTGCGAATCAAAATCATGATTAAAAATACCGTATGTTTACGGAAAATAAAAAAGGTCTTTAATTGCAAGCTGGCTTGGTGGTATCACCGCAGTATCAGATATTACCCTAAAGCAGTACCTATACTGAGTTTCGGTTTGAAGGACACTGTAGGTAGTGAAATTACTGGGCAAAGAAGATTTAAGAGCCAATATCTTGAGGTTGACAACGCGTGAGTGAAAGCTGCAAATGTACAATTGCTGCAGGCGCTAATAGGTTATGAAAACCACTTACCATCAGGTGGGTCGAATAATTGCTTACCACCGCAGTCACATAAAAAAAATTCGACCATTGATAGCATTTGGTTCACTATTATTTCAACAAACCTTTCAATACTGTTATATGCGACGTTCGTGAAAAACATGTGTGTAATCCGCTTGCTGATAAAGGGATACGAGTAAAACCATTTTAGCAAGCTCATGACGTCACTAGACAACATGCCATTAAACAAAACAACAGCGTCTGCTTCTACCGCTGCCCAACTAGGCAGGGTTTATCTTGCGGGTAGGTAGGGTGAGGATGGCTAGTGCGGTTTGCCTTCCGCAACTGTATTAGCCACCTTTCACCGCACAAAACAATATAGTCCAAAAATTAAAAATATATATTATGTACCTTGTGGTGCATCCCGTGGATGAGGAAATGTATTTGGATCATCTTGACCGATGAGCCGGGATCATAGTGGAACACCCATCTGTGCAGTGAGTACTCCAACAAGGACCAAATAATTAAACCGAACACCAAATGACGTACGAATTCCAAATTTGTTAGGTTTCCTGTACAATCTGTAATTTATGAACAATTTTTAATAATTATTCCAGAAAATAAATAAACGGTAAACACTAAACGGCCCCCATTAGGATATTTATAACCTGTGTCGGGGGTCCGGAAACATACACAATGAGAAGGACAAATACACCCAGACCGGAAAACATGCCTGTACAGTCGTCGTCGTAACGCCGTCTTAAAGCTCTTGTGGTTGTCCAAAAGAGTTAAAGCTCTTTTAAATAATGAATTTAACTAATTTAAATTATGAATTTACAAAAAGTGTCATGATTTTTGTCGGTGTAATACCCAATATTTTTTTTTAATTAATAATAAAGCTACAAAAGCAATTAAAGGCGTCGGGATGTGACGACTCCATCGCCCGCTGTTGGGATAACCTCTGTCACAACAGAGATTATTCCACCAGTGCAATCAGTCACACTGGTGGTAGGTCTTTTGTTGTAAGAGGCCGGCTAGGTAGGTACCACCGCAGTGTCCAATATTCTGCCGCCAAATAGTAGTGCTTAGGCACTACTGTGTTCCGGTTTGAAGGGCATTGTACGCTAGTGAAATTACTGGGCGAACGAGATTTAAGAACTAATATCTCGAGGTTGGCAACATGTGAGTGGCACCTACTAATGGTGCTGCAAGCGCTCATAGGCTGCGGCAGCCACTTACCATCAGGTGGGCCGTATGCTTGTTTGCCAACTTCTAACATAAAAAAAAAAAAAAAAAAAAAAATTAATTTATCAAAATATGGTGACCATTATAAAGTTATCCGTGGTTTTTCCCATAATTGGGTAACAAATAAAATAGCAGATACAGGTAATTGTTCATCACGCAAAAGCGGCGGAACATTTTCGAACATATTAAATAATTCCTGTTAAATAATACTGAGTAATGACTGTTTTGAATTTATATTAAAACAAAGTATTTACTGGTGGTAGGTCTTTACTGCAAGAGACCGGCTAGGTAAGTAACACCGCAGTATCAGATATTCTAAAATAAGGGAGTAGTATATTTTGCCTTACTGCGTTTCGGTTTAAAGGACACTGTATGACACTGTTGTAGCGTTGTGAGTAGCGAATCTGCCTTTAGTCTCGACGGTTGCGAGTTCGATTCCCACTCGGGCAGATGTTTGCATTGATCTGTTTCGGTCTGGGCGTTAGTCCTTGTGGGTTTCCCAACCGTGCCTCCGAGAGCACGTTAAGCTGTCGGTCCCGGTTCTCATCGCATAATATCTGATAATAAATTGCTCTTATCCAATGAATTACTGGTCGCCCTTAGGGTTCCCAAAGAAATAGCAATCGCTCTATGTAAAATCTGTCAAATCCGGACAAGAGTTATAAGCAGACCCTGGGTAAATACTCTTATGGTACCGGGAATAATGCTAGGAAGAAGAAAAAGAGGTTTAAAGGACACTGTATCTAGTTAAATTACTGGGCAAAATAGACCAATATCTTGAAGTTGGCAATGTGTGAGTGATTCCAATGAGTGGTGTTGCAAGCGTTACTACGACAACCGCGTACTATCAAGTGAGTCGTATGCTTGCTTGCGTTTGGGAGTTACTTTTTTTTTTTTTTTTTTTAAAAGAACACTAGCAATGCTTTTTAATGGCATTACTAATATTCCTATTGCCCCTCCAAATAAGCTCGAAGCTTGCGCTAGGAGTGGGTACGACAATAGCCCAAGGGGTCAGGATCGAACCTGCGACTCTCGCGTTAACGGAGTGAAGTCGGCCCTTCTACCGTTGAGCTATTGAGGCTTACTTTGTACTTGGTATCGTTATTAATTAATATAAATATCTACAAAACCAACTAACCTCCACATTGTACACGATCAAAATACTGTGATATTCCTGTATATAAAATGATCGGTATCCAGAACATAGGTACGATGTACCACGGTGTGAATGTCAAGCTTTCCAGCAAGGGACTCGAGAACAGCCGACATTTCCTATAGACTGCACTGTTGACCCACTTCTCGTAATCAGGAGCGATCTTGTGCAACTGAGATAGAATAGGCTTCGACCAGTCAAGCCTACTCTGAAAGAAATTAAAAAAAGTATAATTTATATTGGTACCTACTAAACAATGTTTAGAAAATCTCAAATCTTTGAAAACCCGCTGACGGACGGACGGACGAACGGCGGAAGTAGTAGTTAAGTAACAGGGTTCCGTTAGGACACTTTGGTTAGAATGAACCCTAAAAATGGAATAGCTAATAACATATATTATGATAAATTCACCTATTAAAAATTGTGAACTTGACCAAAAAATTAAAATATAATAAATTAATATTATCGTATAACTAATGGTAAAATCGATTATACGTTGGTTTTATTAAAATAAATCAAAAGTAATAAGGAAAAAAGTTAGGAAGTAACTTAATAAAGTATGGTGATTAAATAAATAAATAAATAAATGCTGCACACTCAACGGCCCCCATTAGGATAGTGATATCCTGTGTCGGGGATCCGGAAACACATACAAGGACAAGGACAAATACACCCAGACCGGAAAATATGCTTGCATGGTCAATACAAACATATTATGCTCCGAGCAGGAATCGAACCCGCGACCTGTGGTGTTTAATGCAGGTTCGCTACCCCTGCGCCACAACGTCGTCAAAATTAAGGAAGGAAACTAATATACAACTTTGGCACACTCCATCGGTATACGTTGGACAAAAAAAAATTATCATAATTTTATATGTAACACTAACTGTACCATTGTCATCCCATGCCACTCCGACCCTAGCCATCCCACCCTTGCGACCGTTTCAACCCTTTGTCACACCATCCCAAAAAATTAAACAACGCGAGGCAATACTGGCAACGCGTTTCTGTCAACGATTTTGTCAATGCCTTTTTTTTCCATCTCTCTCCTCTCCTACACAAACCCTCGATAAGGAACTTTCAAAAATCTTATCTAGAAGTCGACTATGAATTAATTAAATTGTTTAGATAATGGTATTAACGATTTAGATTTAAAGTTTAAAAAATCGTACAAATTTCACGAGTGTATATTTTTGTAACGCAAAGGTAATGTCGACCTTCGTGTGGAAGCGTATATGTATGATAATTAAACGGTGATTAGTAACTGAACTCAGCGTCTCGTTAAATAACGTTTTATTACAGTATCTACGTACATACGTCACAATTATGAAAATGTTCATATCGACGGCAGAAAGCGGAAATGTCGTATATGAAAAATTGGCCTAAATGACGTCTTACTTTGTAAAAATTGTGTTGATCAGAAAAAAAAACGCGTCGAATTTTCTATCTCTTTTTACTAAAACAAGAAGCTAACATGATTAAGCTTTGCCTTTAGTCTCGGAACAGATGTTTGTATTGATCGTACAGGCATGGGTTCCGGTCTGAGTGTGTTTGTGCTTGTCATTGTATGTGTTTCCGGACCCTTGAGACAGGATTTTCCTATCCTAATAGAGACCGTTGTGTGTCTAGCGTTTTTTATATTCCAGTAATGAACTTAAAAAATATTTGGGTAGCTGGTGTAAAATATATATTTCGAAATACGACATTTTCGCCTTCTGCCATCGATATATAAAATATCTATTAATGTACATTTATGAGGCAATCGCCTAGATTGATATATGCAAAGAATTATAAAATTTTAAAGACTTTCAAGGGAATACGGACTATTAAAAAATACTGACTTCAAAACTGTTTATTTTCTAGGTACTTTTTTATGTTAAAAGTTGGCAAATAAGCATATGGCCCACCTGATGCTAAAAGGTTGCCGTAGCCTATGAGCGCTTGCAGCACCATTAGTAGGTGCCACTCACGCGTTGCCAACCGCGAGATATCAGTTCTTAAATCTCCTCTATTTTCCTCCTCCTCCTCCTACTCCTCCTCACGTCGTGTTCCTCATTACTGAGGGTCGTGATTCCCTTGATGAAAAACTTTATCTTGAATAATATGTCGCCATTTTTTTCGATCTTTGGCCACGTGGAGCGCGTCATGGAATTTAGAGCTCACCACGGAGCGTATTTGGTCAGACCATCGGATCGGGCTTCGACCTCTTGAACGTCTGTCGTCGACCTTGCCAGTAACCATGAGTTGTTCTAGGTTTTGGCCATCCTTTCTCATGATGTGACCAAAAAACTCTAGCACTCTACGGAGACAGATTGTCGATAGTCTCACTTTGATGTATAGTTCTCCTAGAATTGACGCGTTGGTGCGGAAGGCAGTCCATGGTGTCCGCATCATTTTCCTCCAGCACCACATTTCAAAGGCGTCGATACGGTCTCGGTCAGCCTTCTTCAGCGTCCATGTCTCTGCTGCGTAGCTGAATATGGAGAAAACCGACGAGTGAACCAGTTTTACTTTGGTTTTTCTTGAGATGTTGCGATCTTTCCATATTTTCTCCAGCTGGGACATTGCGCTCTTAGCCATTCCGATCCGTCTCCTTATATCTTTCTCGTAAAACCCAGTGTTGCTTATGATCGAGCCAAGATAAATGAAGTCTGTGACTATTTCCAGTCCAAGTGCGCCTTTGAGATGCAGGCAATTTGCACGGTTTATTATCATTACTTTCTAATACATAATAAATATTATTTTCTAATACATAAAAATCTACAAATCTCCTCTATATAAATATATAAATTTATGTTTACTTTTAAGTTATGAATATGCAGCTATAATTATTAAGAGTACTTGTATCGCTACCCGTGAAATATTTATTAGTATTAAGAAGTTTCGTTGGCTACCTGAAATCATCAACCCACATTACCAAATGGTGATTTTCCGGAGCTAATGGATAAGTTAGTAAAATTTCATAATCGGAATAAGAATGCCTACATAATTTGAAGAATTAATTATATTTTTTTTGATTTTTAGTTTTTTTTTTTCTAGAAATTATTTTTTACAAATTGCTTAGCACTAAAGCTCCATGGCCCAATCGCAGTTTCTAATGCTTTACCTAACATAAATAACTGACAACGCAAAATATCTATTTTTATTTTTTATTTTTTTTTTTTAATTTATAGGCCAGCGCTTGGCTGTTATCATACCTGATGTGTAGTAGTGATACAGCGTAAGGTGGAGCGCGCTTGCCTAGAAGATGCCTATTCACTCTAGATTTGAAGGTACTTATATTGTAGGTGGTTGGGAAGACCGAGGTCGGCAGGGTATTCCATACCTTTGCGGTGCGTATCAGGAACGAGGAAGCGAAGCGTTTTGTACGTGTTTTGGGCACATCCACTATGTAGGGATGCAGGCCCTTGCGATGCCTCGTATTCCTGTAATAAAAAGGTGATGGGGGAACCAAATTGAACAGTTCCTGAGCACATTCTCCGAAATAAATTCTATAGAATACCGACAGACAGGCAACCTTACGTCGGTGTTCGAGGCTATGAAGTTTTGTACTTAACAGTGTCTGGTTGCCAATGAGTTTTCTAGCCCGACGATCTATTGAATCCAAGGCATCGAGCTGGTATTTGGCAGAGCCGTCCCATAAATGGGAGCAGTACTCCATGCACGATCGAACTTGGGCTTGATATAAAGTTAAAAGCTGTTCCGGTGTGAAGTACTGCTTAACCTTATTGAAGATGCCTAATTTTTTGCCAGCAGTTTTAGCTTTGGATTCAATACATTAACCAAAGTTGAGTTTGGAAGATAGAGTAACTCCTAGAAG
Organism: Hestina assimilis; assembly: GCA_023373885.1. Classification (NCBI taxonomy): domain Eukaryota; kingdom Metazoa; phylum Arthropoda; class Insecta; order Lepidoptera; family Nymphalidae; genus Hestina; species Hestina assimilis. The sequence continues at coordinate 2,128,921 of CM041750.1, read as the reverse complement.
CTCAATACTGTCGGTGATTGGTATTGATATATTTCGGAAAGTTGGAGTCAGATGAAATTGACTCCTTTTGGTAGTGAAAAGACACGCTTGAGTTTTGGAAGCATTAAAGTTGACAAGGTTTTTGTCGCCCCAGTCGGACACCTTGTTTAATGTTGAGTTAATGCGTTCCACCATCCTCCCTCCCTGTGCTCTAGAATTTCAGCTGCACTAGCCTGTGAACTAGACATGTATCTCTCCGTTACGGTGCTGTCGTCTGCATACCCAAAGATACCAGGCTTTAACAGATCATTTACGTGCAGCAGGAACAGTGTAGCGGAGAGAACTGATCCCTGAGGAATACCGGCATTAATCGCCATTAGATCAGACGAGGAGCCATCAAGAACAACTCGAAAAGTTCGTCCACTCAGGAAATCTGATATCCAGTGGCACAGGCCAGTGGGTATCCCGTAGGCAGGAAGCTTGTTCAGAAGGCCCCCGCGCCAAACCCGGTCAAAAGCCTTGGACACGTCGAGTGAAACGGCTAACGCTTCACCATGCTTGTCCATGGCTTCGCCCCAAATGTGTGTGGCATACACTAAAAGATCCCCTGTCTATATTTTATAGCTCATATATAGGTTTTTATGTTTTTTTTATTTTATTAAATATGTATGAAAGCCATCACTTTAAATTTTTTTTTTTGTTTAACTAATAAATTTACCGCAAGAACAAAGCCAAGGTTATATGAATAATGGAACTGTTAGGCGGTGTTTGTGATTGTTGAGACCACAATAGCTTATTTACAATCACTGCGGAACATTATAGGCATATTATGTTCCATAATATAGTTATTGAATTATTTTTGTTGAGTTTATTTTGTTGTGACGCTTGCCCACCTTAACCACTGGTATATATTTTGATATAGATATAGATGGGACAATAGAAACGGTTATAGGTTTTTGTCGCACAGGATTTCAATAATTTCTTTTTTTTATTCAAGGTGCTTCATTAAAATTCTATATTCGAGTGAAGCCGCTAGTAATTTAATTTTCCTGTACCTGCATTTCCACTCTGAAAATCCTAAAAGAACCTGTAGCAGCATCACCTACGTGCAGTTATAGGAAATAATTGTACGCTACACATCTTTTATTTATCTTTATTTTCTACGTCATCGTTCGGAATAGATGAACGTAGATAGCTCTGAAAAGAACTGTTTTTATATGCCTTCATTATAAGGCGTGGTTAGTATGCGAAACAGCGTCGCTCTGAAAAGAGCGTTTTTAAGATGCAGATCCGAAGATCTACAGTTTCTTCTTTTTTCAAGCTTCCAATAAGAATCTTCACACAATACTACTTCAAGCAATACGCGACGCGGGAACCGAACACGGACAAGACGACCTCGCTGCACTCGGCGCTCGACGATTCTAAGGCGACGCCGGGTCGCAGCGGTCAATTATATTAATTCGCGCGCGTCCCTCCCGCGCGCCCCTCCCGCTTCAGACAGCGGCGTGCGGGAAGCAGGACGCCACCTATGAGAAGCCCGCGTATTAAAGTAGCCATTTTTATTGGAATTTCATTTTATAATTTTATATTTTATTTTGTTTACTGTTTTCTCATTGGTTATTTACTTTTTCATTTTTGTATATATACCCGTGCATTTTTTCAATAAATCATTCCACTACATTCCACCGGAGAGTTTACTTATAATCTACGAATCCTCAACAAATTTATAACCACACCGGTATAGTGGTTAAAAACCTAACCTTTTTCCGGAATTGACTTCAATGCTCGAATATTTAAACTATTTGCTTTGGACAACGTCTGCAGATCTGCAGATTGGACAACACTGTATAAGGCGGAAGCTTATGCGGAAAGTTAAGAGTCTTAGATGAATATAGTTGGTCGGTCTCGGTATGTCATTTGAATAAAGTGGAAACAGATAGGGAGCTAGTACTAAGCCCTGAGGGACTCCTGCCCTGATGGGAGAGGATAAAGTACCATCTACATGAAAACGGAACACGCGATTCGACAAGTAGTCTCGTATGATTAGCACGAGTCTGTCTGACAATCCTAAAGGCCTTAGCGACGGCGAAGAAGAGGGCCCCAGTGGTGTTAGTTCCCTTTATGATGACGCCCTTTAGATCGTAGTTGTGTTTGAGATGATTTATATGCAGAAAAAGGTGCCGTAGGCGAATTTTAGTTGATTTTAACAAATTATTTATTTTTAGTATCGATCATCCTTGAATTTCGACCTCTATGCGGACGCCCGTCGATATTAATAATAAGTATCGGCTGGAGGGCCGGGACGGCTAACAGTATCAGGTGGGCGACACCGCCTCAGCCGTCGTCGTCGAGCAGGATTGGCCCTCTCCCGATCCCGCTCGGCCGTCTCCTTCCGAACCATGACGGTCTCACAGAAGGAGACAACGGCCTCCCACGCCGGTTCCCTGCCCAGCGTCGCCAGTATGACTGTTGGCAGGGAAAAACAACCCAGGCTGAATCCTACGAGATTTATCAAAATAATATATTTTATCCCCGTGCGAAGCCGGAGCGTGCCGCTAATTAAGGATAAAGGCCTGATCTATTCATAGTAATTAATAGTTCCATTTAATTTACTTTGTCACAAATTAGATCGAAAAACATATATTTTTCGTCAAATACGTAAACGCGCACTTAATGCGGCTTAGGGGTAGTGCGATTTAGAAGAACTTTTCACGTAACGAAATGCCGTATGCTGTGTGTGTGCGTGTGTATATCGAATCTACTACGGACAGAACGTTGAGAGTTCAGCCTGCGCCTGCGTTCGATTTTGTTACCACGTCTTTCGCCACTCATATATAACTATACATGAGTACTCATATACAACATATATGACGACGTTGTGGCGCAGCGGTAGCGAACCTGCCTTAAGCGCCACAGGTCGCGGGTTCGATTCCCGCTCGGAGCATAATATGTTTGCATTGACCATGCAAGCATATTTTCCGGTCTGGGTGTATTTATCCTTGTCATTGTGAATGTTTCCGGACCCCCGACACAGGATATTACTATCCTAATGGGGGTCGTTGAGTGTGCAGTGTTTATTTATTTATTTATTTAACTCAATTTTTGAATACATACTCGTATAACATATTAAATATGAAAACGACGCATTTTTAAAATAATAATATTGTATTTAATTTGCGTTAGCATTGTAAACCAAATATAGCCCATAAGCTTAAATGGGTGCAAAACGAAAGTGCCTATGAACAGCGCTTTACACGATGCTTAAATCTGATCAATCATTGTTTAAAGTTAGTTTAATTTAGAGGCAGTTTCCGATTTACAGCACCTAAATGTTGGAATGACATTCCCCCTGCTACAAAAGCATGTAAATCAAATATAAAATTCAGAACATTATGTAAAGAATGGTTCCTTAATCGTTAAAATTCGGAAATAAGCTTATCAACTGTTAAATAATAGGGATATTACGTTACTATATAATTATATTTTTTCCCCAATTGCTCTTCAAATTCATTAAATACGAACGTATTTAATGAATTTGGGTATATTCTGATCTATAATAATATGTATATTCTGTCTCATTCTTTCTACACATTTTTGTATTTGTGTCTCTTACATGTCGTTTCTTCCGTTGCAGGATTTCAAATCACAACGATTCTAAAGAAGTTTCACTTCAAAAAATTTAATTAAAACTTTGCAATCATAATCATGAAAAGACATCAATTAAAGAATCAATTTCCTGGTAGTATACGTAAAAGTGGTAAACAAACATAATGCCTGCTGGATGAAAGGCAGTTGCAGCAACTAATTACATCACTAAAGGCTCCTGGGATGATGGGTAGAAAGAGAACGAAGAAGGTAGCGTCTAGGCTTATGGTATCTGATCCGAAACTAGTCATCATCTAATGGTGTACTGGGTGTGTAATGGGACCTAGTCTCGATCGATGGTGTAGAAGCCAGCCTCACTCATCGCTACATAGTAGTGGTGTGTAGGGGAATTCTCAGCGTTAACACATATGGTCTTTGGATGCACACACTTATGGAGCAAAACCCAATAGAACGGTGTTATGTCTATTAAAACTTCCCCGGTCGAAACGACCCAATCATGCCAAAAATTTCAAGGCCATATACACATAGATAATATTTAGTTTTTAAACAATATATTTAATCTACAGACACTGCCCTGTTACACTTTTATAATAGATTAGATAGAAATAACAGAACGATAGGTTATTCTGTTTAGGGCTATCGCCAGGTTTTATTTTTATTTTAAAGATGTTAGCGATGCTTTTTTCGAGTCATTACAAAATACAAATACTCCTATTTTCGAGTGGGTACGACAATAGCTCAAGGGGTATTTTGCCCAGGGTCTGCTTTAACTGGATTTGACAGTTCCAGTTTATATACAAAGCGATTACCATCTGACCTCTGCCACCCTAAGGGTGAAACAGTAAGATAATCATTGGATAACAGCATATTATACCTATAGGATAAACATGCTTAGAGGAGCGTTGGATTAGAGCTATAAGAAGTTATTTAGACTACTTTTTCAAAAAAGATTAGGGCTCAGCGTAATAAAAAAATTCCAATGACAATAATTCTGTAGTGTTATAATAAATCTACTGAGGAATTCTTTTCCGTAATATTTTATCAAGACATTTCAAACTACGAAACCAATAACTTTCTAAGCTTTTGAACACAATATTTATTAAAATAAGCACAAAATAGAAATTGCCTTAGCCTTAAACGCCAACCGACAGGGGTTCGATTCTCGCTCGCTATTTAGCTTACGAAATTTGCTGAGGTCTGGCTGATTTCACCTGTATGTACGTTTCGGAATTCTCGACACAGGATATTATTATTTTAATGTTGTGTTTAGTGCTTATAAAATAAACATTAATACTAACAAGTGTGTATACTTTTATTTTTGGCAACCATGTATCTTATCGGGGAACCGAAAAACGCGTCCGTATCGAAAGATAAGAAGAGGCGCGACGCCACTTAGATCATTTTCAAAATATGTAACGCTACGTGTATGACTTATCATTTGATTATAGATTCCAATATTTGAATATATCTTCCAAATTGTATACTAATCATAGATTTTCTTGTTCTGTAATATTACTAGATGCAGGGTCAGCCTTAACAATCTAGGTGCTAGTGATGAGCAAAGCAAGGACATGACCAACACTGGCTGTGCGAGCTTACGTGGGAAGCGTTGGGGGACTTTAAAACCAGTCAGGTCGCGTTGGGTCGTTCTGCGAGAGTTCCCGTAACCTGACAAACGCACTGCGGTCAGCCTCCAAGGAAATTTTAGTGGATCCCATGACGTTACCATCTTGACATGAAACCCCACATAACCTCTGTTCAACGCCGAACGGCGAACGCCGGGTATCTGGTAACGGGGAGGACCCGTTAACGAATAAAGATGGTATTGGTAAAGTAAAGGTAGTTTGGCCTTTGTCTGGCTAAGCACTTACTTGTAGTCTCTGGCTGAGGTCTTGTAAATATACAATGATATACAAGACTGAATACCTGATACTTGTTATCAGGTATTCAGTCTTGCAATTACTGATTTATCCTCATGTCAATTGTTACTAAGTTATTTAATCGACTTCGAATAGCAATGTGTTGAACAAGTTTGTAACATTTTGTCAGTTGGAAAGGGCCGGTCCATGCTTTTTTCATTTCACTAAGTTGGCAAGTAAACATACGATTTACCTGATGGTAAGCGGTTGTCGTAGCCTATGAGCGCTCGCCTAACACCATCTATTTGTAGGTATCGCTCGCATTTTGCCAACGTTGCCAACTTCGAGATATTGGTTCTTAAAAATCTCCTTTGCCCAGTAATTTCACTAGCTACAGTGTCCTTCAAGTAAATAGTAAGTATATTTATTGGTTTCCAAATTTAATGCCCCTAAAATCTACTGCTTATAAACCTGCCCTTGGCATCGTGTATTTTTGTTTTGTAAAGCATTATTACAACAGAAAGTGTTACTTTAAAAGACACGAGCTTTTCACATCTACGGCAGACAATAGCTAAATTAAAACAATGAAAGAAAAAAAGTAAGCCATAATTAATTTGGCCGGTGAAAATAAATCTTTCGATGACCTTAATAGTGGAACACCTATTAATTCAGTGCCATCAAATTGATCAATAACAAATCCGTGCACGCGATGATGAAATAGGTATAATGTCAAAAGTAAACGAAGCACTTCTTTAATCGATAATATTATTATCTACTAGCTTTTTCTGTGACTTCGCATACTCGAATGGTCTACAAAAATATTCTTTTTTTTTAATAATTCTGGTTTTTAGAATAAAAGTAGCCTTAATTACCTCTCATGTATGCAGCTCTCTGCTTATTGGGAAATCATTTAGGGGCAGTCGGTCAATTAAAGAGCTTTATATCTAATGCTTTATAAGGAAAACACAATTAGCTTCAAATTAATATATATTTATAGTTAAAAATTTAATTTATAAGTATAAGTTCAGATTAATTCATAAAGGAAATGATTTTGTGATGACTTAGTGGTCTGATTGCAATCGTGGTCTTCATTAGACCCACAACTATTGCCAAGCTGCGAGTCATGATGTTAGGAGAGTCTAGACCTAAAACAGACCATTACATACAGCCTATGATGACCTAATTCCGAACGATATCATATTAAGTGGTTTAAAATCGAAAATATTTTATTTTAAAATATATATAATATTATACTATTATCTTTATGTAACTGGTATTATCATAGTTTGTAATCATTGATATACAAAACTAGATACACAATCACTTGTAGAAAACGGCGTTAAAAATAGCTAACAAATCTTATATCTGCGCTTATTTCAAATCAGTGTTGTTTCCCTACTTATGCCATGTTCAGGTTCAGTTCAGATGTCAATGAAATCTTGAAATACAGATTTTTGTGACAACTGTGAAAAATTATATAATTATGCCCAAATGCAAGATCGACACGCATTTTATTGCTATCCCTCCGTTTAAATCATACAGGGTAGGGTGTGTAGGTACTAGGTTATTAGGTCATAACTGTTAGTCGCTACTGTAAGTCGCGCCCGATAATTTGTTTCAGGCTCAGCTATATTTGTCGCTACAAAATTATTATTATTTTTACAGCCTAAAATTACTCTATAATTATGAATTCTTCTAAACTTGTGTTTTTAGATAGATTTCTTAATTAATTTGTACTTCTTGCCATTTTTAAATAATGTGATAATTTTAAAAATGACTTATCGAAGAAATATATACATAATATAAACATGAGTCACAATTATCAGTCGCTCCTATCAATAATTATGCCTTTACATTTCACCCATATTTTATCATATACATCACTACATAGTATAAAAAAAGTCGCTTTCTCTGTCCCTATATCCCTATGTATGCTTAAATCTTTAAAAATACGCAACGGATTTTGATGCGGATAGATAGAGTGATTGAAGAGGAAGGTTTATATGTATAACATCCATTAAATGGACGCAAATAAGCAATACCATGACAACCCAGAAAATTGAAAAAACTGAGTTATATATGCAGAAGCGTTGGTAAATGGCTGAAGAACATTTTTCTTTAATATTTGTAGGGTTTTAAGCTTTAAAACTTCTAAAAAAGCCATATATATTTTATACCGGTGCGAAGCCGGAGCTGGCCGCTAGTTCCAGCTAAAATACAAATGCTAATAACATTACACAAAAAGACAACTTAAAAATAGCAGCGGTTGAAAAGTTCTAATAGATTTTTTTTATGTCAGAGAGGGCAACGGGCAGGAGGCTCGCCTGATGTTAAGCACGCATGCAGAGTGCATGTCATCTGCACGCATGCGTTGCAGACCCTTAAGTTATAGTTTTACGCTAGCTAAAACTGAAGCGCGTCTGACGAGCGAGAATTGATGAGTTTTTTCACGAGAGGCGCACTGGTAGCGAATCCTGCTCGGAGCAGATTGTATTGACCATACAGGCATATATTCCGGTCTAGGTTTGTTTGCCTTTGTTCTTGTATGTATTTGCGGACCCCTGACACAGAATATCACAATCCTAATGGGGCTTGTAGCGTTTACTTTATATAAAAATAAAATTTTATAAAGTGAGGTGGTAGCTAACCTAAGATTGGCGGATATGCATGTCTTAGAACTACTTCTAGAAGTTAAAACGTAAATTAAGCGCTTGAAAACTCATAGGCGGTCCACGAACATGAACTCTTAAAGTTAACGTTTTCTATCTATTACGTCATTTGCCTTTACAAAAATATACTTGCATATATTAATATAACAAATAATCAGTTAATTTCACTAAAATTATACTTGTTTATGTATTACACGCATTTGTATACGTTCGCTAATTTTGTTATTATTATAAAATATATTTATATATATAATGTTACATATATTTATAATGTTAACACACACGTGTAAGTCATTTGACCTAATTTTCTTATTATACTTAAAACTTTAAACAAGTTTAATATGTGTTGTGATAATGTTTGTATCACTAGAATTTAATATTAAAGGTTTGGCCGCATGATACTCGTGTAGTCGATTCAAACTCGGGATTTATCTATTTATATTGACAATTAATTTGACATTGTTGTGGGTATTATAGGAGAGCACCTTTAGTTTAAAAATATAAAAGAGCCTTACGACACATTAAACGGACCTGTCATTGTATTGTCATATATACGATATAGAGTATCTTGTTTCTTATTTAAGTCGGTTAAAAAAAGTAAATTTACACAGACACATTGCCTCTACGGGTGACAGAATGGCTGGTTAATTTCTCGTTCAAAAATCCAGATTGCGTTTCAGCAGGAAAATATAGCGATCACTCTTGGTAGCATTCCCCGAATCGCCGTGGACATTATTTGTAAAGTTGTATGTATTGTAAAGTAGTTACAGTTAATATTGAATTGTAAATATAGTGTAATATTTGTTGTTAAAAATAAAACGTTGACTGACAATAGGCAAATCGAGTAAGTTGGTTTTCGAAATAGAGCATTTGATATTATAATCGTTTGCGATTTTATTAATTTATTAATTAATACTACTCTTCGAGTCGTACCTTAAATTGAAATTGAAAAATTCAAATTCAAATTCAAATATTTTCATTCAACGTAAAAAGCATTACACTTATTAGTTGAAAATCAGATTCTACCACCGGCTCCAAATTTAAACCTCTACCCGAGAAGAGCCGGCGAAACAAAACTCCAGGGTTATATTTTTTTATGTATTTTTTTTTTTTTATAATGTCAAAGTAATTTACAGATTATGTTCTCTGAAAAGCCCGGAGTGACTGTCTCATTCCCAAGGTGTGGTGTCCTCCAGGTAATCACTAATTTTATAATAGCCCTTACCAAACAAACGTCCCTTGACCCTTTTTTTTAAATTTGTTAATAGAAAGTTCCATGATAGGCAATATAAAAAGTACTATATACAATATAGGACAATTTATTTAAACATATATGTATGTTTTAAAACCGTTACATTTTTTAAACACTATTTTCTATAGCTTTTACTTTACCTCTAGTTCTTCCAAAAAGGCTATTTCTTTAGCGTCCATATCAGCTTCCGTCTTAGTTATAATCCTACCATTTTCACTTACACCACCAGTCAAGTTACCATCACTACCGGCAACTTTAAAATCACTCAACATGTGGTAAGCACTGTAACTGTGACCATAGGTCTTCATAGCCTGGACAATAGACTTTCCTCTATACTTTTCCAACGTGTTAACGCCACCCGGATGATCCCTCATAAATCTACGCAAATCGTAAATTTCACCCGCGAATTTCACGGGAAATTCAATAGAGGCCATGACGGTCGGGTGGCGCGACGTCGACTGAACACTGAAATGTTATCATAGGTGTGTTATGGGCAGATGTTACGCTGGTGGGGTTCAAGGATATTCGTTTTCCTTATCGATAAAAAAATGATATACTAACCGAAAAAGTTCCCTTTTCAACACGTGACGCAATATTCCTAAACAATAGGCCGTTTGGTTTTTAATATCATATACGAGTTATTCGCTTGGAGACGGTTAAGGGTGCTTTTTGTCACATATTGAAGAGGGTGAAACAAGGGATCATTTGTATCGGATACCCATTATTTCTATTGTAAAATAAATTTCTATTACTTAATTAAAAAGCAACAGTTTTTACACGTGCAAAGCCGCGGGCTAATTATACGTTAAGATGAATATCTATTATTAGAGATTCGAGAAGTTTTGTTCTTAAACAATTTAAGAATACTAAGTTAAGTAACGCATATATCCTACTAATATGGTAATTAGGTACACACATAGCTTATTACCTGGATTAGATAAAGTATTTTTTATCCTGAAAAAATGTTGGGTGCATTCGTTCGTCGGTGGGTTCGAGTGGAATGGAGCCACGGCCACAGCTAGTATAGTAGTTTAGATATATTTAATCCTAAAGTAAGTGAAAACCAAACAGGCCGGTTTTAGACCAGCATTGTATAAAAGAGTTTAAACTTATTTTTTTTTTTTTTTATGTTAGAAGTTGGCAAACAAGCATACGGCCCACCTGATGGTAAGTGGCTGCCGCAGCCTATGAGCGCTTGTAGCACCATTAGTAGGTGCCACTCGCGCGTTGCCAACCTCGAGATATTAGTTCTTAAATCTCGTTCGCCCAGTAATTTCACTAGCGTACAATGTCCTTCAAACCGGAACACAGTAGTGCCTAAGCACTACTATTTGGCGGGAGAATATTGGACATTGCGGTGATACCTACCTAGCCGGCCTCTTGCAACAAAAGACCTACCACCAGTGTGACTGATTGCACTGGTGGAATAATCTCTGTTGTGACAGAGGTTATCCCAACAGCGGGCGATGGGGTCGTCACATCCCGACGCCTGAAGCTTAACGCGCCCTAGAAGCTCGTATGAGCGCGTAAAGCGTTATAAATATGTTACTTCGCATCACCGATTCGAGCGTACACGCCGGAATATGTCCGTATACGCGCGCTAAACTTTATGACATATCTACGGAAGTTTCGTCCGTCTATTCGCAGCTCAACTCAGAGAATCTTAGTAGTAGGGAGCTGTGATTTGGGAATACATATTTTTGACGCCGACAAGGTAGTAAATTCTAAAAAAATAATATCTATAGGTCACCATTGTAATACATCGTATTAAAAACGTGATGCCCATGGAAAAAGTGGACATGCCAGATAACACATACATAGATTCGCACTGATAACCTTTTTCTTTTTGAATTTGTTTACGATACTTGGTATTTCAAAACTACACATTATAATAAATATTATTTATGTAACTTTTTGTTGGTGATACATTTTTCAGAGTTTTCCGTCTCATATGTTAGAAGGAAAGGGAAATTTTAAATCTTCGATTTTAGAAGCGCATTTATCAATTTTGACTTAAGTAAAAAAAAAAAAATTTTCTTCAAGATTTTTGAAAAAATATTTTTGCTATTTTAACTGCCTTGGAAATATAGAATGTATGGAAATTCCAACTATTTATTTATTACAATTCAGGGGGACCTTGCTTATATCTAAATTTATTATATTTTAGTAGGTAAAATGTAATTCGAAGATAAGTGGCATTGAAAGAAAAGTTCTTCTCCGAATTATGAGAATTTCTTATTCAATATATATGATGATAATAAAAAAATAAAGATACCCGGTATTATCTTTAATATTTTCTATATTTTAACTTGGAAAAAGAGATAACACGTAAATGCAATACTTGCGTATAAGTATTTCAATACTTACGTGTATTATAATATTATTCATTTACATTAGGTATAAAGGCGTTTACAGACCATGCTCGCCTATTACGATACGCAATTCGTACGAAGGTTAAGGCTCTTATAAAATATAAGATCGTATTTCGGAACATTATTCAAAAATACTATGCGGGTAGCATAGTATTTTTCCATTAGCACTCGCCACCGCCGGTTCGAGTGTACACGCCGGAATAAAAACACTGGTCTGAAACCGCCCTTTCTGTAAAAACGACGGTTTTAGGGTTCCTTAACAATTAAGATCATAGGCTGACTTACTTAATGGTACGCGCGTAGTAAGCTTAAGAAATGAAGGGTGGCACTCCATTGTAACTTTTTTTCACTATTTCATGACGGTTGGCAAAAATGCATATTTTTTTATTAGATTCACCTGATGATGGTTAGTCACCGCGATCTATGAACGCTTGCGATACTGCAAGTATCACATGCGAGTTGCCAATCCAAAGAGTACGAGGGAAGGAATGAGAAGTGAAAAAAGGAAAGGAAGAGAGGAGTCGGGAGATTGGGCCTCCGACACTCTCACTCATTGCACGAAACGCAACAGTACCTCCTGATACTGTTACTATACACAATTTTTTTGTGAGAGTGTAGTACTTCCCTGACCGAGCCGTCGCACTTGTGCTGAGAGAAGCATGGCACTACCTCAATATATCTCAGAAACTGCAACAGCTAGTTGAAAAGTTCACAGAATGTATTTCTATTGACGCTACAACAACAAATACTAAAAATAAAATAAAATTATAAAATTAAGGGTGTACCCGTACTACAAATTTAATATTTTTACTTTACTGTGGTACGGAACCTTTATGTGCGACTCCGAAACGCATTTAGCCGGATTTTTAATCTATAGACAACGCTAAAGTAGAGATCAGAAAGTAACTTTATTTTTGTGAAATAACTTTTAGAATATTAATTGACCGTAGGGTTACTCTAAATTAAAATATATGAAATCAGATCTATATGAAAAATTACAATTTCTTAATACAATATATGTATATTGTATTATGAAATTGTAATTTTGATATAACTACCGATGAACTTTGATGTGTTGTCGTCAATTTGTTATCAAATTTATCACGTACGTTACACATTTTTACTTATCACTGCCTTGTGATAAAAAAATTACCTGGGTTCTAAGTCTACAACAGGTTGACATTTTATTGCACAATATAACCAATTCTCTACTGCTCTCTGTTACCTAATACCTACATTATTTGTCATCAGATATTGGACACCCAGCATTTAGCCCATGGCGATTTTGATTTTCATTCGATGCGCATGATTATATTGACTATACAAGTATATTACGTAGAGGTGATTATGCTGGTCCGTGTGTATGTTTTAGATCCCACCACAGAATACAACTGTGTTCATGGGGCCGTTGAGTGTAGTTTTCTAATTATATAATTAGTACTTAAATAAAATCTCAGTCTTTGTAAAATATTGTTCTAATTCTGGGGAATACGTAAAAATAATAAAATACAGGTTCCCAACACAAGAACCATGATACTTTACGTTTTTTTGTTGTATAAAAACAAGTGTAACTGTAAAAGATAATTATGTATGTTTATGACCGTTATAATAACAAATTTGATTTCAAAATTAAAGTAACTTGATATTTTTATTCTACGGTAGTACAGAACCCTTTGTGTACCAGTCCGACGCGCACTTGGCCGGTTTTATATAATTAGTAAATAAAACCTCAGACTTCGTAGACAATCGTTCTATAAATCTGGAGTAGGTACTTGATTAGATAATCACACGGAAACATACTTATTCAAACAGAAAGAATAATCAAGGCTCTAAAGATACAAAAAGTAAGGAAATTAAAAGTTTTCTTGAAGTTGGTTAAAAAAAAAACTACATGTGACATGAGTCCTATCTTTTTCCGGTCACAATTTGTCAATCTTCATCTCTCCATTTAACATGAGACATTGCTTTTAAATGCTAAGAAAGTGAGATATTTAAAATGAATCCGTAGAATGTTTAGAAATACCAAAACTATGTAACACATAATTGTTGCTTAATTAGCGTTACCCAAATCGATTCGAATGTTACGTAAACAAGTTGAATCAACTATCGCAGTATTTTGATTGGTAAATTAGTATAGTTTTATTTTTTATCAATCCTTAATCTAACAGCCCAAAGCTTTGACAACGTTGCGGAGCAGCGGTAGCGAACCAGCCTGAAACGCCACAGGTCGCGGGTTCGATTCCCACTCGGACCAGATGTTTGTATTGACCATACAGGCATGTCTTTCAGTCTGGATGTATTTTCGTATAAAGTGTATGTTTCCGAACCCTCGACACAGGATATAACTATCCTAATGGGGGTCGTTGAGTGATTAGCGTTTATAATAAAAAAGGCTGAAATTATTTCATATTCCTCTATTGCGTTATACGCTCAAACCCAACGAAAATGTTCCAGCGAGCTTTTGAGAGAGCTATGCTTGGAGTTTCTCCGTAATATTAAAACACAAATTAATACACCAGAGAAACACTGTTACTGACGTACCTCATAGACCAAATATGCTGAAGTGGCAGTGGGCTGATCATAATACAAGCCCTTATAGGCTACGGCGCCCACTTACCATTAGATGGGCCGTATGCTTGTTTGCCAACATGTAACATTGAAAAAAAATACAGGCCTTTAATAGCCTTAGTAAATCTGCTCGTGGCTTTCTCCACGATGACGTAAATAATGTTTCCTAAGACAAATTTCAAGTGAGTACGTCCTATGTTTTAATAGAGATAATAAAATGTCTATGTACTAAATTTCAACAAAATCCGTTGAGCCCTATTTACGCGATTGAGTAACAAACTTGGAAAGATACTAACTTTAACATTGATTATATTATTATGATCAGGGTATGCACCGTTGATGACGAAATCCTTAGTTCAGGCTTTACAGTGAACTTTATTTATTCCGCAAAAAGAGCATACTTCTGTGATAAAAACAACAAATGCATCCCTGTTCAAATACATCTTTATAAAATAACTATAGATTTTTCCAGTTAACTTCTCTCTAATTTGATGTACCTTGTTCTTTCGTTAAGAAATTAAAATTCAAAAGTATATAAACTCTCTACTTCTACATTTTTGCAACTTAAAGCTACAGCAACCGTAGTCTCTTACATCGTCCCAGTTTTAGACCTTCGTAAACTCATTTAACATTGAAATTGCGCCTGAATTATTAATATTTATGCATTGCAGTCAACGCTTTACGGTATAACTATCAAAAGGGATCAATAGACGTGCCTTGACAACACATTGCATGTCAAGAAAATTCACATAATACTTCATGCACTTGGTCTATTATGAGTGGGTTACTTATTGATTTAGGATGACCCAGTTTTTAAGTTGAAAGGTAATTAGATATAATGATAAGAGTATCTATTTATCAGGCCATGGTTTCTAAAAAAGTTCAGGTGACATGTTTTTTTCACACCACAAGCTTTCCTAACAAGCGTATTACCTGCCTATGTGGTCATCATAGCTTTTGGACAATATCCAAGTATCTTTGGACAACAGGAGTATCACACCCGTGTTGACCCTTCTAAAACCTGTTTACTCTACTATTAAAGTGTATCACTTTTAAGGGTCGACTGGGAAGTGAAAAGTAGTGCTAACCCTCGCTTTTTTATAGGAGGTTACTTTGATTATTAAAGGACTCATATGAAAAAAAAATCCTAGATATGAATCCTATGTACAACGACTCGTTAAAGTTTCATACAGCTCCCCTTGCAAATTCTGAATCTCTTAGTTATTATTTTCAATGGTCTACGAGCAGGATGCTGCTTTCTTGGTCTGTCGAAGAAAGTTATACTCAACTGCACAGGCAGCTTAGTAATCAGCATGTAAGATATGGTCGTATGTACATATTTAGATCTCTCTCCGAGGCACGGTGAAGACCTACAAGGACCAACACCCAGACCGAAATAGATATTTGTAAAATAAATACAAACACCTGCTCAAGCGGGAATCGAACCCGCAACCACTTGACACTGACCTTTCCATACAGATAAAATGCCAAAAACTCGGTGATATATAAAGGCTCGCTTGTATATCGCTGGTACGTCACGTTTTTCTAATAACTTTCATAGCTTGAAATTCGAAACTGAATGAGCTCATATTTGAAACTTAAATTTTGTAATATTTAACGATTAAACCTTAACGATTTAAAGGAAAACGAAACTTATCAATCAGACCGAATGTTCTTTAATTATATTGACAACACTGCTGCTTTAAGTTGACAATTTTCATTGTCAAATCGCCTTATATGCTCTGTAAAATCGCTGTCATGTCGTAATTATGCCAAATTTGCCAAAACACAGAAAGTTGTGCACTGCGTTTTGTTTACAAAACAGAACATAAAATAATAATGTAATTTCAACAACTATTGTTAACTCTATGTGTATAACTTGAAGGGATGTCCTTCTTCTATTTGACTCCTGTGAAAGGTGATTTACCATTACATTTATTGGAGACAATAGTTCTCAAAAGATTGGAATTTCTAAAGGCTGTTTTTAAGAGACAAGACTTAATTTACAATGAATATGTGTTGGAGGGAAGTGTGTACGACCCCGTCGGTCATTATATGCTTTGCATAATTTTCATTTTAGAAGGCAATCCAGAATTAACACATTTTTTTATCAAGGCTGAAGAAACCCTTTTTCAACACAGAATAAAGACACTCTTAGCCTATGATTTGAGATGCTTTGCTAAAAAGCTTCTCCGTACCATAAAAAAATACCAAATAAATGTATATTTCCTCAAACCTCTCAGTATTCTTTGTCAACAACTTATATTAAAACATATGGTTCATCATATTTATTCTAATAAATGCTCAGATGACTGTTCCTCTTACATTATTAAAGTGTATTTCAAACACTGCCTTTCATTCATCGCTCAAAGAGAAGTTGAATTGAAACAAGGCATTGCATATATTCCATGCAGTAAATGGATAAGTTATTTAATTGCATTATTCAACATAAATCTTAAAATAAGACTGTGTAGAACCAATTCAAATAGTTTCAAAAATGATCCCAGAATAGCCGATCTTAGGAGAAAAGTCAGAAATCAAATGATTACATTTGATACTAATCACAAAATCAATATTTTAAGGAGTTGTGACATAGACGATTCTTTAAAGAATTTTCCTCCTTGCATGTTTAACTTACACCATCATTTACGTAAAACACATAGGCTATCACACAACCAGAGGTTTTCATATAGTCTATTTTTAAAGGATATTGGCATGCCTGTCAATGAAGCCATAACATTTTGGAGAAATGAATATGAAAAAACTCCAAATGATAAACATATATGTTGCCACAACTGGAAGGATGATGAGAAGAAATTTGTTTACGGCATCAGACACTTGTATGGATTGGAGGGTGGTAGAAAAAGTTACACATCTGGTAGCTGTCTTCGTGTACAAAATTCAGATACATCTTGTGCAGAAGGTGGCTGTCCTTTTAAATCCTTTGATGATGAAGCAAAGTTACGAGTATTAGATATTGAAAAGACTGATCCAATTTTGTCACAAATTGAAAATTTAAAAAAACAACATCATTTCACATCGGCTTGTGTGTTATATTTGAAGAATAAATTTCAACTATCTAATGAAATATGTGATAGTAGTTTTAGCCCTGTTAAATATTTCTTTTATGCATCAAAGTAATATTTTGTTTTTTTACAAAAATATAATATAAATGAAATAAATAATCTGTTTTAATTGTATATTTATATACCATAACTATTATTTATTATTATAAAAATACTCAATATATTCTGGCAACAATAAAAATTATCTTATTTTACACACAATGGTTTTGTAACAAAGTTCCTTATCATGGGTTGAGCAGGTTTTTATCATACATACACTGTTTATCTAATAAGTATTAGTTACACCTATGTAGATATAACTTATTATACCTTATGTAGTGGTCCACGACTCGCATCGTGAAAATATTATTTTTTTTTTGTTAATGGTTAAAAAAATATCATTTTATATAAAACATGTATGAAAATCTACACAAATAAATACAATTGAAGTCTGCTTATAATACAAAGTAGTATCTTTATAATATAGGCATATAAAATTATACATGCTATATAAACAAAAAACATTATTATTTTTCTTGCTAATCTGAGACTAAAAGCACCTTAAAAGCTATTTTATTATATCAAATATTTCAAGTCATGAAAAGCTTTATAAAATGTCTTGCAAATTAAAAATCAATTCGGATCTATTAATCGATTAGATGAATTGAATCGATTCCTCCTATGAATGACTCGATTCGATTCAACCGACTGCAGTTAGATTAAAAGTGTCGACCGCATTAAAATTTCCTAAGTAAAAATACAATTTATCGATATTTCGTTTAGTTTTGAGCTATCGATTTTTAATTATTTTATTAATATTATTATTTTTATTGTAGTCCGTCATTTTGAAATCCATTAATAAGATATACCTACATACATAAATACGCTCGAAAAACATTACTCTTCTATGGCAGTCGGGTACTAACTAAACGAACCGTACTTATTTATTATCAGCAAAGTCGATTATAACTACATACAATTACACGCATCACTAGTTGAACACAAAAACAAACCTCAAGTCAATTCATATAATCTGTGCAAAAAAAACAAGTTAGAAGCTTGTGATGTGATTAGTTATTTGATTGTTCTATTATTTTTTTTATAAAATCTCGATCCAATCACAGCAATTATCTCGTTGTTTTAGTTCAGATACGAGCGGTGACGTATAATATATCGAGTACATTTACGTGTTTATTTGAAAAAAGGAAGTTGAACTATATTTTATATGTGCGTTGTTTCGTTGGCGATCTGTCATGTACTTATATTGAAGGTTTCCTAAATAGACCTTTGATGTCGGGGCTGTGTATAAAAATAACATTGGATTGTGGCGACGGTTCGGGCGGCGGAGCCTAATCCCGCTTGCGCCCCTTTCATAATGGCTTCGAAGATATTAATGTTTATATCATGCATAGCACTAGGTGAGTACTGAAGTACAACTCGGCCCATTATTCAATTGATATTCTCTGAGTATTGACTCATAAATCAGATTTAAGTGCATGCAATTTTAATGAGTAGGCTTTATTTAGCTTAGATTGTGTTAGTTCGACAGTATATTTCAAGTTTTTCTGTCATAGTTCTTTTATTATAATAATGAAATAATGTTTTGATACTAAAATAAAATGTATTTCTTGATATTTCAATTAGCAATCCATACATGTTTATAACATAAAATAGAGCAACAATTTTTTTTGTTTATTATTTTATAAGAATTATAATAAGACTGCCAAATACAAATTTCTCAATTTATACTAATAGTTACTATAAATGCAAAAGCAACACTTCCTATCTATCTTGTTATATTTTCATGAAGAAGTGTGTGAAGAGATCTTGATTAAATTTCGTACCAAGATAGTTTGAACCTTAGAAGAACCTTTTTATTTCAATAAACTGTAGGAAATCTAATATTCACATAAACAATAATTAAATATTTAAATGTTTTCACTCTATAATTATTTAAAACATGTTCAAAATGTCTCTACAATTATTTGCTACAGATCAATCTTAGTTGATAATATCCATCTCAACTACTTCAATTGTATGAATAGAATAGGCAAATTGTTTAATGGTACAGAATATGAATTTGATTATTATCTTGTCTGAATATCGTATTTGCTTCTTATACATTTAGGTATTTCTATTATGATAAATGTAAATTAGAATTATTGCAAATTTGCATAAAATTATTATAATATTTACTATGGTAGATAAATATTGTCTCTACCTTAAGTATATAAATAATTTTACACTGATGTCTAGAGTCAAAAAACTGAATGGTAAAGTTGTTGGTCCAATCTAATAGTACATAAAATAATGTACAGTTTGATTAACATAAGAAAAGGATGGCCTGTCGCTAACTTCACTTAGTAAATGCAATAATAGCACAGACAGCAGTATAAAAATTAAAAAATTAATTCTAACTTCTAAACATAAAGCAATAAACAAATATTTTCACATAATTTTTTTAGAAGTCAGTGCTAAATAAAACGTCAGCACAGAAGGCACTAACTGTTTATTTTATTTGTTTTTTTGAATGTTAAAATTAGATTATTAACATTTTGTTTCAAAATTAACAAAGGCAGAGGTGTTTTACAAGGGTTAATTTAAAATACATGCTATTGTAATATATAAAAAACATATTTTTTATTTATTTATTTTTATGTATTAATTTCTTTGTGCTCTTTACTAAATCTTGCTAGGCCTATTCTGATTTATTTTTCCCTATTTTTTAAAAGAAGCAATGCTTTTTTCTGTCACTTCTAATATCTCTATTGCCCCTCTAAATAAACTCATAGGATGGCTCTAGGAGTGGGTGCCAATATTGCCCAAAAGGGAGAGGATCAAACCAGCAACTCTCGCTTTATCAGAATCTGCCCTTTACCATTGAGGAATTGATGCCTTTGCCGTTACAAAAAAACATACATTATTTTTAGATCAGTTGCAAAATGGAAACAATATAAAATAATTTATTAGTTCTGTGAAAAAATAAGTTTATTTAATTTAAAAAAATAACATTTTTTCTTCTAAAACTTTTGAAACTATACATTATGTTAATAGGAGTGAGGATGAAAATAATAGATTTATTTTTTCTTAGTTACATTTTTTTTTTAGTTAAAAATGAATACAATTTTTTCAGATTTGATACTATAACTTTTACTTTTTTTAGTAAAGGTACAATTATAGATATGCTTTTATAAAAGCTAGAAATATAAAGTGGGAACATGTTATATTCTATTCAGGATCATAACAGGTTTTGTTTTTATATACTTTTCCGTTTTAGGTATGCATGGAACAATAAGACCAATCCTTGCTGCCCCACCATCAGAAGAAAATTTACCTCCACGCCCTAAAGAAGGTGGAGTCGAAACACGTTACTGCGAATTCTTTAATGAAAGTGTATCTTCACCATGTTACAACAGTGAAAACTCAACATGTCCACCGAGAACTGTGGTAATGGAACAATGCTTGCCCATAGAAACGGACAAAAGCAACCACTGTTTCGTTTTATGGCAGTTCAATAATATAACGAATACAGCAACGGTCAAAGTTAAGGGATGCTTTCTTGACACAGTTGCTTGTAACGATAAAGCTTCTAATTGCCGACAACATAATAAAAAACTTCCTCTGCTTCATTGTTGCTGTGAAGGCGACATGTGCAATGAAAATGCAACATTTCCTGGACTAGAAGCAGGGATGTCGTCGCAAACTGAGCTACCACCGGAACGTATCCCAGCATCATCCTTACCAACTCCAGAAGATGACACAAAAGCTGTTATAGCTTATACATTGACACCTTTATTCTTACTGTTTGCCGTTCTGGTGGGATGCTACCTGTTGTATAGAAAGCGTAAAGGTAGTTCTTTTGCTGAGTTGGGTAGTGCTGAGGCTTCATTATCAAGACCACCGTCAGCTGGAGCAGGGATGGAGAGTGAATCAGGTGGTCTCCTGAGTCAAGTGACTTTGTGTGAAGTACGTGCTCGGGGACGTTTCGGTGCCGTTTGGAGAGCGAAGCTTGGCCAGCGAGATGTAGCAGTCAAAGTTTTCCCATTACAAGATAAACAGTCCTGGTTGGCTGAACAGGAAATCTACAGGCTGCCTCGAATGGACCACCCCGATATATTGCACTACATTGGTGTCGATAAAAAAGGCGATAATTTACAGGCTGAATACTGGCTCGTAACGGCATATCATGAGAAGGTAAATATCACAGATATTAGTCATATTTCATCCGGTGTATGCAACTTTGGGGGCGTAAACTTGATTCATTAAACGAAATTAAATTATTATAATGATTTTTTTGTTATATAAAATTACATATTTTTCAGGGTTCCCTATGCGATTACCTAAAAGGCCACACTCTGACATGGGCTGAAGCATGGCGAGTTGCTGCTTCGGTGGCACGTGGTCTTGCCCATTTGCATGAAGAAGATGGTGGAAAACCAGCGATAGCTCATCGAGATTTTAAATCCAAGAATGTTTTACTAAAATCAGATTTAAGCGCATGTATTGCGGACTTTGGTCTGGCCTTGGTGTTTGTTGCGGGACACGGCTGTGGCGATGCGCACGGACAAGTCGGTACAAGGAGATACATGGCGCCGGAAGTGTTGGACGGAGCAATCAATTTCACAAAGGATGCCTTCCTGAGAATAGACATGTACGCATGTGCCCTCGTTTTATGGGAAATTTCCTCACGGTATGTTTATAATAGATAATGTTTTGTGGACTGTGTTTTCCTATGAATCATAAAATTCTATATCAAGGAAATGCCAGTTGACTAATAATATTTTACAATTTTACAGATGTAGTGATGGCAATGTAGAACCAACAGCACAATATCGTCTCCCATTAGAAGAGGAAGTGGGTTCACATCCAGGTCTTGAAGAAATGCAAGAGGCAGTGGTGCAAAGAAAACTAAGGCCGAGCATACCTCCGCAATGGCGGGACCATCCGGTAAGCTACTTTTCAAAACCGATAACTGGTTGTACGCCTTTTATTGCACGGTTAGGTAGGTACCACCGCAGTGCCAGATATTCTACCACGAAACAGTAGTTTATTTTGCATTACTGTGCTTATGTAACTTACAGTGTCAAATCAGTGAGCAAATGAGATTTAAGGTCCAATATCTCGAAATTGGTATTACGAAAGTGATACATACAAATATAATTAACGCTACACACGGCGGTCAGCGGCCCCCATTAAGGATAGTGTATACCCTGTTCCGGGGTCCGGAAACATACACGATGACAACAACAAACATTTGCTCCGAGCGGGAATCGAAACCGCGACCTGTGGCGCTTAAGACAGGTTTGCTACCGCTGCGCCACAACGTCGTCGAAATGAACGGTATTTCTCATAGGCTACGACAACCGCTAACCATCAGATAGGTATCGTATTATTAGATATGGATTGTCGCTACGTGTTTTGTTAATTTTTTCGTAAAACTTTGACACCAGACCTATTTAACATCATACATACTTCAGACAGGATATATTAAACACTACTCATTTCATAATAACAATGGAATTTAAAATGCTTGGCTGGCTGTAACCTGAAACTCGTGTCGAATTTCACATAGCGTTACATTAAACCAAGCGAAACCAGATTTTACGTTATTAGTAACGAAACATGTATTAAAGAGTTGTTTTCGAAAACGAAACTACCGCTAAATGTTACTTCACTGCTGTTCTTGACATGAATAATACACGCAACGACAACTATTACATCCTGTGATGGGAACATGATCACTCAGGCTGGAATCCAACTATTTCTGCTCCAAGCGGGAATAGAACCCGCCACCTCGAATGTTTCAAGTTCACTAGCACTCTATCGTAATGGCCATACATCGTTGCGATGGTCGCATCATTTTTCGTACACGAATACGTCATTATATTAATTAATTCACATTAGACATAGTAGGATAGGGAAGATGTTAGTAGGGTTTTATACTTTTGATCGACGAGAATTTCTTTCTGTGTAAATAAGATTTTTTTATTTATGCAATTTATTAACTTGTGGGAATCTAATACTGAATAACAATAAGGAAAGGAAAAAATAATAAAAATACATTTATTAAATTAATTACCCTAAGTATTTTAAGATACAAGCAAACTTAGTACTAAACTACTTAGTCCATAAGCAACTATAATAATAGTAAAACTTGTCCCTGTAATAGTATTCATACATTAACATGAAGACGTTGTTGCGCAGCGCTAGCGAACCTGGTTTAGGCGCCGCAGGTTGCGGGTTCGGTTCCCGCTCAGAGCAGATGTTTGCATTGGGGAGACAGGCATGTGTTCCGGTCTGGGTGTGTTTGTCCTTTTCGTTGTGAATGTTCCCGGACCCCCGACACAGGATATAGCTATCCCGATGGGTTCGTTGAGTGTGTAGCATTTATTTATTTACTATTAAACTTCCAGGGCCTATCAGTGATATGCGATACAATGGAAGAGTGTTGGGACCACGATGCAGAGGCTCGCCTATCGGCGTCGTGCGTTCTCGAGAGAATCGCAGCTCAGCGACCCCCGACAACCCCCGTCCCCCTGACCCCCGACACGACCCCACTCCTCATCCATGAGCTCGATCAGAACACCTGCTGACCACTGGCCGAGGACTTACCGCTGATACAGCTCTGATACAGTGGGATTAAGTGTCTTGCTGCCGAGTGACAATCATCAGATATGCTGGTGGAAGGTGTGTCTTTATATCGTTGTCTTTGACTATTGATCTTAAAATAATTTCTGGATACTATTGTAAAATTGATATTTATGTTATATTAATGTGACTTTGGTGGCCGGATTTCATTTAATATTATTTGTATTGCAACAAATGTGTCAACGATATGATGATAAACTATGGACAGTTCATTTTTATAAATCGACTAATAGCATGCATGTAAATTTTTTATGTTTCAGTGTTGCCATATTTTGAGCATTTACTAGTAACTAGTTATCGCTATCTGCAAAAATATGTGACATATAAAATGAGAAAGGGAGGAAATTATCATTCTTTCTCTTTTTTTATTTTAATTTGCTTTTTCTTTGTGCCAATAATTTACTATTTGGCAACACTTCTGTACAGAATACAACGCGTCTGTCACGGAACTAAAGACACAAAATAATTGTCTAATTGCGATTAAGTAACTTTTAAATAATAATTCTAGACTTAAACTATTTAAATGTCTAGTTCAATTTAAAATACGCTAAAGACGATTTCAATTTTTACTAAAAAAATATCTTAATCTGTAGGATTTTTTCAAAAATGTCATATCAGATTATATGACGTAAGTTAGAAGATAATGTAACGTAAACTCGATGGCGGATGGATTAAAATAAATTTTGCTAATTTACTAATATAATGCGTAGTTTTTCGCAGGTATGTAAAACATGTCCGCCGTACGTAAAAAGGGCCACCAAAAATGATTTATATGATAAATGGTACTTTTTTTCATAACTTACAAATTATATTTTCATAAATCGGAATGACGATAACTTCAATAAAAACTACTAGTGTGAAAATTCAAAAAGTATAAATAATGTATTATGTGTTTACATTGACTTAATATGAACTAGGGACAGTCCCTTTCATACAGAAAAAATGTCCAACGACTCGCTCGGTGTTGCTGCGTAAATTCAAAACTGACACAACGAAACGAAGTTAGTAACACGCTAATTTTATTCGATTATGCTGCAAGCTTGTGACTAACTTCGTTTCATTTGCATGAAAGGTTCTGTTCATATATAATATGCGAGTCCATCTGAGTACATTATATTTATTTTTCATTAATGGCAGAAGACAACTTGCAAGAATCTATTGAATGCAACCTTAAGGCCTATACACACACACACACACATTATTATCTGAGATAACATAATCAAATCCACTATTTTATTTATTTTGTGTGAATTATTTTAATATTCAAAGAATTAACTGCTAAAATCTTTCTTTTGAGATACTATTTTCATCGAAAGTTGGATATTCCAAGGAGAAATTTTATGTTGTATTTTTTATATCATTTTTAATTATATTAGTCTAATAACGTCCTCTTCATAACTTTTTTTTCAGAACAAAATAATTCTACTATTAAATACATATAAATAACATATTATGTTGGTAGTAAGGTCAACGGAAAAACAAAATGTATTTTTTGCATTGCAAGTCATATTTTGCATTTATTACATGTGTTACTTTATTAATAACACACAAGAAGTACAATTCGTATAATGAACTTGCATGTTAAACTAATTTTTATATTATACAAAAAATAATTTTCGTGGCCATATTTATTTTTTATTCGTATTTTTTTTATAAGAGTATTCTTTTTATAAGCGAAAATGTTTATATTTTACGAACTTGTTTAAATAATTTTAATTGGGGTTTCGATATATCCATCCATAATTAGCGAGACTGGAAAAATAAATTACATATCTTGCCTTATAACAGTAAGCCCCTTGTAGCAAGACTGCCATTTCGTTTTTGTTAATTGGCTAAAATTTTGTTAAGAAATTCAGTGGAATTAAATGCTAACACAATAATTAGTTTAGCTATTAATGTATACTAATAGGTAACTTGTTAAGCCGTTTTAAAAGTTTATTAGCTAACATCGAAACTTTAGTATAATTTGTAAATTTATATAAATCTTGTTTCTGCTATCTTATTTAGCAATTTTTACGAAGTTTATATGTTTTTGTCGAATCGTAGGCAAAAGATTTTCTATTTGTCTTAAAAAGAAAAGCGTTATTATGAGTTGCTAAGTGAGGCAGAAGAGATTTATTAATTTATATGTAAAATTTTACCAAGCAATAATATAACAGACTTAACATGTTTTACTCACTGACATATAAAAAAAGTTATACTTATTTTAAGATCGCAAATAAGGACATGATCTAAACATATTTAGAGAGAAATGTAATTTATCATAAAATTATTGTGATTTTAATGAACATATTGTAATAAATATCAATAGGGAATACGGTTTGATTTCCTACGCCGAGCATATCACCACACATAGTTTAAGCAAGTTGCCAAATGTATATAGTTAGACAATAAGTTAGTGTTAGGTATTATCTCTCAATGTCACATGTTGTGGACACAAACAGCTATTTCAATAAGTTATTGAAATCAACATACACGAGTGATAACAGTGTGTCAGTGGTATATTCATAGACAGAGAAAAAGCATAGACGGAGCGATAGCTATTTATAAAATACGTAGACAAAAAAAAATACCAGTCAAGTGCGTTGTGGACCACAAACATTTGAAACTAAAGGGTTCCGCAGGTTGGTTATGTAGAATCTTAATGTCTTTAAAAATAATAACGAATTCAATTCGACCGCAAAGATAAGTTCGTAATATCATTGTAATTATTAAAAGTGATATGAAAAACAAAGTTATGGGAATAACTTATATATCTCTAAAATTTGTAGACCTATCCTCTTCAAACCAAACGTGGTTGAAATTTCACGCGTTAATATACATTGAATTTTTTTTTTCAACGCTCAGTTATATGTATGGACTGCTACCCTTAATTCTTATATATTTTAAGATTTCATTACAAAATCGTTGTGCGGTTCATAGAATACACTAAAATAATAATATACTAAATTGCGTATAAATTGAGCCAATGGTCTCCGAGTAAAATGACTGTGACATACGGACGGACGGACGGACGGACAGACGGACATGACGAAACTATAAGGGTTCCGTTTTTGCCACTTGGCTACGGAACCCTAAAAACGCGGGCGAAGTTTTATGATACGCATGTGTGCATCTGTCACTTATCACTTTGTGAATAACCGTATACATATCATCTAATACTGACAACAGCAAATTCAGCTATCGATGCAATGTATGTATGTATGTATGATAAAAAATACTTGACCGTCTTTTGTCTATTTTGAACATAAATATGATAAAACGTTGCACAATACTGCAGTTTTGCTTGAAATTTTGGCTGAAAACTAAGTACGACATGACAGAATTGTAATCATATCACAGACTTAATGGATCGTTTTAAAGCGTAATATATGATATAGCTTCTGTCCCCGGTTTCGCCAGCGTAAATATTATTTATTTAACGCAATAAATGGTTACCCATAAAACCCCCTATATTACGCCCTTCAAGTTCTGTTATCACGACAAAAAGTAGCCTTTAACATGACTTATTACATTAGTAAGGCTCGTTTACCATTTTTTCTCTGTCTACAGAAATTATACAGCAATTATACAGCCACATTCTTAAGTCGGCACTGCGCATGCTTTAATTTTGGTAACAATTTCACATTTCGCTGCTATCAGTTTTTTCGATAATATAATACTGACTTGACTAAATATGGCCTTATTTTTAATTATTACATGTATAGATAATTTAAATTTGGAACGGGCCTTTTTAAAAAATAATTTTACTTTTTTTATATAGATAGATAGTTAAATAATTTTACTATATAGTAAATATTCATTTTGTATTGTTATTGTTTAATCTGTTATGTTGAAGTTGCTTAGTGTATATTCAGCTTTAAATTAGTTATATTGTCGTGTCCACAACTTAGAATAAGTATTGTAAGATACGGTATGGTATGTGAAAAAATTTAGATTTGTCTAGTGTAGGTACTTTTAGATGTTTTATGAGATTCTTCGATCGTAGGATTCAGACTTGTCATGATGTCAACGATGTTTATCATTTAACTTTTATTTTTAATTAACAAATATAAATGTCTGTTGGAATTTGATGTACTAAAATATATTTTCTAGACATATACGATATTTTATTTAGAATATATTTACTGAAAGTGGATTGGGAGGGTGGAGTGCAAAATTATTCCTGGAATAATTCTTGAACTAATTCCTCAAAAAAATATCATATTTCATACATTATTTGGAACATCATTTATAAGGCGATTTTGCATCATTATAATGCCCTTTTTAGCGTATTTTCAGACTTACGAAGGTTTCCTCTTATTAGACGGGTTACCTTATTCGCTTGTTGTTCCCCTTGACATGCCTATGCTTAACCACTACTATAGTCTGTTAAATGTAACTTGAACCCTGCGCAGTAACACGTTTTTGGGTCTCAACCGTATGCGGTATGAGGGGAGCCGGGTTTAGTACACTCGCTCACGGTTGTTTTAGTTCTTTAATAATAAATTATTAAAAATAAATTAAAATATAAATTAGTTTTGTCAAGTGTGTTAACATTTATTTCAAGATAATGACCTCGACCACAATCAACTTTAAGGAGACGGGAGAGAAGGATGGTATTTGACGTTTATAGTTATTTTTTAAAAGAAAATAATATAACTAATTCCCTGAATAATACTGCGGAAGATACGAAGAAGTCTGTCTTACTATTAATAATGTACATTAACTTTTTTTTAGTGACCGACCGAAATTTCGGTTTCGGTTTCGGCCAGTTTCGGCCAAAAATCTAGTTTCGGCTTTAGTTTCGGTTTCGGCCAAAATATAGCCGAAACTTTCGGCCCTGCCGAAACTAGATTATTCGTGAGTTTTCGTGCGTTATTCGGTAAACTTCGCAGCTAACTCGTGACCGCACGCTGACGCGGCCAAAAAATCTCCAGAAATAAGTATTAGATTGATCTTTAAAATATTGTGAACTCAACGTATTACTAGTTAGTTATGTACATAGTATATCTAACTACAAGTTGTTTCTTTTTTTAAGTTTACTCCCAATAGTAAGTCCTGTATATTCATTCACTTCGTTCACAAAAAAATGGTTATGACTTTAATGAATTTTTATTTTTTATTTTATTTAACTCTATTCAACTGTCTATATTATATACAGTGGTGGTCAACTAATTAGGAACATTGGTATAATAACAGTAACATTTATTTATATTTTCCATAATTTCAGTTTACATGAAGTCTTCATTACGTTTTTTATGTTAATCTGATCTTGACCATTTAACCAATGTTTCCTTATTTTGGAATGGATTGTAATTAAAAATAACAAAAATTAAACACTTAAGAAAACATTAGAAATAATGAACGCAGAACGTAATGGAAGAGAAAAATGTACATTTAATATTAAATTCAACTAAAAAGCAACGTTTTCTATTAAAAATTAACATTAAATGTCAAAAACATGATTGCCATTATTAGCTATAGCCATATCGACATCGGCGCGGCATCGACTCGATCAAATAATGACAAGTATCTTTTTTTCTCGGAATGTATATTGCTGTTGGCCCTACTGGCCTTGACAGCGTTACCGGGCGGGGTGGCCGAGTAAAGAGACTCAGCCGTGATAAAGGGGCAGCCCTCACGGTGGCTCAAATTTGATTCCGTCCTTAGGGGCCTCCTGCGAAGCCGAACCCCGGCTAAGGACGTCATCGGAGATGGATGCAGCGCTCCGAGCGCATTCTATGCGATAGACTCACCCGACGGTGTGAGCGCGACGCGACGTGCGAAACAAAGGACCTCGTCCTCGCCGGCGAGGACGGTGCTGTGTGCGTGTCTGTGCTGTGTAAGGGGCATTTTCTAATGTAATCCTATCGTCAGGGTCTTAAAGGACGTACTTAGGGCGCCTTACTTTTGTCGGTTGGTTACATCGGTCTGTGTAGATACAAGCATGTCTAATCAAAGGATTTGGATGGAAAGTAGTTTGATCAAAATTTTAGGGATTTAAATTTAGAATTTTAGGGCTTCAAATGTTTAGGGATCGAATCGATTTCAAAGTCTCTATGGAGATCTACGTTGCGAACGCACCACAGACAGCCTGAGGCCATGCGTAAGAAACGGTTCTGAATTATTTGTAATTTATTAATTCTTCTGGCGTAGACGTGCGAAAAAACAGGGCTCGCGTAGGTCAGAACAAGTTTCGTTAGTGAAGTTCTTCCAGGCGTCTTTGGAACTACTATAGAGTTGGTTTAAATTTTCAGTTTTTTGTACCACAAATGTCCCAAAGAATTCATGTCTAGGCTTATTGGCAGGCCAATCTAAAATTGAACCTTTGTATTTCATGTTTATTTTTAAAAAATCAAAAATAAAACACTAACTCTTGCTGTCCATAATTAGACGGTCAGCCAGTAAATGAGCAATTTCGATGTGAGGGATTTCTTTTTAAATAAACCACTATTAAATATTCTTAGCTTCGAAAAAGTGCACACCATTGAACAATATACTTTATAACAAATAGTATCTCATAAAATTAAACTTTTAAAATATTTAACCAAATTATTTTCCGTTCCTAATTAGTTGACTACGAATGTATATATACAAATAAATGTTAAAACAAACTTGAAATTCAAATTTCAGTAAAAAAATCGTATTTTTAAATATTTTTTAAAAGTTTCGGTTTCGGTTTCGGTTTCGGCCGAAACTGAGAGGCAGGCCGAAAGTTCGGTTTCGGTTTCGGTTTCGGCTGAAAAACCAGTTTCGGTCGGACCCTACTTTTTTTGTATATATAGGTACCTTTTTTTTATACTATTTATTTGTTTTATTTTATTTAAGTAATTAATAAGGATAATAAATAAATAATTAATTGAATTTAGAAGAAATAATAACTATTATATACATCATTCCGTTTACCTACTTTATAAAGAATCGATTGAAATAACACGAAACCAATATTTTTGTCTAACATTTTTGTCCATTATTGTACCTGCGCAGAAGCGGCCATTTTGGTTCAAGTTACATTTAAGGAACTATAAAATGACTTAAAACGAAATTCTCAATGTAACAATTTTTTTTTTTTTGTGAGAGGGGGCAAACGGGCAGGTGGCTCACCTGATGTTAAGCAATCACCGCCACCCTTGAACATCTGCAACACCAGAACATGCAGGCGCGTTGCCCACCTTTGAGGAAAGAATACGCTCTTCTCTTGAAGGAAATAATAGTGATACATATATATATATATATATATATATATATATATATATATATATACATATATATATATATGGCTCGAATATGGCTCGAATATGGCTATGTTTGCATTATAATGTATATATATATATATATACATTATAATGCAAACATAGCCATATTCGAGCGTAAATCACTAACGTAAATAACCAAGAAAATATAATATACAAAAATTTGTGCAGGTGTCAATATTTTAAATTAATTTGTTGATTCCCGAAAAATTGTATCTTCAGTTACGTCGTCTTCGTTCTAAAGGTGCGATATATAACGTTTCTTGAGTAACCTGGGTTTTTAATAACAAAAAAAAACATTCAAAGTATGAAAAGTCTGATTCTTTATTCAGTTATGCAATTTTGCACTGTACAAGTTGTAGACAGCGGGTCATATGGCAACGTATCTTAGTTTCCCGCGTTCCAAACAAAACTTAGGTTATATTTTGAACATATGTACATCGATTGACTTTGAAAAAATTAATATTTAAAACGGGAAACTAATATTTCACTAAATTTTTATTTGAGTCTGGTCAATTATAATTTCTTTGTTAAGGCGATGCTGAGTGCAACTGAGGAAGACTGGGAAATAGCTGAGTTCATTAAAAGTTGTTATTCGTCATGTTTCTCAAGTTTCTTTTAGACGATCAGATGTAATTTTTATTGCTTTGACTATGTGACTAAAAACTGGACTTTTGGAACTTTAATTAAAAAAAGAAAACTTCAAAATAGCATTGAATGTTTACAAATGAATAACTATTACATAGTACAAACAATGTCGGTCAGTCTGAGCTAAGTCGCTATTCTAAAATCAAACATTTGAGTTTTTGATGTTAAATTCCAAGTTGCCATACAAACGATCTTCGCCTCGTTTTAAAAATATACCAGAACAGAGTCAAATCACACAATCGTGCGGTACTCGTGTTAACAGTATACACGTGGGACACAAACACAAACAGTCTATAGTTGACATTTAAACTTCGGTGATAACAATATCTTAACCAACCAAGTGATCATCAGCAATCACAGTGTACACTAAGAACCCAATCACAGGTGGAGACGAAGACCCTTTATCGTAGAAAACTCGACTGAACTATTGCACGTGGGCGGGGTTTATCGGGTATCGATCGTTCGTAGCGCGGTCGCACGTGGGCGGGAGGCGTATCGCTACGAGCGTTCGCTTCTCTCTCCGCGGTCGTTGCGCTCGGCACGCTCGCTACGATCGTTGCGCTCATTCCGCTCGCTGCGCTCATTCCGCTCGTTGCGCTCGTTGCGCTCGTCGTCGTGAGCGCGCGAGGCGGAGGCGCGGAGGCAGTCCCCGTGCGCTTTGTACTCGATGGGCACGGAGGCGGGCAGCTGCAGGATCCGGCGCAACGCGTCGCGCACGCGCGCTGCCGCGTTTATATCGGCGGCCGTCCGATGCCAAACGGCCAGGTGGTCTTCCTGAAATTTTTAACATTTTAGTATAAATATAGGAAAGGGTAAATTGCGGGTCTATATGGCGTAAAATGAAAATTGAAGTAGGGGAATCTTACAAGTAGTAAATAAATAAAACCATTATAAGTATGTGTTACCAAATTCTTGAATTACATTGGACAATATCCCAGCCCCATGTCATCAGTCAATAATTATATAATCAATTAAAATAAATTGTTGGTGCTAGTTTATCCTTCAATTTCTACCAATTTCAATATATGGGATAAACAATCTTTCCTTGTCCTGTATATATATGCATTTTAGTTCCTTCCTGTTTTCTTCTCATCCTTCCCTCCTATCCCTTGGATTGGCAACGCACATGTGAAGCTTCAAGTATTGCAAGCATTCATAGATTTTGGTGATCAGGCAGACCGTATATTTATTTGCCGAGCATCATGATATAAAAAAAACGTAATTAAGTACAACACTTTTAGAGAAACTAATTAATTGATGTAGAGAAGAAACTAAGTATTTGTTGAGTATTACTGTTTTTAACAGAAATTTTTAAAAGATTCTCACCTGAAACCGCACAGAAAGCACAACCCCACACAGCTCCGCACCCACCATGAACTGCTCCCCGAGCATCGCCATACATAGGTCTTCCCACGCACGCCCCGTCTGCGACTTGCGGAGCCTCACTACCTGTGAACATCATAATATTATTATATCCACACTTTTTTAGAACGAAGTACTTAAGAAAATATTAACAACTCACCCACTTGCCACCATTAACATTGGCTGGATCCTCCCACATAGGTTTGATACCCAGCTTGAAAAGGTGCAAGTCTGATAGTGGGGGCAGCTCCGCAGGCCGCGCTAAATGCGAATAAAGGCCCCACCACTGCTCCACTGAGGCCACGCGACCCACCATACGGAGGGCCTGTAATATTTATTATATAATAAAATAAAACAATAAATTATATTGTGTTTTACTTTTCAATGAGAGAATAAAAAATAAAAAGCCTGAGTTCACTAAAGTTCCATTCTGATGATATTATTATTATATATATCAGGCAGTTGATTCAACTGACTTCTGTACTCTCTGAGGTTCAATTTCTGAGATGTTTGTCAAGTCTATTCTTAAATTGATAAATATTATGAGATGTTGTATAACATTGGAAGCTTGTTCCACGCTCTGACCACTCTGTTTGTGAGGGTTATTGTGTGGTTATGGTTATGCTGGTGTTTAGATGGTGACCCTTTGACGATAATAATTGCTGTCCCATATAAATATTTTTTGGAATTCCTGTAGGTTATAGTGCTTATTTAAAATCTTCTATATTTTAATTAAGTCATTCTACTCAGTCTACAGTCAGTAGTAGTTATGAGTCTACATTCCCTACAATCTTTGAGAGTAGTTAATTTCAGGGCCACAAGTGGTTCTAAATAAGGCTTTCATTTCAGGATTCTAAGTGCTTTGGTGAATCTGCATTTTAGTAAAAAAAAATGTTACATTTATTATTTTAATTTTTAATGTAGCTTGGTGTCTAAATTAATCTTTTCAATATATGTTAGCCTAATCCTAAATGTGTTTTAGACTATATTGTGTAGCAATTTAGATCTTTTTGTTGGAGAAGTTATCTTTGAATCTATTTAAAAAACATCACATCACATAAAATATAAGAGATGACACAGATAATGGTTAAGTTGGATTCCAATATTGGATACCTATCCATCAAGTAAATCTAAATAATATTCAGAATTTCTTTTTTCAATTAGTGAGTTGTTGATTTATGAGTTAGTATCTTTTTAATATAATATATAAATTTAATTAAAAACAATTCAAAGCAATTGTTTTAGTTAATGAAATTCCTGATTCTACTATCCATATTATATTTTGTATAATAATACAGACATAGTCTCTATATGGCTATTGTAAACAATAAAAAAGAATACTTATCGTGATTGAATTATTACAATATAAAATACTAGATGATTACTGTTTGTTTACACAACAGCATACAGTAATAAAATTGGGATGTACACAATAAAACCTACCTGTCCATAGCCGGTTGTGGTTGATGATAGTTCTCTGGCGGGCGGTCTCCGAGAGAACCACATCCAATAACTATACTCGAGTTTGTGCTCGTGTGGGGGCACATACGGCTGCAGCGGATCGTCTGGGTTGCGATCGTCATCGTCATTGTTCGCGTGGTTATGGTTCCCAATCTCCCCGGATCGGCGTTCAGGCACATTCAAATTATAGAACTTGCACATTTTTCTTTCAGTCATGTTACGCCAATACTAACATGATTCTCCAACGGCCTAACCTAGGACACGTTGCTCTTTAACTATCAGACTATTTACAAATCTATAATTCAAACTTCTTATTATACAAAGTAACAAATTTTCAAACACTATAATTATATTCTATTTATTTTTACAATAATTTAATCATAATCAGCCTATTCCCTCTTTTTCTGTGTATAACCTTTTTCTTTCCGTCATCAAAATTCAAACTGTCAAATGACAGCATGGGATAAATGGGCCAAACGTTTTAAATTAAATAAAACCTCAGGTAAATTATGTAACTAGTGGTGCTTTTCTAATTATCATATAAACAAAATAAGGAAACATTATATATTAGACAACAAAAATGAATGAATAAATTTAATTGGACGAAAATCAATTACAAAAAATTTATACTTGAGTTTTATTAATAATTTAGAATCAACATCTATTAATGGGTGAATGCTTAGAAAAAAAGCGATATGTCACTGTCAAAATTCAAATGTCTATTTGTCAAAGTCACGACGGCGGTATAAATAAATACAAAACGGTTTATAAATATAAAATATTGAATATCGTAAAGTACTACTATTAAGAATTTAATTAAATTAGAAGAATATAAGACATAAGACGCCTGTGATTATATGTTATTAATAATATAGATGCCATGGCGAAGGCAGAGTCCGCCGCAAGAAATAATGTTGACTGTCTTAACGTGGATTTTATGCGGTCTCTAGTAAAACAATACTCAGAATTGGTAAGTATATTATTATTATCTTCTTCTTTCTAGCAATATTCACGGTATTTACCCAGGTCTGTTTTTTACTCCTGATTTGAGGCTACTAGTCTTTACAAGGAGCGATTACCATCTGACCTCCGCAAACCTAAAGGCGAACCAGTAACTCATTGGATAAGAGCAAAACTTATCTTAACGATTATTATCAGATGTTATGTGATAACAACCAGGACTGGCTTAAAGTGCTCTCCGAGGCACGATGGCGAGACCCACAAGGATAAACTCCCAGACTAAACCAGACGTTTGGAAGATGAATACAAATATCCGCCCATACCCATAATCGAACTCGCGACCATTGAGGCTAAAGGCAGCTTTGCTACCAACACACGACACTGGTTGTAAGTAAATTAATATATTATATGTATACATAAGAATTAACATTTTAACAAGTCTATTAATTTATATCTATTCCATTTTAATATTTCAGTGATTTAACTGAGCTTATAGTCCATAAAGCATAAAAATTTATAGCTATTAATTTGAATAACAAATATTCTCTAATTTTAAAACCGTTAATTATAAAGTTATTTTTAAATTGTTTATTAAACATCTCATTTTTCCTAGCATTATACCCATAATTTTATCCCAAAGACTGCCCGCCTGCACGCTTTGATAGCGCGATTCAGGATTATTATTTAAATTATGGTAATGACAAAAAGTTGCATATATGCAAATAAATATACCTTATTGCAAAGAATTATTACTGTGTTTCGAGTTGAAGGACACTGTAATCAGTGAAATTACTGGGCAAAGGAGTTTAGAGTTCTCTTTCATCGTTAAATCACAAAATGCAACAGCACCTACTGATTATCAGTGGATATGTAATTATAAAACTTTATACCCTTTTCTAGGGTCAATGGACGAGTGCATTCTTCTGGGCAGATGCGGCAGCAGCATCTAGTGGGTCGGCAGTTGCAAGTGGTGATGATGTTTGGTTGCTGGCCAGTGCTATGCTGGCTCGGGGTGAACTGCACAGAGCCGCACATGCTGTCACATCTAGGGACTGCATAGGTAAATTCCTAATTTTGTTTTTCTTAATCACACTTACTTACTTAATAAACAGGATTAACATCCTTCATGATAGCTTGGTAAATAAAATGGCTTGTTATTTATATAATTATTATAATTGTCACCAATAATTAATGTTTACACATAGTAAGCTCTTAGTAACAAATAATTAATTATATTATGAATAATTAAAATTTCATAATTTTTAAATTGAAAGGGTAACATTAGGGTAACATCTAGAGTCAATATAGACGCATGTCGCGATACCATACGCAAAACACTATGTTTCCCGAGAATGTCGAGATTATCGGTGACGGTTATTGCTGAACCCCCCCCGCTAAAGGAGTTTTCACTTGAAGTAAAGTTATTCTGGAATGGAGCAATATTTTTTACTTCCCAATCCTGATTTCAACACAAATGAAGTTGCAGATAATATAGTTTCCACTTTCTATACTTATTTATGGTAATTCCAATTAAACTTCCTTAGACCAATATAAAGTTCCATACTAACCATACTAGCAAAATGTCACAAGAATCGCTGGTGCCTCTTTGTAAATTAGAAGTAACACAACGAAACGAAATTAGTCACAAGATTCCAATACATAAATTAATAAATAATAAATAAATGCAACACTGGATGTATGTTTCCAGACCCCCGACACAGGTTATAACTATCCTAACGGGGGCCGTTGAGTGTGGAGCGCTTATTATAATATTTTTCCAGGAGGCATCTACTCTGCCTCGGGGTAGCGATGAGGGCTTACATAGCTGCAAAGGAACCTTCTACGACTCTTACGATACTTGAAGAGTGTGACCCTGCACTCTTAGAACCGAGGAGTATGGACCAGACTCATAATGTAACACTTCATATTTTAATTTCTAATTTATGTAAGAACAGAATGATTGTTTCGTTTTTTTGCTGTGCGGAACCCTAATTCTTTTTCTAGAATATAAATAGATGTTATAACTTATAATAAAAGCATCTGCCAGTGAAAGTCCTGTTAAAATCGGTTCAGCCGTTTCAGAGACTAGGCAAAATAAATAGACGCAAGGACAGACAGACAGAAAAATTTAATAAATCTCTTTTTTATTATAAGTACTAGCGGCCCGCTCCGGCTTCGCATGGGTATAAAATATATAGCCTATGTCATTCATTGAAAAAGTGATTAAAATCGATGCAGTAGTTTTGATGTAATTATTTACGACATCACATTAGAAACCTCAAAAATAATATTTTTTTTCTCCACTATTTAATGGACGTTATTACACATATAAACCTTCCTCTTCAATCACTCTATCTATTAAAAAAACCGCATCAAAATCCGTTGCGTAGTTTTAAACATTTAATCATACATAGGGACAGAGAAAGCGACTTTGTTTTATACTATGTAGTGATAAGTATTGTATATACTTTCATATGCATACAGTAAATACCCGTTATTACAAACGAACGTTTTCTCACGATGTTTTCTTTCACGGTTAAAGCAAGAGATCATTTTGAAACACAAATTAATTACTTAAAAACTCAAGTGCTTGCCCAAAATTGAACCCCGACCTTTTGTTAAAGCCTAAGTTACCTCGGATATAATTACTCTTTCAGCGAGCATTAGCAGGTGTGCTAGTGTGGCAAGCGAAGGCGCTGTCCTCACTGGAGCGCAGAGAAGCGGCTGCGGAAGCTTTAACCGCTGCGCTGAGAGCGGACTGCGCTTGTTATGAAGCGCTTGATCTGCTGCTCGATCAGCATGCGCTTACTCCTAGTCAAGGTCTTTTTCTAGCATTATTACTTATACTCTTATCCGGATTTGATGTGTTACTTCCGCAGAGCGATTGCCATGTGAACTCCGCAACCCAAAGGGCAAACCAGTCATTCTTTGCACTGTAGCAGGTTACCTATCAAGTGTTAACGAATAGTGACAGGTGTTATGATGACAACCTTTAGACAATTTTGATTTTAATTTAGTTTTCAAATATTCTTACATTTATATTTTTGAATTTATTTGGTATTTATACGTTAGGTTTTTAACTGTTATTCAAATGTAAATGTATTTTTATGGGTGAATGCCTGAAATAAATGAAATTTAATTTAATTTAATTTAATAAGCTAACGTGTTCTCCGAGGCACGGTGTGGGGGAGTGGGACTCGAAACCGTGACGAAATCCTTTGAGACGTCCATATTTTTGTACATTACATATAAGAAATTATGGTAATGACAATAAGAGATGCGTATATGCACTATTGCACAACAAAGAATTATTATTACTGTGTTTCGGGTCGAAGGACACTGCAGCCAGTAAAGTTACTGGGAAAAGAAGATTAAAGAATCAATATCTCGAGGTTGGCAATGCGTGAGTGACACATACAATTGTATGGTGTTGCAAGCGCTCATAGGCTACGGTAACCGTGCTTTAAGTGGCACAGGCCGTGGCCCGATGCCCGCTTGGAACAAATGTTTGTATTGACCGGTTCCGTTGTTCCGGTCTGGGTGTTTATCCTTGTCCTTATGTATGTTTCCGGACCCCCGA
Source organism: Hestina assimilis (assembly GCA_023373885.1). Taxonomy (NCBI): domain Eukaryota; kingdom Metazoa; phylum Arthropoda; class Insecta; order Lepidoptera; family Nymphalidae; genus Hestina; species Hestina assimilis. Next base: position 2,089,657 of record CM041750.1, on the reverse strand, counting down.
CACAGAATACTAATATCCTAATGGGGGCCGTTGAGTGTGAAGCTTTTATTAATTATTAGCAACGCTCGCAGCTTCGCCCGTGACTTCGCCCGCGTTATTGCAGTTGTTGTGCCGGACACACATCTAAAAGCTACTTTTATTCGGTTACATACAAAATATAAGATATCTATACCAATTTTTTTACATGCAAAAATAATACTTATGAGGGAGCAAAACTTTACAACAGTCTACCTAAACAATTAAAAGATACTTCTTACTTCCGCTGGCGCTACAACCCTCTGTGGGTCTTTGCCTCCTCTACAATGTTCCTCCAGTTGTCGCGACGCTTGGCTGCCCGTCTACAGTTGGTATACTTTCCCATCTTTCTCAAGTCTGCCTCCACGCAATCGTACCACTGCTTTCTTGGTCTTCCTTTTGGTATTAAATCGAACCTGTATAAGCATTTACTGTATGACTATACTTTGTTACAATAAGATTTTTTTGTTTTTGCTTTGCTGTTTCAGACCGAAATCTGAATGACTTTTCAGATAATTTTAAGTTCTCACGTAAAATAAATATATTCTTTCTTTCTTTCTTTTCTTTCTTTCTAAAAGACTTGGCATGTGCGTCCATACCTCGTTCCAAGTTGATACGACCTGTAATTTGTTTATTGATAATCCCGCGGGAACATTTTTCCGGGATAAAAAGTAGCACATAGCTATTTCAGACTATAATTTGGACGCAAATAAGCAATACCATGTCAACCCACAAAATTGAAAAAACTGAGTTATATATGCAGAAGTGTTGGTAAATGGCTGAAGAACATTTTTCTTTAATATTTGTAGGGTTTAAAGCTCTAAAAGCCATTTTTTAATCATATAAACGTTTTGGGTTATATTATATACGAAATATGCAGTTTATATACTTATTGTTTGTGAAAATAAGTAAAATAACTAACATAAATCTGAAATTGCCAAAAACTTGACCAATACATAAAAACAAAATTTTCAAACGCGTTTTTCTCGAAATGACATTCGTGTGGGTTGACATGGTATTGCTTATTTGCGTCCATTTGTCTCTGTGCCAAATTTCAGCCAAATCCGTTCTGGCGTGATCGAGTAACAAAACTCCATCCATTCAAACTATCACATTTATAATATTAATGAGATTTATATATAATGTATGTTCCAGAGAGCGAGCTGATAGAGTCCCTGCCGATAAACAATCAGATGAGCGCGTCGGAGGCGACGCTGCTGCGCGCCGCGTACCGCGAGCGGCTGCTGCGGTACGCGCCGCTGCCGAGCGAGACGGACGCCGACACCAACGTATGTTCATATACATTTACATATATATTTAACATTGGAAAGAAGTTCCTTAACCTTCCTTAAGGTTTAGTAGAAATCGTCACGTAACGATGTGCCGCATTCTGTGTGTGTGCGTGCACACGTGCAAGTGCGCAGCCGGGTGCGCAACTTTCTATCTCCTCCTGTCCCTGTCTCTTTATATCATATAACCTATTGAAATATACAGATTTCATTTCGAATTACATAAGGAGTTTAAGATAAAAACCCTTTTTTGTTATTATTACGGAGAACCTTATTATCAGGTAGTTCTTCATAGCATTATAATAATAATAATAATAAACGCTACACACTCAACGGCCCCATTAGGATAATTATATCCTGTGTCGGGGGTCCGGAAACATTCACAATGACAAGGACAAACACAACCAGACCGGAAAACATGCCTGTACGATTAATACAAACATCTGCTCCGAGCGGGAATCGAACCCGCAACCGTCGAGGCTTAAGGCAGACTTAACCCACAACGCCACAACGGTGTCGGTATTTAGTTATTTACCCAGGATCTACTTATTGCTCTCATCCTGATTTGATGGGTTACTAATTTTTACACAGAGCCATTGCCATCTGACCGCTGAAAGGGCGAAACAGTAACTCTTTGGATAAGAGCAAATTACCTATCAAGAGTTGACGATTGTTATCAGATAATATAGTAACTACTGCGACCGACAGCTTAATGTGCCTCCCGAGGGACGGTGGAAAGGCCCACGAAGATAAACGCCCAGACCAAAACAGATATTTATAACCAACATCTGCTCCAAGCGGAAACGAACCCGCGACGGTCGACGGTCTCAAAGCAGGTTCGCTACCGGCACGCCATTACAGGAGGAATATGTCATTAAAGTCTCACTAAGAGTGTAGCGTTTTTTAAATTGTTGTTTTCATTATTACACGGAGTCTGTATTGGGTATTACACTTATTTTCCTTGTAGTAAAGTTAGAATTTTAAGGTTATGTTATCATTGTAACCATACTTATTTTTTTTTATAAAGAATATAAGCAATGCCTTTTTCAAGGTATTACTAATATTTCCCATTGCTCCTTTCAATAAGCTCGAAGCTTGCGCTAGGAGTGGGTACGAAAATAGCCCAAGGGGTCAGGATCGAACCCGCAACTCTCGCGTTCGCGGTGCGGAGTCGGCCCTTTTACCGTTAAGCTATTGAGGCTTCAAATTTCTACAGTGCTATTTTTTGTGAACTATTGTAGATAAAAACAGCCGTCGACGTAGCCCGATCCCGCAGCGCCGAGGCGGCCGAGGCCCGGGGGCGAAGGCTCGCGGCGGCCGGCGAGTGGGGCGAGGCGCTGCGCGCGCTGGACGCGGCGGGCCCGTGGAGCTGCGCCGAGGTGCGCGCGGCGTGCCTCGTGGAGCTGCGGCGCAGCGCGGAGCTGTTCGCGCTGGCGCACGCGCTGGTGGACGCCTACCCGCACTCCTGGACCGCCTGGTACGCTGTAGGCTGCTACTATTACCTTATCGGTGAGTGACTATTTCATTAATCTAAATAAATATTTATTTTTTTACAAAAATAAAATTGTGCTTTTTATTACTAGCCTAAATAAAAATTGTTAAATTGTCTAAGCCCTTTTAAAATAATTTTATCATATAAACAGTAATATTTTTATTATTGTAGTCGAATTATTTAATTTATATTAATAAATAAACGCTACATAATCAATGGCTCCAATTAAGTTACTTATAATCTTGTGTCGGGGGTGCGAAAACATTCACAGTGACACGAAGAAAAACACCCAAACCGGAAAACATGCCTGTATGGTCAATACAAAAATCTGTTCTGAGCGGGAATGGAACCCGAGACCTGTGGCGCATAAGGCAAATTCACTGCTGCTTGCGCCACCACATCGTCAATCAAGAATATATTTATTAATTGAAATTTCTATGAAATCATGCTAACATACTAGATAATAATGGCACTCGTTAACAAGCATGTCTTTTTCCACGATAATATAACACCAGGCGGCGTCTTAAGACTCCGTGCACAATGAAAATGCCCAATACGCTCGGAGCAGATATTTGTATTGATATTTTAAATGGATGCAAATAAGCAATACCATGTCAACCCACAAAATTGAAAAACTGAGTTATATATGCAGAAATGTTGGTAAATGGCTGAAGAACATTTTTCATTAATATTTGTAGGGTTTTAAGCTTTTAAAACTTCTAAAAAAGCCATTTTTAATCATTCAATTTATGTATTATGTTTAACGTTTTGGGTTATATTATATATACGAAATATGCAGTTTGTATACTTATTTTTTGTGAAAATAAGTAAAATAACTTACATAAATCTGAAATTGGCAAAAACTTGACCAATACATAAAAAATTTCATATAAAGCAAGTTGTTCAAAATTTTCGAATGCATTTTTCTCGAAATGACATTCGTGTGGGTTGACATGGTATTGCTTATTTACGTCCAAATATCTGTCTCGGTCTCGGCGTTTGTCCATGCGGGTCTCCCCACCGTGCTTCGGAGAACATGTTAACCTGTCGGTCCCGGTGGTTATCATAACATTTGATAATCATCGTTAACTCTTGATAGGTCAATTGCTCTTACCCAATGAGTTACTGCCTCCTACTTCCGCAAGCCTAAGGGCAAACCCCTTAGGGCAAGTGGCAATCCCTTCGTGTAAAAACTAGTAACCTGTGTAATCCGGTTTAAGAGTTTACCGGGATTAATGCTAGCATACGAGACGCTCATAGCCGAGTGCGCTCATTGTTCGGTAAACGATCGGTGGGTAAAGCAACTTTAGGCGCGGTCAGTCACTAAATGGGTGATCGCGTAGTGGTATTACAACCGAGCGTCTCCGTGCTTCGGAGGGCACGTGAAAAGTCGGTCCCGGCTGTGATCAATTTGATGACAGTCGATAAGTCAAGTCAGAGGCCTATACGGGTGACCTGAACAACTCTGACACTGGGTTGGCCACTAACCACTCGATAAGAAGAGGAATGCTAGCATGAAGAAGAAGAAATATATTGGTTTTATAATTAATTTATGTAATGGTCAGGTAAGAGCGAGTTCGCCCGCCGCTACCTGAGCAAGGCGTGCGGGCTGGAGGCGGGCGCGGGCTGCGTGTGGCTCGCCTACGGGCACAGCTTCGCCGCGGACAACGAGCACGACCAGGCCATGGCGGCCTACTTCAAGGTGCTCAGGGCTGCCACGTAACCCGTCCCCGGGGAGGGGGAGTAGTAGTGTTCAAAACGTGAAAACTAGAGGGAGAGTGGGGTTTTAGCTACAGCTCACTGTGAGCGGGTGAAGCAGTCAATTTTTTTTTATAAATACATCACGTAGCATGGGTACGTTTCCTTACCGACATTCACTTTCGCGAGCACGCCCGTGCTTGGTCGGTGGTTAATAACGACTTATTATTTTCTTGACACGATTAGTGTCCAGGATAAAGGTAGAATTTATTTTGTCAGAGGGGACAAATGCGCAGGAGGCTCACCTGATGTTAAGTGATCACCGCCGCCTATGAACATCCGCAACACCAGAGGGCATGCAGGTGCGTTGCCGACCTTTTTTTGTTTCAAATGGTTTCGAGTTTTCGATGTCAGTTATATGCTGACTGACCTAGAAACGCGGCTGACGAGCAGTCATTTCACGACTTTTTTCACCAACGTACATGCAGGTTCCCTCACGATGTTTTCTTTCACCGCTGAAAACGAGATAAATTTGAAACACAAATTAAGTACTTGAAAACTCAGATCTCCTTGCCTGGATTTGAACCCGCGACCTTGTCGATCCATTGGGCCATCTCGGCTCTTAATTTAAGTATAACGGAGTGTCACCCCCAGGCCAGCCAGCTGATGCCGGGCTGCTACCTGCCGCCGCTGTACGTGGGCGTGGAGTGCGCGCTGCTCAACAACGCGAGCATGTGCGAGCGGTTCATGGCGCGCGCGGCCGCCTTGCACGGCGGCGCAGAGGTAATTAGACGACGTCGTGGCGCAGCGGTAACGAACCTGCCTTAGACGCCACAGGTCGCGGGTTCGATTCCCGCTCGGGGTATAACATGTTTGTATTGACCATGCAAGCATGTTTTCCGGTCTGTGTGTATTTGTTCTTGTCCTTGTATGTGTTTCCGGGCCCCCGACACGGGATATCACTATCCTAATGATGGCCGTTGAGTGTGCAGCGTTTATTTAAAAAAAAAATCTACATCGCCGACCTCCATAACAACGGGTAAAATGACATCATGATCTCAGGCCTTACAGCTCAGGGTGGACCTTGATCTGGTCCAGTACGTTTCTCCAGCCTCAGACATCAATCCTGTTCAACGGCATCCAACCATCGAAACACACGGTCACGGCATGCTAATCTCGTTCATTGTAACAAAATGTCCCGCCCATCTTAGGCGACCAATTTTCATCGTTTTTATAATGTTGAGCTTTTTGTAGAGTCCGTTTAAATCGTTAAAGCAGGTCCTCCATAGGTGGTCTTGCACAGCAACGAAACTTCGCCGAAGAATTTTATGTTCGAACACAAGTAAACGGTTTTCATCTTTTTTGCTGATGGTAAAATAATAGAAAGCGTTTAAAATGTAAGCGCCGCCATCTAACTCTAGGAGTTAAATACTATACTAATTTCATTGGTCAAAATCTTTGACGCGTCGTTCTAGTTTTAGTCACTTCATTGGTGGCGCTAGTTTATCCTCAATCTATATTTTTCTCTATATCTATGGTCTTATTGTTACAGTAAAAAATATAAATGCTAAATATAATGGTGCTAATTAAGACTACCTAATCTGTAGTGGAAGCTTCAGACACGCATACAAACACGACCAGATCGGAACATATGTATAGCTATGATCAATACAAACATTTGGCTCCAATGGTAATCGAATCGTCTACCACAGGTGGTGGCAGGTGGTTTTACCGTGCAAAAATAAGACTTAAATTTTAGATTGAGGATACTTACTTAATGTTATATTTTTATCTAATTAAGTTACATACAAGTAGTAGTGAGACCAGCGCCTTCATTCGTGTCAATTTAGTTTTATGGGAATTCCTCTGGAATTTAACTTATATCAATTCAGGAATTCTTATTTTAGTTGATTCGCTATTTGCATTATTCTGTTTTAAATGCTTATATATGTTATACTTTATATAACACGTTACTGTAGTAAATAGTCGCGGATACACTACTCAAGGATGCGTAAGAATTCTTATGGATGCTGAAGCGTGCTTAGGCATACAATACTGAGTTGCTGCTTAGTCTTCTAAACCATCTAGCTAAATGCCGGTCGATACTGATAAATATAATTCAGGCCTTAGTCTGCCATCGCAGTTCGTTTAGTATTGTCGCGTGTAGCAGTGAGAGACGTGTGTGCGCAGGAGGAGGAGGAGGAGGCGGCGGCGCGCGGTGGGTGGGAGCGGCTGGCGCGCGGCGCGCGCTCGGCGCACGTGGCGCACGAGGCGGGCGCGGCGGCCTTCGCGGCCGGCAAGCACGACGCGGCGCGCGCGCTGTGGCTGCGCGCGCTCGCCGCCGCCGGCCCGCCCGACAAGGTGCGTAACACACATTACATAACACACGCTATGATCGGGAATCGAACCCGTGATTGTCGCTCATAGGAAATTCACTACTAAAAGTTCATTTAAAATATGGCGCGTGCGTAGACTACAAACAATGCCCAAGACTCGTTTCTTCAGAAATTCTATATCAAAGCAATGGAACGAAGTAAGTGACACATTAACTTCCTTCGATTACGTTGCAAACTTGTAGGCTTGTCTATAATACAAATGGGCTCGTCACATGAAATGCAACAATACCTATTGATACTGTTACTTTACGCAGAATTACTGTAAGAGCGTAATGCTTGTGTGGTCCAGCTGACCCATTTGTGCTGGGAACTAGTTATACAAGTATCGCCTTATATAAAACACATTCGACTGCCGTCGTCAGCTGCAGCCGTGCTGGGCGGCGACGCTGGACGCGCTGGGGCACGCGAGCCGCGCGCTGCGCCGGCCGGCGGAGGCGCTGCGCTGGCACGAGCGCGCGCTGGCGCTGCGGCCGGCGCGCGCCGCCTCGCTGGCCGCCAAGGGGCTGTGCCTGGCGCTGCTCGGGCGCGAGGCGGACGCGGCGGACGCGCTGCACGCGGCGCTGGCGCGCGACCCCGACCACGTGGTGGCGCTGGCGCTGCTCGACGCCATCGTCGACCGCCTCGACGCCGCGCTCACCGGTGAGCGGCTCTCTCGCCATCCGGCCATGGGCGGTTGTGGTTGTACGTCCAAGGTGGCCGCCGCTACGATGACAGATAACATTCCCTTGCAACCGCCTCAATATGGGTATCAAATTATAAAGCTTCGCTAGTAGAGTACGGTGAACAATAAAAAAAAATCTAACTCAGGATACAAGCTGCCAGAAAATGGCGAATATAGTTTTTCATTACAGGCAAATTTTATGACAATGACAAAAATGATTAGAAATTTAGTGGAACTTTTCTATTATTGAATATTTACAATAAGTGACAGTTCACTTAGTAATAAGTAACCCTTAACTTTCTCGACAGAGGAGGAGATCCCCCAGTTCCCGTTCCCGGCAGTGACGCTAGCGCCGCCTCCCGAGCGGCCAGACTTCCTCGACAACACCGACCGGGACACTATGTCCGATATGAGCATGAGCTTCGACTGAACATACAGACAACACACATTACATCTCTTGTAATCCATTTGTAACAGTTTCTACGGTTTACGAATTGAATAGCAATTACGAAAATCGAACTTATTACTATCGAAATAAATCACTATTGTAAGCGTCAAGAGCATGTTTATTCCCTGTACTGTTGTAATAGAGAGAATTAAAATTTAGGTATTTAATGCTAAGCTTGTACAGTGTACATTCTAAAATGAAATAAAAATTGATTTTATTCCATATTTAAGCTTTTTATTTCACCCAACTTAATAAACGTTGACGACGTTGTGGCGCAGCGGTAGCGAACCTGCCTTAAACGCCACAGGTCGCGGGTTCGATTCCCGCTCGGAGCATAATATGTTTGTATTGACCATGCAAGCATATTTTCCGGTCTGGGTGTATTTGTCCTTGTCATTGTGAATGTTTCCGGACCCCGACACAGGATATTACTATCCTAATGGGGGCCGTTGAGTGTGTAGCGTTTAGCGTTTAAAGAATGAATTGATTCATTAAAGTTACTAAGACCACGCTGTCCGTCAGTCTGCTAACGGGCTAAATATCTCAGGAACCAGACAAACCTATTTATTATAGATGAAATTTTCACAGAATGTTTATTGCAGCAGCCGCTAACAAACAACAAATACTATAAAAATAAAGGAGTTCCCGATACAAGAAACTATATTCTACTGAAGTTCTGTGTCCGACAAGCAAGTGACCGGTTTTGTAGGATATACACAACCAACACACAAGTTACTATTTTTTTATTTTATTTTTTTGTTATTAAAAAGACTACTAAACTCGTAGGAAGGAATGTAGTGGAATAATTTATTGAACAAGTACAAAGTATACTGGTATATATACAAAAATATTAAGAAGTAATTAGCCAATAGAAAATCAGTAAACAAAATCAAATATAATTACAAAATTAAATTCTAATAAAAATGGCTACTTTAAGGACGCGTTTGCAAAATAGATAGGTAGCGAATCGCACCACTACATTCACACGAAACGATCACACAAGCGCACGACTGTGATCGGCGGGAATAATGAACGGTAAACTAATTTTGAGACTTTAAATGTTTAATTTTTTGTGGGTATATTTTATACGTTGTAATGGTAGTAAGTAATAAATAGTCATATTTGTTTTGTATACTTTGTGTACATAAATATTGTAAAACTATTTTTTTTCCTTATTTGTATTATTTTTATTTAAAGGTTATTTATAGGTAATAAAAATGTTTTATATGAATATTTTTTTTATAGTCGTCAATAAAAAAATATTAATAAGATACTACCCCTGAGCATGATGGAGTTACCTGATGATGTTTTTAGACGACTGCTACTGTAACTGCAAGATGAGTAGGGCTATGTGTGCCGTGCTTGTGATCGTTTAGGAAGTTACAATGAGACCTTACCATCCGAATTATTGCAGTGATCTGAAGGTCTACTTCGATGACTGATACAGGATCTGCAGCATGAGTAGGGTTATGTGTGCCGTGTTTGAATCTATTTGTTAGGGTACGGTGAGACCTTACGTCCGAACTTGTTGGGAGTGATCTGAAGGTCTACTTCGACGACTGCTACAGGATCTGCAGTATGAGAAGGGTTATGTGTGCCGTGCTTGGGCTCTATTTGTTAGGTACGGTGAGACCTTACGTCCGAACTTGTTCGAGTGATCTGAAGGTCTACTTCGATGACTGCTACAGGATCTGCAGTATGAGTAGGGTTATGTGTGCCGTGTTTGGGCTCTATTTGTTAGGTACAGTGAGAACTTGCGTCCGAACTTGTTGGAGTGATCTGAAGGTCTACTTTGATGACTGCTACAGGATCTGCTGTATGAGTAGGGTTATGTGTACCGTGTTTGGGCTCTATTTGTTAGGTACAGTGAGACCTTACGTCCGAACTTGTTGGAGTGATCTGAAGGTTCATTTTGATGACCTGATACAGGATCTGCAGCATGAGTAGGGTTATGTGTACCGTGTTTGGGCTCTATTTGTTGGGTACGGTGAGACCTTACCTCCGAACTTGTTCGAGTGATCTGAAGGTCTACTTCGATGACTGCTGCTGGGATCTGCAGTATGAGCAGGGTTTTGTGTACCGTGTTTGGGCTCTATTTGTTAGGTACGGTGAGACCTTACGTCCGAACTTGTTGGAGTGATCTGAAGGTCTACTTCGATGACTCCAACAAGTTCGGACGTTAGATCTCACCGTACCTAACAAATGAGCCCAAACACGGTGCCTATAACCCTACTCATGCTGCAGATCCTGTAGCAGTCATCGAAGTAGACCTTCAGATCACTCCAACAAGTTCGGACGTTAGATCTCACCGTACCTAACAAATAGAGCCCAAACACGGCACACATAACCCTACTCGTGCTGCAGATCCTGTATCGGTCATCGAAGTAGACCTTCAGATCACTCCAACCAGTTCGGACGTAAGGTCTCACCATACCTAACAAATATAGCCCAAACACGGCACACATAACCCTACTCGTGCTGCAAATCTGTATCAGCCATCGGAGTACACCTTCAGGTCACTCCAACAAGTTCGGACGTAAGGTCTCACCGTACCTAACAAATAGAGCCCAAACACGGTACATATAACCCTACTCATGCTGCAGATCCTGTAGCAGTCATCGAAGTAGACCTTCAGATCACTCCAACAAGTTCGGACGTAGATCTCCACCGTACCTAACAAATAGAGCTCAAACACGGCACACATAACCCTACTCGTAATGGTGCAGATCCTGTAAGCAGTCATCGAAGTAGACCTTCAGATCACTCCTAACAAGTTCGGACGTCTCACCGTCACCTAACAAATAGAGCCCAAACATCGGCACACATAACCCTACTCGTGCTGCAGATCCTGTATCAGCCATCGGAGTACACCTTCAGGTCACTCCAACAAGTTCGGAGGTAAGGTCTCACCGTACCTAACAAATAGAGCCCAAACACGGCACACATAACCCTACTCATGGTGCAGATCCTGTAGCAGTCATCGAAGTAGACCTTCAGATCACTCCAACAAGTTCGGACGTTAGATCTCACCGTACCCCTAACAATAGAGCCCAAACACGGCACACATAACCCTACTCATGCTGCAGATCCCTGTAGCAGTCATCGAAGTAGACCTTCAGATCACTACAACAAGTTCGGACGTAAGGTCTCACCGTACCTAACAAATAGAGCCCAAACACGGCACACATAACCCTACTCGTGCTGCAGATCCTGTATCAGTCATCGAAGTAGACCTTCAGATCACTCCAACCAGTTCGGACGTAAGGTCTCACCATACCTAACAAATAGAGCCCAAACACGGCACACATAACCCTACTCGTGCTGCAGATCCTGTATCAGCCATCGGAGTACACCTTCAGGTCACTCCAACAAGTTCGGAGGTAAGGTCTCACCGTACCTAACAAATAGAGCCCAAACACGGCACACATAACCCTACTCATGGTGCAGATCCTGTAGCAGTCATCGAAGTAGACCTTCAGATCACTCCAACAAGTTCGGACGTAAGGTCTCACCGTACCTAACAAATAGAGCCCAAACACGGCACACATAACCCTACTCGTGCTGCAGATCCTGTATCAGTCATCGGAGTACACCTTCAGGTTACTCCAACAAGTTCAGTGTAAAGGTCTCATAGTAACGAGCCCAAACACGGCAAAAAAACTACAATCATCCGAGACTTCCACTAGCAGTCAGGGATGTATACCTTAAGGTCTGAGCAATAAGTATAAGACGAATTAGAATTTTTAATCTCTAAAAAAAGAAAATATTTATCAAATTATCCTTAAAATAAAGTATCAAGAGTTGTAGTTATAGTCAATTTTTCTATATAATATTATATTTTAGCGATCTTATTTAATATAACCTCCTGCTTACAAGCGACATAGCGTCCACTCACGAAGGCGTCTCAGCGCCGACTAATATTTTACTAGAAAATTTTTAACAATAAATCATGGCAGTCATCAAACAAAATAGGCCTTAATGCAACAGCTTAAGGTACAACTTAGAAGCAAAATACGTGAAAAAGATACATTTGATATTTATTTTTTCTGAGCTAATGTGTCGTATTATTATAAATATCTCTTCCTAGGGTTTGAGTTGAACATGTCTTACTATTAGAGGTATTTTTTTAAAATTGATATCACGTAAGAAATAGTTTAAAAGGCTACCTAAACTCAGCTCGATATCGTTAATTTGGTGTGAAGAGGCTCCGGAAAATCGGTTTTACTATAAAAAATAATAAGAAAATTTCATATTTTTACAGCGTTATTAAAGATAAAGGCCTAATCTATTCATAGTAATTAAAAGTTCCATTTAATTTACTTTGATTTTGTCGGAAATTAGATCGAAATACATCTATTTTTCGTCAAATACGTAAACGCGCCCTTAATACGCAGGCCTCATAGGTGGCGGCCTGCGCCCCGCACTCCGGTTGCCTGAGGCGGGAGAGACGCGCGGGACGAACGTGCACGATTTATATATCCAGACCGCTGCGAGCCAGAACCAGAAAGAGAAACAGATGCATCAGATTTAGAAGTGAGAGAGAATGAGACAAGTGTGTTATTGGCGCCTTCATATTAGCCGCAAAATATCGCGCCGCGAAAACGCTTCCTTTATCGGTGAAAACGTATGCGGTTTGCTCCAGAGTTCAATGGGTCTGCTCCCGGCTCCGTTCGCGTCGGCAAACCGGCTTTAAGCTCTAACAAAAACTACGTGCGTACCGTCTAGTCGAGCAATTAACAGACGTTAAAAAGCAAAAAAGTGCTATATTGTATGGAACAAATCTACGGTCACCGCCAAAGTAAACTTCTGCGAGTTTCTTTCAAAACAAGAGTTCCAATGACGGAATTAAATTATTCATGCAGCATAGGTGAAGTGGCAGAATTAATTTTAATGAAGTCTTAGTCGAGCGCTACCACGAGTAGAAGGTAGCCTTACATGAATTGAAGTGAAAATAAAACGATTGAGCATAATGAATATAATTTATTTGCAACAGTATTTATATTGTTACTGTACATTCTAAAATCAATTAAGCTATTTCAAGATAAAATCAGCATAATTTATGTTGACCTAAAATTCCATAAAAATCACACGTACAATTTAAAAGCCTTTTTAAAAGTTCCTTTAAAAGTTCAACACTATATAGGCACATTAAAATCTTGATAAAATTTTTTAACTTTAGGCACAGGGTTACTAAGTCTACAAATTTAGCCTATTACAATTTAGCTTCGCGATATTTTATACAAAGGCATAACGAAAAAATATTACAATTAATCAGTACAAGAAATCGTCAAGCAAAATCTTTCACGTTTCTCATTAATATAAAAATAATCAACAAACGATTAGGATTTAAATAATCAATATAAAACATCGTAATTGATAAAGCGACGAAGCGCCCAACTTAATAGCGGCTCGGCGCGTGCTGGCGGCGCGCGCGCAGGCTAGCGCGGCCGCGGCCACTCCGCGCCCTCCTCGCCCGGCGCCTTGGAGCCGCTCGCCGGGGACTGTGGCACTGGAATTGTTACATTTTCAGATTCTAAATACAGACTTTCACGAATTCGGTAATCTTAGCAATATACATTGCAACAAAGAGCCTGACACGGCAGATTTTTTCATGAGAGAAATGATACTTAAAATTTAACTGGTGCGGTGTGTCTAGTATGCCGCAGCACATTGTTGAAATTTTATGTTTTTTTACATAAATAATCCCCTGCCGTGCTCGCATGAGCAATGAGCGCATCTAAAATGTTCTTTGTGTGCAATGTAAATGGACATAAAAAATTTGCATTTGTTACCATCATTAGGAATATTGAAGCCTCCGTTATAGAGGCCTCCGTCACTGGAGGAAGATTGAGGGGGCGCATTGCTCCCGTTTCCCAGAGAGGCCTGTTGCGGAGGCACCTGCGGACTTTTCGAATTTCGCATGAGGGGCTTGTGATTCTCCGTAGCGTGTTGCCAGGCCCAGCATGAGCGACAGAAATATCTAGAGAAAAAGATATTTATAATAATCTAGTCTCCGGTTGAAATGATAAGATTAGATTTATAGTTGGACATACCTAAAGCAGACAGGCTCTCGGCAAAAATATGGCCCTTGCTGGAGATTACACACTGAACACATAGAATCTTCCAAATAAGGGTCGACTTGCACCTAAACAAAAACATGTAGTAAATGAAACAAAATCAAAATTAGACAACTGTGGATAAATTTCGTTTTTAAGAATAAATAGTGGATACCTTTTTAGTAAATTTGTCTGTGCAGATCTCCACATAGGCGGCGGAGATGGCGCGCACGTACGAGCGCACGTTGTTGAAAGTGACGCGACCCGAACCTATCGGGTACTTGTTTTTGTCAGTGTCGATACCTGAATATTATTGAACGAAGTTTTAATTAATCCAATTGATGTAGTTTTAAGGACAGTAAATTTAGAAATGTTAACCTAGTAATCGAGAGGATATTAAATTAAATCCCCAAGCTTTTAGTTGAAAATTCACTGGACAAAGAATTAAATAGCTACCGGCATAGACTACACCGGAGAAGAGGTCGTTCATGATCGTGGCGAGCGCGGAGGCGGACAGCATGCCGTGCAGCGCGCCCACGAACACCGTGCGCGCCGGCTCCAGGCGCACGGAGCCGCCGCCCGCGCCGCCCGCGCACACCCAGTTGGAGTCCGCCACCGCCCACGGGATCACTTGCACCTGCACACATACGGATATCCCTGCTAGTATTTGGTTACACAGAATCGTAGACATAGAATTAAGTACATCGTACAGATCGATGTAGTGCAAAGTATTGTTATACTTACCTCTTTAGTGCGCATGTTCCTGGAGGCGACGCGGTAGTACCAGTCCTGCCCGTCGAAGCGCGCGGCCGCCAGCAGCGCGCGCACGCGGCGCTCGCTCTCCAGCGTCACGTAGGCGAACCCGCGCGGCGCCGGCTCGCCGCCCGCGCCCCGTCTCGGCCACTCGACACTGCTCAAACAATGAGAGTTTAGCTAGTTTTACTATCGCCTTATTAGATTTGTCAGTTTAGTAGTGAAGAATACTACCTAGAGAATTGACCAAAAGAGATTTACGAACAGATATTTTTTAGTCAGTAACGCGTGGTCATAAGTCTGCTAAGTAAATTTTACCGATTGGTATATTATATTAAAAAGACTCACCGCACTGGTTGGAAATGCCGGAGCGAATGCATAAGCGCCTGCTCAGTGATATCCCAGGGCAAGCCGCCCATGAAAAACTTGGGGGAGATCCCGCCGCTGGGATCGAAGCAACGTGGCGGCAGAGCGCCGCTCCAGCTCAACGCGTCGCCACCATTCCTGCCCGCGGATACTACGCCACCTTGAACGAAAAAGTACAATAAATATTAGACGAAACGATTATTTCAGTAAATCCTTGATGAAATCATGATTTTCATTCCAGTAAATATGTCATCTGAAGTATAGTTACTTACAAAAAGATGCGCGTCGTGGTATTACACGCGACTCTTCACGCGATTGTGCGCGGGCACCTTCGGGCGGCCACGGCGTATCAACCTAATAGAACATTTCAGCAATTACACATCTTAATATCAAGAGCTAATGAAGATAATTATATACATAATTGTAAATGTAACGCTACTTACCGATTCCAGACCGTCAGAGCCGAGGCGTATTTGGCAAGAATTTGAACGATTCGCTGACGGGGGAATCGCCAGGGCCTTCTGAAACATTTACCTTAGTAGACCGTCAAGTAAAATAAATTAAAAACTATTTCCAGATAAAAATAGTGAAGTAATATTAATTATTATAAAAGTAATTCTCCGTATGAAATCCAAAGATCTAAATTTACTAAGCTAAGTAAAAATTTAAATAATCCGAATGAAGTCATGAAGTCACAAGAATATAAGAAAACTAAATCTTACTAAGGAAGCTACAAGGTCAGTTATCCCCTGACCGGAGAAATCGTCCCAGCCGCCCGGGCGCGCACTCTCACTGCAACAATGAAACAGTTTTAGTACTAATTACCTTGTAATGCAACACGCGACGCTACTCTTTACTCTTAGTTGGATTATAAATGACTAATGGCTTGGATAAATTAAGATTTTTTTGACCAAACCTGTGACTGGCGAAAGCTGTGGGATGTCTTGATGGGAAGCACGCCGATGGCACTAATGTCCGTGGCGTCTGAGCTGCTTCGGGGCTACTAGGATTCTCCCAGCGCCATTCATTATCACCTCCCTAGGGCAAAAAATATATTTCCATTTATCTATGAATCATTTAGGCGCTACAATGAAATTAGGTTTGTTAAGAAAATATTACACATCATTCCGAGCAAAGCAAGAAAGTATAATATGGTAATCCAAATAGTCTAGACTGACGTCATGTATAACGCTTCTTTTTCACTGAATTAAGCTAAGCTATGATTTTTTTTGAAATACTCCTAATTATTATAATTTGTTAGTAAAATATTAATAAAAAATTATATTTTTTATACTAAAAAAGTGAAATTAATCTGAATCTGCCACTAACAAATTTTGCATTATCAAGCAAGCGATCCAATCTCGTCGCGCGCTACCGATTAAGCCACAGTAACGCTGGCATGAGCCTACACAATATTAAATTTCCTTCTGCCAATGGCCAGTTCGCCAGACGTCTGCCAAATAAGCGATACAAAAGTTGCAACTTTACAAGGAGACTAACGATTAAGTTCTGGCACAAATACGTCGATAGAGAATGTTTACCCTTAACAGCGATTGACGCGTTTAACAGTATTCGACTATGAATATTCGTCTGGCAGAGCATCAATAATGAAACTGAAAGTTATCAATGAAGCAATGGGCCCAATTTCCGCTCTTCTAACTTGAATTTAATGATACGTTAGGTGATAATTACAAGAGCAACATTGTATTTTAGACAACTATAGATAGGTAATTTAAAAGTTTATAAGACTAGATAAAATTGATATATATAAATTATTAGAGTCTAGTGATCCCTCTCAGCGTAAGGGTTCATATATAAGGACAGTTATATTAGGGGGCTGGAGGTTATCGCGGACGTTTCAAAATATAAAGGTCATGCTAATTAAGTCTACTTGTCCCGAGTTTCCCGGCGGTATGTAGCGAAATTAGTAATAATTTGAAAATCGAAAATCAATATAGGAAATAGCGTGGGTGCTCAGAAGCGACAAATTATGTCGTTAGTTCAATTAAGAACCTACCTTCGCCCTGACGAACCGATTAACTAGCGGAAATGAACGACGGATTAGAAGTTATTTATATGGATCATACTGAAATCTTGAAAAACTTTCTTGCTAATTATATTTTATATAAAAGTACACTGCAAAACTATCAAACGAAGTACTTTTTGTGAGATACAAAAGATAAGTGAACTGCGGGAAAATCAATCGCAGAATCCTTAAATAGACAACGCGGACGTCGAAATCTGAATTTGGGTCATTAAGAGTGTATTTTCGAGTAATAGATTAATAACGGATTAATTGAATCTTTGTATATTAGATTTATTTTGATTTATGTTACTTACGAAAAGTATCAAATAAAAATATCACTAGCTTTGAATTAAGTAAACGTCCATGTCCAAAAATCAGTATCTACTATAAAACTTACAGCTAAGATTTAACGAAATCTAATTGGCGCCATAAAATTGCAAACATTTGATAAATCACTGAATATGAGCGTTCCGATCGTAAAAGCTATTAAAATGAGATTGTATTATAGCACTTTAAAGGAGCGCTGGAAATCTTAAGATGCAAGTGTAATGGGATAACATTGTTTAAACTTATTGATCAATTTATAACTATCCCGCGACAGTTTTACTTATTTCTGTATTTTTTATAGAATATAATTCCAAGCTTTTTATATAAACTTGGCATAGGATTTAAAATTGCAGCACATAACCAATAAATTTGAGAAGTTATCGTTGCGAAGGTCTGCGAATTTTTATTTTAAAAATACCCGCAGGACATTTTTATATTTAAGATCTACGATCTGTATGGCTTTTGTTAGTCTCGAAAAGAAATAGAAGTTGTAGTTGCAATGGATAGAAGTATTAAGAAATGCACAAATCCAGGGCTAATGCAAGTTGCCGGCTGGTCGCGGATGCATTATTTGGCACGGCGCGCCCATTAATAGGGGAGCTGGCAGCCGTCTCCCCAACATTAACTGGCATCAAAACGGATGTCGTACGGACATTATGAACGAACAATAAAACTGTCGAGTGCTTTGTACTCAAATATCGAGCCTTCAGGCTTTCAAATACAATAAGCAACTATTAGGCACCAACAGTGTAAGAATTTTAGTAATTATTGGCCATTCTGTAGCAGACAAAATATTTTTATTTTACGATTATACTAAGCGAAGAAGTCCCGTATTTATATTGGCGCCCAACGTGGGACAAAAATTAGCATTACGATATGTAGAATCTTAAGTCTTGTACGTGGGTACATGTGAAAACTATCCTAAAACTTCGGGATTACGCAAACGATATGTCCGTTACAACGTGAAAAGCAATTTCAGATAGTTATCTCGAAACCAATAGACGATGTAATGGGATTTGAAGTCGCAAAAAGCTACGGTATGCAGACATAGGAAATATACTGTATGTTAAGGGAGATTTGTTAAAGTTTAAAGATTTCATTCAACTTACATTACTTCTTGAAGTTCTCGGCGCTGCTGCTTCGGCGAGCAGAGAGTTATCCAAGCCTAAGAGTTCTGCCAGAGAGCGCCGGTTCTGACGCGAACCGCCGCCACCGCGACTGTTGTCCTATGATCAGAAAAAAAGATTAATACAGTATTCTATTTGTTAAGTATTATCACAATTTTTGAGGGTAGAATAAAATTTAATTTAAATAGCGGGTAGTTTAAATTTTTTTTTTAATGTTTGGGCATCATAAGGATTGATTAAACAAAATAAAATAAAAGCACGTTGAAGTTATAAGCAAGTTAAAATACTCTACACAACCTCTACTCGAAAAAACCAAATCTAATAGATACGAAAAAAACTCACCTGATGTAAAAGCGGCATGGATGCCGCCAAGTTTTCCAAAGTTTCTCGAAGTAAATCCGACAGTATTATCGCACAGACTTCTTGCCTCGTCGGTAGCACACAGTCAACTACCGGCGAGTCGAAGCGCAGCGAAGCACGAAGCCGTACCACCCCCACTCCTGCTACTACTTTGAGGGGATTTTATAAGCCACGCCCCCTTAAACAACTTTTAAAAATTTTAAAATTGTTTTATAGATTTTAAAATATAATTTCAAAATCATAATTTCTGTCATGATTTTAGAAGCCATAATTATATTCTATTAATTAATTTCGTTAATTAAATATATAAATAGAGAAATGAAAATGACTGTTCATTTCCCGCCTAGCGTATCTATTGGTTGACAGCTTTTGTAGAGAGCGCATGCGTGACAACTCAATTACTTTTAACTTCAGTATGTAAACAAAAATTTGTTTATTTTTAATATAAGTGACCAATTTTCCTAAATACAAAAAAATGGTTCTGATAAAATACATAAATTGATTGATTTTGTAGATTATATAGATTTTCAAAGGAAAATCAAATTTGGGATTTGTAAGGATGTTAAAATAATATACAAATACGCTGTTTATAAACAATGAAAGGTTTTTTAATTGTAATAGATAACCGTAGAAAGGATTTATGAAATCAAATAAAACTTCAATTTGTATACATTGTTTAGTATATTTTTAATCAACTTAAGAACAACATTCTATATTTATCTCTTATTACAATATGTAAAATATCCTGCCGAGAGGAAGTCGTTTCCCGGTTGACACCTTGCTTCCATTATAATCGTCGTTTACAGGGCATCTTTAGCTCTGAAAAATAATATGAAAATTAAAAATATTAATACTACTTTGTGTATTACTTACGAGACTTGAAGAGCTCCTTAATGTGTACCATTTGTGTTCATATAAAATCAGTTTATTTTTGTATTCGGGTTGCAGCAGCTTTATTCAAATCAAGGTTAATTTTAAATTGTACTAGTGATGGACACGACCAAAAACTAAATGAGACAGGATCGAACTTCAAACTCTTTGCATTACTGTGTTTCGGTTTAGGTCACTGTAGTTAGTGAAATTACTGGGCAATAGAGATACAACGTGAGTTGGGAGTAATGTCAACAGGTACAAGGGGGACTCACTCCTGCAGGCCGAAGAGCGGAGTGAGCAGCGTGCCGCGCGCGTCGGCCAGCGCGCGCGGGCGCGGCGCGCAGCCGCGCTCGTCCGCGTACACGTAGGGGAAGCGCAGCACCCAGTACGCGGACGCGCTCAGGCGCAGCGCGGGGGAGCCGGCCGGCTGCGGCACGAACACGGGCCCGCCGGGGACCGGCTGCACCTGCGCACGGGAACGAGCGGTCTCGGCTTCAACGATATTAGCTTCGAATTATGGTTTTGTTCTCGGAAAATTTGATAATATTATCTAGCGTTGAATGAAAGAGTAGAAAATAAGATACATTTCACTTCACTTTATTGCGTCCATGTTGACTTGCGTGAAGTTAGTCGAACTCGAAGCTAGATTATATATTTGTAAATATATCTCACTCTTAATCACAGTGAGATTTATAATTTTTAATTTAATCAACTTAAAAATATCTAAAAGCAAAAATCAAATACGACTACAAGAATTTTAATTTGTATCCATTTAACAAATCATTGTAATTAATATTGAATAAAAGTATAATATTTGAACGAATCGTCAGGTACCTTGGGGTCGAGCGTGACGTGCACGGGCGCCTTGGGCGTGACGACGTGCAGGCGCGTGAGCTGCGCCAGCACGTGCGCGCGGCACACGCACGCCGCGAACAGCGGCATGGCGCTGCTGGCCAGGCGCGCGCCCGCCGCGCTCGCCTCGCGGCTCCACGCGCCGCCGCCCACCACCGTGTCCGGCGACGACATCATGAACCTGCCGCCGTCACGTGGAGATAGGGACTTGTTTGTATTTGGATTCTAGCTTTTCCCCGACTGCCGAAGGAGGATAATGTTTTTCGAGCGTATGTATATATATTTCTTTGTGACGCTCCACAACCTTGACCTTCCTCCCTCTAGACCCCTAGATTCGTCTCAGTTGTGAGAGTGTCCGTGAGAAAAAAAATCCCTAATAAATATTGAAATTATTATAGCGCCCAATGATGATTGATGATGGTTTCGTATAGAACTTGACAATAAATAAGAGTAAATATTTTCGAAATATTACTTGCTTTTCGAGAATTCGTTGTTTAAAGTTGGATTTTTTCCATTCCAATTTTTATTTTCCTAATTCTTTTTATAAATTTTATACAGTCGGGTATTTGGTTCAATTAATTAATTCAATAAAGGTTTAAATTTTATGGTGCGGATTTGACAGAACGAACGAGTACTCAATACTATTATACATAATAATTATAGCACCTACGTACTATGTGTATAACAGAATACAAGACCTCTCTAAGACTAACCTGTGTCCCCTGGGACACTCGTACTCGAACCCAATGAAGATCTTAACGGTGAGCGCGTGCTGCTGCTGCTGCTGGTGCTGGTGCTGCGGGTGCGGCGCGCGGCGCGGGCGCGCGGGCCGCCAGTCGTCGAGGCGCACGGCGCAGTCCCACGGCAGCAGGTAGTTGGTGTGCGGCAGGAAGCCGGGCTGCAGGTGCTCGGGCAGGCCCGCGTTGTGCGAGTACAGCGAGGACGCGCCCAGGCACACCAGCGCCCAGCTGGGGAAGGCGGGCAGCAGCGCCGCCGGGCTGCCCGTGTGCAGCATGCCCGGCAGGTACTCCGTTGTCGACGGCTGGCGGCTTATCACCTTCTCTGCTCACGGGTAATTTATATCCATTAAAAACATAAACAATATCTCTTCATTTTCATCAGCATTTTGAATGATAAATAAGCTCACAACATACGAACTCAAGAGATCTAAGACTAGTGTCCTCTCAAAGGAAACATAATACTTATTCTACCTGGCCGATTACTTTATTACAATAGGAGCAAAAAATATAAGAAAAAGCTTAAGAGCATATGATGATAGACTCAAGTTTTTAGACTACACTTGTAGGATGGACATATGGCAGGAGTTGATTGGTACGTGGTTACGTGAGGGAGAAGTCTGTGTAGTTATTTTTTCCAAATTACATTTAAAATTGAGAAAAAAGCATAACGAACTTCTTTTCCGAAAGGGAATGCGGGAAGCGCAACCACACTTATAACTTTTTCTTTTTCATTCTTAAATCTTATGCCCCTTTAGACTCTATACAAAGAACAGGCACTGTTATACTCGCTGGTAACGGGACGAACGGGTACTCCTAACGTAACGGGACGAAGTTAGTCACACACAAACTTCATGCGGTAATTTTGCAAATTTATGTCAAACAAAGTAAATGTATTTTGTTATCATATCCTAGCTTCATCGTCCCTTAGATGCACCAGCGAGTAATATCCTCTTGACGTCCATCTCTTTCCTATAATGTTACCTACATTTACCTTCAAATAAAGAATGAATAGGCATCTTCCATGAACGCGCACTCCATCTTATTTTCACATGTGATTAGGCCGTACCATCACTTTGCATCAGGTGTAATAATAGTCAGGCCTAATTAAAAAAAAACTCACCCGTGTTGGTGCCCTGAACGGTGAGCACGTCGAGGCCGCCGTCGCTGCAGGGCGCGGGCTCCTCCTCCTCCTCCTCGCGCTCCGAGCCCGGCGACAGCTCGTCGGGCGGCGTCCACGCCGAGCGCGCCGACTGCGGGGAGGTGAGCGCGGCGGGGGACACGTCGTCGCTGTCTTTGCTCTCCGGCTCCTCCTGATCTTCGTCTGGCCCACTTTTCACTGATGCGGCCCTGATGTTTTTAATTATTACTTTTATTTTCACTATTTTTTTTTATCCTTGAATAGTATTTCTTAAAGTGGACGATAACGCCCCCCTTATGGAGAGCTGGAGAGGGCGGTAAAGGCCCCGAAAAGAATCTTCTTATATATAATAAGACTATGATTTTCTCAATTTTGCTTAATTTTATTTGGTCCTCTTTTACGTGCAATGAATAATCAGTCTTCGGTCCTCTTCTTTACGTGCAATGAATAATCAGTCTATTTCTATTAAACTAGTCTAACTAATATCTTTGTTAAAGCATTATAAAACTCAAATGAATAGTTAAATAATGGCGATTGTTTCAGTGAAGTGGTGGGGGCACTCTCTAGCTCACCGGAAGCTGGGCGTGGAGGGCTGGAACACGGGGAAGTCGACGGCCTGCAGCGTGTTGCACGCGCCGCACTCGTCGGCCGCGAGCGCGTAGAAGCCGTAGTTGGCGCGCTTGACGCTGTACGGGTCGTCGCGCGAGCACTTGCTGCGCCCGCAGTTGCACGCGCTCACGTAGCGCACGCCCGACGAGTGCTCCTTGCTGCTGTCGCTAGCGACAGGTTTATACGATATTGGCAATGCTTCTTCAAGTCACTACTAATACTACTATTGCCCCTTCAGATAAGCTCGTAGCTTGCGCTAACGGAGTGGAGCCAGCTCTTCTACCGTAGAGCTATTTAGGCTTAGATTGATATTATGACTTGTCCATAATGAAAGCGTTTTGTTTTAAGGAAATATTCATTAAATTAAAAAAATCTTATTTAAAACCGGTCAAGTGCGTGTCGGATTAGCTAAAGGTTTCGGTTCGAATTACAATAAATATATCAAGTTTCTTGTATGGGAGCCCTTTATTTTATTTTATTTTTAGTATTTGTTGTTGTTGTTGTTAGCGGCAACAAAAATATACATTCTTTGAAAATTTCAACTCTAATAAAACTCCAATTACGGTCCGTAAAATGCAGTCCGCTGACAGACGGACGCACAAAGGAGGGTATCATTCTGTCCGTAGTCTTAGATACGTTATTGAAAACGGCCGTTGGTAATACGGTTCCATTGGCATCTTTTGGGTATGGAACTCTAAAACTAGTACTTGTTGTAAAAATTGGATTACACAGTGCTGCAGTAGTTTTAGTATAGTTGAACCTGGCTATATTTAGTGTGAATAGACTGGCGCGCACACACACTATCGTAGTGTCCGTACTAGTCCGTTAAGTTCCATGCGTTTGAGCACCGGAGGCCATAAGCTGGTATGCGTGTGTGTATAGTTACTGCTGCGGGTGTATGCAGGGGTGCGCGGTGAGCGAGAGCGCCTCGCACAGGCGGCGCGCGCGCCACACGGCGTGGCACGCGGCGCGCAGGTGCGCCCGCGCCCCGCCCGCCAGCGGCCCGCGCGCCTGCGCCTCCGCCACGCCCAGCGCCACGCCCACCTGCGCCACACGCCCCGTTACTGGCACTAGAGCCGTGCAACTCGACCGGGGTACACTCTCACAGAAAATCAGCGGAAAATAATTAAATAACACTATCAGTACTGCTGCATTTCGTGCGTCGAGGAAGAGTGCTAGAGGCCCAATGTAGGGTCCCTCCGTATTGGAGGCTTGAATTGGCAACGCAAGTATCATACGCGTTAAAAGGTTGCGGTACCTGCTTACCATCAGACGAACCGTTTGCTTGTTCGCGAACCGTCATGACTTAAATAGATATATTACTTATTGTAGTCTATACAAGCTTCTGTCCTCGACTTCGTCTATGAATAAGTTGTTTCAATAGTGTTGTTATTGTATTTTAAGATAAATGAGCTACTACGCAACCAGCGTATGAAGTTAAAATACATGTACCAGATTTTAAGTTAGCCTTGTAAAACTATAACTGTGCAAAATAGCATGCGAAATTATTGAGCACTTTAAATTTTATTATGTTTAAATAACAATATTATTCTACAAATCTCTCCTAATTAATCCCTGTCAAACACAAAACTTGTCTTTACACGCATGTCAACGGCCTAGCAATAATTTCATTGCTTTTCATTCCCAACATTATTATAAGAATTTAATATACATATTATATATATTATAATAAATAATATTATAAGAATTTAATATACTATTTTACCTTTTAAAGATGAACAAGTGACTTTTATAATAACAGGAAACATGAGGTATTACGTGATTAGTCTAGTGTTTTATGTTGCCTATCAAATCTGAACAAAAGAATAGAATTCCTGTCAAAAATATAACTAAGCCAGTACCTTATGCGCGTGATGCTGACTTGAATAATGTGACGGTAAACCTTCAGCGTACGATGCTTGGGCGATTGGTAATACCTGAAAATAAAAAAAAACAAACAATCAATTCATGAAGAACAAATTAAATAATATAAAAATCATGTCAGAAGTGGGATTCGAACCCACGCCCACAGAAGTGGACTGCGACCTGAACGCAGCGCCTTAGACCGCTCGGCCATCCTGACAGTGAACAAAAGCACAAAATTATCGTACATTATCACTATTTTTAATAATAGCCTTTATAAAAAAAAATGTTTTATCGAGCCGATAGAAGTGAACCCTTGAAAGTTTGGAATATCTGCAGTTTTTATTTTTTAATTAATTATAGCATGAATTATTAAAATTTCATTAACTTAAATTGTTATTATTAATATAAGTTCAGTAACATTCAGAGTCCAATATGCACGCGCGTTGCCAATCTGACGTAGCACGTCACATGAAGCATTTCATGACGTCAGGTGATACGAATCCATACGATTATCCTGTTTCACTTCGAATAGAAGTAAAAATTGCAATACCATGAATGATGACTTTTTTAGACCAGGAATGAAGTAGAAGGAAGCCTCAAGTTTCGCCAAACAGGTAAATTATTTCAAAACTCAGAAATGTAATAATTAGGTACATTTTTATTTGTATACCTACATGAGCTTTCTGCGTTTTTGGGCAATTCGTAAACGAAAATCCTCTTAGTACATGGATTTATTTTATCAGCAAAGTTGTTTGTTTTTAGTTTCACACAAATTATTATTAGTCATTATCTAACCTATCTTATCCAACTACCCTCCCTCATCCCATTATATTATTATCATAATTAAATTTATGCTGTGGATACCTTAGCACATCTGGCTTGAGAGAAGCGCACGTCAGTGGCGAGCGCGTCGAAGAGGGCGCCCGTCGCCTCCTCCTCCGTCTTGGTCTTCAGGTAGAGCGGCGCGAGGGCCTGAGCTGCAGCTCGCCAGGAGGACGCGCTTGGTAGCTGGAAATAGACACGAGTTACATTAAATAACTGTTAAATAGTTTTTAAGTAAAATTAAAAAATATTGAAACCGTTTAAAATATAGATTACCACAAATACACCAATACCAGTTTTTAATTAATAAATAAACACTGCGTCATCATTAACTGTATACTATAAAAGGCTTCGTAAATTCAACAGCAACGCAACGAAACGAAGTTATTCACAAACTAATTTTAATCGATTATGTTGCAATCTTGTACATAATATACAACCTACACAATTAGCTCAACGGTTAAAGGCCGAGTCCGCTCCGTTAAGGCGAGAGTTGCGGGTTCGATACAAGCTTATTGGAAGGGTGATAGTAGTATTAGTAAAGACTTCAAAAAGCATTGATAATATTCTTTAAAAAAACACACTTAGATTGGAACACATGTCTGTATGATGAGCAGAAAGGTTTGTTCCGAGCGGGAATCGATCCCACAACCTGTGGCGCACTACGCTTTACTAACGTTACTTTACGTTACTTTACGTTTGCTACCGTTGCTCACAACGGTCCTCCATTGTAGGTAAGTAATAGTCAATTCCATTTGATAAAGGTCGTAGGGCGCAAGACCCAGATGTGATGTGGTATAGATATAATTACAATGTATATACAACTAGCGGCCCGCTCCGGCTTCACACGGGTATAAAATATATAGCCTATGTCATTCAGTGAAAAAATTATTAATATCGATCCAGTAGTTTTAATTTATTCATTACTGAACGTGGCCAGTACGCGTTAAATGTAATTATTTACGACATCACATTAGAAACCTCAAAAAATTTTTTCTCCACTATCATATAAACCTTCCTCTTCAATCACTCTATTATCTATTAAAAAAACCGCATCAAAATCCGTTGCGTAGTTTTAAAGATTTAAGCATACATAGGGACAGAGAAAGCGACTTTGTTTTATATTATGTAGTGATTATTCACCTCAAAATACGATGTGCTCATGGCATATTTGCCAACATTGTCATCAAAGCCCTCCGCGAAGGCCATGTCCAAGTGTCCTTGCAAGAATTGCCGGAAGGAGCTCCTCTGCGAGGGCGCCTCAGGGTCCGTACCGTTGCAGAGCCTCACCAGCCCGCGGATGAGGGAGCTGACGTCATTAGCGCAACCTCCATTACTTTCAGCGCTCATGTATACAAATTCTTCGTTTTTGGGTATAGCGAATAGGGATTTTGAGCTGCAAATTTTCAGTACAATTTTTAAATATTAGATTATGTAGTTTCTTTTAACTTTAAGATTTCACTAAGAATTTTGGGTTTCAATTACCACTTTTTTAACATTATGCTGTGGTTTTGTAATCCTGTAATGTGGAATCATATTTCGGCTATTCATTTTTTTTTGGATTTTAATTTTTAAATCAACAAAGATTCTCAAATATACAATAAGAATAAAATGTTATGTACATATTATTACACATTATGTATTATCTCATATGGCGTGTTTTCGACAAAGCGTTTTTATAATAAGGCTTATAAATAATTACAGTAAAAATCTAGGACCTCACCAAACATTTGTAATAATCCTCGATTTTCGCAAAATGAAATAGATTTGATCTTCTACAGCGTGTTCTAGCCTCTTTAGTGCAGTTGGTGCCTTCTTTAGGGGAGTCGGAGCACGACGGAAATGAAATAATAAACGTGGACAACATGGCCGCCCATGGGTTACCCATGCTCCACCTGCTTTGGAAGATTGTAAAGCAGCTGCAGTTTTTGATGAGAGTTCCGCCCTATAAAAAACAACAGAGATAATACACAGATACACAGATGACAAACAACAACATGACCTGCCTCATGAAAAGCAGTAACTATGTACCTATGATAACTAGCACCTCTCTCCTCACTCTAGCCAAATTTATGCTGTTAACAATGCCCTACTATTTTAATAAATGCAATAAATAGTACAAAATAGGAAGTTTAACTTGAACCAATCTTACTTTACACAGTCATGTTTGGCATTGTTTAGTGCATCTTATTGTCAATCTGTTTTAGTGCATGCTCAGGAACCTCCACCTGTATAAATACAAGCCTGTCTAGCCATAAGATACGGAGGGCAGACAACTTTATGAAAATAAATTTAGGCTCTTCAAACACTTGTGAATCAAATTATTATTGTCTTTAGATTATCTCAAAGGAATAAAAATGCTTCATGACTTGAAAGAGCCCAATCAGTTCTCAGTGGTAAGAGATAAGATGGCCATAAAATAGCTTATCATATAAAAAATTTAGCCTTTTCTTCGCCCGCTCAGTGACGCTGTCAAGACCAGTAGGGGTAGGGCCAACAGCAATACACATTCAGAAAAAAACAAGCCTTTACTACACTATATTAAAATAAAGATGGAAACACAGTGTATCACTAAATATAATTAATAAACATATTTTTAAACATACCTGTATCCATCGACGGCTTTAAAAAGCTGTAAATAGCCAAGATCAAACACAGAAGTTGGTGATGAAAGCACCACAATATGGCAAAGGTGAAAGATCAATGCAATGGCCTTGCATGATTCTATTGCCAGCTCTCCAGAAGCCACAAGCCAGTGTGCTGCATCGGCATCCTTCACTATACTCTTAGAATTCTCATCAAGTTTTGCAGCTAATGACACCAGCCTTGTCGTATCGAGATAAGTAACTGTGTGAAGGTAAAGAATGCTTTTTCTTTCATCCCAGTGGCATTCTATACCATTCTAAAATCGATAAAAAATCTTTTTTAAATTGTAAAGTATTTTAAATCATAAAATATTAGTAGCCTTTTGTATTCGAAAATTTCGATTCCAAATAAAAATTTATTGAATATTATGCTTCATGATCTAGTATAATTTTATTGCAATGTTGTAATTTAATTAATATTCTATATAAATAGACTGTTATTTACAAATGTAAGTAATATTGCTAATATCAACTGCAATAAAATACTTATTTTTAGTTATAAATAATACTTAGCAAAAAAATATATTGTCAAACTTTTTACAATGTTAATTAAACGAACATTATATGGTATTCACAGTTCCATAAATCTTTTTGCTACAACAAAAAAATAATCAATGATAATTACCAATTATATTTTTATAATTGAATACATTTTATATTTAAAAGATCGAAGTATCGTGTTTAACTAAGCAAGAACAAGATTTTCGGATACATTTTCTTATTTAATAACTTATTTCTTAAAATATAGTGTATACTTACTTCTTTACATTCAACATTTGGTAAGAGCGGTGTTGTTTTGTTGGGATACCGGTAAGGTGACTTTCCAATCACACCAACAACTACAATACGCTCCTTTTTGGAAAACTCAGGAATATCTTTAATGAAGAATGTTTTGGTCATTTTTTTAACATACTAAACACTTGATATAAAACAAATCATGAATATGTAAACTTCTTAATCAAGTTTTCAACGTATTTACAGCGTCTATTTACTGTATTTTTAAATATTTAATTATTTATTCAATAAAAATGACATTTGACAATAATTGTGAATTGACAAATTGACATTTGTATCATAACATTAAAAAAATGACAATTGTTGCTTATTTTTCTTATAGGGTTGGGCGACAACGAAAAAAATGGGAGCTCTAGTACAAAAGAAGTAGAATAAATTTGGTAAGTAAAAGGAGCCGCAGAATTTATCTGTAAAGAAAACCGTTTGGCATTCAATATGGCTTCGGATCCATATCACGATAACGAAGAATAATCGAAAATTTCTATTATCCTTAAAAAACCGACTATATTTGGGAGGAAAAAATGTCATCTATCTCTATATCATATTATGGCGTATTTCTACAGACCTAAATTACACATTGACATCACTACGTGTTATGACACTTAATAATTTGACATTTTGACAAATACGCTCAGCTGTGCGTTGGCTAACCTTTCGAAATCAAGGTCCGCAAGTTTAGCGTGGAGAATGGCGAAATGTAACATAAGTACCAGTTATCAAATAAAAATCTGCGTATTCACACGTGCTGTAGCAGCCGACAATATATCAAAGCTTGATAAGTTATCAGTAAATTATACATACAGTCTTTAGTTGTATAACTATGTCGTCACTGGTGGAGGATATTTGTGAATTGTTACATAGTTACAACGGACGCGACAAGGTAAACTATGCGGAAATATTACTGCCTCAATGTAAATTGTTTGATACTAGAAATACCAGTCAATAACCTGTTGTTCTATGGTATCTATATTTCATAATAAACTTTTAATTAAATTGGGAATTTCAAATTATAGTCCTGAATAACAATAATATATGATATAATTTTTATTATAATGCAATCATTGTGCATTTTGACTTCTCTTAGCTACAAATTTTAAAACATTATTTTTTAAACCATTGCTTAAGGTAACAGTAAGCTGTCCCCCCACAATACTAATTCAAATGATGCTGTTTATATAGTTATTAAATAATAATTTAATAGTTAAACTTTTACAATGATAGGAGTAATTTTTATTGGGAAGTTCTGACATGCCTATAGTTTAAATTTATTCAACAATCTCAATCATTACATTGAGACTATATGCCAAAAGATGATTAATTGATTGGGTTTCATGATGCTATGTATATCACTATTAATATTGTGTTTTTCAGGTTGTCCGTCTAGCATGCTATGCTTGCAAAGTATATGGTTGTGTACAAGGGGAGAAGGCATGGCAGGTGGCGGGCTCTCGGTTATCAAATGCAAGAATGATGCTGCGACTTTTTGATGATATACCCATGATTAGACATACATATAATTATGGATTAGGGAGACATGTAAGTCAATTTTAAATTAATAAGCCTTTTCAATGCTTCCTCAGTCTATAATGAATTTCACAATAATTGAGTACAATGGAGTTTTATCAAAAATTATTTCTTATCAGATTGTTATTACATTTTAAAACTATGTCTAATTTTATTTAATGACTTTGAACTTCATGATAATTTAATATCTATTGTAATTCAAAGTATTACTGTAATGCTAATTTTATTGTTGAATTTAAAATGTGATATTATATACAGCTATCACAAGTTTATGACAAGGCTATCCTAGAACAAAAGATATTTCATCTTCTTTCAGGAATCATCAAAAATAGCAGCACTGCTAGGAGTACTTGCTAACATGGTTGACCAAGCCTTTTTGCCAGTTGAAAAAGCTTGTTGGCTCCATGATGTAGGGATTATCAAGTTTTCACCAGTGACTGCAGATAGGCTTGAGATCTTGAGCACAGCCCTTTGGGCAGCAAGTTTATATATTTCACTAATTCAGTGAGTATTAACTATACATTATACATATATAAATTGTGTTATTTGCCTATGACTTATTTTTCTAAGTGAACTTATGTTATAGATCAAGTAAGATATATATTTTCCATAACCTTGCTAAATGCAATAGAAACTACCTATATTTACCTTTCTAATAATGTTAAATATGTGAGACTGAGTGAATGTATTTGTTACCTTGTCATCATTAAAAGACTGTTTGTAACTTTATAAATGAAATTGATATTATAGGTATATGTAGTATGTAGTTACTGTGGTCAGCATGTTTGTCCTTGTGGGTTTTCCTGCAGGTGGCAATTCCTCTAATGAAAATTGTAAAAACTAGTAATCTGTAAAAAAACATATATCTTTCCTTTCTATGAAACCTTCCTCAGTTTAATTATTTCAAACACTCAGGACCCTACTTATTTTTGTAAAGTAACGATTACTAGTACCTACACACAATTGGCATTCCCCATAAGGATATGTCCATATGGCTTATACAAATATCTGGCTCTAAGAGGAAACAAAAACCTGACCTGGCTATATAGGATATTCACTGCCATTACGAGCTACAATAATATAACTATCAATACATATTATAATGATGCACCAATAGACAGGATGATTCATTATGAAGATTGAGCTGTATGATTTGCTAAGGTTTTATGCAAATTGGTTATATAATATGACCATAATTGCTGAAAAACGTCGGAAATAGTTAGGGCGAATCCTTTGTCCACAGCAACATATAGCCCAATTTTTTAGTACAAATTAACATTATTTTTTAATAACAATTAATTTTCATTATTATTAGTATATGAGTAATTTAACAATTTACATACTACCATTTTTTCAGAACATTTCGATCAATGCGACACCTCTGGTGGAGTCGCGACTGCCTTAGTGCAGAAGATGCCTGCGAAGCCAGAAGAAATCTTGATAACAGATTGATGATCACAGGTGTTACCGTTGGAAAACTCTGCTTAGACATTACTCATGCCGTCAGCTGCCTGCCCTCTGGTTGTTTATGGGGTGAGAAAATCGGAGGAACAAAGGTAGCGGCTATTGCTACAGTCTCCTCAGTGATGGGTATAGGTTTATATTTCGCTAGAAAACGTTTACTAAAATAATATATTGTAATATTTTTACTATATTTTTCTAATATTATTAATTATATCTATATAAATATAAAACACAAAAATTGATTCTACCTATGTCCATTATAGACTTTGAATCCATTCAATTACGTAAATAAAAATGATAATGTTTTTATATTTATACTCTCGTTTCTAAACCATTATTCTGGTTATGTGTGAATGTTGAAACATTGTACTCCATACACCAGCGAAGGTTTACGCGACATTGCATAGCATGACTTACTAGGCAAACCATACCTGGTTAATAATAGCAAAATTTAAATTCTACTATAAATTCTATTATAATAATAGCAAAATTTAAATTCTATTGTAAGCACTAATACTTTACAATCCGTAAAAGAATATATCCATGTGGTTTTTAAATAGAATATGATTTTTGTCGTCATATCATAAACAAAGTACTTAAAATGAAATTAATTAGTGTAGTTTTCTATAATCAATGATTACTATAATAAAAAACCAAATTATTATAAGCGTATAAGGTCCATACATCTAATGTATTGAAACTCAGTACAAATTGATACAGCAAATATTGACTCTTAATAATATCTATGCAATGAGTAATTATCCGTCCATAAATTACGTGACACGAATTTCACGATTTTGTTCACCTCTCAAACTCAACTCAAACTCAAAATATTCTTTATTCAAATAGGCTTTTAAGCGCTTTTGAATCGTCAAATATACAGTCTGTTATGTCCGCCTAAGTGAAGCTACTGCCGATTCGGAAGGTAGATTCTGCAGAGAAGAAACGGCAAGAAACTCTACAGTTACTCTTTTCAAAAATAATCACATTACATTTGTCAAATGTACAATTAAGATATATATCCCGCATGAAACTCAACGTATATTAATTCCATGCCACATTATCTGCAATATATTCATTAACGGAATAATAAGCTTTATTTAGTAAACACCGCTTGATATAAGATTTAAATTTCATAAGTGGTAGATTCAAAATTGTCTGCGGAATTTTATTATAGAAGCGAACACCTTGCCCCAAAAAGACATACTCACTTTGTGAAGCCGAAAACTTGGTGTAACAAGTTTATCTTTTCTTCTTGTATTAAAGCAGTGTCTGTCACTGTTTGTGTCAAACAAATCAACATTTTTATGAATATAAAGGATATTGCTAAGGATATACTGCGAAGCAACCGTCAGTATGCCTGCCTTAGTAAACACATCCCGAAGAGAGTCTCTAGCTTGCAAATTATAAATCGCCCGAACAGCTCTTTTTTGAAGAATAAATACAGTCTCAATGTCTGTAGCATTACCCCAAAGTAATAGGCCATAAGACATAATACTGTGAAAATAACTGAAGTAAACTAATCGAGCAGCATCGATATCACTTAATTGTCTAACTTTCCTAACCGCGTAAGCAGCAGAGCTGAGTCTTCCTGCAAGGGATGTTAAATGAGAGTTCCACTGAAGTTTTGAATCAAGTGTTATTCCTAAAAATACTGTATTATCAATTATATCAAGATTTGTATTATTCATACTTAAAATAAAATCTTGTTTCTTAACATTTGGCATTGAAAAATTCTACACATTTTGTCTTCGCCGCATTCAAAACTAGGTTATTTACTGTAAACCATTGTTGTACAAGCGATAAAGAATTGTTTACATCGTCATAATTATGCTTATTCCTGTCAACCTTAAATATTAGGAAAGTATCATCAGCAAACAATACGATATCACATATACTGTTTACATAGAAAGGCAAATCATTAATGTAAATCAAAAATAGAAAAGGGCCTAGAATTGAACCTTGTGGAACGCCCATTTTAGTACAGATCCAGAAGACTTTATTCCATTAATTGATACCTGTTGTAATCTATTAGATAAGTATGAGGCAATGATTTTAAGAGCTTTATCAGTGACACCGTAATGGTTCAATTTATTTAAAAGCGTCTCGTGTACAACACAGTCAAAAGCCTTAGACAAGTCACAAAACTCACCAATCGCATTCTGTGACTTCTCCCAAGCGTCATAGACATGTTTTATGAGCGTCACTCCAGCATCCAATGTAGAGCGTCCTTTGCTAAAGCCATATTGTTGGTTGTGAAAAAGGCTATTTAAATTGAAATGAGATAGAAGTTGGTTAAGTAAAATTTTTTCAAATATTTTACTTAATGACGGGAAGTATGGAAATTGGCCTATAGTTACCGGGATTAGTTTTATCGCCATTTTTATAAAGTGGTAAAATTTTACTGCATTTCATAAGGTCAGGAAAACAGCCTGCATCTATACATTTATTAAATATAAAAGCTAAATATGGAGCAATGCTGTATATTATATTGTTTATTAAGTGAACTGAGATACCCCAAAGGTCATGAGTTTTTTTAATATTTAATGTTTTAAATGTTTTAATAATATCTATTGCATTAATACGTTCAAAGGAAAATTTTGCATGGCATTCAGAGACATTATTTTGTAATATTTTCAAGGCCTCAGAAGGAGTTGATCTTAAATTACAAGTTATCTGTGATGGTATTTTGGAGAAAAATAATTCAAATTCATTTGCTATTTCTAGTTCCGTATTCACAATAGCGTTATTTATATTTAATTCAATTGTCTCTTTTTGTTTTGTTCTTCCACATACACCATTGATAATGTCCCATGTTGCCTTAACCTTATTTTCTGACTTCATGATCTTATATTTAATAAATTTGGATTTAGCACAGACACACACTGCCTTAAAAACCCTTGAATATTTCTTAACATATTCCAAAAAACTTGAGCTCTGATTCCATTGCCTCATACTATATAATTCATATAATCTATTTCTGCTTTTATATATACCATCCGTTGCCCAATCAGAAAATTTTATTTTTATGTCCTTAAATGTACTTTTAATTTTAAAAGACTTTTCAAATTCATTTACAATTAATTTAAAAAAGGAAGTATAAAGAACATCTGGATCATGCACCGTCAAGTTTAACCCAGACAATCCTTGAGCCACAGTACCCTTAAAGCAACTGACCTTATTACTTGTTATAGGCCTATATATGATTTTTGTTTATTTTAATAATATTATCATTGATAATGAATTTGAGGCCACTATGATCTGAGCTTATATTATTAATTATTGACTTGTCGGACACCTGACAGTGACAAAAAACATTATCTATACATGTCGCGGACGTTTTTGTAATTCGAGTGGCTTCAGTGAATATGTTTGACAGATCAAAAGATTTGAATAAATTTATTAGCCTAACACCTATTGATGTCACTTGTAATAAGTCGACATTGAAGTCACCACAAACGATCACAGATTTATTACTCTTACAAGCCAGTTTGAGGGTATCTTCCATCACAGATTCGAATAATTTAAAGTCCCCAGAGGGGGAGCGGTATACGCTTATTATAATATAACGTTGAAGTTCCACGCAGGATAATTCAATAGTGCGCTCGATAGAGAGGGAAACAATATCAGATCTACATTTATTTACAATGTCATTTCTTACTAAAATTAGTGAGCCTCCACGAATAGAATTCACTCTTACGAACGAACTTGACAAACTGTAATTTTGAATACTAAGAGAGTCATCTTTTTTCAACCAATGCTCAGTCACACATAATATGTGCACATTAAAATGTTCAAGAAACAATTCTAGTTCACTCTACTCCTATGACGTCACATAACTTTTTTTTTAGAAATATTTAAATTGAAATTAATTAGCATTAACGAAATTAATTAACTACCTTTTTGGGTTTTTTCGCGTTTTAACAATTACCGTTTGAATATGTGATGTAACGAAACGTTGCACCCCTCCCACCCCTTCTACAACTTTGTTGACTCCACCTCTACTGTAGAAAGGTACAGTACACACGGATTAATTTAATTGCCCCACAATAATATTATCGTTCTTGACGACGTTGTGGCGCAGCGGTAGCGAACCTGCCTTAAACGCGACAGGTCGCGGGTTCGATTCCCGCTCGGACCATATTGTGTTTGAATTGATCATGCAAGCATATTTTCCGATCTGGGTGTATTTGTCATTGTCCTTGTATATGTTTCCGGACCCCCGACACAGGATATCATTGTCCTAATGGGGGCCGTTGAGTGTGCAGCGTTTATTTATTATTATTTATTAATAAGAATGGTCTTTACCAAATTATTGGTACTAGAATATATAAATTTATATAAAATAATATTTTTTTTCAACAATTGTTGAAAGTTTATAGGGTTGTTATCAAATTTTCAAGGGTAATTAAATGTAAGGGTATTATTAGGTACTCCGTTGGTTGTCTTGTGACAACAATCATTATGTCATAATAGTTTGACTTAATAAATATGTCTGTATATGAGGTATTCCTTAAGTAGGTGTAATAAATAACATTTGTATTTTTATAGATAAACTGAAATGTATTACTTCCACAAATTTTACATAAGGCTGTGTAAAATGACAATGTGTTTTTGTTTATACGATATTTTGTATAATAAACAATAAAATATAATATTTTTAATGACTTTTTTTTATTTATTAAATTGATTTACGATAAAACAGTAACTTTCAATGTTGAAGTGAAACTTATTTATTGGCGTTGGAAAAAATTTACCGTCACATTTTTCCGTTACACGCCATCTTATTCTTGTATCACGGTTGATTCGAAGAGTACTTTCTCAAACGGAGTAGGGATAGCATGTAATAATTCTATTACAATTAATGAAATGCTGTAATAATCTTAGTAGTAATAAGGTAAAATGAAATAATTTTTATTATTATTAAATTATTTTTTAATTATTATATTAATTATTTGTATTCATGTCTGATAATACAAGCCTTTTGTTAAACTTTATTTAACCAATTTCTTTAAAGTAGATCACTTTTCGAAAAATAAGGCCATAAAGAAGTTTCACTTCTTACTTGTGTACACTAGTACACGCACACATTGTTTATTTTTTTACTAGTAACGCCCTTGCCCCGCGTTATTGTAGTTGTTATGTTATTTAGTTAGTTAGTGAGTTATTTTACACACTTACTGAACAAATGTTGACCATCCTTTATTTAATTTTTATAAATGATATCTAAAATTTTTGTAAAACTTTCTAATGAAATTCATAATTAATTCGTGCAAGTAGTATTAATAAAATATAGTTAAAATAGTTTTTTTGTAAGCAGGTAATGTATGTTTTTAGTTACAAGTGATTATAGTGTGTGTAAAGCGTGTTAAAAATTACTTTATTTGAAGTAGATAACTATTAATTAATGCGCGTTTGATAATAATATAATTAGTTTTGCTACAGATATATTAAGAGAACGCTTTCACGAGTGCCATTTGCTTAATTTGTGGTTTTTTTATTTGTAGAAAATTTTAAAATATATAAAATAGATGTTTACGTCTCATATTTAAACTGAAATATAAATTTCCTAATTTGTAGTGTCTCATAAAATTATAGTAAAACATGATACTTACTAACCCATAATTAATAACTATAAGATGATATTTTACATAGCTTTGGTAGCCAAATATAAAATTCATACTTCAGATTAGTTATCATTACAATTATCTAATCTAAAACCAAATGATATGTTTTTGTCTCTTAAATATTTTGGTAGTTATGTTTATAAGAGAGTGACGAGAGCCTCGTAAAAGTTTTATATCACCCCGAATATATCAATAATGGAAGTGGTGGACGAAATCTGCGATTTATTACAGGCTCACGGCAATCGTGATAAAGTAAGTAAATAAATTTATATCACCTAATTTAACAGCAGTGATACTGTTATCTCATAATTACTTTTCCATTACTATACGGGAAATGTTTTCAAGACAATGTTCGCGATTTCGATACCAGCAAATCTTAGTTATTGTCGACACACTCTACCGTGGAGGGTCATAGCAATATTTCTTAGATAAATTATGATGTTGATTTTTAATTTGAACAGATAGTAGCCTTGACGAGCTACACCCTAAAATTATGGGGAGCAAGTTCTAAACGCCAGAACTTATTGACCGCATCCTCGCAGTTAGCAAGTGCACGGGCAGCCTTAAGGCTTTTCGATGATGCTGCCATACTTAAAGTTTGCTTTAAATACGGACTCGGAACACAGGTATGAAATACTATCTTCTAATATTTGTACATAGCAGAAACAACCAACAATTTGGTCAAAAACGAGTTATGGATGGCAAGTAGGACTTTTAAGTGAGATATTTCATTCAGCAAAAATATCCGTGAAAAAGATAAGAGAAGTTTAAATGTAGTGGTTTGGGAACTAGTCTCGACATGGCGGGGATAATTTTTTTTATTTAATATAGGTATCGATGTAATTTGTTTGAATCCCTTATAATGAATTAATTTTTACTGAAACAAGTCCATTAAAAAAGGTAATAGATTCAAACCTTTTAAGCATTATAAAATAATACATGTTTGAATTTTAAACGTCAATAATTCGAAAATTACTTTGTTATTACTTTTAATTTAATTTGGGTCTTGCTTATTCGTACTTCAATTTTTAAATAGCACCGGCCTTAGTTTAAAGCCAGTCAGCGAGAATTGCTATAAGTTCTTCTAAATTGTGCAGATAGTATATTACACGAAGTCATAACTTTAATCACAGAATATTTTTCTTAGGATGGTCCCTGGTGGGGAACCTTGGGCGTGACAAACAACCTGTTCACATTGGCATACCTGCAAGCAGAAAAACTAGTTTTCTTATTGGACACAGGGGTGCTAAAGCTGGATGAGGCAAACGTTTTTAAAATTAGGACTGCACATAAGCTGTTCTGGTCTTTGTACTCTTTTATCGCTCTAATAAGGTATGAAGCACATCTTGTTATAATCTTATTCAAAGTTAAGAATATTGTGCCTATTGTATCGCCATTATATACATATAATATATAGGCACAATATAGGCTATAGGCTTACAAGCCTATAGCTATCAACCCTAATTTCTATCTTTATCATTTTCTCTTCAAAAGATAAGATCATTCAATTATTAATATTATCATAGAGAGCATATCTGTAAAACTATATTCCTCTGATAGCTTCTGTCAGTTGATCTTATGTTATCTCAAGAAAAGGTTTTTTGTTATACACAAAGATTAATGATAACTTATCTTGGCAATATGTTTTCGGTGTTATAAAGCTCCCTCTTAAATATTCAACAATATTATAAGGAAAGAAAAAAATGTAATCAAATTATACACTTATAATATAAATTCATAATAATAAAGCGATAGAAGTCTAAGCAAAAAAATTGTACATTTTCACATTTTTTTATAGTACTTTGGATTAATAAGAATGAATTACATAATTTAATAAATCTTGAATACTTCCACAGATCAATCCGAGCATTACATATAACAGCTCAGAATCTGAAAGATCCGAATCGTACGAAATGCGCACCGGCAAGATTCACCCAGGCTTCCCTCACCAGTACCAAGTTACTACTGGATGTTATTCACGCAGTCAGCTGGCTGCCTAGAGGCTGGTTATGGGGCAGTTCCCTTCAAACCTCACACGCCGCTGGCGTTGCCACTCTCTCTGGTATATTGAGCTTGGTGATACATTATAATGGGAAAAGACTGATGTCGTGATGTCTTAGCCTAAGTTATGATGAAATTTTATGGAGTGAAACGTGATAATAACGTTTGGACCAAGTTTTTCCACTACTAAATTGTAGCTATAGTATAGTGTGAAGGTTCAAAGTAGTCTAAAAATAATTAATCCTAAGATCGACAATAGAAGGACGCGTAAACCTTTCTTTGTAAATATCTTATATTTACAGACGCACTTCTGTTATGAATTTATAATAGTACGGATAGGTATGCTATATGTTATTTTTGATTGTTACAAACTTGTTTTATTTTAATAATTTCTTGTAATATATTGTTAAGTACTTGTAAAAATTGTATAGCTAATGTATATTTAAATAATATCAGACATTTGGCCGAATAACCAATTTGTAAATTATTTTATTTTTATTTGGCTATAATATATTGTTTTAATATACTGGATACGCTAATAGCAACTTTAGATAAATAACTAATGATTTGCTACACTACGAGTATCTATACTTTCTAGCAACAAGGCGTTTTGTCGTCTAATATCGTATGTTATATTAAATCAATTTTGATGTTAAGATATAGGTTCTAACGTATCTAGCACCGTTTTTCGATTAGTACCTATCCATTTATTTAATTATTACCGATATAAGTTGAATTATTTGTCACAGGTTGATTGCATAGGATCTATATTTTTATGTCATGTGTATAATAAGAATTTTGCTTAATACTTTAAGAATAAAAAAAACTAAACGCAGCTTCTGATCGTAATTGGGTTAAGTTCTTTACCTTTTATCTTATCCTTGGATTAACGTATCGAACTACAACAAATATTTTACATAACATCGACATGAGATAGCGATGGCTCCATTGATTGATTGATTGTGATAAATACGTCTGTCTTGCGTTGTCATAGAGTTTACTATATATCGGTAAATAATGTAAGTAAATGAAACGATATAAGTCTTGATTATAGACATTTATTAGAATAATATATTAATCATTGTATATAATATACATTTATTTATAACTAAAGACAGTAATGTACACTATCAGTAATACATTAACATTTTTGGTAACATGTACCTCTACGAACACTTATATAGTTTAACAAAAATTGATAGACGTAAAATAATCATCATAATGTTTGGTTTTATTTTGAGCAATTATTTGTTCCTCAATATATATTATTTATGAATTATAAAAAAGGAGATATGTCATGCTCAGAACTGAGATTACTTCGTTTTCAAACTGACATGATGCTGGTTGTGAGTTAATAGCCCCGGGGCGTCCTGGCCTGGGCGTCCAGTGACGGGACCTTGGGGTTTCAGTGGGTATAGGGGCCAGGTCATATAAAGACCGTTGGACGGGCTTCGAGTCCCACACTTCCGATTAATTTCCGAAGCGATACGACTTGGGAACCTTCAAGAGTAGAGCCTATTCCTTTCTTAAAGGTCGGCAACGGACCTGTATGCCTTCCGGTTCATGGGCGGCGGTGATCACTTAACATCAGGTGAGGCCTCCTGCTCGTTTGCCCCCTCTGATATAAAAAAAAAACACTCCCCGCGCCACTTGCACCCGTCCCGACGCGGGGGTGTGTAACATCATTTCCCCAAGTAAAAAAAAATGGTTGTAAGTCAATATATTTTATACTACAAAAACCATTTGGTTTTTAAATTCGATTTAGTCAAGTACGACCCACTTTTCATTTATCTGAAAAGTTAAATAAAATGTGACTAAAACTATTACTAACATACATGGGCGTAGTTAAGAAGGGGCAGAGGAGAAGAGAAGGTGGTTACTTGCCCCCCACTTAGGCCAAATGCTGGGTACGCCCATGGTAAGGCTCTTCCACATAAACACGCACAGTGGACCGACGCGACGTCGTATCGGCAGTCTAAGGCATCGCGGACAGCTTATTAATAAATAACGTATACATAAATGAAGTAAAATAACTTACATAAATCTGAAATTGCCAAAAACTTGACCAATGCATAAAAAAATTCATATAAAGCAAGTTGTTCAAAATTTTCAAACGCGTTTTTCTCGAAATGACATTCGTGTGGGTTGACATGGTATTGCTTATTTGCGTCCATTTATTATTGAATATTCAAAGATGACAATTAGCGACATTGGGGTTGATCATTCAATAACCCTAGTCGAAAAGCATCCCGTACTAGGGGACAAAATATAAGACTAATTCAATGCTATAAGAAAACAACAGCATGAAAACATTTCCTCGTGCAACGACGCGACGTTGTAACGTGTTTATGTGTAAGAGCCCTAACATATATTTAAAAAGAGATCGACAACATACAATAATTTAATAACATTTAACATTCATAGATATTGAGGATACACTAGATCGCGCACCTATTTTGCTTAATTTGACAGACAGTGTTTAAAATTCTACATCTACCAATAGTCTAAATAATACTACGTACGAATGCGCTACACGAACCTTGAATTTGATTGGTGCAATCAGTCACACTGGTGGTAGGTCTTTTGTTGCAAGAGGCCGGCTAGGTAGGTACCACCGCAGTGTCCAATATTCTGCCGCCAAATAGTAGTGCTTAGGCACTACTGTGTTCCAGTTTGAAGGGCATTGTACGCTAGTGAAATTACTGGGCGAACGAGATTTAAGAACTAATATCTCGAGGTTGGCAACGCGTGAGTGGCACCTAGTAATGGTGCTGCAAGCGCTCATGGGCTGCGGCAGCCACTTACCATCAGGTGGGCCGTATGCTTGTTTGTAAAAAAAAAAAAAAAAAAAAAAAATTGGTCAAATTCTTATCCTGAATTTTACTCTTGCTTTCGTATATGTTTATGGTAGAGATTTTAAAATTGTCACAGAAGGTGTATTTCTTTCGCCACTACAACAAAAAAAAAAAGAAAAGTAAATCCATTCCCATACAAGATAGTTGATATTTTTATTCTACTCACTTGGCCGGTTTTTTAGTTTGAGCAAATTCTTAGATGGCACCAGTTCACTCCTCAATTTTCTAACAAATATGATGCACTATCTAGTGTCCTCTATATCTATGGAGGTGGGCGGAGCGTCGTTCAGTCGACGGCGAGGTCCAGCTCGTGCGCGAAGTAGTGCTCGTGCTCGGGGTGCAGGCGCGCCGCGAGCCGCGGCACGGCGCGCGCGGCCGGCTCGCGCGCCCAGCGCCGCGCGTCCTCGCCCAGGCGGCGCGCCGAGGAGTCGTACAGCGCCTCGAACGTGCGCACGCTCTCCTCCGCCCGCGCCGGGCCGCTCAGCCCCAGCCGGCACAGCAGCCGGTGTCTGAGCACAGAGCCCGGTGAACTTGCCACCGACGTGTCCCACACGCATCATTTTCGACGGAATACCGCCGATGTTTTAATTCGGTTAGTAATTTAAAGTTTACAAAAAAGCGACCCCGATTAAAACAAAAACAAACAAAATTGTCGCTGTAGTTTGGTTAAATTCGCCTAGATTCCGAGTAAACAATTTCTTTCTACTCTGCACAATAGCAAAACCAAAACGATAATTAAAATCACAACTCACTTTAACGTCGGACAGTTCCCGGAGGACTGCAGCGTGACGAGCTGCAGCAACGTGCGGCGCTGCTCGGCCCAGCGCAGCAGCAGCGCGCGCGCCGCCTGCACGCACTCGCGCCGCTCCTCGTCCTCCGGCCCGCCGCCCGCGGCGCCCGCCGCGTCGTCATCGGCGGCGGCGGCCTCGCTCGCCGGACTGGAAGAGTGTTGCCAGATGGCCCGAGACGCGACACATATCCATAAGGATATGATAACTTCATTCACAGAACTAGGAATTAAATCTTCGCATTACCTCCTATTTAATATTGCATAATGTAAGTTTCGTAAAGCTAAGCTAGCTCTAATGGTGCAACACCGATGTAAGTGAACGATAGGGGCGGGCATCGCGCAGCGCGGCGCATACTCACAAGTCAAAGTCGCTGGCGGTGTGCGCGGCTATGGCGCGCAGCGCCTGCGTGACGTCGCCCGGGTAGGCGGGGCGCGCGTGCAGCAGCGCGTAGGCGGCGTGCAGGCGGCCGCGCGACGCCGCCGCGCCCGCCGGCCACGGCACGCTCGCCCAGCGCGACGTCACCTCCGTCCAGTTCACCGGCTCTGCGCAACGGACCGGCGACTATAGTGTCAAGTTATTTTATTATTATACTAGATTCTGCCAGCAACTTTACCCGCTTGGGTAACGATTATAATACAAACTTTGAGTCCCTATTTCACGTGTTGCATTGTCTTTAATAGTTCGCCAAAAAAAAACTAGTTTCGTGCTTCTAGTTCCTAAAATGACGAATATCCCCTAAAAACTTTCAACCAGTTTTCGGCTTTAATTGAATTTCGATAAATCCTTTCTTAGCTCATTTACTACTTGGACGGACCTGGATCATTCATGATGGTGTTGGCGGCCAGGTCGGCGAGCGCCGAGAAGTAGTCGAGCGCGGTGAGCGACGCCACGGCGGACGCGAACGTGCGCCGCACGTGCATCGGGCAGGTCGTCACCCAGTGCTCCCACGCCTACAACAGTTTCACTTATTTCTTCTCGACTAGCTATTGGCTAACTTAGTCTCAAAGTTATAACAACTTCCAAGTCATGCAACAGAAGACTCTAAATTGAAATATCGACTGTCAAAATCCAAGAACCGAATTCTTACAGAGGGCATGTAAGAATTCGATTCTTGATTTTTATAATTTTTCTAATGGTCATAATTATAATCCATAGGTCGCTGATTCATATCCGGCTCGAAGGACCATTTAAAGATGTACGGTTTATGTTAAGTCGCACTCCTTTA
Source organism: Hestina assimilis (assembly GCA_023373885.1). Taxonomy (NCBI): domain Eukaryota; kingdom Metazoa; phylum Arthropoda; class Insecta; order Lepidoptera; family Nymphalidae; genus Hestina; species Hestina assimilis. Next base: position 2,044,816 of record CM041750.1, on the reverse strand, counting down.
GATTAAGTCTTCTTAGTCCTAGCATTATTCCCGGTATTTTTTATTTTACCCAGAGTCTGCTTGTTACTCTTATCCGGATTTGACGGGTTACAAGTTTTTACACAGAGTGATTTCCATCTGACCTCCGCAACCCTAAAGGTGAACCAGTAACTCATTGGATAAGAGCAATTTACTCATCAAGAGTTAACTATTATTGTCAGATGTTTTGATAAAAACCGGGACTGTGCTCTCCGAGGCACGGTGGGGAGACTCACAGACAAACGCCCAGACCGAGACAAAAATTTTAACAAACATCTGCCCGAGCGGGAATCGAACCCGCGACCGTCGAGACTAAAGGCAGACACGCTACCCACAACGCCACAACGAAGTCAAGCGCGGTTTTACTGTAACCCGTATGCGAACTGACGATTTCAGTATAAAGAAGGTCTAAGCCTCGTATGGCGTAAATTGTTGACTTACAAATGTCTTTTTATATGTACGGTAACATCGTACAAATAGAACGTCATTCAGTTGGAATACTGCTATAGGTACCATTAGCAGATCGGCCCAAAAATGCGTAGCTCCTTGTAAGAATCATGAAATGTAAAATGATAAGTAGCGTGTGTACCGGCAGCGCGAGCACGTCGCAGTGCTGCAGGCACATGACGACGAGCGCGCGCGACAGCAGCGTCTCCAGCTCGCTCGGCGCGATGTGCGGCGCTGAGGACGTCACACATGTCACTATAGTGTACTTTAGTATATATGTATACATTCATATTAATACATTATTCTTATATTTTACTAGCACCACTCCAGAAGACAAAACCTTAGTCTACCTAGGCACAAGATGTGGCTACTAACCTGTCTCTTTAAAACTCTCTCCAATTTACAAGTAGCCTCGTTAGCTACCGGGGAAGGTTCTAGAACATACGCGTTACGATGGAAAGAACCCCTGGGAGTACCGGTGAGAGCGATTTTTATCCCTATGTCCCTAATAATAATGTTTCCCAGATAATCCACCCTGTACACTATTTTTTTCACATGACAAGTAAAACTTACTAAGTTTAGTCAGCACGTCGAGAAGATATTCGGAGTATTGTTTAATGTGCGCCCTCAGAGTGGGCGCTGTCGCGGCGCGCAGCCACTGCGACACGGCGAGGGCGCGCTTCTCCGCGCTGGCGGCGCCGAGCTCCGCCGTGTCGTCCACGAGCAGCAGCTGGGACGCGGTCAGCAACACTCTAAAACACATTTAACGTTATTTGTATTTAAATGCAACAAATAATAATAGATGAAGAAAATCTATAAGACAAACAAGATCGGAGAGCAAGTAAAGCTGTCGGTCCCGGTTGTTATCACATAACACACCTGAAACTTTTCTTTTTTTTCATTTTTCGGCGTCGGGATGTGACGACCCCATCGCCCGCTGTTGGGATAACCTCTGTCACAGCAGAGATTATTCCACCAGTGCAATCAGTCACACTGGTGGTAGGTTTTTGTTGCAAGAGGCCGGCTAGGTAGGTACCACCGCAGTGTCCAATATTCTGCCGCCAAATAGTAGTGCTTAGGCATTACTGTGTTCCGGTTTGAAGGACACTGTACGCTAGTGAAATTACTGGGCGGACGAGATTTAAGAACTAATATCTCGAGGTTGGCAACGCGTGAGTGGCACCTACTAATGGTGCTGCAAGCGCTCATAGGCTACGGCAACCACTTACCATCAGGTGGGCCGTATGCTTGTTAGTGTTTACTGGTTGATGAGTTACTGGTTCGCTCTTAACGTTACGGAGGTCAGATGACAATCGCTCGCTCTATGTAAAAATAAGCAACCTGTCAAATCTAGACGAGAGTAATAAGTAGACCTTAGGTAAATTCGTATAACAGGAATAATGCTAGAAAGAAGAAGACTTTTTTTGTAGCGCTTGTTATCATAAAATATTAAAATCTTCCCAACAATAATAATTGTCGAATTTAGACTGATAGAGAATACTAGTACATAAATAATAAAAAAAAACTCATCTCAACTCAAGGATCTGCTTTGACTACCACTACGCCAAGACATTTATAGGTTTCATATTATTTAATTTGATTATAAAACAAGTGTCAATGCATTCAAAAATTGATTAAAATAAATGAATTATGGTACTTGTCACGTCATAATTACCTGAACTGCGGCGCCTCGTGGTAGGGCAGCGCCGGGTTGTGGTGGTCGGCGAAGTAGCGCTCGAGCGCGCCGTCCACGGCCGGCACGGGGAGCCGTTGCCACGGCAACCGACGCGCTTGCTCCAGCGTCTGGCGGAGCGACAGCAGCATGATATCATCACTCCCCCAGACGCTAAAGCGTCACTTTAACCGACTCCGAAAGAGAGTTAGTTAGCTATTGTGTACCTATGCTGTCGGCGGTTGATAATAGGTTAGAAAATCGAGTTCATAATATAATTTTTGTTCCAAAAATAATCTCTCGAGAAACGTTAATTCATGTTATTGCATATTATATAGTAGAACTAAAATAATTTACACGTAAAATAAGGTCGTAACTGTGTTTACAATGTTGTTTGTACCTGCGTGAGTGTATTTGCGAGTGTTAGCTCGCAAGTTCATATAGAATTGTGTGTGTGTATTAACTTGAAATATATATATTGCATAAGTTCATAATGAATACGACGGGGTATTGACGTCCGAACACCTAACGCATCAATTAGTAATGAAAAAAAGAAGCAACACGCACTCTATATTTTAGTTTGACTACATCACAGAGCATATAACAATCGCGACAAGCAAATCATTAGCATAATTAATGAAGCATTAGCACTTAATTTTTTATTTAACAGTCTAGCAATGCCTTAGAACTATTTAGTCGTATCAGCTTAGAGACCATATAGAATCAAATTTGAGTCTCCTTTAGGGCTGTTCCTTTTTCGCGGCCGGGTCTCTGTACTCGGCCCCTCTTGGCTTTGTGATGTTGTCAAGGCCAATAGGGCCAACAACAATATACATTCCAAAATAAAAAAATATATTCTACCAACTTTCAAATTTCGTGAAGATTTGATAACACACATTGAAATAGTAATTTGGAGCCGCGCGCCTTGTTATTGTAGTTTGACTTTGGTTCCCAACCAGTAATCCGTAGGGTGAAAAATATGGTCCGCAAACAATTTCAAATTGCGACATTAAAAGCACTTGTGGAGGGATTTAACATGAGTAGAGCAAAAAAAAGAGTACAAATATACAAGAAAACTTCGACGGTCATCTAATAATATTGATTAACGAACTCAATCGCTACTTCCCAGAATATTCCGAAATAATAGCTGATCAAAATTGGTTCGCTCGATCAATGTAGTCCCATGGTCAATAAAAGGTTGAGAGCCACTGGTCTACACACATCATTTGCGCCTACTGTCCTTACAGTAGTTTATTTTTGTTTGTACTACCTCGGCCGGCAGTATAGTGTCCACGGCCGTGAAGAGCGCGAGCAGCGCGGCCAGCAGCGGCGCCACGCGCTCGTCCGCGACGCCGCGCAGCCAGCCGGCGGGCGCCACGTAGCGCAAGTACTCGCCCAGGCGCGCCTTGATCTCCCGGTCCGGTATCGTGCTGATCTGGGGAGGGGAGGGTGGCTAATGGAACCCTCATGCCCGTAAGCGTAACGTGTCCGACACTCAATTATCATTATCAAATGTTTTGAAAACGCTTGAACATAAGTAATTGTATGTAAATTGTATACACGGTCAATCATGTCCATTGGCTAATTTTGATACTTGATGAATTTGTGATCATCGAAGTTCATCTAGATGAACGAAATTAATTATTAATTTCACACAAAAATGCTAGACTTTACAATGAATGGTACTTATTTTTTACAACAAGAGTAATTTTACACGACATTCAGAATATATAAATAAGGTATATAAATTGTTTTAATTTATTTTAGCGCGAATAGTACCTAATCTATGACAATTACCATCAAAGTGTTAACCTCGGTCCTCTCTAATCTACACAACGCCACTATCACAGGAACTGCTACATAGACCACGTTGGTTCAAATAAACAACAGACTATTTTACCTAAGTTATAAGTTAGTTGCATGTATACTGGTGATATAGATGAAATGCCCGTCTGGTTATCTACCACCTGATGTTAAAAACTTCTGACATTACTGCTCAGTCGCGTTTCGAGGTCAGCTAGCGTAACCAGTTGCATCACAAAGCCAACGCACATGATTGCCCACGAGTGCTGCAGATGTTCATGGGTGGCGGTAATCGCTCAACATTAGGTGAGCCTGCTACCCGTTTGCCACCTCTGACATAAAAAAACCGAAGTGTATGTGTGTGTGTGTGTGTGTGTGTGTGTGTGTGTCACCTGCAGCGCCAGCGGCACGCAGTCCCCGCGGAACCACTGCACCGCCCACGGCAGCGCGCCGAGCCGCTGCAGCAGCTCCGCGGCCTGCAGTCGCGGCTCCGCGTGCTGCAGGTGCGGCGCCACCGCCACGACGCTGGCCACGGCCCACTGCCACACGTCGCGCAGGTAGCTCTCCTTACAGCCTGCCAATTGTAAGTGATAGCATGAATGTAAATTTTTTCATGATTTATAAATTAAAATTGTGCTTTATTAAACCAGAATTACAGTAAGTTAAAGCATTATCTATCACTATATAGTATAAAACAAACTCGCTTTCTTTGTCCCTATGTATACTTAAATCTTTAAAACGCAACGGACTTTGATGCGATTTTTAATAGATAGAGTGATCGAAGAGGAAAGCTTATATGTATAATAACATCCATTAAATAGGAGAAAAAATATTTTTGAGGTTTCTAATGTAATGTCGTAAATAATTACATTTAACGCGTGCGGGCCACGGGCAGTAATGTAAAAAATAAATCAAAAGTACTGAATTGATTTTAATCATTTTTTCAGTGAATGACATAGGCTATTAATTTTATATCCGTGTGAAGCCGGAGCGGGCCGCTAGTATTGTATAAAAAAAGAGCAGTCTTGACTGACACATCAACGCCCAACCCAAACATTTGAACCTACAGCTAAAGCTAATTTTTTCGCCGGTTTTGGTTTCACAACGTAAACGAGCGAAGAAAGGATTTTTCAAAATGCAATCCTTGAGGGGGTGAAACAGAGGTTTAAAGTTCATATGGATGTCCCATTATTTTTGATATAAACTTTGTTTTATAAATAAGTCCACCCAGTGGATATGTAAGTTTACCGCGACACTCCGCCATGATCATGCGCACGGCGTCGAGGAAGCGCGCGAGCAGCGCGTCGTGGCGGCGGTGCGCGGCGGGCACGAGCGCGCGCGCGGCGAGCGGCGCCACCCACGGCGCCCACGCGGCGCGCAGCGACGACCACGCGCACGCCGACACTGCACGCGAGACCGTTGCTATCACTATACCCTGCGGGCTTCGCTGACGGAGGGTCCAACGTTTCGTGACGTCGCCATTAAATATAATATGAAAAGACTACAGTAGGAGAGCGTCTTGTAATGCAAGAGTTGCAGTTTCGATCAATTCCTAAAAATTTTTTTAAATCGATTTTTTACTAATATTCTTTATATAAAAGAACATTTTTACATAGTTCATTGCCATACTGCTATTTTAATTTAATTAAATAATTTAGTAGAGGCAAAATTGAAAAAATATGCGACGTCACACGAAGGGGGAGTCTCACAAATGTGACTAAGCTAGGGGAGGGCTCAAAATGTCATGAAATCCGTGAAAAATAATAAAAGTATAATTATAAGCTTGGATTATAAAATGCCAATGATATAAATAAGCTTTAATATATCTGCTTCAGTGGATTAATTAGTAGCGCATATCAATATAAATTGATATAAATTATGTAACGTATAATATCCAACCTCTTGCAGGCTCGTAAGTGTTTCGGAAAGCAGCGATGACATATTCCTTCAAGAAAGAGTACAGCGTGTTAGCGAAGTGCGGCGCGTACTCCGCGTACAGCGCGCGATCGCTCTCAGCGGACGAACGAGCTTCCCACCAGATCACGCCGAGTTGATGCAGGATATCGGCGACCTGTAACCAATATATATAAACACAGATACATAAATATCTATATATATTTATATTTCATATTTATCATAATTTTCCTGGACCTTGGATTTATTTCAAAATCCAGTAATCACACACTTAGTTTTTCTGTATAATTTATTGTGATAAAAAGTATATAATATGTATATCATTCTGTAAGGTCAGGTCAGTCAAATATCGAAACTGAATTATTGGTTTATTCATTAAAAGGGAAGAAACAGACAAAAAGCCTACATCAGCTCTATCGTGGTCAGCCATTACTGGCCATAACGGCATCGGCTGCGTTTTTTTTCCGTTTGAGTGTTATTTCATTGGGCATTTTTGGTAATGTGCTCTGAAGAAATTTAGGTAATTGTCGGAATAACATTCACTATTACAAGATAACACAGAGATTAGGTTCGCAAAGAGTCACCTGGTCCATGTGAAGTAGCCGCGAGTGCTGCGCGAGCGTCGGCAGGTGTGCGCAGTAGGCGGGCGGCAGCGAGCGCGCCACGCACGCGCGGGCGCAGCGCGACACGTGCGCCGCCACCTCGTCTTCGCGGACTACTGCCGACGTGTGCAAGCTCAGGATCTGTGCCATTCGTTACAAAATATATTTACTTTATATTTTTATTATAAAAAGCCTTTGGATCTCTTTAAAATTTAATAACGTCTTACATCCAACAGAACCAAGTCCTCGTCTGTGTGCTCCGGTCCTATCCGCTGAGCCGCTTTGACTATACACTCGAGTACTTCTGTCCGTGAGGATGTGTCGGCGAAATCCGACCAGCGCTTCATGTCAAACTGTAATAACATATTATATAGAACTCAAAGGCATTCGTATGTATTACTAAATAAATCTCCACTTGCACTTTAGGGACTTCAAGTTATTGCAATAAATACCGAATGACTAATAATTGCCTATGTTCTCCAAAGTACTGCCTGTACTAAATTTGCCAACCTGGCAACGCGTGACACCTACAAATAATTGGTGTTGCAAGCGCTCATAGGCTACGACAATCGCTTACCATGAGGTGGACCGTATGCTTGTTTGCCAACTAAATCACATAAAAATAAAATCTAGTACCAAGGTAACTAGTACATAATAGCATTTGCGTTTATGTAAGCCATCCAACATTTATATAATTTTAATCCAGATAGCGAGCCAGCTCACGACCTACCTTGGTCAGGTAGCTGAAGACGACGTGCGGAGACAGCTTTAGACCGAGCACGGCGCTGTAGAGCTTCGGCCAGAGCGCGCGCGGCGCCTGCATGGGCGCCAGCAGCGCGCCGCACAGCCGCTGCTGCCGCTCCGAGCCCGTGCTCCAGCGCGCCAGCAGCGAGCACGTCGCCGACACGTCGCGGTGCAGCCAGCGCTACGCGACCCAGACCAGACTAAGAGTAAGGCTAGGTTCTTTGATAATAATATGATAAGGTAGTAGAGCTTTTCCCAGCACAATTGGGCCGACTCGATCGGGGAAGTACTTTCTCACAGAAAAATCCGCGTAAAGTAACAGTACTTTTGCATTTTTCATCTGGAATTTTGCTAAAGACGTGAATACTTAGCCCCTTAAAGGATTTACTGAATTTACGCAGACGGAAGCTAGGATTACAAAGTTTATGTTTGGTTCTATTATTAACTGAATCTATGTACATTTACACTATTTTTGCTAAAAGACTTTATTCATTAAAGTTGTGGGTACCTAAGAAAGTTTTCCATGATCCCAAATGTACAAGTCTATAGTGTGGTAAACCTCAATAACATAAGTCGTCCACACAACGAGTTACCTGCGCAATGCTGGTGACCATGGCGTCGAGCGCGTCCCGCGCGGGCGCGTACGTGTCCGCGCGCGGCGCCGCGTCGCACGCCAGCTGCGCCGCTCGCACGGCGGACTGCGCGCTCGGTATACATCTGTGGCGAACATTGAGCCTAAATATATATTTCTTTCTTATTTTAACATGATTCTCGTTCCTGATATCATCACGTTGTATTATGTGTATTGCAAATATATATATAACGATATCGATTGGTCAATCATGGTAAACATATTATTGTATTCCAGTCAGTTACAGATAATTAAAATATTATTTAAAAAAAAAAACTTTACCTGGCTATAGTCTGCACGACGGACGTGACGCGCGCCGCGTGCGAGCGCGCCCGCGACAGCTGCCGGAGCGCGGCGCGAGCGCTGCGCCTGCGGGAACACCACTACTTTAGTTTCTCGTTCTTCTTCTTTCTAGCATTATTCCTGGTATTTACCCAGAACCTGCTTATTACTCTTATCCGAATTTAACAAGGCACTAGTTTTTACACACAGCGATTATCATCAAACCTCCACGGCCCTAAGGGAGAACCCGAAACCGAGGTACGGTGGACAGATCCACAAGGACAAACACCCAAATCGAAGTAGATATTTTAAAGATAAATATCAAAATCCTCGAGTGGGTATCGAACCTAAAGCCTCGCAACCCAACACGCCATGACGGTCGTCAAAACATCACCACTTTAGCTACACATAGATAAATGAACTAATAGCTAAGTGAGCTCTTAAGTTATTGTAATTACATGACCAAAATATGTTAATGTTCATTTCAGACTAGCTCTATTAGATAGAAATTGAAATAGCTATCTCATAAAAATCTTTCATCCTTCTTTCATCTTTCTCCTTAAGCGTTTATTCCAAAAATCACCCCTACACCAGACCCCCTTCTTTATATATAGTTCAAAGGATTCGGTATATAGAGCTTTTGTTTCATATTTTACATACTTGTTCTCGTTGAAGGCCTGCTCAGCCGCTGTAGATATACACCATTCGTCCTCCTGTATGAGGAGAATTTTGTGATATATAAACGATCGACACTAATAAATAAAGGTGTCGGTTTGTAATAATTAAATTAAAAAAATTGTTGTTTGTTTGTCTTTCTGTGTTTTGTTCTGGCTAATCTCCAAGACTCACGGGTACGTGCACGGTGACGGGCCCGCAGCCCTGCGGGCACGCGGCGCGCGCCGGCGGCAGCGGGCGGCGCGCGCGCAGCGCCTCCACGCGCTCCCACAGCGCCGCGTGCAGCCGGCTCGCGCGCTCCTGCTCCCCCTCCCACTGTCTGCACATCACACGCACAAGTTTAGCAATGATACTTTCCCACGTAGAGTCAGCCCAAAAGCAGGGCTAAACCACCATAAAAGTATGGTATATTGCCATCTTACACAGTCTCAGCTATACTTTATAAATTCATTTAAAATTTTACTTACTCATTAAGATTCATCAATTCTTCCAAATATTTTTCTACCATTTCAAGCAATAGGAGAGGATCTTTTAAGTGCAAATCTCCAATGGATATGGGTAGGCCGAGTATTTTGTATCTGTGAATATTTTTCTGTTTTTAACATAATTGGATTTTATAAACAACCAAAAGTGAGTTCAACAGCCTATGGTTTTAGGCATTGATATACAAAATTCAAATGGATGCGGGCATTAAACTGCTAATCAGGAGTTATGCCTTCTTTGTTCCATTTTATATTTTCGCAAAACTTGAAAAGAACTTCAAAATACCACAACGAACATTGCCAACCATACTTTACAATAAAGAATACGTATTTTTTGTACAATGTATACTTTATATTTTAATTTTAAGTTAGAAGATACTTAATTTTTCTGAAAAACATCTGACAGCTCTACCACAAAAGAATACACTGTCAAAAAAAATATTATCAAAATCGGTTTTCATACGACGAGGATAAAGCTTAGTATAAATATTGAGCTAAATATGATTTCAGAAGTTCTGAGAAAACTTAATAATTATAAATAAATAGTTTACCGTGTCTGCGAGCCATTCTCCACACTCGTTATGGTAGCCACCGCTCGCTCGAAATACGTGAGGTGCGGCGGAGGAACCGTGGGCGTGGGCGGGGGCGTGGGCGGAGGCGGGGCGCGCACGGGGGAGGGCGTGGGCGGAGCGTCCGCGTTGATACTGTCGAGGGAGGCGCGCCACGCGGCATCCAGGGCCTGGGGTGGTCGGTTTCAATTTAATTAAAACATCATGATAACACGTTTTACAAAACATATTTTAATAGGTAATATGGTAGGTATAGTTTATGAAATATTTTAAATTCTACTCCCATTGTCGTTAATCTAAATGATGTACAAAACTCAGTAATGTTTCTTACAATACATAATATCTCCAGTTCTGATTAATTTATAATATGAATCCTTTTTAAATCATACATCAATAATTTATTAGGTTCAATAATTTGAGTAAATACCTCATTATTGCGTGTGTGTAAAATTATTGTGATAATTTATAATAAATCTCATAACTGCTAACTTTGAACTAAAAAGATATGAAAACATTATCGATTATACTTATAAATAATTTAGTTTGCATGAATTCTAAAATTTGTAAAAAAATATCTAATAGACAAGAGTGTGTTAATAAAAACTTGAAACGTAATTATAAATAAACAAATAAAAACGCTACACAATCTATGGTCCCCATTAGGATAGTTATAACCTGTGTATAATAGGACAAACACACCCAGACCGGAAAACATGCCTGTATGGTCAATACAAACGTACGCTCCGTGCGGGAATCGAACCCGCAATCTACGGCGCTTACGGCAGGTTCGCTACCGCTGCGCCACAACGTCGTCAATAAATTATATAAGTAATAAAATATCACCTGTTCAGATATATATCTTGCTATATCGGCGTTATGCGGATTCGCGCGAGTCCTTTCACCTTCTTCTATCCATTGCAAGTATTCGCGAATCATTCTAAAAAAAAAAATTACATCAAACATTTTGAAATTAGAATCCATTATTACTTTTTTATGTCAGAGAGGGGAACGCTCCCTAGAACAGTGACTGTGTTCACTTTGCGATGGTAGCCAACCAGGCGAGCAATTAAGACGTACCATCAGCAAACGATCCCCACTAGAATGGGGGGATAAACGTGTCTTACAATTTCATCTAGCAGATGCATGTTTCGTTACGGTGTTTTCCTTCACTGTTAGGGATGAGATTATTTTAAAGAAAATTATCTTGTCCAAATTTTGGCATAGAAATCGAAAAAATAAATATATTCCTACTTACTTTTCGACACCGGTGTGATATGATATGAGGTTTGACACATCAAGTTCTTTCTCGCTCGCACTAATACCAGCAGTATTGCTATCTCCCTCTAAAGAAGATTCAGATTCCGGATCAGAAATCGGTTCCCCCGTCAAATCCGTTATTGTCAGCACTTTGAATAGATTATCATCAGTAGTTGGACTAGTTTTCTTAACTCGATTGGTTTTAACAGGAGCAGGCGAGGTGTTTTCTTTTGTTTTAAGTATATCTATTTGGTTGTGATGGTAGGTTGCTACTTCTTGGAGTCGTTTCTTTAGCTGTGCGAGCGTTCGTGATTTGACCATTCCGCTGAAGAATAGCGGACCGACGGGTGGGACGTTTTCGGGCCTGTTAGTAAAAGTAACATTAAATTTATAATGTATAAAATACTAACTTCTGTTTGAGAAGGTACTGATCACATGTAGAGATCATTTATGTCTCTGACTCAATTTTGACTTGGCTTTTCGACTATTGTGAAATTGATAAAAGCCTTGATTAATATTTTACGTGATCACTAGGCATTCACGCATTCGCTGTGATTTTTGTAAAAATCTTGAAAAAAAAGATTGACAGTATTAGAAGTGCGTAGTTATTATTTTAATGTATAATATAGGTCTGTGTAGTGCGGCGACCTGACGGCGCGCGGGCGCTGCAGCCACATGTGCAGCAGCAGGCGCCACAGCAGCGCGTGCGCGGCGTGCTGCGCCGGCGCCGCCAGCGCGCCGCTCGCGCAGCGGTGGATCGACAGCTCGCCCTCCGACGTCGGCCAGCCCACTTTCTGACCAATCACAAACAACACATTAAAATATAACTCCGGCGAGTCAACATGAGACCTGGCTTGGTGACGTTTATGGAATGTACTGCATCCAAAAACTTTTGTTGCAACAAAAAATCATAGTTATCACACAATATCGTATTAATAGTCGTAAACATTTGCAGTATATTGTTTTAGTACATGAATATTACATAAAATTAAAGATAACATTAACAGGCATGAGATTAAGTAAGAATTGTTGTTTTGTAGAAAAATAAGAATATAGACAAAAACTGTTTTTGCGCGCAGTACTTTCCAAACATCATCCAAGGTCTCATGTTAACTGTTCGGTGATTTATCTTGGTGCGGTTGCTTGTCAACTAACTCGATTCTGATACAATTTTAAACACTCCTACGTTTTTGATATTTTCTATATAAATAAAAAAATCTTTATCATACATTTCTTTTCAATTAATTTTGTAGTAAATCATTTTAAACATAGGCTTTTTCATATTTAAGAAAGTGGATTAAGAAAATAAAAACACAAGTAATCAAAGAACGGCAGCGCAATTATGTGCCCCAACAGAGAAGCGTATACGATCATGGGATACATTTTATATATATTTTTATAATTTTTTTAATGTAAATTTTAAACAAAACTATTATAAATAGTGTTGTCTATGCTACCTTCAAGGCGTTGTCGACGTGTATCTTCTGTCCGGCGCTGCGCTGCTTGGCCAGCTCGTCCAGCAGGCGGCCGTGCCGCGCCGCGCCGCGCTCCAGCGCGTTGGCGGCGCGCAGCAGCGCCTCGCACAGCAGCGGCGCGACCGCCGCGTGCCGCACCGCGTCCGTCAAGTACTCCCTGGACTGCGCCGTCTAGACATATTAAATAGTAAACGATTTAGAATTACTTTTCAAGATACAAGTAGCGTCTATACAAATAAATAAAATCGGTGTCTGTTTGTAATTCCAAATTAACTGTTTTTCACCAACAGCATATATAAGTATATACGTTACTTATATAGAACAATCAATTTGCCTCTCTATTTGTCTGATTTTTTGTAACAGAACTTTCAACTATAAAAGGAATAATATAGGCTAATTTTATTTAAGAAAAATAATTGAGGTTTCGTACTATAAAAAAAATCTGTACACCGCGCGGTTTGGCGCCGCGGGCTCAACTGTTTCCTATATAAGTGACCAAACATATTTTTACTAAGCGATGATATCTTCATTATCTTTTGTTTAATTCTATGTTCTTTACATATTACATATAAATAACGGGGGTTTGGAAACACACACAAACACAAGCAAGACTAAAATAAGTCTATATGGTCAATACCAATCTCTGCCCCAAGCTGGAATAATACCTTGTTATCCCTTAGGATTCTGAAGGTTGTCGAAATATTTCATTTGTATGTAATCATTCTAAGAAAATCTTTCAATAGGTACGCCAATAAGTGTAAAAACAACAAGTTGTATGTAATGAATGAGTCGATATAATGAGCGTGTCGGACCTGCAGCAGCGCGAGCGCGTGCGCGTCCAGCGTGCGCCAGTCGCGGCAGTGGCGCAGCGCCGCGTCCAGCGCGCCGCGCGCGGCCGGCGGCAGCGCGGGCGCCCACAGCGCGTGCAGCCACGCCGACAGCAGCGCGGCGCGGTGCGCGTAGCTGCGGGATTTATATACATTACATATTGTTATATCGCACCTTCACAACGATTATCCATACCATATAATATATCAACAATTATAAAAGCAAAAACTAACTAAATAGTTAAAAGTAGTAGTAATAAGTGCTTTGAGTAGTAGTAAGTGCTTTGAGTTTATTTTAAGATTTCGATATCGGCTGATTTTAATTTCAACAAAATAAAATCTAAACCGTACTGGAACAGGAAGACAATTAGACGGACTTACTTATCAGTATCTCTGATCTGTTCCAATATGAGCGCCTGCAGCATGTCGGCCGGGTTGTCGCTGCGACGTCCTAGCGCTCGCTGAACCAGCGTGGGGCCGGAGTTCAGAATAGTCGAAAATATTTCCGTAAACCTGTGAACATGTTACAGTTATAATTTAACGTGTAACAATTTATTGAAGTTGTACTTCCTTTGGCGCGTTAGGGAAAAATGATGAGTAAATTTGTAGGTTGCGCGCGCTCACCGTCACAAAAAACCGACACCCTGAAGTTAGCATAAACTTTATTTAACTACATAATGCGTTATAATAAAACTTTCAATGTATTAAATACCTTTTTCTATTGTTAGTGTCTTTTTTTTTATATACGTAGAATAAGGCGAAAGATAATATTTTTGAAAAGATTTTTATCTTGTTACGCCAAATAAGTATAACTTCTAACGGGTGTACATAAGTACACACACACTTATTTTTTAATTCTGAAATTAACTCTAATATGTAAATATATCGTATCAAAGTTTATGGTTGCACTCCTTCGAAATTGCTCGACCGATTTTAATGTTTTTTTTAAATTGTTTTAGAAAAAGTAAGTGTCATATCAGACAGAGTTCGATGTATGCTAGTGACCTGGGTGTGAGCGAGATGGACTCCGGCGACTGCGCCATGACGCGCATGAGCAGCCCCGCGCAGTACAGCGCGTCCGCCGCCCGCTCCTGCGCCACGCGCAGCAGCGCCTCCGCGCCCTCCCCGCAGGCCTGGCAGCACACATTCATTATTGAACACTAACTTTGCCTGTGATTTATCCATCTATCCTGCTAATATTATAAATGCGATAGTTTGTATTTCGGGATGGTTGGATGTTGAGAAAATGTCAGAACCAATATGGGTGAAAATTAGCACCCAAATACCTTATTATTTGAATTAACACATAGGATATTTTTTAACCCGGAAAAATGGTAGGTTCAGTATTATCTAACCAGTGGAACAGAATGTCCCCAGTCGCTGGCGAGTAGCGCGTGCGCGTCGTGGAAGACCTGCGCGTGCGCAGGGGGCGTGGTGTGCGCGGGCGCGGGCGCGCACAGCGGCAGGCGCCACTGCGCGCGGTGCAGCCGCAGAGCCCGCAGCGCGCGCCACGCCCACTCGGGCACGGGGGCGGAGCCTCGCGCGCTCGCACACAGCCACGTGCCGATGCCGAGCTGGCTCTCCAGGGATACACCACTGTCGATGAAGAAAACATCATATTACGTGTTTATGTTTTACTCTCTCTCTTTCTCTTGCATACGAGTATATGTCCGTGCGTGTCCGCGTTTATTATATAAATTTGTAACTCTAAAAATATGTTAACTGTCTGTCGATGATCAAATCCATCATTTTATTTAATAAAATAAACCCCGTAGTACCCGTAAGTTCATAAGATGTAGTTCAACTAAACTTAAGTTTTTTTTGACCTAACCATATTTCTATATAACAAAAACTTACGCAATGATAATATAACATATAGAAGATATTTAAAAAATACTTACGTGTGCGGTGTATAGTCCAAGTTCAAAAGAAGATGTTGGAGCAGCAGCGGGCACCTGACCGTCCAATCATCCAACACGCCGCACACCTCGTTGGGCGTTGGCCTCCAATGTTGAAGTGATAGTGGCTCCAATAGACTTTCATCTATATCCGCTATATAAAAAATACCATTGCAATATTATAATTATTAATAAAAATAGAATAACTAAAACATTACTAACTTTTACTTAAAGGTTCTAGAAAGATATGTTCCCGAAAAGTGCCGTATATGGTATACGGCACTTTTCGGGATTTCCATGAATAAATTATCATTTATCCAAAATAAATTTATAATATATTTAAATTAAAAACGGACCGTGGCTATGCTTCTTCAAGTCACTAACTAATACTCCTGTTGCCCCTCCAAATAAGCTGGTAGCTTGTTCTAGGAGTGGGTACAACAATAGCCCAAGGGGGTCAGGAACAAACCCACGACTCCCATTTTAACATAGCGAAGTCGGCCCCTTAACCGTTGAGCTATTGCTTTAAATAATATAAAATGACCATACCCTGGTTACAATCAGCCAGTATGTAAAGAGCTGTGGTGTGGAGGTGAGGGTGTACAGACAGCAGCTGCGGGAGGAGCTCCCTCGCGGTGACGTCACAGCCACCCTTGCACGCCGGCTTACGGTGGATACCAGTCTGCGAACAACATTGCCATCGAATCGATTTACATAAATAAATGTTTTAATTTAACTTTTATATTGTCTTGTTTTATGGCTGTATAGATAATACAAACATCTGACCTGAGCGGGAATCGAACCCACGATCTGTGGCGCTTACGAAAGGTTCGCCACTGAGCCACAATGTAGTCAAATATATTAATATATACATAATCTATGAAACGGCTCCAACGATTTGGATTAAATCTGGGTCACCAGTTCTTTATTTGCAGTATCTTCCCTCCTACCTTGACAATCTAGATTATGAAGATATCAACCGTACCTGAAATAAGAAGTCCAGCACAGTCCTAGCCAGATCCCGATCGACTGGTCGAGAGAGCGCCACCTGCGACGCGATGCGCACGCGCAGGTTACATGGCTTGCCAACTTCTATTGATAATGATGCTATTGGTACTGATGTAGCTGAAAATTAAAATAACAACTGATTATTACTTCTGAAGATACTAGACTATTAGTACTTAAACATTTTTTATATAAATAAACTGAATAGTAAGGAAAAATATTTCCATAGTTATTTAATTTTATATTCGTCTTCTTCTTCCTGCCATTATTCCCGTTATTATACAAGTATTTACTCAGGGTCTGCTTATTACTCTTGTCAGGATTTGATAGGTTACTAGTTTTTACACAGAGCGATGGCCATCTGCCCTCCGTAAGCCTATTTACTTATCAAGAGTTAGCAATTATTATCAGATATTATGTGATAACAACCAGGATCGGCAGCTTAACGTGCTCTCCGAGGCACGGTGGGGGGACCCGCAACGACAAAAGTGAAACGCAGAAGATTAAGATTGAAGAATTTTCTATGCATTCAATACTTACTAGATTTATTAAATCTAAAATATATAAACTTGACTAATTTAATAATTAAAACAGCTCACCATGCAAGCCAGCAATAACAGAATTGCAATATTCATGAGCGACATCATCACTTAGTATGCCAGCCGGTAACTTGTATGCTTCGTCTTCTAGAATATTGAAGCCGACAGTGTAACATGCTTCCAATTCCGCTGTTATCTTCTCTTCTAGATCTTTGGAGTAGGAGCATCTAGGGAATGATTTTGTTTAATTATTACTATTAATAGAATACAAATACGTTTCAAAAGTTCTTTATAAGATTTGAGCACTACTTACATAAAAAGTTGAAGTAGTGCCAAGCACAAATGGGCCGGCTTGACTGGGAAAGTACTACAGTCTCACAAAAATAGAGGTAAAGTAACAGCAACGGTACAATTGCGTTTTGTACGAAAAGGGAGAGCGCCAGAGGCCCTCTTTGTTCCCTTCCTTTTTGTCTTTTTATCCCTTCATCCTTTACCCTGGGTTATATGGCTAGACTATTTTAAACAATGGCAACTACTTTACCCATTTCTGTTACAATTTTGACTAATAATTTTCATCCCCTATTTAACAACCTTTAAGTTTATTATTCGTGATAAAAATTAACCTATGTCCTTTTCCAAAGGTCTTATTTGTTTCTGTACCATAAACTAATTAAAATTGGTTTAGCAAATTTTAGGTGTGAAAACGTAACAAACAATTCGAGTTTATTATATTAGTCTAGAAGTTTGGATTATATCAGGTTTCAGACCCGTCCCGCAATATTGTTTTAAAAATCAACTTTTTACAATATATCATTATACATAACAAGAAAAAATATAATTTCATTAAGTAATCATTAAGGTAGATTCTAGGTACCTGGATTGCATATGCAACGCAGCCAGCACATCGACCGTGTTAGCAGCCAGCTTCCGCAGATATTCATGCAGGCGCGTGTAGCCGGCGTGCTGGTCGCGGGCGCGCAGCAGCACGCCGAGCGCGACGCGCGCGCCGCAACTGGCCTTCAACACGCCGTGCCCACCCGAACTGTCCCCCCATCTATCCGGACTCTCCTCCTTTATATTTTCGAAACAATTAGACGATCGTTATGGCTGAGTGAGATCGAACCCGCTTTAAGCGAATCGCGAGTTCTAGCTTGGGTTAGGTATTTGTATTGACCATACAAATTATTTTACGTGGACTATAATTATATCACCCAAATATAATACAACAGAGTAGTACACCCTAATTAACTTTCGCTAAACAAAAGATATGAATATTATTAAATAATTTAAAATTATGTTACATATTGTGTACAAGCGCAAGATAATATACTGCTCAGTATATTACATAAGAAAAATGTAAACATGTATTGTGGCGCCGTGGTAAGAGTTAACACCCCTTGGTGATACGTGGTGAAGTTTAAGACTAAGCCCCCCACCCAAAATCACGTTTATTTTTAGTATCTACAAAGAATCTTAATTTTTTTAATGTTATCTTTAAATGCAGGTATAAAATATCATCTAATTGTATTCCAAAATTAAGGACCATGGCGCCACCCTCCCTTGGGATATTTCGTAATTTTTCTTAACCCCCTTTTTTGCTTTAACTTAAAGAGAGGGTACCAAGCCTCACGTGATGAATGGACAGTCCCTAACTAAGTTATGCCAAAGCCAATGGTTGCAAATTCCAATTTTTAAAGCAGATTTTGTACTTTCCTTTTCCGGTCTTCGGGTGATATTAAACGGGGTATACATAAATATTCTAATCACCACTGACGAGTATGTAGCGTTTGTTATTTATTTATTTAATTGTCATGGAAATGTAATTGTAAATTCTAGCAACTTACTAATGTTACTGTTTATATCAAAATCAATTCTACGATAAATACATAGTCTCGTTTCTCTCTTACCTGTCTTCCAAACAAAGCGAGACTTCTTATCAAATCTCTAAGCGGCAACGCTTGCAACAGAGCGAGCAGATCTCTCTCCCGAAGCCTGCCCTCCCCAACGGCGGAGCCCTGCCCACTGTCGTCTACCTCCTCCCAAGTTTCGCTATCTATGAGTAAAACAAATCATTTACATACTATACTAATAACTATTGATATTCAAAATATTTTTTACAAGCACACAAAATCAAATTAATCCAATATTTTATAAAAATCCAGTTTTAAAAAATTGTGCTATGCAGTAGAAAAACATATTCTTTAACACTAAAGACACTAATGTAAATTCTTAAAATATACATACATCATGACTTCATGAAACTTCAAGATGTGAAGACTGTTTTCCAATTGTTTTGGTCCTTCGAGCAGGATCATTACATATAACAACAAAATAAATCATGTATCCCGGAAACTTACCCTCAGTGCACTCCTGGGCAGCTTCTAGCGCGGGCCTCGTAAGCAGTAGCTCCAGTATCCCTACTAGACGAGCAGCACCACACATGTCTGCTACGCATAGCTTGAGTACACGTCCCGCCCACTGGACCGATCTCGTCTGTCTGTTTGTAAATTAATCAGTGATTAATATTCGACTGCAATCTAGCATATTTGTTTGAAGCGAGAAAATATTGTAACAGACTGAGGTTCACAGATTTGGATTTGTGGAGGTACGACGTGTGAAATGCCTCCAACACAACGGGAGGATCCTCCGACCAGATATCGCCTGGCGAGCCAAAGCCAACGACTTACGTTGGGAAGTGGTATATATAGTTTACGAGCGTAGAAAACTCTGATAGCGCGATGTAGGACTGTGACGATCTTGTTCGTCAATATCGTTGCGTAGTATGCCATGTAGGTGTCGCTGTAGCTTGGTGTGAGATTGTGACAATCTTGTCTTTCTATCGCGGTATGTCGTGTTGCATGTAGATGTTGCTACAGATTAAAACACCTGATGGTTCTTAGTGAAGGTTACAGAACAGAACTTCCAATACCACAAGTCAATCGTAGTCCAGAATCAAAGCCAAGGTCACTATGTTTCTCATTGATTACTTGTACCACTTCTTGTACTCGGAACTGTATGAATCATTTGATTCGGTGCGCTTATATATTCTTGGAATATTATACTGCATTTTTCAAGACTACAACTTTCTAGAACGTATACGTTACGAAGGAAAGAGACAGAGTAAAAAGCGATTTCGAAATTTATTCTCCTGGTTAATAAGGCTCTCCGTAACAATAAAATAAAATAAAATAAACGCTACACACTCAACGGCCCCCATTAGGATAGTAATATCCTGTGTCGAGGGTCCGAAACATTCACAATATATTGAATTATTAATTGAGAAAAATAGATAAAACTTTTCCAATTTTTCATACATACATTATTGCATATAAGACTGATTGATTTTGTTTATTTGTTAAAGCATATAAAGTATGCAAAAAAAAAATGTTCTATTTGCATAATTTTATAGGTAAGAATGAAATGTTTGATATCTTACCGAAAAAGATTGTGTAGGACAAATAACAGATGACTCAGATTCTCTTCTTCCAATAATGCAGTGGACAGGATGCTGGCCCAGCGCTGCAGCGCTTCAGCGTACACCACGGGCGCTCCATCACTAAATCTTAGCGCATCAAAAACTAACATCAACGATTCACGAACGTCGCTTTTAGATTTCTTTAGAGTTTCATATATAAACTCGTCCACCTATAAAATGAAAGTTACATATTGGGCATTCGCATGAAGTTTTCAAGAAATTGTACCATACATTAAGAAAAACACAGTTCAGTGAAAAGGTCTCATACTTACTTGATAATTAAACCGAATATGTTCTTAAACTTACATCATAATGTGTTTGTAATGCTGTATGCTGACGGTGGCAATATGAATCCTGGATCTCTTGTAATAAGGACTCTAATCGCGAACGGCATGTGGAAAGCTTCCCTCTGTCCAGTGTTGCTACCTCAAAGTTTGCTTTTAAGCTTACATTCGCTCCACAACGACATTTCTCAGTTAAATTTACTGTGCGTTTTTGTATATTCCAAAGTGATTCTCTGCTGTTTTCTTCCTGATTATATCGCAATGCTATTACAGTTCGTTCTTTATCAAGCGCTGACAATGAAGTTCTGCAATCATTTATTTATTAGAATATCAATAAACAACATGAACCAAGAGCAGCATAGTTTCATAGAAATAATGTCCATATTATAGTAATTATGGTTAATTAGTTAGGCTGTACAATTGCCAGCTAGGCTGGCTATAAAAGCTAAATTAACTAGCTAGCTAGCTGATCAGCCTAGCTAATTTGACCAGGTAGCTATATTAGTGTGACTAATTAGCTGGTGGCTTGGCCAACTTAGCTGGTTAATATACATTAGCTCAGCTAATAAGCTAAGAGCTCACCGGCTAAGTCAAATGATCTGAATTAGGCACGGTCAGTATATGGAAAGGCGATCTAGAAGGGCTGTTGATGGATGGTTGACTACTGAATAGATTATCTGGCTGACAAGTTAAATTAGCTAAGTTGATCAGCTAGCTATTTATTTTTTATTTATCATTTAGCTGGCTTGGCCGGCTTAATTGTACAGCCCTATTAAATAGCTTCTGTAATTTCAAAAGTTCTATAATATGCAATAAGGACCAAAATTGGAGAGTATGTAAATGATAAAATAACCAAACAAAGGAGCATACATACATAGACTGATAAACATATAACTCTTTTGTGCCCTTCAACACTCAATCTACAACCATGGTGTATGTTAATTTGTTTAAATAACCAGAAAGAAACCATGTTTGATATTAATGGAAACTTAAGCAACTAGGAATTTTAGATAATTTATGTTGTTTATTTAATATTCCATAATATTTGACATACATTAAATAAACACTAAAATGATTTAAAAATGTGTCCATCACCTAAAAGTAGATAACAAATCTACTAAAGGATGTTCGGTACTGCTTTGAGGTCCAGCTTCAACGATTGCTTCCTCTTTCTCACTTATTGCTCTAACTTCAGCTATCTCCTTCCCCCAAAGAGCCTTAAAGCGTCTTTAATAGGTAAGCATTTTACTTTGCATCTTACTACCTCTTGAACATTTTCAATAGGTACAAATAATTCAGATGACTCCCCTTCTTCAAATAAAGGAGCTGATGGTACAACTCTTTCTGTTTCTTGTTGCAAAGTAATTTTTGAAGTACTCTGTACTACTTCTATTGTTTTGATTTTGTCATTTTCGATATTTGTATTTACAACTACAGTAGTTACAGCTTTTTGGCCTGTGTTTTCTTTAGTACTGATCTTTTCACTTTTGCAACCAGTAAGTTCATTAGAAATAGGTATTTTATTGATTTCCTTTTCTTTTCGTAGTGGTGCTCTTTCCTCTTCAACAAATGGTTCTGGTGATTTTTTTGCTCTATGTTTATCTTTGTTTTTCTTTCTCTAAAATATAGCAGCAATATATATATTATTCATCGCATTAAAAGAAATACCACATCTTTAATTTTTGAGACATGACGCCTGTGTATTTTGATATTTTTTTAATCACTAAATTTTAGACTAATTGTATACTAATGGGCAATACAGTACTTATTCAAAGAAATGTGGTTCATGGAGTTTCTGCTTACTAATTGTAATAGAAATAGTTTTTTTGGCTACAATTTAATGAATTCAACAATAACATTTTATCAGATCAATAAGAACATTGAACAATTTCTCCTTGAAGTTTCCAAAAAAAAAAATGGATGATTGCGCAATAAAGAAATTCATACGTAGGACGTTCCAGGGATATCCCTAATTTAAGAATTTGTCTTATTGGAAAAATATAATGAAATAAAGCTCTTCTTTTTGTATACTCCACAGTAAACTATTACAAATTTCTATACCCAGTGCAAAAAAATTAACTCTGTTCCTTTGTTTTATTTTAGACAAAAATCAATAACAGGGTAAAGATTTTTTTTAAATATCACAAAAATTCATTTTACACACCTCTTTACTTTTTTCTTTAACCATAGTCGCCATTTTAATATTATATAGAAATTCCAATTGTTATTAAATTTGTTTAATATTTTACGTCTACATTTTTGCGTCTTGAATATTATTTTACACCATCATCTTGTATTTTCGTCTTGAACACTCAACACAGTCTTAAGTTAACGTCAAGTATCAACAAGTAAAAGTCAATAAAAAAAGAATCAAAACATTGGGACCAAAGAAGCACAGAGTAAGGAAGACTGAAGACAATAAATGCTGAGCTCTAAGATTGTTGATCTATATGGGGTACCACAGAGCATATAATGGGGTAAAATGAAATAAAATGTTTAATATATGAGCGCTACTAGTGCTATCAAAAAGTGACTGGGATAGGAACTAAATAATAATTCAAACGCATGCGTTACAAGAACGTTGAATTCAATTAGTCAATATCTTAACCCCATTTTTATTTTACTCTTACTTTCGCACATGCGCAGTTTAAATTCATATTTGTTTAATTATAATAATTCATATTTTTGTTGTTGTTTTGTTACATTAGCCCTATTTGTTATTTTATCGTAACATTACATAATTATATATGATATAGCTATAAAGATCGACAAGAGATTTTTGGTATTACTCCATATATATTTTACTCTGTCTACGGTGAAAACAGAGAAGAGATATTCTTATGTTGGCATCAGCTTGACTTGCCATAATGCCATTTTCACAACAATTATTATAGAATACAAAACAATATTTTTTTTCATAAATATTATAAGCAAAGTCTACAATTCGATAACATAAAAACTGAACAAAAATCAAGAAGTTTATCTTATTTTTTACTTTGGTTGTGATCCCATTTGTTGATTTTATTTTATAGTAGCTTCCGCCAGCGGCTTCGCCTGCATGTAAAGAATTCACATTATATTTCCATATTATTCATATTTCCATACAAAATTTTATCCCCTATTCCTTATTGTTATCTTATACCCTTGAGGGTAAAACTTTTAAAAACTTTGATTTTACTACAGACGTAGGCAAAGAGAATCTCTTTCAACGACTAAAAATAATCTAAATGTAGCTACTATACTGTATCACAGAATATTAGAATTATTTCATAGTTTTACTCACAGCATAAACAAATAAACTAAATATCACCATAGTAAGATCAGCCTGCCTTCTACTTAAAGCAAATAGCTTTAACTAAACAGCTTGCATATCTTAGTTAATTAATTAATAGTTAGAGCGTTCAACCTTTCCTCGTTAAATTTAGAGAAAAAATATTTTTCAATTGCTGCAAATATAAGAAGTAGCTTTAGTGATAGTGAACAGACACACAAATTCGTAAATTCATATCAAAATTTGGGTGAAGGCTGTAGAGATTTTGATCATGAAGCGTTTTCAATAATATCGTTGATGCAATTATACTTTTGATCGAAAAACACTAGCAGCGAATATGTAAGATAACTAAGTTTCCTCGTAGAAAGAAATACATCTTGAAGATTGTTCTTTACAGGCATAAGTTCTGGTCTAGGTGATTTTCCTTGTCCTTGTTTTTTTTGGGCCAATTGGTTAATAAAAGGCTAAAATAGTAGTGCCAATAAAAAAAAATGGATGCGTGTACTTATGTGCGCGCGTCATAAGTTACACTTCTTTGGCATCATTAAAAACAATTTTTAATTGCATGCAAATAAATAATTACAATAAAATAATAAAAAAGGACTGGAGAAGGATAGTTAACACAGTCAATAAAGCTCAGTTTAAATTTGAAAAATTAAATGACAGTTCAACCTGTGAATTTTGTGTGACGCTCATGCGCGCGCATCTTAAAATTTCACTTTCATCATTTTTTTATATTGCGCCTAAAGAAATATATCTCAAAAAAGTTTAATTGAGAAAAGCACCACTAGTTTATAGGTCTCGATAGTACAGACCTATTCATATTTCACTTATTGTTGGTAAGATTTTTAACCAAATTAGTAGAAACATTTAGTGCAAAACAATTTCTAGAATATTTAAACCTCGCCTTATTGTCTCCACAGGAGGGCTGGTTCATTTTTCGCCCAAAGAATTGGGATTGCGATTCAGCGGGGAAATGCAGCTAGCATTCTTGACTGGTGGCCCGTGGACATGATTTCGATTCGTACAGTTTCAATTATTTGTAAATATAGTTAGTATTGAATTGTAAATATGTAGCAAATTATATAATTACTCATGTTAGTTTAAACTTAACTCATACTTTACGTATTTATGCTAAAACTCGTTTTAATGTGATTTAAGAAAACCACTTATAAGTTATAACTTATAAGTAACAGTCAAGCCTCAATTGGTTACCAATTCCAAATGTAAGTGTGTTTGTCACCAATGTCAAGGCCAATTTTTATAACTTTTTATTGAAAGTTATAAAAATTAGCTTGTTTAACTCATAAATAAACAATAAAACTTATTATATTTGTTTTTATTATTAAAATATATTTCACTATTTAACAACTCTAAATTATATAACAAAATATAATTTATCACTTAAAGTACTTTTCTCACGATTGGGACTATTTTCTCTGCCTTATCTTTTTAGGGATCGTAGCCAAATTGCTAAACGGACCCTTTTAATTTTTCATTGTTTGATTGTTCTTAGTATTTATAAAATAGGAAAAAGTTCTCATTAAATGGAATATTGTACACAAAATAATTATGCCTGTTGATGTTCTTCATATGTAATATTATTATCGTTATCGAATTGTTGAGATTGGACGATGAAAATCGGAGATTTTAATTTCCTATTAACTGGAGGCGGGGACGATTGAAAACTACTCGGCACTGATGTGCTTTGCATTTTAGCTTTGAACATTATATTATCAATCTCGTGCATGGCGACGTCTCTTTGATGTTCATCTAGCTTTCTTAATTTCTTAGCTAGAAGTTGCCCATACAAATCGTACTCGTCGAACTGCTTTTTCAATTCCGGCACGCTCTTTAAATAATCTGTCACGTCATCCATTTCGTTTTTCTCGTATATAGGTTCATTATTTGTTCTTGTTTTTGAACTTGATGATCTATTCTGGCGTTTATTTTGTTTTCTATCACTTGTTGTAACATTGGGACAGTTTGCTTGATTTGGATGAATAACTGGTTGTCGTGTCGTGTATGCAGTATTTTGATAACTGTTGTTAGATTCGTACTGAAACAATATAGATCAATTTTATAAGATAATTAATCCAAGAATAAACTTCCATTAATGTGTGACAATTAAAATTATAAATCTATCAAAACATTGCTTATAGTCCGGGATCTCTGGCTTGGTTTTGCACATGATTACTATCAAGCTAATTTTCTATGAGTAGCTTCGTTCCGGTGAGACGCCCAACTTTTTCCTGTGCGAAAATTTTCGATTGTGGTAGGTAAAAAGGGTAGAAGGGATAAAATATGTTGATTTAATACTTCTCCAAAATTTATTACTTTATTTGTTAAATCTAATGACAGTTATCTAAATTATTCGAAAAAAAAATTGTCCTATAAATTGTAAGGTATGATCAAAGGGACTCTTTGGGACCTCCCTCCAACATGTATCAATAATGAGGTCACTAAAAATTATTACTAACCAGCCTAAAAGTAGTAGTACAGATCCTTGATATAAAAATAATTGCTATCAAGCCGAATCGTTAATAGCTTTATTTCTATGAGACGCCAGACTTTTTCCTGAGCGATAATTCTCGATTGTGGTAGGTAACAGGAGTAGCAGGGATAAAATATGTTAATTTGATTCGTCTGAAAAATTTATTACTATCTAGGTTTCTTTTTTAAATCTAATGATAGTTATCTAAATTATTCAAAAAAAAAATTGTCCTACAAATTGTAAGGTTTGATCAACCCCTCCTCCAACATGTATCAATAATGAGGTCACTAAAAATTATTACTAAGCTGATTTTTTTTTTCTTTATTTAGTCAATATTTATATGATTTAATAATTACATTGTCCTACAAATTGCATGGTACGTTATTCCGGTCCTACGCGCAGAAATGGTTAATACCACAAGACAATTTTCTCATTACTCTGTAGGACAAAAATCGAACAACATTTAGCTGGATGGTTTTGGACACACTTACAAGTATAAGGTTTATAGGCGTTAAGCACACTTAAGGCTATTGGATGCTGTCGTATATTATATTCGCATAATTTTATATAAACAAAAATATATTTAGTTACCAACCATGACTATTACCTGACGTCGATTTTCTGTGGGACCTAGTACTTCCCTGGTCAAGCCGGCTCATTTGTGCAGGGAGGGGCATGGCTCTACTACTACTAATCATTTGTATTTTAAAGATGTGTGATAGTTAATAAATGCTGCAGTCATTTAACATACATACTTAATGCATTTTTATTTCATCATATAAAAATGAAATATTTTCGACCTATTTTTTGCATATAAATATAAATATTACGTTAATCAACCGGCGCTTATAATGATTGGTTTTTTGGAAATGGAGTACATTAATGATTAATATAAACTTATTATTATTAGTGCAAATAATATCACAACCAGGACAAACAGCTTAACAAGCAAAGCGGGGCAATGGGAGATAGCACTAATATCGAAATAAATAATATCAGTATTTTAAACAACTACCAAGGCCTTAAAGACCTTAGAGCGGACAGCAGAATGTAATATTTTATTCTAAATATATTATTTTTTTATATCCACTAAACGAAAACACGACCTAAATAATTAAAAATGTAATTACAGTACATAATTTTAAGTAATATATGTACCTCAGGATCCATTTGAGTTAAACAACCACAATCGTATTTCCGCCCAAAAACTTTCCATGAGAGGATATGCGAACCATGTTATACGACACTCGGTAGGAAATTTCTTTTTTCTATTTAAGTGTAGTCGAAATGATGTCATTAAAGATTCCTTTTTCTTCTTCAAATCTATTATTGAACAAGTTATGCTGAGATTATTTTGTATTCGACGCCATGCATCATTAACCTCACTCCTGTTCCTATGCAATGGATGCTTAGGGTCCCATAAAAGTTGCTCAGTCCGATAGTGGTCCAAAAACTCCAATACCACATCGTTTGTCCAAGACATTACAAATGTTTGTAGGCCAAGCTCAAATAATCGAGTAAATACGTCTTAACAATTCTGTCAAACGGGTTGACTGGATCGTAACAACCAATCAAAATCGTTCGTCTATCCAATGTTTGCTTATGAATATGTTGGCCAGAATGTACAGATTAAGTGAGCGATGTTTGCCATGTACTTGGCGGCCATTATTATTGCATAGCATTTAATAGTCGTGAATTCATGATTGAAGTGAAGATTGTGGGATACAATATTATTACGAAACATTCGGAAAAGAAATTATTTCTTTAAAAATGTATTTGGATATAAAAGGGATATTGCGTTTCGTAAAATTTAACTTATATATTTCGAAAAAGATATTAAAATTATTATAAAAATAATTTCAATACGAAATACTATTCTATAATAATAAGTATAACTATTAATTTTAACAGGAACTAATAGTACGTAGGTACGTACATACATAGGTACGTACTGAACTGCTTATGCACCTCATATGAATAGGATCGAAGTTCAAACTTCAATAATAAAAATATGAGTAAGTTTAAAGTTTAAAGTGTTGGTAAAACTTGATTTCCACATTTAAAAAAAACCTAAACCATTCAATCATTCCATGTTACAAACTACTACAGGTTTGGAATGTGGAGAGTTTAAGCCAAGACGAATATTTTATATAGATAATCAAGATTGGCATTATATTTTGATTAATAAGATTTATAGTTTAAAATGTTTAATGATATTTTTGATTTCAGTTATCATATACGATTTGGGCCTAATGACGGACTTGAATGATTTGCCCTAATTAACTTAAAAATGACTACACCTGAACATACCTATAGTCTGTTAAATGTAACTTGAACCCTGCGCAGTAACACGTTTTTGGGTCTCAACCGTATGCGGTATGAGGGGGCCGGGTTTAGTACACTCGCTCACGGTTGTTTTAGTTCTTTAATAATAAATTATTAAAAATAAATTAAAATATTAATTACTTATGTCAAGTGTGTTAACATTTATTTCAAGATAATGCCTCAACCACAATCAACTTTAAGGAGACGGGAGAGAAGGATGGTATTTGACGTTTAAAGTTATTTTTTAAAAGAAAATAATATAACTAATTCTCTGAATAATACTGCGGAAGATACGAAGAAGTCTGTCTCACTATTAATAATGTACATTAACTTTTTTTATATATAGGTACCTTTTTTCTATACTATTTATTTGTTTTATTCTATTTAGGTAATTAATAACGATAATAAATAAATAATTAATTAAATTTAGAAGAAATAATAACTATATTATATACTTCATTCCGTTTTCCTACTTTATAAAGAATCGATTTAAATAAGACGAAACCAATATTTTTGTCTAACATTTTGTCCATTATTGTACCTGCGCAGAAGCGGCCATTTTGGTTCAAGTTACATTTAAGGAACTATACTAATAAAAAAAAAACTATTAAGTCAGTCTATGAGTCCACTAGTGATGTGAACACTATGCTGCGCTGCGAAATTGCGCCAACTGAGTTCACTGCGCTGGATAATATGTTAACTCACTTCTTCATAATACATTGGCGCAGGGCGCAGGGCCGGGAAATTCGAATATCATTTTTATAAACCTAAATAATCTTTATTTTTTAGATTTCACTTTACTTACTGGTCATAAGGTTTTATTTTGATAGATGACCGAGTTGACAGCTGTGTGTAGAATAAATGATGGAATAAGTTTACGTTCGAAAATCAAAACTAGAATATCGTCACAGTCGATTTTGTGGGCAGTAGTTGAAAGAAAAGCATGGTTGATTTATTTTAATTTGTTATTAAGTGTGTTGTAGTATACAAAAGTGTTGCTATTTTGTATTCTAAAGTGGAGTGAAAGATAAAAATTCATTGAAATACATAATTTTTGGACATGCATTGTATCAAGTGACTTGTCATGCAAACCTGTTTCTCTGGGTGAGTAGTATCCAAAGGGTCCAAAACCTTGACTGTAAAATAAGTTAGCCTTTCTGTAGATGTTGACTCGTTATTATCATCATCAGATTCAGGATGTGTTTCTCTCACTATATGTTGAGTCGGGTGTTTTTTATTAATATGTCTTATAAGACTACATGTAGATTTATTGGCAACTGATAATTTTTGATCACAATGTAAGCATTTAACCTTCTTTTCTTCATCTATAGGAGTAAAATGTAACCATACATGGCTTTTCAGTCTTGATGAAGACATTCTTTTCTATTCAGAAATATTAAATTCTAAAAATAATATTTTTTTAGTTACTAATTTTTTTAGTTAAAATTACGTTTAATTTAATACTATCATAGGTAATTCGAATTAAATTCTCAGTAACTTCGAAGAAAGGGTATACAAAATCGTATATGTTTTTAGGTTAGAAAATCAAAAAACAAAATGTTATCATAATATCAAATAAATCATCAATCAATTTATCCATTACAAATCATTATTTATCAAATTCACATAACCACAGGGTAAATAACAGTAAATACCAAAGTAACTGATCTAAATAAATAAATAAAATAACTTACCATCAACATAAACAACACAATACCTAAATGAACACAATCAAGTGTCACTGTCATCAACTGCCATCATTCTGGATATTATTCATTTAATTTTTATTCTTTGAATCACTCGATAAGTGAACAATGAGCCAACACAGTTTGCGGCTTGCGCGCTGTTTGTACTAAGAATCTGTGAGCACGGCGTGTAGATGGCGTGCATTTCATTGCTCATTCGGGGTTTTGAATTTGTTGTGTCATGACGCAATTTTGAGTTAACGCAATGAGCCGGCGTAGTTGCTTGTGTCTAAGTTACTGAGTTATTGAAAGGAGTTATGCTGAGTTACCCATGTCTAGTAGTCCACACTTCATAGCACAGGTCAGTTGAGTTGAGGAACATTTTATTCATTCAATTCCTATTCGTTTTATGTTTCCTAACCACTGATCTCTATAAATACTGGATAATGGATTGACGACCTATTAATTTAAATTGGTCAAAGTTAAAGAGTAAACTTGCATCACGGAATGATGGCGATAACTAAAAAATAAATAATACGGTGGCATAGTGAAGGATATAGCAAGTTCCCAACCTATGGGTGGGAAATTAAATGCTATTGAGTGGGTGACATTTTGTAGAGCATGCCTGACATATTATTATTAGTTTACATCCACTTTTACTGTGGCGCTTTAATAATCAATACCTGATTTATGCCATGCAGATCCTCAATCCGGTCATTATAGGGATCAGTGCTAGCGGCACCCATTCCCATTCACTCATTCGTTCAGCTAATTTATTTTATTTTATTTGTATGAAATGTAAATTGTGAATTTGTGATTCATATTTAATTTCATTAGCATTTTGGGATTGATTAGGATTGTACGTTGTTTTTGTGATTCGAATTTTAAAATTGCATTTATAGCTTTGCAAATAGAAGACTAATCTTGGGACAAGTGAATAGTCTTTTGTTACTTTTAATACTTAATAATTGCAAGGTATGTCATGATAAATACATTTATTATAAATTTCATTACAACATATTTTCAAAGTGACCCTCAATTTTCATTACTAATTTTTCTATCTTAGAGTTATTGTTTAAATTTTTCTTAATCCACATAGTTATAATAGAAAGTTTTTAGTTTGTAATTTAATTTAGTTTTTTTCTATAATTGTTATATGTGATAAAGCTTTGCTACCCTCTGCTTAGAGGTATAATATTTTTGAAACAAAGTAATATAGAAAACAATATATAATTATAAAAAAAGGTATTTCGGCATCAATAACAATTATTAATAAGACCAGATAATAGCTTTTATCTAACTAATAAAAATATACTCCACTAGATGGCCACAGACATTGGATCAGCCCCTGGAATGTCACAGTTGCAGTCAGTACAAAAGGCCATGGCTTTGCCATCAGTAGGGGCAGCTGTGGGCCAAGTTGGTGCATTTTATACCAGAGTTAAGGGTATGTATACATTTTCACATTGTTAAATTTCTCTCTCTACCTTCAAAACTAACTATATATCATAATGGATGATAATGTTTAAGAGTATAATTTAGTAATATCTTTGCTATTCATAAAAATAGGAAATTTTGCAAAAATAATACATTAATAAATGCTTTTATAATTTATTAACCCTTAATAATGTAATATAATATGAATATAAAAGGTATTTTATAATGTTTGAACTAAATTTGCTGAGACTTAAGTATAACATATTCCCACGTTAATAATAACAACTATACCTGATTTGCATATGAAAACATTGTATTTAAAATCAAAATCATATTGTTCAATGCAGCTTAAAGGAATACTAAAAATAGGATATTTTGGACTGTTGGCTGGCTGTCCACAAATAAAATGAACAATTATAAAAATGTAATTGTTGATGATTACCATTATTTGTTAGTTAACAAAAATACATTTTGCAGGTGCACATTCACTACTAGAATGGGCATTATCAACTGCTGAAGCTAGTGTAACATTTGCTGCTACCACTGCAGCACCGTTTGTAGCTGCACCCCTTGCTGTTGGGGATGCTAAAGTAGCCGCTGCCATTGATGAACTTGAGCGCAGAGTCCCCCTTGTGACTGAACAGCCTAAAGTGATTGTAGAGACTACAAAACAAGCTGTATTAGCAAGACTTACACCACAATTGAATAAGGTAGGTAGGCTGTTTGTATTACACATCTACCAGGTTGGGTTACAAGTTTGGTGTAGACAGTTATGAAAATGACATGAATAACATTAAAAGAATTTGAACTTAAAAACTCTTTGAGTCGGGCCTTATAAATATCAACCTTAAGTCCACAACTTTTGGAAGTATATAATTAAACTAAATATTTAATTTGTTTTAAGCTTTATTATGAAATTTAACTTTATATATATTATTATTACTTGCTTTTGCTTTTAAGTAATTTTGATGAACAACACAGCCCCAATAGCTCAACAGTAGAAGGGATAACTCCACTCCGTTAACACGAGAGTCTTCGAGGTTGATCCTGACCCCCTTGAGCTATTGTCTTACTCACTCCTAGCGCAAGCTTTGAGCTTCTTTAGGAAGGGCAATAGGAATATTAGTAATGCTTTGAAAAAGCATTGCTAATTCTTAAAAAAAAAAAAAAATACTTTATTTTATTTAAAATTGTTTTGTTTCTTTATAAAATACTGTGTTGATACGTAATGTTCGTTAAGTCCCCTGATAAGGTGTTTTGTAACCATCATCACTTGTACTTTGAATATGTGTCATGGCCTTTTCAGTCACTTAACATGATAACAATGAGTAAACAGAAATATTTATTGAAATATTATGAGGTATGTTATCCTTACTTCCTAATCCTAACTAAACCTTACAAATAATTATTATAAATGCGAAAATAACTGTCTCTCTGTCTGGCTTTCATGCATTCACACCAAAACTACGGAACCGATTTAAATGAAATTTGGTACACAGATAGTCTAGAGCTTGCGAAAGGATTTAGGCTTTTTAATGCGAAAAAAGAGTTGTAAGGGGTTGGTTGATTCGATATAAAAAAATATGACATTCAAAGTTTGTAAAAGTTTTACCCTCAAGAGTGTAAAATAACAACAGGAAATACGGGATGAAAATATTTATGGAAATGTGTAAGGTTTATGTGAATGTTTTACACGCGGGCGAAGTCGCTGGCAGAAGCTAGTATGATATGAATAGATTTGATACAATTCTGAAGAATATTAAAAACTGCATTAAATTATCTAACATAGCTTACTATCTTTTGTGGGTAGTTTGATAATTGGCACAAGAGTTGTCCGTTAAAGAGTTTCTATATGCAAAGTTCCTCAGCAGTTGTCATACTTATAAAAGATTAACTTAAAGCTTTTGTTTTTAAAAGAAATCATATACTAATCAAAAATGATTAAAATTATCCGAGATATGAGGGAAAACAGGAAACAGTCAGAGGCTTACAATAGAAGTGGAAATTTGAATAGATTTGGAATCTTTTTAATTAATTATAGTATGAATAATTCAAATTTAAAAATTTATCGTTTAGCATCCAAAGAGTCCAGTATGCACTCACTTAGCCAGTCTGACGTAACTGAAGCATGTCGGTGACGAAGTCCTAATCTCCCACCCTTTTTTCCTTTACCTCTCTTCCCTCCCATCTCTTGCGTTGGTAACGCGCATGTGATACTTCAAGTATGGGTCGCATTCATAGGTTGCGGTGACTGCTTACCAGGCGGACATTCGGGCCGCTTTTTTGCCAACCGTCATGAAAATTAAAAAATCAATAAATGCTGAGACTGTTCTAGATACGCATAAGGTGTTAAAATGCAATTAACGATATTGATAAAAGTCTATAATTACTTTGTCGATAAATGTTCAATCTGACGTGTTATCTAAAAGGTTAATTAATTATTTATTTAATGTCATCAATTTTCATTGGAAATATTTTTATAATTGAATCTGATATAAAATATGTAACTAAATAATAAAATAGATTATATTATTACGTTGCATTATATAAAATAATACATATAAAGCTAATATTATAATATAAAATTAACCAATATTTCGGCTAATCTGTGTCAATCTTCGTGAAGGTTTTATTGATTTTGATAAAAGTTTTGGTCTAAAACGAACGACTCTGGAAGCTTACCATTAACTCTTATTGCGATTCAAAAGCGACGATTTAAATTTTAAAGTGAACTACATCGCTTGCGTACCGTGACATAATATATATTTATACGTCATGCTCATATAAAATCTGAATCGATTTGCTATTAGAATTGAATTGGATTGAAATAGAATTTTTACTAAAAGTTCATTGTAAGCCCGCAAATTTGTGACATTATACTTCACAACGCATTAAGCCTGTCGAAAACAATAAAACCACATAAACCTGCACGCGGCAACTAGCTATGCAATAATAAATACCGTTACATTCCATAAAACGGTCTTGGATTACTCGTAGCATTTTAAAAGCAATATGTATAAATACAGATATGTCAATGTCTCCCTTTGCGAATAACTTTTGCAAGGGGTGTTTTGAAGGCCATCATGGGGTTCTGGGGTTAGCTTGGGTCTTCTATAAAGCATACAGACACCTATAATATATATATTTATGTGACTAAGTTGGCAAGCAAGCTTACAAACCACCTGATAGTAAGCGGTTGTAGCCTATTAGCGCTTGCAACACCATACCATACCTTTGTGTTTGTTTGTAATAGGTGTCACTAGAGTGTTTCCTACCTCGAGATATTGGTTCTTTAATCTCCTTTGCCCAGTAATTTCACTAGCTATAGTGTCCTTCAAACCGGAACACAGTAATGCCAAAGACACTACTGCTTTGTGGTAGAATATTTGACACCGCAGTGGTACCTACCTAGCTGGCCTCTTACAAAAAAGACTTACCACCAGTGTGACTGACCGCGCTTGGTCTCTGTCAAAGCAGAGATTATTCTCCAACAAGGAGATTTAAGAATCAATATCTCGAGGTTGGCAACGCGTGATTGGCACCTACTAAAAGTGTTTCAACCGCTCATAGGCTACAGCAACCGCTTGCCATCACGTGGGCCGTATGCTTGCTTGTCAACCTAGTAACATAAAAAAGGTATCAACAAAACAAAGTGAATAAGAAAATTCAGTGGCGCCATTTTATTTTAATTAACCCGATTGGATCTAATTGAAATCGTTATTAGGTATTTAGTTTATATAAATATGCTAGTAACGTTCCAGTGTACGTGACCGGCGGAGGGGATACGATTCAAATGTGCAAAGTTCAATTTATATTTGCATCATTATTAGTCATTATAGTCGTACATGCGGTATTCATGTTTCCCCTCATATAACCGGTATCAAGCTAAATCATTAGATTTAACATCTAGATAGGGGAACATACCCATACTACGTGAGCATTTCTTTACCGATGGCGAGGAATTACGCACATCACAAGTGTTCACATAGTAATTTACAAATATTCTTTTAATCATTTTTTGCAAAAAAGGAAATTTGGTTCATATTTGTTTTTATTAAAGCGGTGCTTTCTACTTGACGTCAATCTAACCCCGACCCCCTCTGCCCCTGTCACCAAGCGTGGTATTTTGAAGACCCCCAATCCCCTTGGACTGGTCACGTAATATGTGCACGTTACCTATTCTAAAGAAGAAATACTTAGACCGTATGAAAGATATGAAACTTCTTGCTTCTTATACATATATTTATTTGTATAATACAATTCTTTTACGGTTACGTAATCGCATTGTTTACGTTGTATGTCTTATCAAAAATAATTTTTATTGCGCTTGAATTCTTTGGAAGTAAAACGACGACACTACGTTTAATTTGGTATCAGTAGAAACTTCCTGCCCTCCCCTCACACATAATATCGACGTCAAGCAGCAGTATCCGTGCTATAACGTTTCATTCCATGATTGTGAACGTAACTTCTTCCTTTTTCTTTCTTTCCCGCCCCATCTACTACTCCTCTCTTGCCTTGGTTCGATCTCGCAGGAGGTACTATAATAAATAAACGCTACACATTCAACGACTCTCGTTAGGATAGTTATATCCTGTGTCGGGGGTCTGGAAATATACACAACAACAAGGTCAAATACAAATGGAATCAAAGTTGAGGCTTCTCGAGTTATTATCTTGCTGTCTTATTTTCACAAGCAGGGGTTAACATTAACTCTTATAGCGATTCAAAATCAATCCAATTCAATTCTGACAATTGGATTGTATATGAGCATGACGTATAAATGTATAATCATAATATGTCATAATATACATTGGTCTTTTGGATCGCAATAAGAGTTAATGGTAAGCCCGCAGGTGTCACTACTCAGACGGGTGAGGACGCTATCAAGGCCATGGCCAAAGCAATACACGTTGAAAAACATCCCCCCATCTCATTCCGTTTACGTTGCTAGTAAAAATAGGCAACGTCAACTGGTTTCCGTTACGCAGGACTTATGCTTTAATTCCACAGAACAAGAAAATACATTGCTCTTGTTCCGTGTTTCATTCCTTCAGTAGTATTTAAAAAAAACAATAATAATTGAATATACATAACCAAAATACGGAGATCGTGTTTTAATTTTATTTAGCAGAGACTCAGTCAACAAGCGATGTAATAAACCAGATTAATTGCAGCAAGAAATACTTGTTTTTTTTTTGTTGTTATTTAATTGCGCTGTTGTGCGAAACTATTATAATTATAATATATAAATATAAGTTTATTTATCGTCTGTATTTTCAGATACACACAAATAGCCATATCCTGCTTAACAGGATAGCTATTTACATATTGGAATAATAAACAAGTTGTCTATTTGTAATAATTATATTTAAATTATTCCAGATAAAAATTGAGTTGGATTAAGATCAATGTTATTGTAATATTTATGCGTATCAACGAGACTTTAATATTTGTAAAATTTAACTTAATGTAAAATTGAAAAGACTAAAACTCAAACGTTCAATCGGTTTAGACACCGACTTATTTCGGACCCATCGGAGGTCCTTCATCAGGGTGAGTGGGCTGCGTTCGCGGCAGCGATTCTGTTAAATAATGTCTCAGCATAGTTTTAATAATTTAAGAGACTTTTATAGAGACGGAGCCAATTTTTGTGATAATCATAATAAAGCAAATCTCCTTAATTATTTGTTGATATTTACTTATTAGATTTCGACTATATCGTTCCAATAATAGCAGCTAGCAGTAACATTGTCATTGCCGTGAAATTAGAAAACATTTTTGCAAAGAAATTAAAAAAAAAGTTTTTATTGTATTTCAATATGGCATGAGCTATAGAAAATTTGTTATAATTCTTTGGTATATTAAAATGCACAATCTACGAAATTTAGTACATTATATAAAATTACTCAAAGTTTTCGAACAATTGTTTTGCAGACGGGATAATATCCGTGACGATAAGATAGTATTATCACTATGTGATAGCGCGACGTACATTGAACCGGACTCTTATGACAAACTCGTGAAGACGAGGACTAAAAAAATCACATAGTACGATAATGTTATTAAAATTCCATATTCTAAAATCTATGTTGTATTATTATAATTTTTTTACTAAAATGTCAAAAGATTTATTCTTTAATGTTAAAAGTTATTAAGGAAAAAATTTAAACCAAAAGGAAGAAAACATTTAAACCAAAAGGAAGAAAACGGTATAAGATTTTAATGCGTTCTTAATTTATAGAAGTCAAGTTTGATTTAAATTAAAGAAACTATAATAATAATAGTATAGTATTAATGTTATAAATATGTCGGATATAAAGAGAAGATATAGATATGGCATGGAAGTCATCGTAATAGTAATAGTGTGTCGAAATGTCACTCCCCAACATCAGAAGTGGACATAGGTTTTTTTCTTAAAATGAAATCATCTATATTTAGGGTAATTATAATTCTAAATAGATATAAAAAATGTATACAAAGTGATGAATTACAACATTTATGCATTTGCGACATCACTCTTTGATTGATGATATAAAATATGATTAAGACGATAAGGTAGACGATCATCCTTGATACAAAAACGGTGCAATTACTTGACAACAATAAAAGTCATAAAAATGTTTATTTCATGAGATATTTACAAATTAAAATTTGGATTTTTAATTGTTGTATACTATTTTCTTTTACCATGAGCAATTACTTTTTTTTAATACTTTATGTAATGACTGTTGGCAAACAAGCATACGGTCCGCCTGATGGTAAGCAGCCACCGCAATTTATGAACGCTTGCGATACTTGAAGTATCACAAGCGCCTTGCCAACCCAAGGAACAGGAGGGACGGGATGAGAAGGGAAAAAAGGAAGGCGACAGAGGGTGCGATATTGGGCAATTACGGTTTCAAAAATATCAGAATTTGAAGAGCTTTTTTAATATATAATTTAGGTATAGAAGATATTAAGTTTTGCAGCCGATTAAAACATGAATGTTTAAGTTATTCATTCAACAGTGACATACGCTGCATGCTTAAGAGAGAAATTAAAGAAATTGTCGGCAGTTGTTAAACAAAGAATTCCAGTTGTATAAATATAATAATTTTTGAAGTGTATGACAATGTTTACAAAACAAAGAAAATAAAGTTGTCGTCGCAATAAATGACTGTATTGGATAAAACGTAGTTTCGATTGGTCTTAAACCTGTCCGCGACGTGGCCATGACTGGCCTCGATTTGACACTGATATGTATACTATTTCGTTTTGTATATTTTAATCAATATACCTTTGCATATAACTTGTATGATGCGAGAGGGCTTGTTAAGAAACCTATAAAATAGTATCAAGTTTTTAATTTATATACCTAAGACACAAAAATCTGCTCACGAGAGATGTCAATATTTACTACTTATACTGTAATCTTCATCCTAGCATTATTCCCGGTATTTTATGTACCCAAGGTCTGCTTATTACTCTTATCCGGATTTGACAGGTTCCTAGTTTTTACACGGAGCGATTGCCATCTGACCTCCGCAACCCTAAGGGCGAACCAGTAACTCATTGGATAAGAGCAATTTACTTATCAAGAGTTAACGATTATTATCAGATGTTATTGATAATCACCGGGACCGACAGCTTAACGTGCTCTCCGAGGCACTGTGGGGAGACCCACACGGACAAACGCCCAGAATGAGACAGAAATCTTAACAAACATCTGCCCGAGCAGGAATCGAACCCGCAACCGTCGAGACCAAAGGCAGACTCGTTACCCACAACGCCACAACGGTGGCGACTTACTACTTATACTGTAATAAGTTTATTATATGTTTTGTAATTTTACAAAAACAAAAAAAAACGTCGGAATGTTTACGCAAAACAATATAGCGATACACGACTTATTACAATACGTCTAGAATTACTACATCAAGTTAGTAAAATTACAAGACATCTTTGTAGGTTGTAGGTTTCTTCACATCTTTTGAATATTACGCGAATTGTATATTGTAAACAGCGCCGGACTGACCATATAGTCGAGATGGATTTTGCCAACCGCATTGTCACAACTCACTACACAATACTGTACAATACTCACTGTATCGTAATTTTACAATACCAATGTTTATATTAAACTTTAAAATGTTTTACAAAAAAATATATACAATTACAAATCAGTATGTATGCATGTATGTATCTGATTAGTATATAAGCTAGTTGGGTGGCGAACCTGCCGCAGCGAATGTCATAGCAAGTTTGTGTTGGCAGAGGCTAGAGCTTGTCTATAGCATCTACTCGTCGTGATCAATGAATATTATAAGATCTATTACCCTTGCAAAATGTTAAGATGGAGAATCAACGTCAAGAAGATTCTATTCTTGAAATTTTATCTAGTACACAAGTCCTGCTCTTACAGAACATAAGTTTGATTATGCTTTATTAAATCCGTATTTTTATTTATATGTATCTGATTTTTAAAATTACAACAAGAACTATTTTATGACCAATTCGGCGTCGACATTACGCAATTTTCTTTAATCTTGTGAAATTATAAATGTATAAAATCAAGTTAGCTAAATCACATGCAATATTTCTATAAATGGTAATTCTAAGAATATTCCACCAATGGTCTCTTAAAACCTGATTATCTATAGTGCTTTAAGTTTTCACCTGCGTGATTCGGATTATACAAGCCTACTCACCAAGCGACACCAATGTCGCATGACAGTTTTCCATTTATGCATAGGTAGTTTTAATTGGTCAGATCGGTTTACGTTTCGAGTTAGCGTTAAATTTTTTCCTCAATAAATGCTTTATCTAGAGCTACTAGAATTATTCAGATCGACGTTAACGCCATTTAAAAAGTTATAAACTTTATCAAGATTAGTATAGATTTCAATTTCTTG
Source organism: Hestina assimilis (assembly GCA_023373885.1). NCBI lineage: Eukaryota > Metazoa > Arthropoda > Insecta > Lepidoptera > Nymphalidae > Hestina > Hestina assimilis. The sequence goes on along the minus strand of CM041750.1, from coordinate 2,004,111 downwards.
TTGATTAATCCAAAATGTTAATATAGTAATATTTCCAGAATTTACTAAAACACACATTGTCAGACCGTGTTTATAAAACAAGTATATTTGCATCACCTTTTTATATACAAAAATATATATTATACATAATTATTTCATTTTTGTATGAAAACCTTAAATAATTCTCGGTTCAGTCACTATGACGCCATTTTTGAATATGTTGCGTCTTATGTTATATAATAATTTCAATAAAAATTGATCATAACTTTTTATATAATAGGGGAATTCAAATTTACGTTTCTTCAACAGGTGTACGGCGCCCGAGACGTCGCAGAGCAACGCGTCAAATCCCTTAAGGAGCTGACATGGACTAAAGCCAACGCCCTGCTGTCAACAGCATACGGCCAGAAGGCCATACACGGCGTGGACACTGGCGCCACATACGCCATGCAGATCCTCAATCACTATCTGCCCCCTACCCCGGAGGAGACCAACAGTACGTACTTTGCCAAAGTTATGTGTTGTTACGATTAAATATATATATATCGCTGATCCTGTATAGTTGTACCTGCGTTGTTTCCGGACCTCCGACAGGAAGTTGCTATCCTTAATGGGGGCCGTAGAGTGTATGTATTTCCGACTTCCATCATCTGATAAAAAGTCTAATAATAGATTTTTAATATCAAAAATTACATTAAATCAATAAATCTATAATACCTCGTAAGATCATGTTCAAAAATGAATAGAAATATAACTTACAATTCTTTACAAATCAGAGTAGGTCGGCGACATCATAACCGCCGAGTGCTATACATAATATTATAATAAAGTACTTCCCACACAGGAAGACACCAATAACACTATTGACAGCAATTATCTGAATCGACAAATGGTCATTTTATCGCTGACATGATGTGACATGACTGGGCATATTATTCAGTTTTCACTTTATCTTTAACCTGGTAACAAATAAATGTAGTAACAAAAATTGTGATACACAAAAACAATAACGTAGATTTAGTGATAGCTGGTAATAATTAGTTCTTATATAATGTTGTATTCTGCTCTATATATTTGTAGTCTTAATCAGATCATTAGAAATTTGGGACCATTTCCGAGCAGACCATCCAACGAAGAAAATATATAAATAACACAAATATCCAGACTAATTGATAATCTCTTGGTTTTTATGGATTATAATTATCTGTAAAAGTGATATGTAGAAATTAATATTCAAAAACGAAAACTTCAAGAATATTATAATAAATTTAAACATAACAAACGCTACACGCTCAACGGCCTCCATTAGAATAGTTATATCCTGTGTCGGGGGTCCGGAAACATACACAATGACAAGCAGAACGAAATAACTTGTCAACAATATTCAAGTCGAATGATATTTAAATCGAAAATAAACAACCATTACCTTATGCTAAATGTACCTACATTGTTTCGTTATTTCGTATTATAATTTATAAATAGTATTCGAGAATTCGTAATGATGGCAAAACAGGCAAAACAGGTTTTATAATGGTTTTATTGTCATATTTAATAAAGTACTAATTTTTAGTGTTTTTTTTTTAAATATTACTAAATAAACTCGTTGCTTGGGTTAGGAATGGGTATAATAGCCCAAAGGGGCCTGGATCGAACCTGCCACTCTCGAGTTGATATATTTTTGATATTAAAAAATCTAAAAAAAAAAAAAAATTATATGAAAAATAGATGTTGACCGATTATCAGACCTACCCGATATGCACACAAAATTTCATAAAAATCGGTGGAGCCGTTTCGGAGGAGATCTATGTTCTTCTTTCTTTATTAGTTATGATTCTTAAACGTGGTTATGCCTATTTATCGTTTAGAAACTAACATCTCCAATCTTACATTTAATAAGCCATATATATAAACTGATAGCCGCGTGACAGTATTATAGAAGTGTTTGTTTAAACATTAGACGTGGGCACAGAGATCGTGGCGGCGGAGAGCGACCCCGCGATGCACACGGTACAGACGGTGGGGCGGCTGAGCGCGGTGGCGGCGCGCCGCGTGTGGGCCAACCTCGCCGTCCGCGTCAACCAGCTGAGGGATAGCGGTGAGAACTTCCTTACACAGACTTATTATATACTAAAGACAGTCTTTCATACAGATAAAATGTCCAAAGACTCGCTGGTGCGCCTTCGTAAATTCAACATCCATGCAGCAAAACGAAGTTGGTCGCACGCTGACTTCATTCAATTATGTTGCAAGGTTGTGCTTTAGCCAATTTTTGAACTCTTTTTCTACATATATGCCTATTTCCCAGTTTTGTGTTGGTTGTTGGAAATTTACGATTTTACTCGGTACTTATGTGCGAAAGACTTTTCATATCACACGTGCATAAAGTTTTAAATAAAAAACACACAGTCTGCTACAGAATTTTTGGGTCACTCTTTAAAATTTTATTATGGTTACCATTTTTATATTGATTTCATCGTTTATATTTTATAAACAGGAATAGAACTAGACGTCCGGCGCTACGTGACCGCGCTTCTAGCGGCTCTGCACCTCGCTAAAGTGACGAGTGAGCAACAGCAGACCGAAGAAGCCCAAGGCCCGAAGCCCCAAAGCCCAGCGGAGCCCGCGCAGACCGGCCACCACTCGGAGGCGCGCAGCTCCACACCAACCACCACGGAACAAGTCAAGTCTACTCCCGAAGCTAAATCAAACACCAGTAATAACCAATAATTCTAAACATTTTTATTATTTTTAATCTATATTGTCTTAGTCTTAAGAGTAACCACAGTGATGATATACGATTGTCTATGATCACTGTTTTGGTGATATCATATTATTTTTAGTCTATGGATTGTATAAGCTGTGTTTGATCAAGACTGATTGATGGTCTTTTTGATGTATTTATTGCGATATATTTTTTATTGGTCTTTTGGAAATAAATAAATATTTTAAAATTGTGGTTTTTAATAAAAGTCGCTTTATAATTATAATCGTTTATTATTTCAAAATAGTTACAAATTTATGCGTATATATCTAGGAAACAGTATTTTAGGCCAAGTATCTGGAAAAATCTGTAAATCGAGATATGAGTTTAGATATGAAGATACTTTAAAGTGTAGACAAAATTACTCTACAGTAACAATCGATATAACGTACAATTTAAGTACAATATCAAAATAAAATAATATTCGGATATCATTTGAATCTATTGATATATCAATAACAAAACCAGCGGAAGAATTAAGTACTTTTGGCACACCTACATATAATTGCTTGTGTCATATAAAAAAAAACAAATGAACAATCAAGTAATAAGCAGTTCGAAAACTGGTTCAAGACCATATTAATTGACATCCTGCCATGGTGTTCCTTTCATCTGTTATTACGCATTAAAATTACGTTATCTGAAGTTTACGGCCATATTTAGTTCCGGTTTAGTCACGCTGGGGTAACTAGTAAGACTCGGGGCTGGATCAAACTGTTATTTTTAATGACAAGTAATATAGAGAAGTCGTAATATCGTACAAATTAAATATTAATAATCATTTGTTTTTAATTTTAGAAGTCTATAATAATGTAGTTATGTACTATTTAAATTATCTAATCATTGGTGAAAGTTATCGTGACAGACACTTATATTTCATGAATTTTAAGTACATAATTAATGAGGCGTGACGTCACAGTTTAATTATCATACGATTGTGTCGATTGGTCGTCGTTTTGTGACAAGTCATGCATTTGTATAGTCAAATTAGCAGAGACATTTGTAGGAAGGTACATATAATATGGTAAGAAAATTTCATAACAATTGTACCGCTACTTATAAGCGACTGATGCGAGAATAAGAAGCGGCGGGGCGCTATTTATTCCGGATTTAGTCACGGCGTATTAACTACTACAAACGTATATTCGTCTCCAAAATATTTCATCTTTAACATGTATTTTATTAATGACGCTATAATATCGAACAGATACAATAACATCAGCGTTAGTAAAATTTCAGTCATTATTAAAATTGTGTGAATAGAATATTTGATTTCTATTACAATTATTATTTAAATAGTAACTTAGGTACTAAATGTCGAACACAAAAAGCTTGAAATTATGCATATAATAATTACCTAATCTAAAAATGCAATAAACAATTTTTGGACAGATCAAGCATATGTAATCAATATAATGCAAATAGCAAATACTAGTTTAGGTAAATTTATTTTATATCTTAATAAAAATAACTGCCAAAATATAATATCACTGGCTTAAAGGGAACGAATACATATGTATAATTTAAATTAATTACTATTAACTATTAATTGCTCAAACATATTTTAATATGACGGATTTTACAACAATCGCAAATAGAGTCAATGCGACATGGCGGCACGTGTTTATAAAATACTATGAAGAAAATTTTGAACTCATTTTTGAGGATAAAATTATGAAGATAGATTTCTTTCCAATTTTACCTCTTAATATCGGACCTAAAATTCGGCACTGTCTGGTGATACACAATATAATAATACAAGCTTTATATATTATTTCCCTTTAAGCGATATCGTAATAACCTACTTCCCATTCTTCAAAGTAGATCTGCGTTGTTTATCCGAGGCCGTGGTCCTCGAAGAAGCCCTGCGGAGTCTCCTCCTGCAACAAGGGTCATCACTGAGCCAGTGTCGCTCGTGGCCGTGTTAGCCGAGCCATCGCTTTTCGGCAAAAATATTTAGTTTATAAAAATCTGTTAATTTCATTAACATGTAAAATAAGGAGTTTATTTCAATGCTTTTTATACTAAAATTAGAAAAGAACGTATATGTAATCCAGTGTACAGGGGCGTTATTCCTATAAGATAAATTATAGTTTTTATTATAAAAAGAACTTTTCTTTTAGACGATAGACAGAAAAACTGTTAATTTTGGTTATAGAAATCTTAATTTTAAATATAATAATACGATTATTAGTTAGTAAAAATTTTAATTAATTTTAAAATATACATATATTTATTGGCGTAGAAGGTACTTAGTATTTACAAAAATTCGATTATGTTATATTAAGTTTCATGAATGTAAAACATGACATTTTTTTAAAATGAGATTTTATAAATTCTGATAACTTTCTTTTGTTGTATACTCATTGAACGTTAACAACTTTTGGTAAAATAATACTAACGAAAAACCTATGTTAAATATAAAGTCTTTAAAATAACAAAAATAATATAAACCTTATGAAAATTAACAAAAACAGTATTTTTATAAACAAAAATTAAAATTTGGTAAATATAGAAAATTCGATGCATATTTAAAAAAATATTTCAACCAACAAATAAAATAAAGTTTGTAAATCATAGACATTGCACGATAAAAGAAAAACAAGTTAATTTAGATAGTATAGATTAACTTTCGATTTAAATGAGAAATTATCATTTTTAAAATTATAATAGAACCTCTTCTGAATACAGTTATGTTTATAAAACACTACCGAGGGCCAGATTTAGAGGTTTGGAGACCGGGGGGCAACAAAGGAGTGGAGCCCTGGCCCCTAATTATTTTCCAAATAAAATAAACAAATTTTTCCAGTCGATTTTTTCAGTAAATAATTATTGTGAAACCAAGTAAATTCTTTTAACAAATTTATACGAAGATAATCAAAAACAAGAATGACCTGAAATTAAATTTTAGCGTTAACGAATGGAATAGGGACGGAATGTTTTTTTTTTTTTCGAAGTCCCTCTTTTATGGAGGCACTAGAGCTAAAGCCCCGGAAACCACCCCTAAATCCGGCCCTGGCACTATCTGTATGATTATAATTATAAAAAAAAAACTTTAAGAACATGTGATGGTAAATATAATGTATTTTAAATATTACACCAAACGAATGTCTTTTAGATTGTTATCACACATAAATGACACGTAAACTCAATTCCTTATTTGCCGACACGCGAGGACAATCACGCTGGTTCCCGGTCGTCTCCAGCCGGATCAAAGGAGTCCCACCTCTCGCAGAGCACCTTCCACAGACTCGTCCTATTGCATATCACCCCACCACAGGGTATAAAGTATACATTGACCAAATCAACTTTTGAGGCTTTATTAGTCATTAGTACGTCCAATAGGGTCGTTTTCAATTTAAAAATTTAGTCAATTTTTATCAATTAATTTTTATAATTGGTTGCATGAAATTAGGAGCTAAGCCAGTTAGTAGGTACTTTTGCATGCTATTTTAAAAAAGTTAGTTTATATTGTAACCAACACCTCAATAAGCTTTGACATTATTCCTCAAACACTTACAATTAAGACAAGGATACCATAGCATGAGCAACTTTTAATCAACACTCATTTAAAATTCCAGATGTATTTCGTACAGTAAGTGATATTGGGAATCCTCAAAATTAATGTATCCATTGATAGAGAAGAACAATATCTAAGATTTTTTTAAAGTTGACTCCAAGCTGCAAGGGAGTATTTTATCCATAAATAAATTATGATTATTTAAACTGCTTCTCCAAGAGACTGACAGTTTTGAATGGGCAAATGTACAGATATCCCTGCCAGCATCTGGGTACACTTAAGTAATTAGTAGTAAGTATTTAATATAATGACTTTAAGTTATACTTCATATACTCATGCCATGGTAAGGTTCAGGAATGGAGCCATGCAAGAAAACAGAAGTTTATGTTAAAAACCAATGTATTTAGACATACCATTACAGTAAATGCACGGACAGCCAGTATTACAACAAGGGACACTGATTTAGAAAGCACAATTCTCGATTATATTGATATCAAAAGATGCAATGTAAATCAACGTCTCAATTACATACAGATTTTAATCACTAAGCTACATAAATACTAAGCATAATGTTGAGCACAATAATACATAATGTAATGAAATATAAATAAGTTTATAATAAAAAATCGACAGAAGCAACGATTTTAATATTAGTCTATTTTAAGCTCGACTTTGTTAGACTGAACATGTTAAATAGCTTGTATGTGTCTATTATACATAGCCTATTATACTTTTATGATTTATTTTGCCATGAAAATAAAGAACATTTTGGTTCCCTATAAAACTAGAAATTGAAATTTGATAAAATGTAAAACTATGGTTTGTGTTGTGGTTTTAAAAAGTTTAAAATTAAAATATGAAGATAGAAAATAATTACTAAATATATTTGAAAATTATGAATAAAATTGGTGCAAATAAAAAAAGCTATAAAAATACTATATTGCCAACTATAGAAATTGCATGCAAGATAAAAAAAGTTGCTAAAGCAGAAACGTTTTCTAGAGCTCCTTAAGCAGAATATATAAAATTATAAATTTGACATAAACCCTTTTACACATTTGAAACTAAAAATTCAATTCAATTCAACTTATATATGTGACAGAGTAATTTGATAATTTGAAATTATAACGAAAATCCTTGTATTTTAGTATCCTGCTTCTTGCGTGAATTATACATTTAAAACTTCAACCAATCAGGTCTCGTTTTGGGCGCTCCGACACCGACGGGTCAGTCAGCGCTCATTCGATTCGTTTCGCAATGATAGACAGACTCGTTTTTTTTGCAAAAATCCTATCTTTTCCCAGTAAGATTCATCATATTCCATAAGAAATATTTGAACCATTATCTAATTATGTGAATTTAATAAAAATAACCCTGCGACTCAAAAAAACATAAAAAAGGATAATAACAGCATATATTTTTTTAATTTTTATATTTTACAAAAGCAATTCTAGTAAAAATGAATGTGGTTGTATATAGGTATATCTATATATGTTTTTAAATAATACCATTTTATATGCAAAAGAGTTTTTGTATGTATACAATACTGTTTGCTTAGTGTTATCTGTGGCTGCCATCAATGTATCAGCCCATCGTTCAGGTCCTGACCGCCACCAGAGCATGCATACATCACACCAAAACAGGAAATATTAGCAGAGTGCAGAGCGATTGAGGGAAAGCATTAAGGGTTACATTGGACACGCATCTTGGCCAATTATAAAGCGATATAGAGTATAAAAGAATGTATATTATAAACATTGCTTGTAAAGTAGGTAGGCAGATATGGAAATTTATTATTTTTATGTTGGCTTGTTAACTTTTTTTTAACTTTAGCTTAGGAGTTATTGCTGTATTAATACTGCCATAAAATATTATTAAAAAGTTATCAACCAATGTATTTAAGAAAGGTGGTTTTGTGATATGTTTATTCAAAAGTTTTTTCTTATTAGTCTATAATTTTTCAAACGATTTAAGCACTGTACTTTCATAGAAAACTTTATCATTGTTGTCAATTTTATTTCAATTATTGACAATATATTTATTGTTTCTAAAACACTAGATATGTATACCTAATACACACTAAAAATAATGTTTCCGTTTCCTAATGTATATAAGACTAAAAGGCAGTGCTCCTACGTTAATAAAAATGTCTTCAGACTGAGACATACTAAAGTAAAAGGCACTACACAGGCCACTGTCCTATCGTACTGGTCCACATCGTCATATTACATTTATTCTTATGTATATCAACTATATATAAAAGCTGATATGAATGGATTTAAAATCGAAACTATAAAGATTACACAAAAGATATAGAAAAATAACTTATTAACAAAAAGTTCTATGTTAAATTAAACTTCCAAATGAACAAAATAACTTCTTTTAACTTGATTTATAATTCTTATAAAAGCTCTATTTTTATATTGCTTAACAATCAACTACGTTTTTAATTTTATATTTTTCTAGTTTTTAATTCCTTTAAGCATTAAAAGCTTACTTTTGGTAAAAATTTTCTATATAAGGTGTTTAAACTAAATACCTATATGACACAGATTTAAACATATTTCGACAAAATAATTCCTCAGGCACTGGTCCCATATTTGATTTGAAATTCCTTGGGACACTTCTAAAAATTATTCCACTGATGCCTCGATTTTTGAAAAAAGAAGGCAACGGCTTCCGTAACTCTTACCCCATGTTATAGAGCACTAATATTAATTATATATTAAAATTCACACAAGTTCATTATCCTGGCTACTGACCTCTTGCAACAGATCCTGAGCAGCAATGGCTTTGAGCACATTCTTCTTGCTGGTCTCTTGCAGCTCTCCGCCCAGCACTAGCTCATCCAAGATGAAATATGCCTTTTCAAAATTGAAAATGATGTCCAGTTCGCATACCTAGAATGCATATAATAAAATTAAATTAAAATAGATTAATACAATTGTCTAATCTCGATAACATCCTGACAATTCAACTTGAGATAACTTTGTAAAACCACTCCTGTAAGCTTGTGTTCGGTCAATTTGACTCTGAAGAGGTTACGCTTCTGGTTATGCTAGTTAATATTGTTTAGGTTGGATTACTCAAAGATGGCTAGCCAAGAGGCAGACTGTATAAATGTTTGCAGACTGCAATCATTCTTATAAAGGATATTGAAACAATTTTAAATCTTATTTCTATACCTTGAAATAGCACAATATTGAAAGTGATTATTCATTAATCAGATAAATATTAAAACCTTTCTTAGTCTTTTGAGAATAAATTTGAGAAAACATTTGGGATGTGAACAACTACTGTTCCATCATGATAGTCAAATGTCTACTTCTATGTATTGTTAATTCATAATGTAAAATACATATATTATGTAAATTAGAACATAACTAAAATTAATCAATTAATACTCACACTGCCAAAGTATTTATCAAGCAACTCAACATATCTGTGGATAAGTTCAAGAGTTAGCAGCTCATTGTCTTCTTGCTCCATAGCACAGCAGAAGTATAATGACGCATATCTGATAAAAAATCAAGAAACTTATATCTCTTGAATTAAGTTTAAAAATTAAGATTATTATCTCATTAAATAGTACTCTAAAAACAGCACACAATCTGTGAATTCAGATTAACGCCAAATACAGAGCCGAGCCTTGATAATCTGAAACCCCCTAGTCAGTACTCTTCTATAATCCAAACAACCTGCTCATGCTCTCCATTATCACACAGAATACTGCAGTATTGTCTCACCCACTGCAGGTACTACACAAACAAATTATTAAAATTTGTAGTCACTTTCAATCATAAGAAACAATGTTGTTTCATTTCAAAAACACCTTTTTCTATATACTATAATCCGAACGCCTCATTGATCTAAACAGAATAAAAAATTTGGGTGTTCAGATTATCGAGGCCCTATTTTAATTATATATTTTTAACTGTCATCTTATTTTTAAGCAGTTACTTAAATAAATTATTAAAAAACAAAGATTTAATAATCACCTTTTATAAACAACTTTGACATCCTTCCACTCCAAGAAGGAGCACATTTTAGGTTTTCGTGCTAGTACTGTTGTTATTAATTCTCTGGTTATCTTCTTCTTTAGTTTATCTGGATGTGCCACATACCACTTCTGAAGCCTTAGTTTGCCTTGTCTACTAAACAGCAACATAAATTGCATCTAATGGTGAAAGATAATTACATGTATTAGTTTATTAGAATTACGATACTATGAGTTTTCAGATAACTATGTATAATAATTTTAAAAACTTTATGATATTTAACTAAATAATATTACAGACAATGGTAACATAAAGAAGTTGTCTTCCAATTACGTTAAATATTCGGATACGTAATTTCGAAAACTTCAAGTTTCTATGTAGTAGTAAGCACATCAGAGGTTAATTATTATGCATTTTAATTATGGTGCATACTTTATAATGAAACAGATAATAAAATATGTACTTCGAGTTATGACTGCTTCATGAACATTCTCAATTTTTAATCGTTTCTGTAATTTTTTTGTCATAACAATTTATCTAGGGCTTACCATTTTGTCAGTCAAAGGATCCCTCTTTGAATTATATTTCGGTCACTACAATACTTTATGGAATGTTTGCAAAAGATATAAAATTGTCTTAAATCATATTTTGTAGCTAAATGATACTTATATTATATAAATTACTTAATTTTATTTGAAAAATTAATACGATACATACAATGATAATGAGTGTCTTGTAATGATTGATGACAGCACAACGATGACAGATAACAGAATTTGAATTTGTGAGTGTGTTGTGAGTGACAGTAAATATACATAATAAAAATAATTATATTTATTGTAATACCTAGTAGGTATTGATTATAATTATTTAAGTGTAAATTATTTTTCTAATGATTAAATATAAGCCGAAATAAAGACCTAAATTATCCAGAACTTTAAAAATAACGAAGTTTAAAGCCAATCCTGCAAGCTACCAAATCGCCGAATTACCCACATACCTTACTCTAATAATTCTCAAAACAATAATTTGGATTCCGAATCCATACTTTTCATTTTGTTATATTATTTCACAAATACAATATTTTTACTTTAGATTTTCATTTTAAGTCACAGTTGCGCTTTTTAATTAAAAGATGGCCCAACAATTATTGTTATTTTATCGAGAGTTAGGAATAAATATTTATTTGTGCGATTATACTAATAAAACAATAAGGGTTAATAATAATAATTTAAAATATTAATTGAATATTTTTTGTCACTTTCTTGCTTTACTGTTAATGATCAAAACTGAATGATATTAATTAAATATTGGTATTACAAACAAATTATTTATTTTATTCTATTTAACTTCTTTTAATAGAGTGGCTACTAAGTAAGTTTTTTTATCGTTTCTTTATTCCCTTATCAATTATGTTTGTTTTCTATATCCGGCGATAGCATACAAGTATACTTTGAATTGGAACTAAAACAGTTTTAAGAGGTTAATAAATTGTCTAAGTGGGCAGTAATTGCAGGTTTTACGCTACCTCTAAATAGTCAATATGGAACATATCTGCATTGATCTCTAAAATGACTGGATTATCGATCGTATGTATAAAATGTTTATAATTGAACGATAAAATACCAGCACCATCAATAAAAATAAAACATAAGTAAACAACATATTATAGGTATTTTTTTTTATTAAATTGTTTTTGTACATTTAATGTTTTTAATTATTATTATTATAATTATTGTTATCAACTAATATCAATGTTCTGTTGTTATCAATTATCACTTATCATTAGCATGTCAATGTCAAATGTCAACTGTCAAGATTTAAGTGATAATATTCCAATCTGCAAAACTGTTTCTGTATTCATAAAAAGCTGAATAAAAACATAGTAAAATAAAGTAAATTAAAATTGTATCAGTAATTTAAAAAATCGAATCACTTTTTTAAGATCATGGTGAGAATCTGATAAAACTTACAATATCATTACAATTTTTATAAACAATGTTTATAAAATATAAAACAATATGTTAGATATTATATCGAATTATTGCCATTTTTCATTGTTGATATTATTTCTAAATTAAAATAAATTACGTAAATGAATCTACCAACCAATCATCTACAATTGCTAATACAGCATTTTAAATCTATATTGATATGATAAAATGAAAATTTTCATCTTAAATATTTAAATTTAGCCTTGCTGGCAAAAGCTGTCTTTTAGAAAGTAGCTGTCCTTTAGAACTATAATAACTTAAAAATTGTAATAATATAATTTAATTTGCAGGCTTCTGCGGCTGGTTCTGGTAGTTCTGGTGCAGGTGGCGCTGGTGATTGTGAGGGTGAGGAGCAGGAAGATTCTTCTTCGTCTAATCACTCATTGTTGGAAACAAGTGATGCACTTGACAAATTAAATATTAATGATGTGGTTTGTATAACAATGATTTAATTATTTCAATACAATTTGCTTGAAAAACAAGTATCATTTTGGCAACTTTTTACTGGAGCATTTAATTTTTTTTTTTTTATAAATAATTGATGAATTTTAAATAAAGCTTAAAAGCCTAGTGAACTGGCTTTTGATGATTATGAAGTTTCTTAATATTCTGTGAATAGTATTGGTTACTAATAAAATTTAGCTTGTTAGTTATTTCCTTTCAAATGTCAATATTGTTTTGATTTTTTGTGATATTAAAAATTCTTTAATTCTCTACTAAAATAGAAAATATAAACCAATATTTCTGGTTAAAAATTAAACAAGCTGTAGTTATATAAAAATGTCATCAAAGTATAAATATATATTACAGAACAAGAACATTGAAGATGAGCTTGAAGTTTTTCGTCAGCAATGGCAGAGAGAACTGGAATCCACCCCTTCACCGTACAAGGAAAGCCATCTTCCTCCAAAAGAGGATCCTAAAGTTGAGGATGAACCTCTTACTGATGAGGAAAAGGTGAACTTTTTAATTTTTACGTTTGGATGTTTGTTACTCAAACTCATGAAAATTACAGAGAGGATTTGGAGGAAATTCAAATGGTTTATTGCCTGAATTGCAACATAGAATACTTAATATCGAGGAAAAGTGTTTTGATCCTTTGAGATTTTTATATAACAAACTATGGAAAGTAACCACAATATGGTATACATGTGGCTTATAGAAAATTATTTTCTTCTGAACCAAATCCTAAAATCAACAAAGATGGAGTTTAATATAATAAAATCTAAAAAAATCTAAAAGATCTATTATCGTAGCTAATGGCTAATGGCTAACCAGCTCAATGGCTAATTTTTGTATTCTAGTTAATTGGTAAGAAAATTAGAATAAATTTTGATTCGATTTATCCTATTCGTTTTGTAATAGTTGTTAATCTGAATTAAAAGAGACGCTCATAGCTGGTTTAGCTCCGTAACTGGTAAACGATCAGTGGGTTAAGCGACATTAGCTGTGGTCAGTATATGGATGGGTGAGTGGTTAAGGAGATACAGACTCGGTCGGTATATAAAGGGGTGATCATTTAAGTAGCTTCAGGCGCGATGAGCTTGTGGGTGGTAGACCGGTTCAGTAACTTCAGACACGGTCGGTATTTGGATGGGTGACCGGTTAATTAGCTTCGGCTTAATTGTACAGCCCTACTAACAAGAGTGTGTGAGCTTACGTAAACCATACAAATGGACCATGAATGGATCAAGTGTGGAAAATTATTTGAGAAAAATGCAATGAGTGATTATGTTTCCTAGTTTTGAATACAAATTTTTTCAATTATTTTATCAATAAAAAAAAAACTATAAAAATCTTGTAACATTGTTATGTGCTGAGGTTCGCAGATTTGGATTAAAGCTCCCAATGGGTCTAAGTGACACTTTAATGAGATCTTCAAGGTAACAGAGCAGAACTTTCAAATCATAGGTCAATCCTAGTCCAGAATGATAGCCGAGGTCACTAGGTTTCTCGCTTGATCACTTTTATCAGTTCTTCTCTCGTCGCTCAGAATTGAATTAATCAGTCGACTCGCCGGCCCGCTTATATAGGAAAAAGGGTTCGAGAAAGTTCCACCCTTGGAATGATATATGGTATTTTCGGGAATAGAACTTTCTAGAATGTACGCGTTACGAAGGAAAAAGAGGAGAGAGTATGAGAGTACTTGTAATAAGGCTCTTTGTAACAATAACTACATGTTTTTACAGGCAAAGCAGTTGTTTCTGCGTGGTGTGGACATGGAGCGTGGTGGCAAGTTGTATGAAGCAATACAACATTACAAGAGAGCCATTCAAATTCTGCCTGATGTGGAGAGCAGACTGTATGATGGCTCTGAGTTGAGAGCTGATACACCTGAAGGTGATAAACTATATATTGAATTTGTTCTGATTTGAACTGTGTTTGTTTCTCATTAATTGTAAACCATCCTTATGATGGTCTTTATTTATGGTTCCATAGCCAAACGGTAAAAACGTAACCCTTCTATGTCATGTCATGTTTGTGTGTCCATATGTCACAGTTATTTCACTTGAGAACTGTCGGTTTTATTTATATGAAATGAGGAGGTCAATTTTATTTATAAGAAAATAGGTGTATTCTATGAACCATTAGATTTTTTTGGGGTTTTTTGGATTTCTTTTGTACTATCGTCGACAAAATAAAATAAACTGTCGTCAGTCGTTGTGTCGTAGTCGTCTTCGCGTTTAGACTTTATTGCCACTTGCCATAATTTTCCCACCAGTGTAAATAAAGGTTCAGAGAAAACTTGAAGGAACGCTTTGAACAGGGGCTCCTGACCGCGTTGATTTTTATTTTTGTTTTTGTATTTCTTAATTTTGTACAGAGGAATCAGTAGTGGTGCAGTCGAGTGAAGTTGAGCATCCAGTCGATAGTGACGATGAAGACGCTGTCGAAGGAGAGGATTTGCTCGCGAGGCTGCAGAGAATCTTGGCCAGAAAGGGTCATCTCTGTGAACCAGAACACCCCACAAAAGTAATAAATAATTATAATAAAATAATAATTACCCACTTAAAAAGTTTTAGGAAATAATATTTATTAAGTTTATAATTTTTGGGCTGGTGTCATGTTGTGCGGCTTAAACACTAGAGGTGTGCGAATAGTTCGAACTTACGAATTATTTGTTCCTAATCAATTATTCGATTCGAGTTCCGAATTGAATATTAATATTCGAATACGAATAATACGAAAAAAAACCCGAATAATTCGAAAAATTTCGAATTATTCGTCTTTTTCTTTTTCGTATTATTCGTATTCCGATTCGAATATTGATATTAGATTCGATTCGAACGATATTCGTACACCCCTATTAAAAACCAAAAATCACTGAAGCAGATTATTATACATGTAGACAGACTAATGAAGGGCTTTTATTTTGGATCTATTTGAACAAAACAGATTTACCTGAATACAATTACAATGATAAGTGAACCACGTTTGATGTTAGTCTTAGGAGCTATTGTTGCGATTTCTATTTTTGATATTAATTCTGCTAAAATTGGAACAGCAACAATAAACTTCATTAATTTTAACTTAAGACTAATAAAGAGTGTGTTCATTTTTGAATCGTCTAATATCAGTAATGCTGCATAGTTCTCACTTGTCGAGTGTCGGGCGTCGTTGTTTAACAGGATGTCGGCCCGTCTGTTCACATATGCTGGTTGTCGGACCCGATCTAAGCTGGAGCCGTTTTTCGCAGTCTATGCGGAGAAGGTTCTGTTCTGTTGTATTATTTGAGAAGAAAACTAAAGAAAAAAAAACCTAGTAAAGGAAATTTTTAATTCACCCAATGTTAAAAAATTGAGAAGTAAGTTAGTAAAGAGTAAAGTTTTATAATTATTTTAAAATGTCAATAAATACATTCAGCAATACATATTTGCACTGATATCAGTGAGCATAAATTACAAAAATATAAGATATAGGTACAAGATATTGCCGGGCCCGACATCCGACACAATGTGTACAGCGTCATACTTTTTCATAGACAACAGAGATCGGAGCTGTTTTTTTTACGAACGTATAGGGCTGGCAAAACATCCGACATTTATCGGCGCTGACAAAAAAAGCTTCGTATAAAATGTTCTGCCACTATAGCATGTGAGTGGGAACACGGTGTAGCATTTAGTCGTGTGTCGCAGGGCGGTCACCTGTCGTGGCTGCCGTACGAGGTGGTGCAGCTGGTGCTGCGCTGGGCGGTGGGCGCGGAGCTGGACGCGGCGGCGCTGGAGCGCACCTCCGCCGTCTGCCGCGGCCTGTACGTGGCGGCGCGCGAGCCCGACCTCTGGCGCTGTCTCTGCGTCAAGTTAGTGCTCGCCGACACCTCTATAACATTGGGGCCCGCACACACCGCGCTTTTTCCAGGAGCCACGTTTTACAATCGCAAGCTCTCCGCACTTTTAAATTTCAAAACGGCAAATTACTTGCGATTGCAACGCTGCAAGCGCACGACAAACGATACCAGGAGGAAGGCCTCCTAATATAAGAGAAATATTTACGAGCTATAAGATTTATTTAACTTCTGCAACTTTTTTTTTAAATTAAAATGTTCCAGCTCGACTGGGGAAGTACATGACAGTATATTGACGTGAAGTAGCAGTATCTGTTTATTTTCCTTTCTGTCTTTCCTATTCTACTTTTACAGGCCGTATAGTAATTTAAGGATTAGCTCTGAATGTCTATTTACTTACGTTACGCCACTGTAAAGTACGGTGACCGCCTACCATCAGGCCCACCGTAGGCTTGTTGGCACCTCTGCTGGTGTGTGTCAGGACGTGGGGGGTGGAGTGCGGGTCGCCGCGCGCGCTGGGCTACTCGGGCTGGCGGCACATGTACGTGGAGCGCGCGCGCCTCAACCTGCACGGCTGCTACATCAGCAAGACCACCTACCTGCGTCACGGCGAGAACAGCTTCCAGGACCACCTCTACCGGCCCTGGTACCTCATCGACTACTACCGGTACCTCAGGTACGTTATGCTACCGTTTGATCTATGCTTTTTTGGGTACGAAGTTATATGTACGTTGTTTATCTGTTTTTTTTCAATGCTCAATGGCTTCGCGCTAGAAGGACGGACTAGTATTGCGCGAGTTGCAGGTTCGGTCCTGACCCCTTTGGGTTATTGTCGTACATTCGTAACACAAATTACGCACACTATGTTGGAGCAGACTTCATTATATTACTGATTTAAATCGGGAATGCGATGATGTGAGTGATCTCAAATAAGGCGGTAGTTGTCTAAAAGCGGTAATTTTTTTTTTTGGGTTTATATGATTTGTCTTGGTAAATAATTGGTGTATTTAATAAAGTTGTGTTCCCTATTTTCTGACGATCTAATGAATGATTCTGCAGGCACAGAACAGAAGTTCTCAATTAAGACTTGTGTTTGAAGTCAGTTTTTGTAGTTCAACTATAATTTTTTTCCAATTGCTTGGTGAAAAACTTCACAGTTGTGTATTGGTAAAGGTTTTGTTTCTAGATTCTTCCCCGAAGGACTGGTGCTGATGATGACCACCGCCGAGGAGCCGGCGGCCTGCGTGGGGCACCTCAAGTACCGCGACACTAAGAACAGCCCCGGCATCATGTCGGGGCACTACCGACTCGTTGGAGATATGGTAAGATTTTAACTTTTTCTACACAGAGGATTTTACGGTAAGACCTCTTACGGTAACACCTCACAGAAAGTCGGCGTAAAGTAACAGTAGGTACTGTTGCGTTTCGCGCTCGTGATTGCGCCGGAGGCTCAAAGAATCCTAGATCTCAAGAAGCCGCCTCTAATATAACCTTAGATACCTCTAATATAAGTTTTGATTTACGGTAGAAGATTGTAAGGGCTAAATCCACCTTCTGACTTTTGGAACGTTCAAACGAAATTTATATTACTATAAATAACACTCAACTATATTTACAGAGCAAGGAAGTTCGCTCGTTGACGCTACTGTAAAATTACTTTTGTGCTATGCCTATACCCTACACGTTAGTGTAAATAATAAGTTAACAATAAGTTTTAATATAATCTGAAGAAAGAGAGGCAGTACACTAAATACAGACAAACACTAATATATTTATGTATAGATTTTTTATCTTCTTCTTATCAAGTCGTCAGTGGCCAACGTAGTGTCAGAGTTGTTCAGGTCGCCCGTATAAGACTCCGACTTGACTTATCGACTGTTATCATATTGATAATAGCCGAGATATACTTATTACCTGCCCTCCGAAGAACAGCGACGCTCAGATGAAATACCAGTATGTGGTCACCCATCTATTGACCGACCGCGCCTAAAGTTCACGCACCCCATCGATCGCTTACCTATCACTGAGCCGTAACTTCATCCAAAAAATTTGGATAGTTAAATCTGATAGAAGATAAGGCAGGAACTTAACAAGAGTTGTACGCCCACTGCCCAGGTGGTGATAGTGATAAAGAAGACGAGCAGCGAGAAGAAGCAGTCGCAGGCGTCCAACACGCGCTTCCGCTCGCGCCGCAAGGAGCTGCACGAGCAACAAGAGCAAATCTTCCACATGGTACTGTTACAGACATACACTTAAAGGCGTCGGGACGTGACGACCCCATCGCCCGCTGCTGGGATAACTTCTGTCACAGCAGAGATTATTTCACCAGTGCAATCAGTCACTCTAGTGGTCGGTCTTTTGTTGCAAGAGGCCGGCTAGGTAGGTAACACCGCAGTGTCAGTTCTACTGTAAAGCAGTAGTGTCTTTGACATTACTGTTGTGACATTGAAGGGCACTGCAGGCTAGTGGAATTACTGGGCAAAGGAGATTCAAGAACCAATATCTCGAGGTTGGCAACGCGTGAGTGGCACCTTATAATGGTGTTGCGAGCGCTTATAGGCTACTGCAACCGCTTACCATCAGGTGGATATATATAGAAAGACAAACTGAAAAAGACTCGCTGGTGCTCGTCGTTAACGAAGTTAGTCAGACGCTAACTTAATCGATTGTGTTGCAAGCTTGTGACTGACATTTAGAGCCATTTATTTCTATTGCAATAAAGATGCCTCATTAAGAATGGTTATTCACGCAGGCGAAAGTGCGAGCAATTCTCAGTATATTGATGAAATAGTGGTGGTGAAATAGCACTGTTCATACTTTTGCTTTTTTTATTGTTATGAGTATTAGAGACTAGACCTACCACTCTAGTGGTAAATATTATTTATAATTTACAAAGACGTGGCGGCGCTAGATTGTCGTCTGTAAGCCCGTGTTAGTAGTTTTTATTCATTTATTTTTGAAAAATTAAAAAAGATTTGAATGAAATTTTGGCAATATTAGGGGAGTATACTGGTCAATTTAAACTCCTTTCAGAAACATTGATGTAAAATGTTAATGTTAAAATTGTTGTAAAAATGTTTAATAAATGTTAAATGTTGAATGCACGCCCGTTTAGTATGATCGCGAGAAATGCATTGAAATTAATTAAAATGATTAGTAACTCGAAGGCACGAGACTCGCGTGTTTACGTAAAAGGTCTTCGGTTACACCGAACAGGCACAGAAGATTGTTATCTGGAATAATACATTGGATACTTTTCATCGCCGAAAATGTTCGGCTGTGGGATTATTCAAAAATATCATTTATCTATAAATGATTTTTAAGAGCCAATTTCGAGCCAAGATCATCGCAGACAAAGTCGCGGGCAGGTGCTAGTAGTACACAAGAGTGTACACGGTGTGTCCGTCCGCGTGCAGGAGCTGCAGCTGCGCAGCGTGCGGCGCCGCCGCAACTGGCAGCTGGTGTGGCGGCGCTACGCGGTGTCCACGCGCCGCGACCAGTGGTCCGCCTTCGAGCTGGCGCCCAACAAGTTCCCGCCCTTCGCCTTCAGCACCGTGCGCGCCTACACCGCCGACACCTGCGCGCCGCTGCTCTGCTCCTCCGCGTAGGTGCGTCTCTCTCGCACATACCCGAGCCTGTCTCACCGGTAGCACCTCCCGCCACAAATAGACCGGCTCCACCGGGAAAGGACACCCTCTCAGAAAATTAAGTCTTTCATTTGATGATAAACAAAAACTAGGTTCCTTTAAACGGACGAGTCTGAATAATAATTTTGGGCATGGGATTTTCAAGACGAGTGAAATAGTTTTTAAGTGGTTGGCAACACTTTGGTGATAGTATTCAAACGTCTATAGGCTACTTTATGCGTTCAACATCTGGCGGGCCGTAAGTTTGTTTGCTACCATCGTATATATAAAAATATAGATAAAAATACGACGTGTGTTCGTGTAAAAATTTTTGAAATATTCTATACTTGAGTTGCTCCAAAGTTGACAGAAAAACAGTTGACAGTTGAAAAGAGGGTAATGTCATGTATTTATAAATTATATTTTAGTGAAATTACGAAAATTTATTTTTCTACTTAGACCATCTTTTTTCTTTCAGGTTTGACGTCTGCACGTCGCCAAAAATAAAATGTAGTTTTTATTTTTGATTGCTGTTTAAATTTAGAATATAAGAGTTGTTGCATAAAATATTGCTTTTTATTTTCTTATAAAAATAAAAGACAAAATTGTAAAAAAAAGAAAAATGTAATTTTGCACTGTTTTAACTGTTTATTCATTCGAGTCGAAATTTTGGTAAATTAATTTTTGACTGACTGAAATATTTTGTAATACAAAACTTTCGAAAAGGTAATTTTTCCCTTAGATTTGATGGTTGTGTATTTGTCGATTTTTGTGTATTTTTCGAGTATGGCTAATACGTGATAATGACGTTCCTTATTTGTATGCTTATGTTACAAATAATTTATATTTAACAATTTTCACTCTTTTTCTAAAAAAAAAATGTTTTTATTTACATTCAAAATTTCGTGAGCTTGAAAAGAAAATCTTTGCACAATAAAATACTTATAATAGTTCAAGTGTACAGATGTTTGGTTTTTAATTAAAAAGGTTACTGACCCATATTTTTAATTGTAATTTGTCCCAGCGTGGATCTAAGGTTATTCTTAAAAAATAGTTCATAGAATATTTGTAATAATAAAAAATCAGAAGTTTTTTATTACTAAGATTTCTCGTTCATGCCAATTTTGCAATTTAAGGCTTAAGTCAGAAGTAATCAAACTTCTTAAAAAAACTCTGCGTACATAGACTTATTATATACTCTAGATCGGCCCTTTCATACAGACAAAAAGTCATGGACTCTTTATCTTTAACACTAATTTTATTCCGCTATGTTGCGCACATCATAACTGAACATCGAATAAAGTTAGCGTGTGACTAACTTCGTTCCGTTATATATAGTAAGTCTGACTGCCTACCTAAGTCAAACTTAGATCCGCGCTATAATTTTTTTCTCTAGCTATTTTTCTCATTTCACACGCACGTCACATAACTTTTTGTGTAAAACTAGATACAGAGGCGGCTCTACCTATGGTGCAAGGTGTACGTGTAGGGGCAACGGCCATGACAGTTTTTTTTTACAATTTCCATTTTTTAACCTTGACATAACATTTATATACACATCTGAACATTTTGTACCTATTCCATTTTAATGGCGCGTTTATTAGAAGGCCATAAAGTAATGTTTGCACACGGGCGCTAGATAGGGTAGAGACACCTCTGACAGGATATGAAAAATTAGTGTTATGTATATCCTTAATAAAGCTTAGTAAGCTTTTTAAGCTAACATGTTCTATATTGTATACATTGTAACGATTGCTACACATGTTGGAAAGAAACTTGAAAAGAGTAACTTAGCTCACTGTGTTTCAATGTTATATGCGCATATTGTATTACTTAATGGCTCACTGAGTTATGTCGCGTAATGTTCTACATACAAGTAGCATCCTGGCACATTAAATGGCCCGACTCGACCGGGGAAGTACTACCCTCTCACAAAAAAATCAGCGTAAATAACAGTATCAGGTATTATTGCGTTTCGTGTGGTGAGTGAGCGCCGGAGGGCCTTTCCTACTCCTCTGTTCACTTATTTTTTCCTTTCTCATCCCTTGCCTCCTATCCATATTATGATAATTCGAGTATTCGCGTGCGTCGATAGGTTGCGGTGACTGCTTAGCAACAGGCGGACCGTATGCTTGTTTGACAACCGACGTGCCACGAAAAAATATATGACTACCTTGGGTTATTGATTTATTATCAGTTATTTTTTGTTATGTATAAACAAACGAAAAATTCGAGTTGATGAGTCACATTGTTAAACTCTGTCAAAAAACAATTATAGATTATATAAATGTTGTTCAGTAGGGAATATGCATCTAATACTGCTTAAATATATATTTATATATATTTAATAATATATATATAATTTTTTAATTTATAATGTGTCATACAACGAACGCTATTGGTTGGATAGAATCGTGACGTCACCGACCACTACAAAATTTTCATGAGTTTATAGATAAGTTGTACGAGATGTCTGAATGTTATTGAGGACGATGACGTGTTAGGAAGCCCGCTAAGACGGCGTTTAAAATATTTATGGTAACAAAAAAATATTTTTTCTGTATTGCAGCAAAGAAAGCAATCGTTAAAAAACAAAATATTGCATATTCCCTCTTTAAAGATAAAAATTTTGATGTAATTTTTTATTATAATCTTAATATCGACTGTATAAGCTTAATATAGACTCCTCGGTGTTTTCAATCAATTTTGTACTTTGTATGTTGCGATCTTTTGTAAAATTTATTTAATGAACTGATAAAGTACAAATATTTATGTAATTGTACGTGCTAATTAAAGTAAATTTGCTTTTGCATCTTAGTATTTAATAAGACACCCTTAAAGATAATGCAAGGTAATGTTTAGAAGTCATGGAACTCTTCCCCTTTATTGTACTACTTGGACAAAATAAATTACACACACATTACACACAAAATAAATTGAACAGTTGTCGGAAATATTACAGCCCAATTCGAAAATGAATTTAAATAGCGTAGGAATACGCCTTAAAATGGATTTTAGGTAACTAAATCCGTCCAGATTTACATCGGACATATTGTATTGATGGGCTGATATGTTCGTTTCAATATAAAACTTATTATTATCACTGTATATTACAATTCTCAGTTCAGTTTTTATCACAAGGGCACATGCGACAGGCTGAGGGCCTGAAAGAAAAAATCTTATTATAAAGGAGCCCCAAGACTACTTAACGATTTCTTAAACTGTATGGATTGCACAAGGTCTTGTTATATTACTAACTTATTAGATTAGGCATTCATATGGGGAACACATTTATTCCAAATTATCGATCACACTTTTGTACATAATAAAGTTATGATCGCAATTCACGTTACAATAATTTCAGTAACATTTTCTACTTATTCATGAAAAAAGTTGTACACTAAGGACTCTAATATATTATTACATTTTATTGATTATTATTAATAAAAATAAGTGAGTTCGATTTCTAACTTGATCTTATAATATTCGTCATCGATTAGTTTGACCATGGTGTGGTAGTACTAATAAATTAATTTGAATTGTTAAAAGTGTTATCATATCATTTAATACTTTTTGCAACATTGAAAACTTTTGCATCATTTAATTTTATTACTTTAACTATCAATTATTCTATTTAATTTCGTTTTTGATTTTTAATTCAAATTGTATACGAACAAAAAGGGGTGGGTTATTTAAAGAATATCAGGTATATCTTTAAAATGTATTTTATGATTTTTGTATTTTGAAAATAAAATAATATATTAGTAATATCATATTTTATATTAATATATTCTTATTGGCAGTGGAAATATAATTCATCACCGGGCAAAAGTATGGTATTTTTGCTTAAATGAAAACATGAGTGTTATTACAATGAAATCGTATATTTTCCAAATGGTTAAGCTCCATAGAAACCGACGGCTGGACATTGGGCTATTGCCGGCCTCCAGCCGTCGCTCAGGAAATGGGTCGAGCGCAAGTCGGGCTCCCTAACGTACCACCTGACCCAGATGTTGTCAGGGCACGGGTGCTTTGACCGGTACCTGCACACTATTGTGTGCAGGAGTCGAGCCCGTGTGCCGGTCGTGTGACTGGGGGTGGATGATACCGCCCAGCACACGTTGGAGGAATGTCCGGCGTGGACAGTGGAGCGGCTGCGGCTTGTTGCCGTGGTCGGCACAGATCTCACATTGCCCAACACCATCTGGGCAATGTTGAACAGCAGACGTGCGTGGGCGGCGGTCTCGGAATTTTCCGAGACCGTCATGTCGCGCAAGAGAGAGGCCCAACGCCTTAGAGTCGACGATCCCCTGGCGGAGGCGTCGCGGCGTCGGAGGACGGGGCAGCGTAGGAGGTGGTGGCACCAAGCTACGCTGCCTAGTGGGTGGCCTGCGGACGAATGTCGCTGGGGCGACAGGAGTCCGCATTGCACAGGCCCCCCGCGAGCATGAGAGCGAGCCTTATGGGTTTCTGCTCGCTCTCATGCCCAACAGGGCGAGGAGGGTCTGCGTCCATTCTTGACGCAGACAACGCTGCGACGGCCAGACGGGGTCAAGTGCACAGCACGAATGCCCCCGGCCGTCGCCCGGCGTAGAGACGAAACCTGGTGGAGTTTTAGTGAGTAGGAGTCTCACATAACCCCGGCAGCCCCAGCTCCGGGGTATCCATGAGGATTTCTCCACCTTAAAAAAAAAAATAAAGCTCCATAGAAAAGCTTTCTAGTTGATTCTAATTAAAATTTTGTGTAGTTGTTAGATGATTTATGTACATTGTGTTACGCTCTAAGGATATCGCTTTGTGTACATTTATTTTGGAAAATAAAGAATAATAAAATATATTGTGTTTTACTCGTCAGTCGACATATAGTAGGTACTATTATTTTTTATGTGACAAAACTTATTTATTTTATTTGAATAATCTTTATTTTTGAAAAAATTAAGTTGTCAGGATATAGGGCAGTAAATAAAATGCATTTGATACATATTTAAATTTTTTATTTTATACACATTCTCAAATCGTACCCGACTAGAAATGAAACAACGTCTAATGACTATAAATTTATTTTTTTTCAATTATAGTTATATATTATTTCTTTGTTAATAATTTATTTACATATTCACGTATTACATGATCGAACGTTCTACAACTACTGGTGGGAATCTCATCCCGGCGAGCGCCCGTGAGCGGCCTTGAGCCCGAGGCGTCAGATGAGGCGCTCGCTGAGCCAGATTCAGGAGTCGGGGAGGGCGCGGGGCGGCGGCGCCGGCGGCGCGGGGGCGTGGGGCGCCAGCGCCGGCTCCGTGCTGCGCCGGCGCACCTTGCCGCGCTTCTTCAGCATGGTGGCCTGCGGGCAGCGCGCCACTGAGCCGGGCCGGCGTCACGGGCCCGCCGCGGGGCCCGCGCCCGACCCGCGCTTCGTTTTCTTCAGCATCGTCGCCTGCCGGTCACACACACCCGCTCACCTCGGCCCGAGAGCTCGACTGCCCCCGAGCGGGGGATTTTACTACCCGACCCTTAGTCTACTCCCTCATCTCGTGTACGTTAGTAAATATGTGCCAATAGGATATATTTGGTAGCTAGCTATGCAATCTTTCTAATTCTTATTCCCTAAAGATGTATGATCGTTAAAATTTGGACATCCATGACATCTCAATACAAATTAAATTTATTGTAAAATCCCGCGCTCGGGTCGATAACGACAACCCAAATTTCTTAATTTTTGGAAGACAATTATTTACGTGTGACGGTCTCGGGCATTGACCGCGTTTTCACTGAACGAACATTCCAGTGCGTCGGCAATACATGTACACGATCAAAGCAAACGTTAGTTCGTTGGGCAGCGCCGGCTCGGGGCTGTGACCGGCGAAGGGACTTGTGAAATCACACGACAAGCTAATTACAAATTGAAGTTCTATCTATATTGCATGAATCGTGTGAATTCAACTCTGAGCTAAAAAAACCTTAATTTTTCAAAACTAGTTTCAAACTGTGACACTAAGTCTAAAGGCCGCGTGCGATTCGCGGTTCAGTGCCAAAATATGTTTTGGTTGTTTGTCAATGTTACTGTATCTGTTATATGGTTGCATTCACAAGAACCATCCTGAACTTTCATATTCATGATTAAATTGAAATATTTCTAGGCATTTTTTTTGGAAAACAGTGTTAAAAAATTCAGAAGAGTTTCTTCAAGGTACAGTAACATTAGGATATATAAGTAAACAGGGTGATTTCGTCGTCATGGGGCCGGCGCTGTCTCGAGCAGTGAATACGCGGGCTTAGCGTGGAGAGTGCAGCAGTCATACTAAATTAGCTGATCACGACATAAAGCAGAAACACAAAAACACAAGGCTATTAACACATTTGATAAACACCTATTTTTAGTAACTCAGACATTCATGCATAGATTTTGATGGGGATTGCAATGTGTTTAATGGTAAAATTGAGTTGGACCTAAAAGATTCTGGGTCTTGCTATCTAAACGCCATAATTGTTAAGTGCGCATCGAATAATTAAAAAAAATAGCATTTCTTTCATGTTCTTAATGTGGTAATCGTGCAGTTCAATCAAGTCTTCTATTCTGTTAAATGGTAACATTTCCAGAAATAAAATTTGAATGAAAAGTTCACAAGGCAGAAAGTACATACATACATACACAAACATATACAAATCAGTGCAATTAAAAGCTTGCCGATAAAATATACAGAAGAGTAACTTTAGGATGGGATATGCCAGTTTTACCAAACAACCCAATATTGAAGGCTATGGTTACTCTCCTGCACGGTAGCGAATGGGGTTCCTGGTTACCTTGAGCGCGGACTTGAGCACGACCACCTCGCTCGGCGCCGCCACCCACGGCTCGCCGTCCACTTGCACGGGGATCTCGCTCCTCAGGTTGATCTTGATGTGCCCGCCCTGGAACCATATTTAACGATCCGGAAACTTCAGTAATACTGATAATAAAAGTAAAATTTGTCATGCTCTTTAATTTGCTTTTGATTCTTTAAAGAATTGCCTTATATAAAGACTCTTAATTAAAATAGAATAGGTAGTTAGATATTTAGTGCAACACATTAATATATTTTCATAATGTTCTTGTTTATTCTTTGTTTAATAATTGAAGTGAGTATTCTATACCAGTAACTTTCAAAGTGGGAAATTTTAGTCAAATTTAGGCTGCGTAAGTCATGTAATATGTAAATACTTCGTGACATATTCCGTTTTGTTCCCAAGAGTAAGTACCTGAGCTATCCGCATGGCGCCGCGCAGGCCGGACTGTATCTGTCCGAGGTGCACGACGCCCGTGACGCCCACCACCTCCAGCATGCCGTCCCAGTGGTTGGGCTTGTTGAACTGGTCGTCCTTCTCCGGACCCCATGGGTTGGCACCCGAGCCCCAGCTGTTGCGCATATTTTTTATTTCGGTTATGAATTTTTAAGTAAAAAATGTTTTCAATATATTTGTAAATATAAAAATTCTAAAATTTAAAAAAAACCTAGAGAGAACTAGAGTTAAACAAGTTTATGTAAGGTTGTATGATGTTACCTAAGAATATTCAATATAATGATGCCCTCAACAGCAGGCAGGTCGACCGGCTTGCCGTCCACCTCGAGTTTGACGGCCTTGTGCAGATCTTTGCACATCTTGCGACCCACCATTTTACGCAAGCCCATCTTCACGTATACGCCTTTATTGCGCAACCTACATAGGAGTATAGAAACTGTAATAATCATTTTTTACATAAAGAAAAACATGAATGTATCGAAGTATAATTACCTGCTGTTGAATTTGTTAGGATTTTCTTCACGTGCATTATGGAAGTCAAGGCAAAGGTCGGCGTCTATGCCGATGCCAAAATAATTGTTCATGACAAGGATTTGGGAGTTATCTTCGCTCTGCGAGCCTGTGTGATAAAAACAAGTTAGAAATTAGAATTACTACATTATTAATGTAATTCCAACCTTTTAAAGGAGTTGAACACGAGTCTATTTTGTATGCGACATAATCTGAAGTAATTATTGAGGTGGTTAGTTATATCAATCTTACAAACGATTACGTTTAACAAGATGAGTTATATAAAACAGTTTCGACAACAGACCCGGCAGTTGCTTAGATAGCTCCTTGGGTTCATCCTGTTTGTCCTCGGGGTGGAAGACTACGGTCCAGCGGTCGAGGCGGATCTCCTCCGCGTCAATGACGTCACGCAACAGTGACAGCGGGTCTTCGCAACCAGTGTAGCCTGAGCCCCAGCGAAGAACGCGGGCCAGGTCGTTACCTAGGATTGGAGATAAATAAAGAAAAATTGAAGCTTTACATGAGAACTACAAAATATGATAGGGTATTATTTTAGATTACAAGTTTTTTAGAATGTAATAAATATTTGTTAGATACAAATATTTATTACATTCTAAAAAACTTTTTTCCGAAAATGAACGAAAACTATTGAAAGCTCTAAGTTACCAGTGCCGAGCGGAACGATAGCGCAGGGCGGGTTGGAGCATTGCGAGTCCTGCCCCACGTTGTCGAGGCACTGCAGCACCCAGCCGATGGTGCCGTCGCCGCCGCACACCAGGATCTTGTAGTTGGGGATGTGGCGGAACACGTATAACCTATATTGAACGACTCAATATTGTAATTTTCTTCTGAAGGACGAAGGATACAGTCGTAATTCAATTGTAAAACATTTTATTGAAGCCAATTGCTGTAAGCCTATTAATTATTATTATTAGTTTTGATTGATTGATAGTTTGATGACTTCTGTTTTAATCCTTCCAAATTTAAATCTTAAGGAAGCACAGGCTTGATAGATTATTGCGAAAGATTCGAATTTTTGCACTGCAAAGGATTTTGTTCCATAGCAATACGTACCCGGGTAATGGTCCTCCATTCTCCAAATCGAACACTTGATAAGGGTTGAGGAGTTTGCGGAAGGAGGAGATAAGTTCGAGACCTTGGCAGCCGCCAGACTTGACGTTCACGAACACCAGCAGCGGCTTCACGCCGGATGGCACCATCGAGGGTTCGATGCTGGGTAGCAGCATCACTAACGAACGCCATGAGTTATTGTTAAGTAATTTTATGACATTTTTAATTAATTTATATTATATAAAATAGTAACAGCATATATATTATCACTATTGACTCAATTTAGACTTTTCCGTTATTGCAATTATATCAATAAAATAAATTAAGCCTTAAAAAAGTATTTTTATTTCATTTTACACCCATACTACTACATAATATAATAAATCACAGGACTTTGAGTTTATCTCAGTGTCCGCTGTACCTAATAAATGCTTATCTTCATATTTGGCCTCTCGGAGCGCGTAGAGGGCGCGCACTGCCTTGCTCGCGTCCTCGTATGTGATCACCATCGACCCATACTCGTAGTAGATTGGGCCGATTGATGTAAACTTGTTTTCTGTTGGATTTCAAATCACATGCTATAGACGTTATTCTTTGTCAAATCTTGAATGAGTTGTCTATTCAGTAATAAAATTAATTGAATAACACACGGATCTCTAATTTTTTTTTTTTTTTTTTAGAAGTTGGCAAACAAGCATACGGCCCACCTGATGGTAAGTGGTTGCCGTAGCCTATGAGCGCTTGCAGCACCATTAGGAGGTGCCACTCACGCGTTGCCAACCTCGAGATATTAGTTCTTAAATCTCGTCCGCCCAGTAATTTCACTAGCGTACAGTGGCCTTCAAACCGGAACACAGTAATGCCTAAGCACTACTATTTGGCGGCAGAATATTGGACACTGCGGTGGTACCTACCTAGCCGGCCTCTTGCAACAAAAGACCTACCACCAGTGTGACTGATTGCACTGGTGGAATAATCTCTGCTGTGACAGAGGTTATCCCAACAGCGGGCGATGGGGTCGTCACATCCCGACGCCGGTAAATTCTATAAACATCAGTATTATTACATAACCACGCAATTAAATTTATTAAATATTTGTATTTTTTCCATGAGCAATAACCATAATGATGTCTTATTTAAATATAAGTAGCTCTCTGAGTCATAACCGACCGGCGCCGAGGAAGTCGACGAGGATGTTCTCGTAGTTCCGCTCGGAGAGGCCGGGCGGCAGCGAGGCCACGAACAGCGCCAGCGTGGGCCCGTGCGGGTCGCGGCGCGGCTGCAGGTAGAAGCGCGCCAGCTCCATGCGCCGCACGGACTCGCGCGCCAGGCGCACCAGGATGCGCCACGGCCGCTCGTCCTCCTCCAGCACTCGCTCCGACACTGTGCCACACGACACTCGACACGTGACTCATCATTTTATTTATCATGGACCCGATAGCAGCGCCCCCTAACTGAATCTAATTGTGAACAGAAGTAGTACACGCCTGTTCTAACTGATCAAGTTACAATTGATCTAATTGCATTCTATTTATTATTATATCTGGTACACAAAACAGGTCATAACTAATACCATGTTTAAAATAAATATTAAAAACGTTTATACACTAAGCTAAGACCTTTACTTATGTGTACACATAGCACACAAATAACAGTAAGATAGAACAACATTGGCCAAAAAAAATAATATCATTATAAAACATAAAAAAATAAGATAAAAAATAAATAGAATTAAAGAATCAAAGAATAAAGGTTGATGGTATAAAGGCGAAAATCTAGGGTATGTATTTTTAATGCCGTATCATAAAAATAAAAATAAAAAATTTTGGGGTGAACCACTCTTAACATTTGTTATATTTAAGGGTATGAAAAATAGATGTCGACCTAGTCTCAGGCCTTACCGATATGCACACAAAATTTCATAAAAATAGGTCGAGCCATTTCGGAGCAGTTTGGTAACAAACACAACGACACGAGAATTTTAATATAAAATTTAATTTTCAAATAGTATGCTTAAATGGGATCTTTGAAAGTGGAATATAAAAGGGATAGAGTTAAGTAAACTTTACAGAAAAGGAGACATAATTTGATTCATATATATTGTAGAGGATTATAAGCAGCGCTTACCCCCACGATCGAGCAGGATCTCGGAACAGCGGTAGTCGAGCGTGGCGTGCGCGGGGTCGAGGCCGAAGCGCTCGAGCGCAGCCGCCATGAGGTCGGCCACGGTGTGCTCGCCGGCGCACGTCACCGTCACGAACGTGTCGCCCGCACCCGCCACGCGGCCCGGGTACACGCGCACCGAGCCGCCGCCCGTCTCCGGCTCCCTGGTGCAACGACCCTCACTTTTAGAAAAGTCTCCCGTTACTAACGTTTTCGCTTCAACAGAGGACGCCACTCCAAAAAACACCCATTAGCTTAACGATGATTCCAACGACGTTTGCAAGCTATACAATTATCTAGCAAGTTGGTAATAAATGAAATGGTGACCAGTTAATAATAAAAATCTTACTTGAAACGAAGGAATAGTGCAGGTCTCTTATTGGGCAGTCGAGTGACGTGAGCGAGAGGCGTGGGGTCGCGCAAGGGTGGTTCGTCGCCCGCGAGCGCGTCCGTGAGCTCGAACTGCTCCGGGTCGCGAGCCACGTGGAAGGCGCGCAGTGCGGCTGCCACCAGCTCGCGCTCGCTGAAGTTACGTCCGACCACCACTGGCCGGTACAGTCGACGCGACCACGCTGCCTCTCCGTCGTAAACTTTTACTACCTCTGTTCCATAGAAATTAAGCTTTATCAGATTTTTAAACTTACTTGAATGTTTTTTTAATGTTGAGAAATTACTCATTATAATAAAAAAATTTAAACCATCAGAAGAGTCCATTTATTTAGATGTATGTAACATGGTGCAGAACGGATATTAGAATTGATAAAGTCTAATCCCACGTTTCTTACCCTCATCCCTATCATCCGGTGTGCGGTCACGATGCTGCTTATGGTCCGGGCGGTGGTCCTGGTCGGCGGGAGCGCCGGTGGAGCCGCCGCCGGACCCCGAGCGGCCCTCGCAGCCTGAGCTGAACTCCTCGCTCACGCTTCGAGCTGCACAATATTACAACCCGTATCGCACATGCCCCATGCCCACACCCTTGCTACTCTAACACGGCAAATAATCATTTTCTTAAATATTCTCATTCTTGTTTCTATGTTAGAATTAAATTAACTGTGGTATATTATTATGGTACTTTAAAAAGAGAACTTATAAACAATGAAATAAATGTTTCTCCATTGAAAAGAACATGCAAGACACCCACTTTTAATTACTAATTTCTATATATGACATAATTCTTGGTATAAACATTTAGTTAATTATAAAATTGAATTCTCTTGGGCCTTAATAAAAATAACATCAGCGAGTCTCTCGAATTCTAATAAAATACACACATTTATAATAAGTTTTAAGTTTTTATTTAATTATTTCGTTATTAACTATTTAATCGTATTATTTAGCATGGCATGTTATTTATTGTATTATTATAACTAAATCACACTTTAAACACATAAATCTACAGAGCATTTCATCTAAAACATTTTATTGCGGGATAATTATAACAAAACATTCTTTTGCAAATCATGTTACGAAAAGTCCGAATCAGTACGCACAATCTTTAGAAACGCAGACGATTTGACAAAACGACAAAAAACAAAAACTTCTAAGGTACTCCTTAATATTCCTTCTTTTTAACCAAAATTTAGATCAATTTATTTGTTCTATTTCGATTAGTAGTGCGTATTGACTGGGAGAAGTTCATAAATGTGGCCACTTAGTATAATTATGTACCACTCAAATAAATATCAGCAACACCGTGTCATTGTGCATTGTTACCTTGGACCGTTGGAATACTGCATCACGAGTATCCTTGAGGAGGCGATCCGCAGACGGGGTTGGGAGATGAATCTAAGTCAAGACTTTGTAGTCTAATGATTGGATATATTTGAAGGATGAAAGTGCTAGTGCTTCTCAATTGTAGAGTTGTGAACATTTGAAATATTCGGAGAATGTTTGCAAAATAATAACAATAGAGAAATTGATATGACACTTCGTGTCAAATTAGTGAAACAGCTTACATATTGTTCGATTTAATCACGGCAAGTTGGAGAAAATAACAGATATTATTGTCAGCTAAATAAAAGTTTAGTTAAGCCAATGTTATAATTTCGATTAGCGGGCCTTTCTAAAAAGGGATAGTAAAGATGTTTCTAGATGTGTCAGTGTAGATAGAAAAGCAGAAAAGAAAGTTTAACACAAAACGTTTCGTTTCGTTGTGGAGATTTCTCTTTCGCGTGTTATGAAAACTATCATGAAAGAATTATCTCCATTAAAACATAATAGTAAAGTAAATTAATATAGAAGCCTTTTATACTTAAAAGCATGGAGAAAGCTTCAACTAAAATGTCCTTCATGGAACCAAAATCTAGCAATGGTCTTCTTCTTGCTAGGTTCTAGTTCTTTAAACAAGCACGATGACGAAGCTGGATCACCTCTAGAGTAGGGCGGCGAAGCGCCTCCGTGGGGACTGCAGGCGGCCGGCAGCAGGCGGCGCGCCAGTGTCACGAGCCGCGCCGGCGCCCAGCCACCGCGCCGTCGCGCTGCCCCAAAGACACCGCTCACACTCCACTCGCCCGCTCGGCCCCACACGTGTGCCGCGCCACCTGTTCTGCCGCGGGGCAACGGGGCACATGTGCGGGGCCCGGGCACGACCCCCCGCCGACCTCTCGCTGTGGATTTAACACTTACGGCATCCGAAGTCTCGTTGTGATGGAGGCGGGCGCACGTGCACGCCGATGATGGCCTCCATCGGCACCTCCGTGCGCGGAATAGACACCGCGGACGGGGGCAGGAAGATCGGCTGCAGTGCGCCGAAGTTGCATTCTTCAGGTATGAGGGCACGACAGCCGGCATGACACTGAAAAGGACTTCGATCAATCCCTGTACCTGATTTTCTTTTTTCTACGTGAATAAATTGGCAAGCAAGTATACGACTCACCCGAAGGTTGGAAGGAAGGACTCACCATACAGTTGTAGGTGGCACTCACGCGTTGCCAACTTCGAGATATTGGTTCTGAAATCTCCTTTGCCCAGTAATTTCACTAGCTACGGTGTACTTCAAACCAAAACAAAGTATACTGCTTTGCAGTAGAATATCTGATACTGCTGTAGTACCTACTTAATCGGCCTCTTGCAATGAAAGGCCTACCACCAGTAGGTCGTGTTTGTTCCTACATTGTATAATATAATAATGAAGCTACACATCATGTTGGTAATGTGGTTTTTACTAACCGTACTGCCGCACCACTCGCAGCGGTATCCGGTGAGGCACTCCGTGGACCAGCAGGCGCGGCGGCAGGCAGTGCACTTGGAATTGGCGGGCAGGTTCCCCTCTCGCCAGTGGTGCACATGCCGCGGCTCGCTGCCTGCGCAGTACGTTGCATTCTCTTTGCAGTCCGCTGCCGCGAAGTCCACGCATTCTCCGTGGACGAAGTACTCGCAAACTAAACATTGTTAATATAAAGCTTTAATCATCACTCGAGCATCCTACAACCACTAAAACGACTAGTAACTTGAGCTGCATATTTTTTACTAGCTTAAATTCCTACAGTCATACATTTAGCTGTTTTACTGTCTAGCAGAGGCTAAAAGAAAAAGTCAATTGAAATTACGTAATTTCGAAGCAATCTTCCTGATATCCTGTTAAAATACAATTATGTGTTAAGTATCTAAAGATTAAGTCTTCGAAAAATGAGAACAGAAAGCATTTAGTAATTTTATATTGAAAAAAAAATACACAGTATGCAATTAATTGATGTTGGGTCACAGTCACAGTTAGAAATGTCAATTATTTTTATTTATAAATCAAAATAATATTGATACTCACTCATACAATGTAAAGCTGGTAGTTCATCAAGCCGCTTTCGACACACCGTACAAAACTTTCGTTTGTGGTGTGTCGGCTCTGACCAGCAGTGAGCCACCGGGTTCTACGCAAAGTAAAAAAAAAATAAACCAAATTAATTTATAATAGTAATTAATAATACACCTATTTTAATAGCTAAATTTATAAATAAATACAAGAATACCACATGTTATTACTAATTTCATTTTATTAATTACAAGATGTACAGTGTACACCATGTTTATTACACATTGCATCGGCCCGGAAGATTTAAAATACCGCTCAAACTTTCAGAGAAATTTACCAAAAAATTTCTGGTATACAAATTACAAAACTTGCCCTGACAATTACAGACACAACTAGAAATATAGCTAAATAGGTCGGCTTGTGCTCATGATATGATTTCCATAGACGTGCGATTGATTTTACATAGATACAAGCTTTTGCTCGCGGCATTACTCCTGGGGGCAACTGATGTTAACAGGGCACCTTTATTAAAATCGAAATTATTAGTATACAAACTTTCATCCCCTATTTCACTCCCTTCAAGTATTTATTCGCAACAAAGTATAGTAGTCAAGTAATTACTCTTTCAGACTTTCACCATCCCATCTACTTTTATGCCAAAATTCATCAAAATTAATTCAGCGGTTTAAACATGAAAAAGTAAAAGACGGACAGACTGAGCTACTTTCGGATTAGTCTGGATATACCTTCCTCCTAGTATTATTGTCAGTATTTTTTCTTTAAATCACTCTTATGCGGATATGATAGATTATTATAGTGTCCTAGTATATCGTGTCAAAACAAAATTTAAC
The DNA here is from genome assembly GCA_023373885.1 of Hestina assimilis. Classification (NCBI taxonomy): domain Eukaryota; kingdom Metazoa; phylum Arthropoda; class Insecta; order Lepidoptera; family Nymphalidae; genus Hestina; species Hestina assimilis. Next base: position 1,968,324 of record CM041750.1, on the reverse strand, counting down.
TCAACTTTATACGCTTGAATATAGCAAAAAGCAGTAGTATTAACTAGGTACATATCGTGGTATATTCCCTCGACAGTACTCACCTTGATGAGGCTCGGCGCCACCCCGCAGCACGGCGTCACCACTTGCCCCACGCATCGCTCGTGCACTATGAAGTTGCACACTGAAACAATACCATTATGTTAATATATATTTTTTTTAATGAAAAAGATAAGAATGTTTTTTTTTTTTTAAAAGAACGTGGTTGACATTCGAACATAGTAGTTATTGTATAGTAGCATGTGCTCTCGACTTCGTCCGCGAAAACTTTATAATTGGCTCCAGAGAGTAATGAATAATTTCTAAATAAATAATGTTCCATAACATATCTATATACAATTTCAATCGAATACGTCCTGTGGCATGTTTTTAGATAATCCCGTGAACCGAATATTTTTGGGGATAAAAGTACCCTATGCACTAATCCCGACAATTAGCTATTTGTAAGCTGTGTCTTTGCCTATTTATAAAATAGGTAAAGTATATAATTTAATGTAAGGTAATGAAGTAACGTTTGCTAATATACAATGAAATACTTCATTTTTCCTATCCCGTTGCTTTATTTACGATAAAAGCATCTAACCCGTGGCACTTGCTGAATATTTCACAATTCACGAATAAAAGGCTCAATAGCTTAAACGTTTTATCCGTTGTAATGCGAGAGTTGCAGGTTCAATACCGACTCACATAGGCTCTTGTCTCCAAATCATAGTACAAGCTCCACCCTTATATGGAGCAGAAATAGGAATATTATTAAAGTAGTAAAAGCATTGGTAATATTCTTTTTATATATAAAATAAATTATGTATTATATTTTGAACTAATAACTATTTCAGAAATTTGTCATTTGGCCCTGGGTCTTAAATTAGGATTTTACTCTCTCTTGAGTCAAATGCTGGCTACTTACATGGGTCGTACAAAAACAAATTAAAAACAGTGATGACACTATAATAAAAGTGCCACCTTTGAGATTACTAATTAATTAACTATTTCATTATCAGCGAAGAATCACCTTGAATATCAGCGAAGCTATTTAAAATTTTAAAGTAGTTATTTTTGAAATCGTCTAATAAACGCGACATATGTTACGAGTATGTATGTGCATTGTTGTAAAGTGTGTTCCTGATCGTTTTTAAACCAAGTGTTGATCAAACTGTAATAGCTAGTCAATAGTTATAATAGTATAATAGTTTATTAATAGAATTGCACAGTTTTTAAGACATAGTACTTCGTGGAAGATGATGAAAATTGTATGTTGTTTTGAGGAAAATTCCTTTATAACTGAATCATTGTGAATAGGATACGACGTGTAGTAATTTATTATGAGATACTTATTTTTTCTGAGATATTAGGTAAATTAATTTTAGAAATCTCAAGATTTTTTTTACTACAATAGCCCCTAATTCGTTTTTTTAAGATGTTAATAGCAATGCTTTTTCAATATTTCTATTGTCCCTCCAAATTAGCAAGAAGCTTGCGCTAGGAGTGGGTACGACAATACCCCAAGGGGATCAGGATTAAACCTGCGACTCTCGCATTTACGGATCGAAGTTAGCCTCCTTTAGCTTTAAGAGGCTTTATTGAGGCCTCTGTATCCTTAAGGTCTTTGGTGTATATACTTATCGCATGAAATCGCAACAGTGTGAATAAAGTTTGCATAGTTAATTTACATCGTTATGTGTGAGAGTGCGGCTACTACCCTCGATAGACCATAACGAAAACGAAAGCTACGCGCTACGATTCTCTAATGTCAAGGGTCTACTACACCTTACAGTGGGACTGTCAGGTCTGTCTGTCCGATGACGCCAGGCCAGTGTGGCCCACAGCAATACGCTTTCAGAAAAATACACCGTATATATACTCGTATAGCCATTATATCAGGCTTTATCTTTGTTACTCGCCTCAATAATTTAAAAACCTAAAGCCTAACTCTATACATATTTAACATACTTCTAGCATGCTGTTTCGTTCGTGTAAAACTAGAAATTTGAATGGTTAAGAATGCAGATTTTCAGGGTTAGTTTAAGTTTTTCTTAGAGAAAGAATAAATTATATTTTTGAATTCAGCAATTTAAAAAAATATTCATTTAAATTCTAGTTATATCTTCGCTATTTCTCAACCGTTTTGGAGAAGTTATTTGTAATAAATAGTACTCATATAGTGTGTAAAAAGAAGTGAATCACGTTCGCGTTTTAATTTGCAATTAATGTATTTGCATGAATTTATAATTCGCGAATAACTTTTTAGTATAGAATTACGTTATATAGCTAGGTTTTGTGAAAAAAAAAATGTATTTAGTCAAGCACACTTCACCAATTCCATTCCAAAAAGTCCGTCCGCACTCCTGTAGCCTATTCCTAAAGCGGTACTTTATACCGTCTCTCTTTACAATTTTCATACGTTTTATTGCTTGCTCTTAACTGTACCTACAATTTATAATTTCTCAGTCTTTATACAACAAATTGCCTAAGCCATCGATACGTCGTGGCGTCCTTGTATTATCTGATACAGATTAATGGTAGAGATACTGTTCATATGTTTTAACTTTTAAGTGAAATGTAAAAAAATAAAAGAAAGTGGCCCAAAGATAAATAGCTACAATCAAATGAACCATAACTCAATAGAGTTTCACAATAGTAACCAGTAACCCACTCTATAACTAAAAGCTCTGTTATTATTTTAAACGAAGCGACTTGTTGATTCGTGTACAAACAGTGAATGTTAACCATTAACACATAGCGACAGTAATTTACGGTCAAGTGTTTGAAAGTGTTGAATACGGCACGCGACCGTTTTCAAGTTCAACGGTAATCAACGCCAGGTGGCGTTTGTGGGGGATGTTACTGACACGGTGAGGGATGTTAAGAGTTCTACTAATAATATATCGCTTACGGATCACTTTTGTTTTTTTTTTTAATTTCAAATATGATAACTGAAACTTATGGCTAATGGCTCTTTTGATTTTTGGTTCTCCTGAATTTTGCACTGATAATAGAAATGGTTCTTATATATATGATTAATCGAATATATACTATAATTATAATATATAAGATATATAGGTAATGATTTTCAATGCTATGTAAAGAAAAGCGTTGATTTTTTTGGCTACAAACTCTATAGTTCGAAGAACAGAAATCTCTATAGTTCCGTCATAAAGATGAATTTGACATAATTATGTATATAATAAACAATTATATTGCTTACAAACGACTTCAAAAAGGAGGAAATTCTCAATTCGTCTCAACTTAAGTATATATTTTTATAACAACCACAAATTCTTTTAATTATATTCATCTAATGAATACGGTCATTATGTTATCTTTTATTCCTAATAAAATTAAGTATATGAAGATTATTATAATTATAATTAATTCTTTAAAATTGTATGCGTTACTAATTTTTCATAGTGTGATTGTCAAACGTTACGAGATAACAATCAAAATATAACGTTACGAGATAGCTAAACTTACAGCCTTAAAGGCAGGTCCATATGAGCAATAGTCTGACTGAAACAATGTGTTTGGTCAAACTGTCCCGAGCAGGAATCGAACCTAAAGCTTTCGGCGTTGATTAGCGACCGAAGCATGCTAACAAACACAACCAAAAATGGTCGTCCTGTAGGAAAAAGTCTTTATAATCATTAAGCCAGCGAACCGTTAGCATTACGTTATTTTTATGTAAAACATAGAGACTCCTAATTTATGTAATATTTAGTCATAGTAAAAAAAGGTTCTATATATAATAAAGATCTACAATTCCTATAAAAAGCACCAAATGTCTTTGGTACGTTCAATCATAGCATAGACAAACACGTAGCCGAGTACCTCATCTCGTGGGATCGATAGCGGCGCGCATGCCCGCATCCCGCGCATCTCAGATGAATAGATGTACCTAATTATGTATAAGAACGTACTGACACGACTTCTGTGTTTCTTCGATGTCTTATAGACTTACTTGTAAGATATGGCTCGGCTTTTTGTAGGTTGAATAAATTATGGATTTGTTATGATTTTTTAAATCTTCAAAAGCTTTCGAATATAATAATGTTTATTATAAATCCTTTTAGTTATATACTTACATATAAATATAAAAAATAAGAAATTTAAGCCAGTTATTTACTACTTGCACAAATCTAGGTGGGTTTGTCTTTTTCTTCGGAATATTGCATAACCTAAACACCCTGGCCGATTAACAACTGAAGTGTCTTAATCGTGGGAGTAAGATAAGTTACGGTGGCAGCTTACCACCAGACATACCGTACGCTTTCTTGCCCTTTTTCTCCACGAAGATAAAAATCATAAAAATCACAGTGTAAATAATTAAATGGAGTGGGTACGGGGATAGCTTTTTGTGATTGCTATCTCGCATCTTTAGAACGAGACGCTACAATTAAAAAAATCTAAATTTTAGTGATACGTTTAAATTTAGTTAAATTTATATAAAACGACTTAAAACGAAATTATCAATGTAACGATAGTCAAAACATATTTGAGCGTAAATAACAGACGTTAATAACCAAGAAAATTTAATATGTAAGGTGTCAATATTTTAAAATGTATTTTATGGTGCGAATTATATTAACCTGTTACTAAACTATTACTTAAAACTAGAACACTTCATTTAAACAATAACATTTTAATTGTGAATTATTATTTAGTAGGCACTGTTGAAGTGTATTAAATATAGACTTTATTAGATATAGACCTGCCCTTAAGAAGTAACAAAATGTCCAAAGATTCGGTATTCGTAAATTCGCATTAACGCAACGAAACGTTAGTTAGTCATACGCTTGCAACATAATCGAATGAAGTTAGCGTCAGAAGATGCAACATAATCAAACAAATTAAGCGGGTGACTAACTTCGTTTTGTTGAATTTACTAAGGAGCACTACCGAATCTTTACACATTTTTTTCTGTATGGAAGAGCGACCTGCCATTAATTTATAGTAAGTCAATGATCACAAAACTGTTATCCCTATTTTGTCATTGAATATTAGTTTTCAAATATCAATGAAATATTTTAAGTAGGAGTGCTTGGGTATGTGAACGTAGTGCTCTCGTTTCATACTATCATTCTCAGTCTTGATTGAATCAATGCTTTGTGGCTGAGATTCTGAGAGCAGACTCTTCTATTCTTTGTTTTCTCATGCGTGAGCTATGTCACAAAAACTGAGAGGGAGAAAAATCTCAATGGCTTTTCTAAATCGTAGGCGAGAGGGACGTCGTAGGTTGAGCATCAACCAACGATCATGGCGGTGGCTTAGAAACACTGAAACACTTATAGCCCCAAATTGGTACACACGTACTCACTGCGTGAAACGGTTGCAAAAAAAAAACATTTTGAAGGGTGAGCCCTCCTGCACGCCGTCGGGATGGAGGAAGAATACGAAAGCGCTCACATAATCCAGTTATAAGGCGCCCCGAAGAACACTATGGTTTTAGTCGGTAGGAGTCCGGTATAGGCCTTCGGTTACACCGGATCTAGGCATCCATGAGGATTTCCACGGGAAAAAAATTATGAACCAAACATGATGACTTCAACCAAAGATGAGAAGGTGAATTCAATATTAATAGTTACGAGATTTTTAAGTTTGTATATACATATGTATGTCGGGTGGAAACCTCTATGTCTTAAAAAAATCTTTAAAACGTGTATTTGCATTAATCCGGAGTGCAGCGGAGTGAATTTAAAGGTTCCTAATCTTTCACTTTAAATGAGTAGATAGTTTGCCCAGCATTGGAATATTAGTAGGTTCTCATTATACTTTAAATTTACTGATCGTTAAAATTGAAGGAAGAGGTTCCGGATATATTGATAATAAAGGATACATATCAATGAGGTAGTTAATAACTAAAGAATTAGTAATGTTTATTTTGTAGTTTTTTTAGTTTATACTTTATGCAACTTTAGGATAGTTAGTAATGTTACTACCATCAAAAATCCACTCACTTCGTTGAGGGTAACTCAAAATCCTATATCCCTTTCGCAAGGCAGTACTGATGATATTTCTCATGTGCAACGTTATTTCGTCACACATTTTCAGCATGCACTTCAAATCAAATATTCAAGACATAGCTCTGTTTATATTATCCACCGTTTCATGTCCTTTCAACAACACAACAGGAGCTATTATTAGTTTCACGTATGTCAATATGGGCTTCAGTACCGCGGAAGGGCACGGGTCGGAGGAAACTTATTAGTGGTTTAGTTCTGACGTTAATACGTCACGATATATTTAAATAACCTCGGGGCGGGGCCGATCGGGAATAGACGCGATCACAGCCCGCGCGGCACCACCTCTCGCATCCGGTGTTGCCATTTTAAACATAATATAACACTACCGTCGACCTCTTAGCTGTCAAATTGGACTTCCTTGTTTACGGGAAGTAGACGAGACGCCAAAGGTTATATATAAAGCACTTGTGCGGCGTCCAAAGCAAACAGTTAAAATTGTAACAGCTTGAGGGCAATAGCCTAATGTATGATCATTGGCGAAGTTCAATGTTTATGTTTTCCTTTTAAGTATTTCCAAAAATATTGCAGTCCGGAGCAAAAGTACAAAAACGGAAAAAATATGTTTTTTTTTTTGTAAAACAACGATAAATATGAACGTTGCACGTTGCAATTATGCAAGTGTCTAAATTTTATCGCGAGCACGTGCACTCAAAACAAAACACGCGGGCGTACTGGCGGCGGGCAGGCGCGGGCGGCGAGGGAGGGCCTGCGCACGCGTCGGTCCCGCCTCGCGTTGCGTCTGGTGCATGTCTCCACTACATCATTCTGTGCTACGACTAGCCTAAGTGACGACATCTATCTCGGAACACTAGGATAAGGAAAACATTCAAAATTCAACAGAAATAAAACATTGTCCTTGTCTTTGTGTATGTTTCCGGACTCCCGACACAGGATATAACTATCCTAATGGAGGCCGTCGAGTGTGTACCGTTTATTTATTTGAGTATGCTTAGTTATAAATTTATTTAAAAAAAACATTCAAAACCGGTAATTTGTAAACACATATAAGACAGCTGTCATGGCAAAAACGGATCCCTGATGATTTCGTGCGTCTGTTCGTCCGTTTGCGACTGTCATATTACTCGGATACTATTGGCTCTGCCAGTTTATAAGTACATTCTATGAACTGCTACACATTTTGTAGTGAAATAATAAAATATATAGAAATTACATACCTGAGGGTTAACAAAAAATCGTAAAGTAACGTGTGAGGCATTTTTGGAGAGGTCTTTATAACTGATAAAGAACTTTGATTTTGTATTTTCTACAAAATCAGTAGTTGGTGGGATATTAGCCTCTAGAATAATAAAAATTTTGTCCCTCTCTAGCTTTTGAATTTTTGAAAAAAATTGAGGCATATCTATATACTGATATTAGGTACTAAAAGCGTTAGTAGCAATACTAGAAGTAAAACAAGCGGGAGTCGGATTCACGCATTAAGGGTTTCATATAAAAATATTTTTAAAATACACTTTTTAACCTCCCTACGTACTGTGTTTCAACTAAGTGATATGGTATACTAATTTACAGCCATAACAAACAGTCAGTCAGATTACGTATAGGGTCCTATTGGTGCCCTTCGTGTACAATAACATGTAAAAAATGATTCTGTGAGACGTTGTACGCTTATTTTATTGATAATTGATGTAATAGAAATATTGATTACCGACCGACCTTCCAGGTATAACATTTTTTACATTTTGTCTGTTTCGATTACCTGACAGATTACTTAATATTCATTGAATTACTATAAACTAAGGGAAAACTACAGAAAAATAAATGTCCAAAGATTCGTTGGTGCTCCTTCGTAAATTCGTAGTAGCTCGAACGTCAAGAAACTAAGTCACCGCCTAACTTAACTTAATTATGTTGCAAGCTTGCGATGCTAACTTCATTCGATTATGTTGAAAGCTTATAACTAACTTCGTTTCGTGGATTGACGTGGATGTTGAATTTACGAACAAACACTAGCGAGTCTCATATATTGTTTGTATGGAAAGGCCTGGTCGTGTACAGTAAGTCTATGTTAGTATTTCTTATTTCGTTAAAAATTTCAAGTTCTACAAACGCATTATAGTAAAATTAACAAAACAGTTTTAAAAATAAATCACCTATTAAAGGCAATCGACCGCGTACATCTGTTTGGGTTTAAATATAGCTCACATTTGATTCTCGTCTGATTCATCCTTAAATATACATTTACAGCTTTAACGTCAAATTTCTAATACAACAAAGTGTTATTATTAATTAAATATTTAAAAAATCTTTATATTTACTTTTCGTATTTTCTGTCCATAGCATTAAATTAAAAAATATATTCTTTATAACTTCAATAAACGTTAATTTACTTATATTATTCCTTAAATTCCAACGTTTCTTAAAATTTAAAAAAAAACGCGTCAATTTATTTAAAAAAAAGGTTACTCGTAAAAATCGTAAATGAAATCAGCTTCTGACCCGATTCCAATTCGCGACTCGACAATTGCGTTTTAATTAGCGTTCGTGTGATTGAAATGAAAACATTTTATATCATATAAATACGAGTACAGATTTTAATTTAACAAGACTTTTTCTATTTTTTTGTACGTCTCAAATCTTCTTAATTAATAATTATTACCTTTAATATTTTGTTTTGTTTAAGCGTTTTCGTGAAAAGCAAGACAAGTAATGTAACCACGTTATAATTATTTTAAACATATTGAATTGTTTTTGGGATCAGTTCTACAATTTTTGAAATCAAAAGTTAATTACGAATTGTAAACCTATTAGTGGCGCTACAGTTATTTCCAAACAAAATAATTATAACTTACCTATTAACTATAAAAAATATAATTCAAAAATATAACTCACAACAAAAGGTTTTACAGCTTGGTGAGTAAGAATCTTTAGAACCTTAAGTATTAACGAATTAAATTAAGAAGAGTATTTATTAAAAATAATATGTAAATACCGAGTTGTGGGAATTACTTCTATATCTCTAAAGTTATTAAACGTATCTTCTTCCCAATAAATTTCGTGCGAAGTTTTAAATTATGAAATCATTAGTAAATTGTATTGGGGTTTTAAATTTTGTATAGATAGTGGGCTAATAGTCGCCGAGTAATATGGCTGTGAGAGACACGGACCGACGGACAAATTGACAGAGGAACGAAATTATAAGTGTTCCGTTTTTGCCTTTCATCTACAGAACGCTAATACAGAACGTTAAGTTAATGAAATTAAAACATTAGATAAATATTTACGAACCTAAAAACCATACAAAAGACCAAACGTAAGAAACGTTTAAAAATTGCGTTACTAACATATTTCATCAGGATTTATTTTAAAAATAACAATGTAACCGTGACCCGGTCCACATTTAGAAAACGTAATAATGAACTAAATTATATCGCTCCAGCTACACTATAAAAAGTTGTTCCTTACAAATCGTTTCCGCGTCCATAAATAAAATACAAAAAAGTGCTGACACAAAATAAAATAAAAAACTTACAACTTTAAGTAAGATCTCTTACATATACAAACTCCTTAACGTAAAAAAATAAAAGTCGTTCCGTTCGAAAGCGTGTATATTTTTCAGAAGCTAGCGGCCTTCGGGGCGGCAGGGTTAGCGGGGGGAGGGTGGGAGGTCGGCATTGACGTCACGCGCAGCAGCCAATGGCGCGCTGGCTTGCGTTTGACTTAACTACGAGATGCTCTTTCCCCGTTTGGGAGATTGAACTCTGTATTGTAATTATTAATTACGATTATTTAAATGCATGTAATAGTTATAAGTATTGATGATTAGCTGGTACTATTTCGCGGCAACTTGGAAAAGATGGATGAAAGCTTGATATAATAATCAAAATAAGCTTATTCTATTTGAACAAAGAAATGTATTCCTGCAATTGACTTACTATCAACTAAGGACCGGCCGCGCTCCTTCGTAAATTCAAGACAATTGCAATGAAACGAAATTAGTCACACGCTAACTATTTGATTATATCAATCAACCATGCCAACAAAGGATTATAATGCAAGCTTGCCACTAACTTTGTTTCATTGGGTCGAAAATTATGTTGCTTCGTAAATTCAAATATAACGCAACAGAACGAAGTTAGTCATAAGCTCGCAACATTGCAGAATGAAGTAAGAGTATGTTTTCATTCCGTTGTTCTAAGAAACCTCATTATGTCACGAAAAATCAAATTTATTTATATTTCCCCTTTTTTTTAAATACAGTACAGTATAGTAGTAAAAATGACTACATTATCTTCATTAGAAAATTTACAAACTTAGGTCAATTAGGTAAAAAAGCTTATTTTTTTGGAAAATAGTAGCTTTTTTATTATATCATTTAGCAGTTTCATTTTTATTTATATATATATTTGTTGATGTTTAAAGAAAACAATAAAAATCATAATATTGTAAAAGAAAAAAAAATCATATTATAAGTATAAATATTATATATTTTAAACTTTTTTTATGTGAATAAATTGCAAAGCAAACATTCACCTGATGGTATGCGGTTGTCGTAGCCTATGAGTGCGCGCTTAACCATTTATTTGTGGGTGTCACTCACGCGTTGCCAACCTGAAGATATTGATTGCTTAGAATATCTGACACTGCGGTGGTACCTACCTAGCCGGCCTCTTGCAATAAGAGACCTACCACCAGTGAACTTTCAGAACAAACTTTGAAAGTCATATTTATTTAAATATTCGATTACATTAAAACAAGTCTAAAAAATAAGTTTCAAGCTTCCAGCTCTAAAAATTACGATACTACCATACAACTTTTTACATATATTCACATCACCCTATGGTATTCACACGAAGTGGCAGGCAAGAGTTACTGTCCGGTAAAGTGTGCTATAAATAGCAACTATTACTATACGGGTAAGTATAAACTGTTTACGCTTTGGAAACATCAAACGACTAACTGACCCGGAACTAGGGGACACCTGCAGGAGGCGGAGCACTAGGACATGACGTCAGAGGATAAAATTTAAGGATACTTTTTTATGATAAATAGTAAGACAGATTAACAGATTGTCTATTATGGTACTTAATGGTACTGGTTGCGTTGCTTATTGGTTGCATTTTGATTAAATAAAGTGTATATAAACACTTTAATCAAAGGACGCCAGCTCAAATGTCTGCGTTTTTCCGGTGTTGAATGTATATTTAATTCCACCAGCAGTGAAAAAATATTTCGTGAGGAATGAACTTGTAACTTTCTTGAAAAAGTATTAAACGTACAGTGAAGCAGCGTGGCGAAATATAATTCCAAATTTTTTTCCTAATGCTACGCAGAACATGATATTTTCCCCTTGTGAAATTAACAGGCTTTATGACGAAATGTTAATTGTAAACTCAACCCTAGTTCATCTTAGAAGTTGTAAGTTAATCATAAAACAATTACAACTAACAATAGGCTTTAATAACATAATCGTTATACACAAAACTGCCCCGTTATTAATCCTGTATCGGTCTTCTGCAAATATAGATAAACACATAACAGATCGTATTAAATTGTCAAGTCTATTCTTATATCAGTTGGTGGCAAAATATGCCATTATATGAAATAATGGACGGACTCGTATGGGAAATTCTCACTGAAATCGAAGTAAAGTAATAGTTTCAGTACTGTTTCATTTGGTACGATGAAGAAGTCAGCGTCAGAAACGTCGTAAGATTAAATAGTACATCTATACTTTTATACATTTACTCCTTCTTCTTCGTCCTAGCATTATTCACGGTATTTTAGCTACCAAGGTTCTGCTTATTACTCTTCGGATCCGGATTTGACAGGTTATTACTTTTTACACAGAACGATTGTCATCTGATCTCCGCAACCTTAAGGGCGAACCAGTAACTTATTGGATAACATCAAATTACCAATCCACAGTTAACGATTATTATCAAATGTTATGTGATAACAACCGGGTCCGACAGCTTATCGTGCTCTCCGAGGCACGGTAGGTAGGCCCACACGGACAAACGCCCAGACCGAAACATATATTTATAACAAACATCTGCCCGAGCGACAATCGAACCCGCAAGCATCGAGACAAAAGGCAGACTCGCCACTACGATGTCTTATACATTTATTCCTATTATTCGGAATATGTAGCTGATTCTACTATGAATATGGGCTGCAATAATTATTCAATATCAGGCAATTGGTTTATTACTGAACTAAATTATATACCTGATTAGTATACAGTAACTTCTAGATATTAAAACGTGTTTGTAATAGAATAAGTTAGCTTAGTTATCCACGCATGGTCTACGCGGACCTTGCTACGAGGTGCTACGTCGTAACGCTGACGTAGTATTTCACGTTTATTTATTTATTACGTAGTTAAAGTTGTGTTAACGTAAGAAATAATGATTTGTACTCAATAAATCCCATCAATGGTATTTATTTTTAATTTAATATGGTTAATTAATGTTAAATATATAACATATTATAAGCTCTAGCTCTCTCTAGCTCTCATCTGAGTACATCCGAAAACTATTATATGTATATATTTTATTAAAGTACTATATGTTACGCATGTAAAAAAAAATGAATGGTCAAAAGTCAAAATTTATTTAATAAAATTGTTACTTGAAGATAAAGTCCATAAATGCAAATTCAAAACCACCCAAAACTACATGGCTCGATTAAAAAATATCGAAAAGTATAACAATATAAAACGTATTGATGAAAGATGAATCCATTAAATTATTAATACAAAAAGCTGACTGACCACCTGTTATATTACTAGATGAGTTGTATAGTTTCATTGAGAAAAGATATTTTTGAATAATATCATGTATTTAATTCTTCAAAATTGTTAAATAATTCCATAGTATTTGTACGATGATTTGTATTACCGATAGATATGGTGTTAATCGCCTACCTCCGCCACCGTATGAATGTACGTTACCGCCATTATTTAGGGTAACACTTCTTATAATAGGCTGGATGAGCTCGAAACGCGGCTTCACGAGTTTTTCAGCAACGTACAGTGGTAGGTAACCAGGCGGTCCTTTTTAGGCTTACCTTTTTGTAGCGTTGCTGTTTTCAGCATAATTAATTATCTCATCATCATTACTCTAATATACTGCAATTGCGAGATTGACTTGACAGGAGAAGGACTACCCTTCTAGCGTATATGGACACGAAGTAACAGTATTCGTAGTGTTGCATTTCGTCCGATAAGTGTGAACGCCGGAGACTCAATTGTCACCTCTGTTCCCGTTTTATTTCTCATTTCATCTTTCCTCGTCTACGGTCGCTAATACCTCTGGTGCCGCCAGTGAACATTCGTATGCTTCGTCACTAGGAAGGAGTTGAATAGAAATGGATGCAAGAGATAAAACATATGAATATCAGAACTGATGAAATGTTCGGTTTCGGTAAAATTTACCGGCGTAGGGATGTGACGATCCCATCGCCCGCTGTTGGGATAACCTTTGTCACAGCAGAGATTATTCCACCAGTGCAATCAGTCACACTGGTGGTAGGTCTCTTGTTGCAAGAGGCCGGCTAGGTAGGTACCACCACAGTGTCAAATATTCTGCCGGCAAATAGTATTGCTTAGGCATTACTGTGTTCCGGTTTGAAGGGCACTGTACGCTAGTGAAATTACTGGGCAGAGGAGATTTAAGAACCAATATCTCGAGGTTGGCAATGCGTGAGTGGCTCCTACTAATGGTGCTGCAAGCGCTCATAGGCTACGCCAACCATTTACCATAAGGTGGGCCGTATGCTTATTTGCCAACTTGTAACATAAAACAAAAAAATGTTATTTTTAAAATAAGCTCACTGTGAGGTGTATGTTTTAAAAATTCCACGTAATTTTTTTCATATCATGGCGGTTGACAATCAAGCATAGGGTCAGCCTGATGGTTGGATGGATGGAGCAGTCACCGCAACCTATGACCGCTTTCGATACTTGAAGTATCACATGTGCGTTGCCAACCTATGCATAAAAGCGTAGTTATGAGAAGGGAAAAAAGAAAGGAGACAAAGGGGATGGCTGATTGGCCCTCCAGCGCTGTCACTCGTCGCATGAAACGCAACAGAATTGATAACTGTTACTTTACGCTGATTTTCAGTGACAGGGTATAACTACTCCTTTCGAGAATAAATGAGCATAGCTCTGCTACCAAATTAATTATGCTGAATGTGACAACAAAATATGTTTCGCTGATTAATTATTAGTTGTATATAGCATTTTTGCACTTTTTTTCACCTTGACACATAATTATTGGCTTTTTACTATCGATTTTCATGCCAATTAATTATATCTATATTAACAAGGAAACATGACCGTTGAAATGTAAATCGTAAAAATCCTAATTAGCTGGAAAGAGGGCAACACCAATATTGCTTCACGAAATAGACCAATGCGCGTAAGTTTATTTTCGTCTGTGCGTACAGGAATACTAGATGTTATTTTAGCTTTCCTTGGTATAAATAGATGCATTGTAAGTATGTTTTGACCTATATTTAATATCGATATTACTTCGAGAATTTCGGAAGACTAATAATATTTTGATAGCCAATTTAATTGTTGTGTATAAGTCGTCAATGGTTATACAAATAGTAAAAGCGTATTACGAATAGACAAAAACAGGTCGGCTGTAATTAGCAATGGAATATCAAACTTCACCATCATTAGCGTCAAAGCTGAGCGTGCAGTGTGATACATTCATAATTCATACTTTTAAAAACCTTTGTCAGTGTTATAAATGCATGTCGCATTGTGAACGACCTTTGTCACCAGCACTTGGTAAGAACCGGCGACTATTGTGCTTTGAACGTTTTCTCTGACTTCGATGAATACAATGGGAACTTTTGCAAACCGAACTTTAACTACCTCGATTGTTTCAGCTTGTTATTCAGATTGAAATACAGGTGAATTTTAACAATGCCCGCTAGTTCCGTTTCAATTAATATCAAATCCTTTGGTCTTATTTTAATAAACAATTTTTTCACACATGTTTTCGTAGTGGTAAGCTTTTATGAAAAAAAATGAACAAATTTTGACACACCTCCACGTGTAACCCGAGGTCAGAGGGGGCTTGAGGGGCACCATTGACGCGCGTACCTCAATGGCGTAAGAACTGGGTCACCACGGTGACGTCAGACCTGGCCTACATACGCCGGGCGGATCCCGGCGTGCTTTAAGTTGTATGCAAGCTCTTCTAAAAATAGAACGCTTAGCTGTCACAACAGATTGAAAATATTATCTCTTTTTTGGGTGACGATTATGTTGACAGGCTTAAGAGATTTATTGACTAAGAAAAATGTGTTTTTTTTTATGTCCGGTAGGTATGAGTATTCGAATATTGTTTTTGAAATTTTAATATTTTAGCCAAAAATATAATCGTAATTTATTATTTACGAGTATATTTACGGTTTATTTATGAATCACATAAGATGAACTAATGATTTTTAAACTTTTTTTATTAATTTTCTAAGAACGCACTTCATTTTAACTAACCAGATTTTATCGTCTTTATGAAATAAAATAAAATAAATAAATAAAATAAATAAACAATAATATTGTTCTAATTTTTACTTCGCAGTTTTAAATATAAATATTACTTTATTTAATATATATTACTTTATTATAATTTTATTTTATTCAATAATTACTATCATATATCATAATTATATAATTTACTTAACTACATTTGTGGGCATTATAATAATATCCATAGTATGCGATCATCAAACTAATTAAAAAGACGTTTTATCATAATGGCATATGAAACGTTCTAATTGTGTGGTGAACGTAATAAAATCAAGCTAAATTAAACCATAATGTTATTTCCCTCGCGAGTCGTTCTTATTTTTTATTTATAAATAACACGGAGTCATTTAATAATTACTTGAATATGAGTGAATGGGCTATTTTCATAGAGCACTTTGACTAATTGCGATTGAAATACAAAGATATGTCTATATATATATCATGAATTGTTTTATTTTCACCGCGATGTGAGGCCACGCGACGGACTGAATACAGTTTATTTTATACTAAAATGAAATGTCGAAGACTCGCTAGTGGTCCTTCGTAAGCGCAACGAAATGAAATTAGTCATACGCTAGCTTCATTCGGTTATGTTGCAAGCTTGTAGCTATAATTCAAAATTTTCTTTCCTTATAACCAGGTAGCCTTGCTGTTTCAGCATTTTTAGAACTTGACAGAGGAGTTGAGGGAGGGTAGTCCCATAAAATATCGACGTAAAGTAACCGTATCCGCTTTTTTGCATTTCTTTCGACGAATGGTCATCCCTTTTTCCTTAAAAAACGGAAGGTCGTCTTAGTTTTCATGTGAGTAACACGGTTACTCGGAAATGGCTGAACCGTTTAAAACATTCTTTTTTTTATTTGCAAGGTTCCATTGGAATTTGTTCATGATCTGATGATGGAATCTTGGAGAAATCGAGGGAACTTTCTGTAATAGGCTCATCTATTTCGATTTGTATTTTCTTTTAAAGTAATGTGTATATATCCTCTGGAAAAGCACCTTTAGATGTTTGATAATTAACCCAGATGGCCAAAAAAACTACACAATACTTATAAAAATGTCATGGGTGGTGATACAATTTTGTACTTAACTTAAAAGTGTAAAATAAAAATAAAAAAACGACAAGTTTTAAACTGAAAACCAATAAATAAATGGAAATTATATAATTAATAATTTCTTGTCAAGTCAATGTCTTCTGTGCCCGTATTTTAAGAGCTAAGCTATAGAAACCGCGTGTTTAATACACGTGATATCGCACTACTCCCCCACCCAACTTTAATATTTCGTGATTTTTTCCCCGAACCTCCTTCATGTCTCTTTTTTAATTTACCACGTTCTAGACTAGTTACTAGAGTATCAGCTTTGGCAAAAAAACTTCTATCGAGAAGTTATTAAAAATTAAATTTTCATATAATATTTTAATTCCTTGTAAACGCGGCTGGAGTTGGCAAATGCATTATAATGTAGAATTAAGTCCCGCCCACACACCTTATCTGCCTCGGCCTGTTCTAGTTGCGGATGGGCATTGTCTCTGGTGCATTGTCTGGTTTGCTTTGTCGTTGTCTATGGTTATTGTAACATACGTCGGGCGTGGGACGTGTCGGGGAATGAATGTTATTATCGCGTCTTGTCTCTTTAGAGGAAGTTCTATTCACCAGTTCCCAGTGTTAAGGAAATGCTACAAATAGAAACTGCGTATGTGTACTCAATACGAAGTTTTCTATGCTCGTTTTGTTAAAATAACTTTGATATATTTAATTATAAAACGTCTTTATTGAACGGTTGAGGCGAAATGTTATATTTTTTATATTTATGAATATTTTGCTTTTTCGATATATACTTACTATTTACTTCAGACAGACCTTTTCATACAGGACGAGGGTCAAAGACTGGCTCCTTTGTAAATTCAAAGTATTAATAATACAATGAAACGAATGCTAATATTAATAGTATTTGTCTACGCTTGCTACGAAATGCTACATTGTCTACGATAATGAATAAAAACTTGAATCGACATTTCATGGACTTTATATTTATATAATAATATTATAATGTATTTAATTTTATAATCTTATGATTTTAATAGAGTAAATATACAAAATTTCTTACCAGTTCTTCTGAGTATCTTGTGTCAGTACGACCATATTGAAGATTGTGAATGACATATTGACTTTACGAAAGTCGTTCTAAAGCCAATTTTAATGATAAGGGATGAAAGGGACACATTTTCCAAATCGCGCCTTATTACAAATCAGTTGTAGAGAATAAGAGAAAAACCTATTATTTGTAGCTTTATAATCTTTGATCAGTACAATAAACGTCTTATAGCTATCACAATCTAAAAACCAGCCAAGTGCGTGTGAGACTCGCACGTAAATGGTTCCGGACCACCGTAGAATAAATTATAAAATTACTAAAAATAAAAATTAAATACATGGGAACTATACAAGAAATTTGATATCTTTGAAATCTCAGGGACTGTATTAGATAAATAGTTGGAATTTTCGTTGATTGTATGTAAAAAATAACAAATTTTAAAATAAAATTTAGAAAATTTAGATAACGTAATAATATAACACATACGTACACACACACACGCACATACAACGTAATTTTATTCTATTTCAGATAGATATGAATTTTTTTTTCGTATCAGGTATGAAGATAAGTTATATAGCCGGCCTTACGTGTACATAAATAAATTATAATATGTAAGTAAAGTGTAGTTCATAGTACGAGAAGAACTTTTAAAAACTAGCGAAACAATTTTTAAGAAATTAAAATCTTTATATATAAAATGAGAAGACCTGACTGATATGTCAACGCCCAGCCTAAACCCTTGGATCTTGAAAGCAGATTTTTCTAGGGTTTGCTTTTAAATCGTAAATGAACACTTAGAAAGGATTTTTCGAAATTCAACCCTTAGGGGGTTTGAAATAGGATTTGAAAGTTTATATGAAAGTCAATCATTGTTAGATTTGAAGCATGAAAATTTGTTTTTTGGCGATGAAATAAAGATAAAGAAACGTGTTTTTAACATTTTCTAAAATTCCGTCCCTGAAGGGTTGAAATGGGGGTTTAAAGATTGTATTAAAATCGTTGTTTCTGCGGGTGAAGCCATTGGCAGAAGCTAGTCTATGTATATTATACAACATACGTTAAGGGTAGCATGATAATATGCAATTCATGTAATTTTTAACCGACTTAAAAATGGAAGAGGTTCTCAATACACTTATTTTATTATGTTTGTTAACTTAGAACTCCGACATTTATGCCCGATTTGCAAAACTTTTTTCTGCCAGGTACGCTTTTTTTGGTTTTAGAGGAAATAATACCACAACTAAGGAAGAAAAACTAAGAGACGTATTTTTTATCGGCTCGACTTTTGTTAATAGACTATGTTTTTTTTACCTTAGAACTCCGTCATTATACAGGATCGTTTGCAGCGATGCCTAAATAGTATGAAAGTAGTCTTCTTATCGTATAGTTAGTGCCAACCTAGTATCAGAGTTGCTCAGGTCGCCTATATAGGCCTCTGACTTGACTTATCGACTAAAACAGCCGGGACCGATTTTTACATACGCTACGAAGCACGGAGACGCTAAGTTGAAATACCACTTTGAAATCACCCATCCATAGTTTGACCGTCCCTAAAGTACTTTTTATGTGACTAAGTTGGCAAGCAAACATAGTCGTACGACCCGCTTGATGGTGAGCGGTTGTCATAGCCTACGAGGGCTTACAACACCATATGTGTGTAGGTGTTTCTCACGCATTGCCAAATCTCGAGATATTGGTTCGTAAAACTTCTTTGGCCAGTAACCCGAAACACAGTATACTGCTTTACGATAGAATAACTGACACGAGGATGGTACCTACCTACCCAACATCCCGCAGCAAATGGCCTACCACCAGTAATAGTAAAAGTTGCTTAAACCAATAATCGTATACGGACCAGTAGCGCACTCGTCTTAATTAAAAGGAATAGAATAATAAATAATGATAACTCTTGTGAAAACATAAAAATTTTCTACTTATTTCGTGTTCCAACGCGCAAGATGTGAAATGCCTCTACGCCGTGGCTCGACGCCGCATATACCTTACCTAAGACTATCTCCCATCGATATTATCTCCGGGAAGGAAGTAATTCCGGAACTTGTCCTCAATATCTAACTTGGCAGGAAGTCAAATAGCTATAGCTCATTAAAAGAAAAAATGGATTGAATATTACTATCAATAAAAACATCTTTTTTTCAGCTACTTACATTTTATCAAAATTAAAATCAAAACTGTTTTTATTCAAATCGACTTTTAAGAAGTACTTTTGAAATGACAATCGCTACCATCACAAATAAATTTTATACACCAACCCGGCCAATTATTCATCATAATCGGTTCAGCAGGCAAAACAAAACTGTGAAAACGGGGATAAAAATTTGTATGGGTGACCCATTATTTCTATATTACATTAAAGGTGGCGGTGGTTGCAACAAAAATCCTACGGTTGACAAACGGCAAAGACATTAAATAGTATAGATACAGCTTCTGCCTTTTTAGCAGCTAAGAGTTTTGTATTTGGCAAATAAATATTACTTGATAAATTATTGAAACAAAAATATTAAACGATTTTGTAATAAAAAAAAATGTATTTTCATATTTTCTAAAGAACAAGCTAAAGTCTAGTGGAAACCATTTGCCGTAAATGTATGTAACGTAAAACAGTCTACAGACATCACCGTGCATGACGAGAAGAAGGAATAAAAGGGACAAAGACAGCTTTTTTAGTCTCCAGGACTGAAACATAATTAATGGACGCAAATAAGCAATACCATGTCAACCCACAAAATTGAAAAAACTGAGTTATATATGGAGAAGTGTTGGTAAATGGCTGAAGAACATTTTTCTTTAATATTTGTAGGGTTCTAAGCTTTAAAACTTCTGAAAAAGGCATTTTTTTCAATCATGCAATTTATGTATTTTTAAACGTTTTGGGTTATATTATATACGAAATATGCAGTTTGTCTACGTATTTTTTGTGCAAATAAATATATTAACTTACATTAATCTGAAATTGCCAAAAACTTGACCAATACATAAAAAAATTCATATAAAGCAAGTTCTTCAAAATTTTCAAACGCGTTTTTCTCGAAATGACATTCGTGTGGGTTTTTTCGAAATGGTATTGCTTATTTGCGTCCATTTGTAAGCTTTGCTTTATTAAATTCGTTGCTAGTACTGAGATTTCCTTTCAAATTAAAATTCTATATTGGGCTCCATTTGTCCAGGATAGAGGCTCAGCATTTAACTTGCAATTCCCGTATAAATAATAATCAATTTTTTCACAATAATCGATTTTTTCATTTTATAGAGTTATCATTTTGAGATATTTAATTTTTCTTGCTCTACAATAGTAGAGCATAAAAATAGGTGATATCCACAGACTGATTATATACTATGGAACGATTTTCATAAACACATCGTCACAGACTGGTTTTTACCAACCTACCCAAACGAAGTTAGTCAATGCTAACTTCATTGTTATGTCGCAAGTTAACAGTTGCGATTGATAAAATTAATTGTAAGCATAATATATGTTTAGAAGCGTTAAGTAGGCTTATTACTTATTTTTTTTGACTTAGTCCAAAATTTTGTACAAAAAAAAGGAAAACGCCCATAGATTTTTAATTTCGAAACTTATAGCTCTACCTAGCATTTATTTCTGAATATTTTTTGTCAGAGTCTATTTGTTAATAATTTTTTTAAACGGAGTGATTGCAATATAACATCTAAACAATAAGTGCGTAGCTATCGGCAAATTATATCAGATGTTAAGTGATTCAAATGCTTTATGTCTTTGGTACGGCGGTACTTTGGTTTGGTTTGGTAAGAATAATTACAAATTTGGTTTCTGACAAAGGTCGGTCAGGACAAACATGTGCTTCTAGTTGAGGTTGAAGGCAGAATCTCTGCCATTATGTTAAAGCCGTCAAATGTTAACTGTTTAATTATATCCATACTTATGAGACAAAGTAGTGTCGATTTTTACCTTTTAAGACTAAATTAAATGGCTGAGTTGATGCTGACGATTTTTGGATTGAATTTAAATTGAAAATAACGGAAGGAAGAGGATATATAAGACACAATAAGCATAAGACTAGGCAGAAGAAATCGCAGAACAAATCTAAGGAACTATATATTCTTTTACTTCGGAATGGACTTGAAAATACGGTATTGCTACAGCCAAAAACTGGAGTACATAATTATTATTACGATATTATGTTCAATAAGTAAAAAATACGTTAATTTATAGGTGTATGAAATTTTTATTTAGATCTATAATTTTTTTTTCTCTTTTAAGTTTTATAAGAAACAAGAGGATAAAACTATAATTTCTAATCGAAATTTGAATAATTAAAAAGAATGAAAGATTGAAAGATGAACGAATGTATGTATAATTTGAATATTGAAGAGCTAAAGGCGGCAATAGTTCACGTTATATTGTATTGTATCTTTGAATATTTTCATGTTTTCTCGTTGAACGCGTGATCAATACATTGCAGTAACGAAGCGACGCCACGAGTGTTAGTCTATTCGAGAGCACTTTATCATTAAGCTGTATTACTCGTACGTATAAATTACGTCAACTGAAATAATTCCGTACATGCACAATAAGGAAAATATATCGTTTTATTGTATTATCAAGGATATTTCTTCTTCAATAAAGATTTGAAAGATCAACTTTGACACAATTTTACAACAGAATTATTATTTGGTTATGATTCCCGATTTTACTTTTCGTAATGGAAATGATATGAATTATTATGATTGATATCTTAATAAAATAACTATTTATTGAAAAGTAGAGTCGCTTGATTACTTTTATCTTAAGTTAAGAAATTTCGAGATAAAAAATATGGTAAGTTCTTAAAAGAAATGTTTGACTTACTATATATTTCCTGTAATAAAACAATTTAAGACACATTTATATAAAACAAAAGATTAATACGACGTATCCGTCCAGCGTAGTTTTTGGCTATTTGTCGATTCCACCGGCGGTACCACCTAATATGGAATAAAAGCTATTTAGAACGCCGAATCCCAAATAGGGATCGTAACTTACCAAAATCGTAGGGCTTATCTAGTGGATTGAGATCACCACGTCTAGAGCCGGGAGGGGAAGCGCCCCGCCCCGCGCCACTAGGAAAAAACCTCATACAAAACAGATCGATCGATACGAACGTTCACTCGTTTTACCGAAACGTTTTCAGCTGATTTGAGATCTTTACTAACTTAAAACTTAATTGGACTCAAGGTTTAGCAAGGAATATAAAGATAGGACATTTCTGGCTCTACGGGACGAGAATTGGATGGAGTTGCGCTTCAGAGTTAAGGTGAAGGTCGAGGTCGAAATATGGCGGTCGGGCGGTCGTAGTACACGGATAAATAGGTTTCGCGGTTTATGAAGCAGGACTTCCAGATGGACTTATACGGGAAGGTCTAGGGACGGAAGGTTGCCATTGGGGGAGGGTAGGAGAGGGGCGGTCGGACACGCCCGGGCGGGTTGCATAACGCTGGTCGTGCTGTGCGCGCGGGCGGTATCGACGCGCCCGGGGCGCATGCGCGGCGCGTACCTTCGCAGCCGTAGCCCTGCCCGATGAGCCCCCACAGCAAGTCGGAGCAGTGGTGACAGTAGGTGGGCTTGTGGAAGGTCTTCTTGGCGAAGGAGTGGGTGCGTTGGAGCGCGGGCGCGGCCTGCGCCATGGCGGGCGCGCGGGCCGGGCCGGGCGGGCGCGCTACTCATGCCGCGGCGCCCAGGGGCGCGCCGCGCTCTCCGAGCGGCTGTCGCGGCCCACCATCGCGGCGCGTCTGCCGCCCGCGCCCACCCCGCCCCGCGCACGCGCGTTCCCCGCCCCCGCCCCGACCCGCTAACCCCGGCGCGATCTACGCCGCCGCCGAATCTGCACACGCATTTACCTTGACACGACGTCTGAGCTTTCAACATCGATTTTTTATCTTATACGTAATCTAATGAAAAAAGTATCCTGATAAGGTTAATTCAGTGCGATTTAGATATTATATTAATAAATATATAGTGCACAGTTTGACATGCACAACACTTAATTAAAATTATAGAATAAATTTTACTTTCACATACAAATTTCTTGTTAATACAATTTCTATCAAAATTACACGTGAATTGTGATATAGGAATATAAAAAATGTTAACAATGATTTCACATATACAACCACTTACGAAGAAAAATGAAAACATAAGTGCATATAAAAAATCTCAGAAGCAAAAATTGTACGTTGTTACAAGTTGATAGCAGGTCGCGCATGCGCTCCGCCGGCTCCAATCGAAAAAGCTCTTGTTTACAATATGAGAAGGCTCGGGCAGCATCCTCAGGCGCCCGGCAGTCGCCGGCGCCACGCAGCTGCGCCGTTCTCCATTACACTATTGACACTATTAACTTACTTTAGAAAGGAAATGTTGCCTGCGATTATGTCCATCGTTATTTAGAAGCAACTGTTACAAATCTCTTCTCTAGGTTATCAGAAGCTCAAGCTCTTTTATCTTTGAACTTTCAATTTTGTTTCATAATTTCAGTAGGAATAACTCATTTCTTCGGCATATCCCCAAATATAATCAGTTGTATAAAACTAATTTCTCCATGCGGCATTGTCTTACTAAGAAAATACTATTTGCATTATAATGTTATGTTACAAAAAGTCTTGTGTAACAAGACGTAACTGTTTAAAAAAGGTTATTGTCTTGTTTCAATTATTTTTTTAATATAGTTAAAGAAAAACGACTCAATTGACGACGTTGTGGCGCAGCGGTAGCAAACCTGCCTTAAGCGCCATAGATAGCGGGTTCGATTCTCGCTCGGGGCAGATGCTTGTTGACCATACCGGCATGTGTTCCGGTCTGGGTGTGTT
This sequence comes from Hestina assimilis, assembly GCA_023373885.1. Lineage (NCBI taxonomy): Eukaryota > Metazoa > Arthropoda > Insecta > Lepidoptera > Nymphalidae > Hestina > Hestina assimilis. Next base: position 1,943,817 of record CM041750.1, on the reverse strand, counting down.
TGTCCTTGTCGTTGTGTATGTTTCTGGATCCCCGACACAGGATATTACTATCCTAATGGAGGCCGTTGAGTGTAAAGCGTTATTTATTAATTATTATTTATTTACCAGATTTTATTCAATGTTTTGTTATTCTTGAACCATTGTGTTTTTGTAAGGTAATTATTTAGCATAGCCATGTAAAAATATAACAACTTTTTATGTATTTTTTTACCTTAACCTTTCCTGAAATATGCACAGAGCGTAAACACAGAAGCAAAAAAACCCAAAAAAACTAAAGGGCTCTGAATATTAGAGCCACAAAGGACAAACGGATATGCCCATAAAGGCTTTGTATGATAGGACTCCTGACGGGTCACTGTCAACTTAATAAGCACCTCACTAGCCTCACCTCACTAGGTAACGGACAGCCCTCTTTGCAGAGGTTGCCTGAGTGAGGAGGAGACTCCTACTCACGTCATGCTACAATGCCCTGCGGTGGCTGAGTACAGGGCTACACACCTTGGGAAGCCGAACACGCTTCGTGAAGCACTGGGAGAGCCGAGGGGCGCTCTTGGTTTTTGCGGGAGCTGGGGTGGCTGTCTTGACTGCCCATAAAGGCTTTCTTTAATAAGAAGGCTAGTGAAAAGTACAGGCCTCTGACTCTTTAAGTAAAAAGGAGGAGGTTCTTTATAATTTTTGTATGTATTTTTTTTTGTAGCTCCGTAAATTTTATGCTATCACAAAGAGGATGAAATAGGGGAGAGGAAAGAAGGAAAACGGAGTAACAAACGGCATCCAGCGAACGACACGCATCAACGAACGACACGTACTAAAGCTGCTACTTCATGTCGATAAGATAAACTGCAAGGATCTATTACACCTATAATTCTGCATCTATATCGTCCAAAGAAAGGTAGAAGGGCCGACTTCGCTCCCTCGAGAGAGTCGAGGGTTCGATCCTGACCCCTTGGGCTATTGTCGTACCCACTCCTAGCGCAAGCTTCGAGCTTATTTGGAGGGCAATAGAAATATTAGTAATGCCTTGAAAAAGCATTGCTAATATTCTTTATAAAAAAGGTTTAAATTTGTTAGAGGACGCAATTTTGTCTTTAGGGTGTCGAATTCGGCTAAATCCAAGTTTTTAGGGTCGCAACCCTTCTCGGGTCGGCTACCATCTCGAAAATGAATTAAATTAATTTAAATTTAATGTTCTGAGGAATTGTTTGGATTGATCCCGCCGGTAGAATTTCACTATCGGACATCGCGACAAAACTCTAAATTCCATCTATACCACCTCGATGTCTGGAAATCCACAACAGCGCGATTTAGAAGACATTTTCTTCCTCGCACAACCACTCTGTGGAATCAACTTCCGCCGGCGGTCTTCCCGAACCGATACGACTCGGGAACCTTCAAGAGAAGAGCGTATTCTTTCCCTAAAGGTCGGCAACGCGCCTGCATGCCTTCTGGTGTTGCAGATGTTCATGGGCGGCGGTGATCGCTTAACATCAGGTGAGCCTCCTGCCCGTTTGCCCCCTCTTATATAAAAAAAGGGGGTGCAAATTTGAAACAACATATTTTGTTTTAAATTAAATCTTCTACAATTTTGGTCCTATAACTTTTTGCACGTATAACCAGAAATAATAAAAATTATAAACTAAAAACATAGAAGTTTTTCAGATCATTTTATAGTAAAACTATTACCGGTAGTAGAGACATGTTCCTCCCAGCATAAATGGGTTTGACCGGGGCAGAACTATTCTTTCATAGAAAAACGGCGTAAAGTTATAGTGTCAGTAGTTTCTACCCCCTTTGTTCCCTTCCTTTTTTTTTCATCAGGGGATGAAACATCCCTCCTATCGTTCGAGATGTCAACTCGCATGTGATACTTAAAGAAATAAAAAAAAATCGGTCAGGGGCTTCGCCAGCGTGAATAAAGATTTTAATACAAACTTTGAACCCCTGAAATTGTACGACAAAAAACGAATTTTGAAAAATTCTTTATTTGTGCTCGTTAACGTTTTAAAAGCGAAATCTGTGAAAAAATTCACCTTTCTAGGTCCAAGGGTTTAAGCTGAGCGTTGATATGTCAGTGAATCAGGTCTTCTACATTTATATATAATATATATGGGTGCAATGGAGAAATTGATATATTTAAAGAATCTTTTCTTTCATTTAGAAAGAAAGTAAAAACAATAAGTCTTAGATTGTAAGTCTTTCTTTTTGTCTTTTAAAGAACTCAAATAATATCCAATGTTGTTTGCCTTAATATAGTTATACATTTAGATCGTTTATAATTTTTGCAAATAGTTTAACATTGTAACATTGTAATAACTGCTGGTGAACTTTTTTAAATAAATAAATAAATAAATATATAAAGTTGACGTCAGTCCACTTTGACTAAGAATTTTAAAGGAAATGTATATTCGCATTAGAAATTATAGTGAAAATCAATAGCTATATAAAAAACTTTCATTTAAAATCTTTAAACCATTTAGGATCACTTAAAACTATTTAGGATTTTATACAATTTCATTACAATATGGATAACCTTTTTTTTTGCGAGATTTGTTTTATTTTTGTTTTAATGCTGTTACGAGAACTTAGTCTCTAGTTAAACCTAACATAGGCTTAAAGACACTACTAACATAATTTTTGTATGAAATTTAATTATATAATTAAATAAAAAAAAGCTATATCAGGGTAAAATATGTATGTTTATAGTTTTTTTTAATTGAAGACGTTGTCGGGAAATGGCACCTTGTAAAGTATGATTTAGGGATCATCTGCCTCGAGAGAAGTCAGTTGCCAAGCTGATCCAATTTCTTTACCTCTTACCCATGTACGATGATTTAATATGATTCAAACATCTGAGACATTCTGTATTTTCGTCGATATGTGAAATAATGATTAAAATAATTTCCGTAAAACCACAAGCAAAGCTGATCGTCGGGTTCCTACGGGGCTGAACGCGGGGGTGCGAGTGTAATCGCTCGGAAAGCCACGGCTGGATCGCTCCAGCCTATTTATACCTGCCCCTGCCGGCCGACTGAACCTGTTACTTTAGTCACCCAACCAACGCTGCTGCTAATAGCCTCTCTGAGCTTAATGTTTCTATGCGTAAAATTGATACTGATGAAAGGAAAATATTAGCGGAAAACATAACATATGTGATACATAAAGTAAATAGACTTAACTGGACTCACGATACGACCGTGGATCTATATAAAGTACTAAAGTAAATAATAGAAATTATCAACGAATGCTCACGTGCAAGTCAAACAATGTAAATAACTAACTAAAAATACTTAATAACTATGTTATTATAAAATAAATACTCCCCAAGGGGACAAGCAATGCCTAGTGTAGGGGCCACATAAAAACAATGTAATAATATTAAAATAAAAACATCACGTAGACGGCTAATGTAATCATTAATTGTAATTTGTGTTTTATAACATTGAATATGTATGTATATTAGTTAGGTACATGTATGTTAGTCTATATATATGGGTCTTGTCGGCCTGATTTTCAAAAAAAAAAAAAAGAAAAAAATAACTAAATAAACGTTGCACATTCAACGGCCCCCATTAGGATAGTAATATCCTGTGTCGGGCGTCCGGAAACATTCACAATAACAAGGACAAATACACCCAGACCGGAAAATATGCTTGCATGGTCAATACAAACATATTATGCTCCGAGTGGGAATCGAACCCACGACCTGTGGCGTCTAAGGCAGATACTACCGATGCGCTACCGATGCGCCACAACGTCGTCAAATAAAAAAAATACATTATTAAAATAGTAATGTTATATTACAAGGATGAAATAAATCAAAGTAATATTTGTGGACATCATTGTCCATATAAACATTCGCATTATGCGCTTTCGATCATCGTTCATAATGCGATTTCTGTATTCCCGTACACATACAACCTGAACCTCATTAAGGTGCGAGTACACAGGCTTCTCATGAGTAAGCTCGCTCCACCGTAGACCTCACCTAGGCCTTCTCGCTCGATGGAAGTCAAGAGCTTACCCACTTAAAAATTAAAAACATTATTTATACTCTTATTAATTGTATGTATAGTAAGCGTTGAACTGTAAATATAATGCTGTAATCTTAGTCAAACTCTTTACAACTCGACATCACAGCGACATCTCTATGCATTGCCATCTAAGATGAGGGAAGGTAAAGGACGAGGATTTAGATTTTCGGGTTTCAGGCATTCCCACTGATTGAATTAAAACGAACAGTAAACATAATGCAGTTACTTCACAGGGACGTGATCTGTGAAAGAGTAGTAGGTACTTCTCCGATGGAGACAATCCTTTCATGATGATAACAGCAACCCCACTGCTACTAAAGTACTTAAACTGTTTCAACGAAAAAAGACCTTCGGCTTCCACCGCGTAAGAAAAGCGGTACACAATCTGGGTGCATTAAATAAATTAAATAAACGCTACACACTCAACGGCCCCCATTAGGATAATTATATCCTGTGTCGGGGTCCGGAAACATTCACAATGACAAGGACAAACACAACCAGACCGGAAAACATGCCTGTACGATTAATACAAACATCTGCTCCGAGCGGGAATCGAACCCGCAACCGTCGAGGCTTAAGGCAGACTCGCTACCCACAACGCCACAACGGTGTCAAAATTGGCATTGATCATTGGCAAACGGTGGCATTGATCATGGATAAATAAATTTTACGAGTATCTTGCGAATTCTTGATAAGATCATGAACAACCAGTAACCTACACATAGCACCCCAGTTAAGAACTTCTCTTTTTGAAGTAGGCTAAAAACGGGTTTTAGGCAAATATAAATGAACCTCAAAATGATATTTCTAAAATACACAAATCTTTATTATACAATGCCTTTTTTTTTTCTTTTCGGAATGTGTATTGCTGTTGGCCCTACTAGTCTTGACAGGGTCACCGGGATGGGGGGCTGAGTACAGAGACTCAGCCGTGATAAAGGGGCAGCCCTCACGGGGCTCAAATTGGATTCCGTCCTTAGAGTGCCTCCTGCGAAGCCGAACCACGGCTAAAGACGTCATCGGAGATGGAGGCAGCGCTCCGAGCGCATTCTATACGATAGACTCACCCGACGGTGTGAGCGCGATGCGACGTGAGAAACAAAGGACCTCGTCCTCGCCGGCGAGAACGGTTTATACAATGCTAACAAGTTACAACAGTGAATCGATTGTTTTAATAGCAATATTCTTTAAGGAAAATTGTAATCATGAAATTCAGGCGTTCAAATATACCTAGTATTTCTTAGGAGCATACAATGTAGTATAATATTGTTGTATTGTTTTCGGCCTAGCTGGCCTGATATTGAAGGCGTCGTTGTGGCGTAGCGATAGCTCACCTGTCTTAAGCGCCACAGGTCGCGGGCTCGATTCCCAATCGGGCCAGATGTTTTCTATTGACTACAGGCATGTGTTACGGTCTGGGTGTGTTTGTCCTTGTCGTTGTGTATATGTCAGGATGTATTCGGGGAATCAGGATATCACTATCCTAATAGGTGCCGTTAAAAGAGTTGCGTTCATAAAATTATAATAAAGTTTTATTCTATGCTAATTGAACTGTAATAGATATGACAGTTGAAATTTTTAAAGATTTTTATTGCTATGACCCTATATCATCATTGCCCTGTAATAGAAAACAATAAAAAATAAATTCAAAATTAAAGAATATCATATGATTCAATCATAGAAAAAATTGATCTTTTTTTTCTGCGGTGTTACGGAATTCCTTATTTGCGAGTCCAACAGGTGCCTGTCTGATTTTTAATTAATCATAAGATATAATTAAGCAGATTTATCAGAGTAATAGAATGATTCATTATTGTACGTGTTCGAAATAACGGTTGTCCTCTATAATAAGAACGTAATACCGTTACACTTCCGTTACAGTTTTATCCGTCGAAAAATAGTTTTTACAGCTGCATATTAATTTATTTATATAACTTCGAGTCAGGCTCTATTTCGTTTTTGGTTGTAAATTTGTCAATAGTAATAGCAGTAATTTTAAAATTACAGATAATCACATCAGACAACATGGCACTATTGAATCTTTATTTTTAGATTATTATGTTAACTGACAAAGGTATTTAATTTATAAGCCTAAATACTATGATAATATAAAATAATAATTATTTTATCTAAAATAGGCGCGTTACTTAGTTCAACGTAGAATAATTAACACGCCTTTTTTAAAAGATAATAGTCTACGTGTACGCATTTATTATCATTTTGTTGTTATACGTATTAAATAAGATAAGTGAGACCTTGATTTAGCTTATCAAACGCTAAATAATAACTGTAATGATTATATACGAGTTTCTTAAAAACTAATAAAATTTGAAGACAACGAGATATCATCAATTTTCGCTTTGTAAATTATAAATGATTTATAACATTTAGTCACGATATAAGTGAAGTCGGCGCGCTCGTTTCTGAACGTATCGTGGCAAAGTGCACTGTCAACATCAAAAAAAAAATGATCGAAGAAACGCGAAAAAACTTTTTAGGTTTCGATTTTAGTACACAAAGGGTAAGTCATAATATGTTTTTTTTGTTTTCGTTTGTCCAAACTTATTAAATATATTTTTAACTATATAACAGCTTTCATCTGAGCAACTGTAAGGCTTCTTTTTTAATATAATTCAATGTAGTTTTTAAAACTTTCATGTCGTAATGCGTATTATTAATTAAAAAGTTTATGCATAAAACCGAAATGATAAAGCCTAATCTATATTGTAAAAATTATATATAAAACCAACACCGTGGCATTGTAAAAACGTGTTATCATAAGGTAATTGGAATAAATAAAAACTTGTTAAAATTTATAAAACTTTGTGATTAGTGTGAAAGTCATATTCTCATTGTATTGATTAACCAATTTCGAATAATAATCAGTTAATTTCATTGCAAATTAAAAAATTTAAATTTAGAACTTTTATTGTTTTTAGAGTTTTCATAACTTTGAAATGTTTTTGTATAATTTAGTTGAAAGCTGTCGTCATTGGTGAAGACTATGTTGTACAACAAGAAGCAGATGTTGAATTTGATGTTGATCTACCCGAGTTCAGGTATATATTACTGTAATTATTTTAAAAATATATTAAACTAGCCTGAATATGTAAGAACAACTCATCAACATGACATCATGAGCACAAAGTTCTTTACATTAAACAGCTACGTTGAATAGTATTGGATTAAATCATTCCCATTTTTTTTTGTACGGAATTAAATAAAGTTTTATTTTTTGTTTTTTATGATATTTAATCTGTTATGTAAATCTCTAATTATTATAATGTTACTAATGAAGTAGTGAACATTTGTAAGTATTATTTATTATAAAACACAAAGATTATAATAATGTTTTATTTATATTGTTTTTTCAGAACTGCAGGTGGAGTCATTCGTGGAGAGAGGGGTGAGGTGACAGCACCTACTTTGCTATGGGTGAAGGCACTGGACATGGTGATGGACAGACTTATAGTGGCTGGAGTTGATTTCTCTGCTGTTGAAGCATTGTCCGGAGCGGCACAGGTAAAATTCATACGCAAAAATAATTACAAAATTGTTTTTAATTGTTTATGATTACTATCATCAACCTTTATTTAAGTTAATAATTTTAATGTTTATTCACAATATTTCACCTTTTAGCAACATGGCTCAGTATGGTGGGCAAAAGGTTCTGAAGAAAAACTGGCTAATTTGTCAGGAGATCAGTTCTTGCACACACAATTGGCGTCATGTTTTGTAGCCAACTCACCTGTGTGGATGGATTCCAGTACCACGGCTGAGTGTCTTGCATTGGAAGAAGCTGTAGGCGGACCTGAGGTATATGCTTTAGTTACGAGTCATCAAAATCTAGTTATCCTAGAGTTAAACATTTAAATTTTGCTAGCTCTTTCATAGAATATAATGAAAGAGATGATTACTCAGAGATTAAATCTTAAAAATGTAGCTAATTTTTCTAAAAGCCAGTCAATACGTTGACAGTAATTATCAGTCATACAGTCAGTTCATAGCAAATGTTAAACTATTATATAATTACAAAAATCTATCAGGCCTGTGAATAAAAATAGTTTTATAAAAATTCATTTCATTTCATTCAAAATCAGGAATTGGCATGCAGTTTTTCATGCAATATCTTTAGAGATCAGACTATAATGTTTTGTATGTTTAGAATATTTCATTCAACAGTACATTTGTTATCTAGGAATTAGCCAAGATTACGGGATCCAGAGCGTATGAGCGTTTCACGGGCGCTCAAATACGTAAGATGTATCTAACGAAACCACGATTTTACCAAGCCACTGAACGTATATCTCTCGTATCATCCTTTGCCTGTTCACTGTTTGTGGGAAGAATAGCACCAATTGACTTGTCGGATGGCTCAGGAATGAATCTCCTCGATATACATAGTATGAAATGGTGTGATAAGGCTTTACAGGTAAGATTATTTCCTTATCACAATATTGTAATGTATATAAAAGTACATTGTCAAGAGAGTACATTGATTAGAATATACTTGGAGCACTGCATCCATTCCTGATGAAATCCGTAGCTGAGGTTCAGCCTCACAGGAAGCACCCAATGGACTACACAACTGAGCTTCTGATCTCTTTTTCTCACTCGTGTCTCGGAACTTGGTCATCCCAACCAGTAATAAAACACACATACAAAAGTATAATTTATTACATAACTTTATAGAATGTTGTGCCTATATTAAACTAAGTTGCCTATAATCAAATTTTATCTATATTATATAAATATAATCTGATACAATAATCAAGTTACTTCTTCATAATTTTGTTTGACATTTGAATATGTTTATGTAATTATTTTTTTTAATTTGTAATTTTTATAACTATTATGAATAAACTTGGAATTTTTATACAAGCATTGTTGCATTTGTTTATGAAATGTTTATGGAAACATAATTATGTTATTTTACTCTGAGTTGATGCAAAATATGACTACTATAAGTGATGTGATCTTAGACAGAGAGAAATTACCAGTCAAGTTTTTTGTGGATCACACCACACAATGTGGAACCTAAAGTTTTCCACAGCTTGATGAAGAACCATTGAAATTTTTTTTTCTACTGTCAGTGACACATATAAACTGCTATTCTTAATTTTTTATAGATTTTAGGATTTCACTAGAAAAAATACAAGACACACCTGTTTATTAAATTTCGTATAGATATTTCCAATAGTGTCCAAGTATAATGTTTGTGACATACAGATAACCAACAGACATGACAATATTATAAAGGCCAGTTGGCTATGGAACCCTAAAACACCACATTTTTAACGAAATATGTTTTTTTTTGACAACAGATACAAAATGATGTCTGTCTATAGCTGCAATTAACTTAATTTAATATCTTGCATACAATAATTATAAAACATCTTTGTTAATGGCAAACAACACAAAATGTAATGATTAGATCTATGTATCAACTTTACAATACACTAATTTGGTTACATACTTGACAGGCCTGCGGAGACGAGAATTTAGCTAACAAGCTAGGAGACCCAGTGCCCACTGCAACAGTGGTGGGAACCATATCTCAGTACTACGTGCAGCGATACGGATTTAGACCTGACTGCAAGATTGTTGCTTTCACCGGTGACAATTGCTCAGCACTTGCGGGTATGACTATGATTTTTATTTACTCATCTCAATGCTTTTTATTACATATCTGGCACGCTGCATCGACTTTGTCCGGGTACTTATTAAAATATTATTCCACTGATCCATTTACTGTGGAAGTTTTGATCTTGTTCTGGGGTCTCCCATCATTTTGACCACGTTGATGGTGTACAAACCTTGTCCTGATAATAACAAACACTTATAGAATAGAGTTATACTTATTTGGTGCAGTTGTTCTGAAAATATATATATTAAATATAATATATTTTGACAATTCATTTTTTATTTGTATTAGATTAGATGTTACAAATTGAAAAAAAAATAACATAATAAAAATTAAGAAATTTATTAGCGCTTTTATTTATTTCTTTAATACTGTCTTGCATAGCTTATTGTAACTATATTTAAATACAGTTACATTTAAGCTTAAAATAATCCAGTATTAACCATGTGTTGTATATCATGATTCATTGTGTTTAAATATAATACCATGTCTATATATTATTAATGGTTTTCAGGGCTTCGCCTTCGCTCCGGCTGGGTAGGGCTCAGCCTGGGTACTAGTGACACGCTACTCCTGGGCCTTCAATCAGCCGCGGCCCCCCCAGCGGGACACGTCCTCGTGGGCCCCACCAGCGCCCCCTACATGGCACTGCTCTGCTTCGCTAACGGCTCCCTCACCAGGCAGAACCATAGAGACCGGCTGGTGGGACCTAGCTGGGATGCCTTCAATGAACTCCTCGGAGCTACTGTTAGAGGAAATATGGGGTATATGGGTGAGTTTTATGTGGAAAATTCTAAGATGGATGATTGAAATACATAATAAACGCTACACACGGAACCGCATCTCCTTGGAATTTAATATCCTGTGTTGGGGGGCGCAGAAGTTTACATAACATTTATGTATACACAGCCTTTATTACCATTTAATGGTGATAAATGCTGTGTTGAATAAATTTTTATAGTATTGTCAGGGATTTTAATAATAAAAAGTCAGCCACTTTGTTATTATAAATTTTATATATTTTTATTTTAAATAAAAATTAATATAAAATGAAAAACTGCTATACAATTTTCTCCAAAAACTTAAGGTGCTTAAAAGTGAAATTCTTGATTTTTTATAAGTAAATAAACGTAACACACTCAATGGTTTCCATTAGGATATAGTTATAGTTATATAGTGTACCTGTCCGGACCCCGAAACAGTTTCGGGGTCCGGACAGATACACAATAACAAGGACAAACACATTCAGGCCGACGCACCGTGCCTGCAGGGTCAATACAAACATCTGCTCTGAGCGGGAATAGAACCGGCGAGCTAAAATCATTGATTTTAAAGGGTTTTGATTGATTTTTGACTATCTAAAGTCTAGCCAGTAACGAATGCATGGCGTAAACTTGTCAGGTATATACTACGACACGGCGGAGATAGTGCCGCGCGCGGCGCCAGGGCGCTGGCTGCGCGACGCGCGCGCGCGCGGGGCGGAACGCGCGGCGCCGCAGCACGAGGCGCGCGCGCTGCTCGAGGGGCAGGCGCTGGCGCGCCGCGCGCACGCCGAGGACATGGGCTTCCGCCTCGGTGAGCACAAATATGCTTATGACTACTGTTCATTAATATCACTAGTTTAAGCTAATTTTTAAAGTGAAAACTATTTACAATCGTGAATTTAAATTTCGATGAAACGAAAGGCAACACTAAAAAGAGATCAACGCATACATCGTAAGGATTTATTATGATTTATTTCATGCGGGAGAATGAAACAATATAATAGCGGATGGGTGACCACTTAAGTAAATTCAGGCGCAGTCAGTATATCGATGGGCGACCAGTTGAGTAGTTTCAGGCACGGTCAGTAAATGGACCATGGACCATGACCGCTTAATTAGAATGTTGTTGATATATTGTAGCTCCTTAACTGGTCACCCACCCAAACTCAGTTAGTACAGTTTGCCTTCTGAAATAGTATTAGCCACCTTACTGTTGCTGCCATTTTCTATCGGGTGGAGTAAAGTCTTGGCCACTGGAATAAATAAACAAGTCTATGTTTCAATAGTAATATGTGTCTTGGTGCTAACCTCAGAGCCTTCTTCCCGCGTGGTGGCAACTGGGGGCGCATCTGTCAACACCGCGCTGTTGCAGATCTTTGCGGACGTGTTCAACACACCCGTATATGTGCAGGTACATTTTAGTTTATTTTTAAATATAAGTTTAATACTTTTCAAGTTGAACCGACCTATTTATAGTGAATAATAATAATAATAAATTATATCAAGAACTACAATTTGGTATATGTAATTGTGGTAGAGGAGCCCACGATGCTAAATGGGGATTTACTCGAGCGTTGTAGAGACCTATTGGGATGCAAAGCTTAGATGATAAGAAGAAAAAAATGTTATATGATATATACCTTTACATCGGTGGGGAAGGCGGCTATAGATTTTTAAATATGTAAAAAAAACTGTTGCATGGACATCCTCGAGCGCGTCAGATATTGATAGCATCAATGCCCTACGTATTTTTAATAATGTACGTATGTTAATCTGATCGTTTGCATGATGCGGGTGGTTGTATTTAAGGGTTGAAAATGAAAAAAAAAAAAATTAATCGAGCGCGTCAGATTTTCTAAGGGAGTGTTAAGTGCACCAAAAAAAGCTCTCATTCACTAATCTGACGATTTCGATGGGACGCACACTGGCGGTCATTTTCATAATGTGCAAAAAAAATTCGCCATTTTGAAATACTCAAGCGCCGTTCATTTTTATGTTCTAAACATACTGTCTCATAATCGGACGATTATCTAGAGGGATTCGGCTGATCTGACAAAAAAATTAGAAAAACGGTTCACCTTAAAGGCCATCCCTGCAACTTCCCGCTAATTCCATTCCTGGGCGCTTAAAATTGTACTTATGATATTTTAGAGCTCAAAATATAATTTATGTGATATTTTGAGCTCCCTGAGTTCAAAGAACTAATATTAAAATTTTTAATTTTTCTTAGCGGGAAGTCAAAAAATTTTTTTCTATTCTTTTAAATCATTAAACTTAATTAATTGAAAAGATCAGGAAATAGCATGCAATTAAATAAGTGCTTATGCTTTTTTAGTAGAATAAATGTATTTATAAAAAAATACTTAAAAAAAAAGCTTAAAATAGTTTAATATTTTATATTTATTTGATTAATTAATCATCATCTTCATCCGAGGCATTATCTCGAAATAAATGTTAACACACTTGACAAAACTAATTTATATTTTAATTTATTTTTAATAATTTATTATTAAAGAGCTAAAACAACCGTGAGCGAGTGTACTAAACCCTGCCCCCTTCATACCGCATACGGTTGAGACCCAAAATCGTGTTACTGCGCAGGGTTCAAGTTACATTTAACAGACTATACCACGTGTCTTTATGATCAGCTGCGATGGCGTCATGGCAGCAGAAACCAGAGTGGGGACGGAGTGAGAGAGTAATAGATAGAGAAAGAGTGAGAGAGGAATAGAAACGCGGAGAAGGAAATGTAGGCATCACGCAACTGCACGCATTTAACTTTATCGACGAATTTTTGTGATTTCGGCTTGCGGAAATCGTCAGATTATATATTTTTCATTATTCTTGAATTATTTCCTTCAAAATAAAAAAATTTAGCTACGCTCGAGAATGTCGAGATGACGTTTTTTTACAACTTTTTGCCCTCCCTTTTTTTACGTCACTCTCAAATTGTCAGATTAGTGGAATATACACTTTGTAGGATGTAATTAACTCACCCTACCTTAATCTGACGCGCTCGAGAATTTCTGATGGTCAATTTTTTTACTAATCTGATCCTGTATCCTTTACGGGCGGCCTTATATATGGGCCTCATGTTTTGTGGAGGTACTTAACCGGGTACAAGGTATCCCCCTGTATATTAATCTGACGCGCTTTAGTAAATCCCGAAATCCCCGCTTGGGCTCCCCTACTATTGGTGATAGGTCTTTTATTACAATAGTAGAGTATTTTGCGTTGATGTTTCGGTTTTAAGGACACTCGCTACCGAAATTATTGGGCAAAAGAGATTTAAGAACCAATAAGAATATCTTGACAATGCGTGAGTGACACCTAAAAATGAATGGTGTGGCAAGTTCTCATGGACTACGGTAATAGCTACCATCAGGTGGGCCGTATACTTGCTAGGCTGAACTTAGTAACATGAAAAAATGTATATTTTATTTATTTCATGACGGTTGCCATACAAGCATACAGTTTGCCTGATGGTCAACAGTTATATGAACGCTTGCGATACTTAAAGTATCAGATACGCGTTGCCAACCCAAGGGATATGAGGAAGGGATAAAAAGGGAACAGAGAGGAGTGGGAGATTGGGCCTTCGTCGCTCCCACTCATCGCACGAAACGCAACAACTCCGTAACTTTACATTTAATTTTCTAATTTTTTGAATCTAGGACCAACACGCTAACGCGGCTCTACTTGGGGCTGCGATCCGAGCAGCGGAAGTCTGGAGCGCAGAAACAGGCGTCAAACTTACTGGTAAATAATTAATTATTATTGGAATAAAATACATTGAGTTAGTTCTAAAATCAACGCTGACGAAGTCGCGAGCAGATGCTAGTTAATAATAAAGATGTGGCCCTAGTTATGTCTCAACTTAGATAACTTAGAAAACTTGTTACTTCCAAAATGTACAAGTTGCGTTGAAAATTAAACAATACTAGCGGGCCCGGCAGACGTTATCCTACCCCGAAAATAAAAAATATTGGGACCCGATAGCAGCGCCCCCTACTGGATCCAATTGCGAATCTAAACCATTCTTGAATCTACTGGAACACACAAAAAACTTCATCAAAATCCGTCCAGACGTTTAGGAGGAGTTCAGTGACATACACACATACAGTAGAATTACATAAAAATAATAATAACAGGTGCAGAACCCACTGTGTCCCCGGTGGCAAGTCCCTACCCGGATGCGGAGAGTATCTATGCGCCAATGCTTAAGAGATACAGGGAGATGATCGAGAACATTCCTAAACTGCAATAACTTTACTTATGTTTTAATCACAAGACATTGTTGCCATCTAAAAATTTTTTCCAATTTCAGTTTTCAATGTCAATATTTGATTTTCCAATTTTTTAAAACAATTTTTTTATCTTGCAAATTTTATCCGGCAAATGTTTTTTGTAGATGGCAACAAATAGGTCAATTAATTTAAAGCACCGATTTTTAACATTTCCACACGCATTCCACAAGCATTTTTGCAGTAAATATTGACTTATTTTACTAATAAGTAATCTCAGTTTATTTATTGTTTAATTTAAGAGCACTTAACAATTTATACTCATTTTTATAGTCATTTACAATTTTTTTTAATTTATATCATGTAATATCGTGGTAAAATATTTTTATTGGTTTTTATGATTTTGAATATGGTCCATTTAATTAGAATTTATACAAATTATAAAATTTATGACAGTTTATATTGTAAAACAGTTTATCCATATAATATATGAATCAAAAAAGTATGAAGTGCGAGTCGCACTCTCGCAATGAGGGTTCTGTACCAACAAAAAAAAAGTTTTACTTTCGGTGATAAGAAAATTGATAGCTACTATACTTTACTAAAAGTCTAGTATGTTCCTTAGGCTACGCGTACGGAACCCGAAAAATTTATATCTTGTATAAAATACACATTCCTTATTTTATTAAGCATTTGTTATCACTTTGTTTTGTTTTTAATTTATTTTTAATGCAAGGTTATGAAAGAATACCAAAGTAATTGGTATGCTAACAAATCTGACTTAATATTCCTAATATATAATGTGATAATTATGTGATGGTTCAAATTTTTAAACATATTTATATATTATTTTTTTATACAATTATTGTAAATCTCATATCAAATGTATACATGTCAATACAAGTATTGGTTTTACAATATATAAATTAATATATACAAATTGTGTTACTTAGATATGGTTTTCCCATTACACCTTCCGAAAACAAAAAAAAAGATACGGGGAAATTCCCTCTCTCTCTTCCCCGGCCTATCTCAGTATCGAGGCGTTAGTTTATATAATAAGAGACCTCTTTTATTATTAAAAGACTTCAAGGTTTTGGGCGCAAGAGCCACAACAGAGGCTTAAGAGTTAAGATGGCCCTGAGTATAATAATTATTAGTGTCGTGACTAAGGTATGAAATTTGCGGCGATAAAAAATTAAATTGTGATCGACTTAAAATAAGGGAATGGGGGTTATTATTTTTTTATTTTTTGAAATTACCGCTACTATAATTTTCAATATTCTTATCTCTGAGTTTGAGTAAGATTTGAATGTCTTCATTCCTCCGCGGTCAAAAGGCTGTAGGGTTCTGAATACAGCCTCTTGAGGCTTCTGCCCTACCTGTCAGACTGTCAGTCCCTGCTTTACGACACTAATTGCTGTACTTCCATGAGTCCAGAGTTCCAGTCATGTTTGTTATCAACATAAAAATCACAATACACAATAATTATTGTTTATTTATTATATTGGTAAAAATATGTTAACATATCACTTAAAATGTAGCTGGTGCTGTTGTAGAGCTTATATTGGACATTCCATTATTATATTTATATCAGATGTTGTTTTCAATATATATTTATATTGTGACATTCTAATGTGCTTTGTTATTCATCTACACGTTTTTAATAAAAGTTGCTTAAAATTGGTTGTTTTATTAAAAATACCCAAAATTATTTCTTTATTTATTTAACCAAGTACAATAATTTAATTAAAGCGGGAATATTATAAAAGCATTGAAAAACCACAAAGGTTTATCATAATTCCTTATCTTACCTAATATAAATAAAATAATCATATATTTTATAACTACATAAGTAAACGAAAATTAAATATATAAATTATGTTATTACATGAATAATCATGTATCGATAAAGTGCTCAGAAAAGTATTTTTAAGTTTTTTTTTATTTCGTACCCATATTATTTCCATATATGGAACCATCATAAATTACGTCACACGTAAAGGGTGAGAGAGGGGTCCACTAAGTGTAACATGGTGTGACAATGGGCTGGAGGGGTACTAAATTTCCACACCTCACGTCAGCATAATATAAACTATGAATTTCGATAGTGGCAAATGTAAAATTTTCTACAACTTTTATGAATTATTTAAACACTAAATAATAAATATAAATTTATGGAACACCACTCTAAACATATAGGGTTTAA
Organism: Hestina assimilis; assembly: GCA_023373885.1. Lineage (NCBI taxonomy): Eukaryota > Metazoa > Arthropoda > Insecta > Lepidoptera > Nymphalidae > Hestina > Hestina assimilis. The sequence continues at coordinate 1,926,925 of CM041750.1, read as the reverse complement.
GAACATCTAGTAAAAGGCTTGTTGGTATTATAAAATAAATATAGCTATTTCCAATAAAACAACATTTTGAAATAAAGTATTATTCGGCATGTGACGATGCACAGCATCTGTGAGAGTGCGTCATACTTCCCTTTCGAGTTCTAGCCAATCACAGCGACTTTCGTTTCTTTCGTCCAATGAGCTTTCGACCAATGAGCGCAGAGTAATGTCACGTGGTCACAGGTGTCAACTTAGGGAGGGCTCGAACCGTTATTCTTCATAGCGTCGTTACTTCTCGAGTGAACAACATCACAAATTTAAGTAAAAGTGAAGTGAAGTGAAATACTTAAATTTAAGATGTTGAAAAAGTTTTAAGTAATAATTTCAGATTATAAGTGTTTGCAATGGAGTAAATTATTCCGTTAACATGGAGGTAAGCCATGTTGAAGGATTGTCGGAGCCTTCAGGTATTGGTAATCTACCTCCGGTATCAAGCGAGTATATATTTGAGTAATTTAGAATGCTCGGCACCTTAAGTAAAACGGCAAACGCGGTAAGTCTGATATATAAATTTAACTAATCGAGTGATTATTTTAACGAATTTGTTGTTAACTTATTGTAACGATTTATTGTCTGCAATTACCTGGGGCGCATTCGCTGCCACCAGGAGAGTCCGGGGCCGGCGGGAAGCCGGTGCCGAGTCCTAGTTCTCAATCATTGAGCTTAACGTTAAACATGCCGCCGCGGCCATCCCCGACTGTGCATTGGAGCCGCCGCGTTCAACCTTACGTATATTAGGTACCGCAGTTCCGACCTTTCCACATTCAAACCTCGGCCGTGGGCACTGCTTGAAACATTTCAATGTTTTCACGATCCGAGCTGGAAGGTTGTTCGGTACACTTATGCCCTAAAGATGCATAACACATTGCCAGGATTCTTTGAACAAAACATTTAATGAAGAGCTCGGGCAGTTTATTAAGGGGTAAGATTACGTGGCTAATTCGGAGAGAATAATTGTTGCTATATTTAATACCTATTTTTGACAGAATGTTACTTAGTCGAAATTTACAGCAATTAGTGGACGGGACGGCATTGCCAGATAGTGTTATCGGCCACAAGTGTTTTGATGAAATTTCAGCTAAATTTAAACGAGACTCAAAATTTCACAAAACGAATTAAGAAATAATACAGTTTGTTTGCGGAAAGCGAGCTGAATATGTAGTAAACCGTCGCGATCGCAACGAGATACATTATAAGAATTTGCAAGAGGGTCTGCGTAAGATACAGCAGAGTTCAAGATGCTTGTTTAGTGAGGCTCTTCTTCAAGCATATATACAAAATACAGGCGACATAGATAAGTGGGTTGGTTCAACCTGGAAAAAGAATCAGTCCAGACGAATAAGATTTTAATAATCCAAGTAAGTGGTTTTTCAGTATCGGCAAGCCATTCGAGCCATTCGAGCGCATGATGGTGAGCTGCCCAACAAGAATAGAAATATAACGCAAGCTTCTTTAAACGATCTATAGAATACAGAAGGTCTTACAGAAGGGAAGCTCAGCCAGTTAAAAGACAGCTAGACAAATGACTCAGAGTCGAGTGCAAAGTGCGAGGGGTGCTGCCTCCCGAGCGTATCGGAGGCAGTGGCAGATGGCTCGGGCTCCGCAGACTCTTCTCGGAACCGGGAATGCGTCTTGTCATTTACCTCCCGACCACTACTTGTCTACCCATCACCAAGGACTTCGCTGGTTCGAAAGCGCTCAATGACTCCCCGACTTCAGAACGGGAGTTTTACTGGGGCTGTCTCCGAGCGTATTGGAGGCAGTGGCAGACGCTTTGGGCTCCGAAGGCCCTTCTCGGAATTATCACGGGAATGCGTCTCCCATTTACCTCAGGACCACTACTTGTCTACCCATGACAAAGGGGTCTACGCCGGTTCGAAACCACTCATCTATAATGTCAAAGCAGATCGAATTATTACTCCGCCAACGAATGATGGAGGTAGTGGATCGACAAAATCTATCCTCCAGGTTTTTATCTTCAATGTTTCGGAAGCAAAAGAACCACGAAAGAGACGGACCTATATTCAACCTGAAACGATTGATTCAGTTGAGGATGCCAAAGCCTATCAAATTAATAATTGTGTCCCTTCCAGACTCCTCGCTTTCTTCAGACATTAGATTGGGTGCGAAGATAGATCTGTCTTTAGCCACCTTCCAATGGATTAGTATGCCACCAAGCCGTCAACAAGAACTACTTGAATAGTCAAAGATCTGATAGAACAAGGCATAGTCCGGCCAGAAAAACACCCAGGTCACATTGCTTCTTCTTAAGAATCGGCTATCAAGATCGATTATTCGAGATGACGTGCCTTTCCGGCATCAGCACCACACCTGTTTCATGCTGCGTCGCGGAGACTCTGCAGACGAAGGAAGGTAAAGTTCTAGTATCGTAGACTTGGACGACTCCCTTCTGATTTATCAGAACTAATCCAAGTTAAGTCTTTCGGTTGCGAAAGTCTTAAGACTCATCATCTATGTGGGCAGAATCCAAGCAAAATCTTCAGGCCGTGGAAGCTTAAGATTCTTGGAACATCTTGGTTGGCAGAATCCAAGCTGTCTTTAGGCTGCGGAAGCCGTAAGATACTTGGAACATCTTGGTTGGCAGAATCCAAGCTGTCTTTAGGCTGCGGAAGCCGTAAGATCCTTTGAACATCTTGGCTGACAGAATCAAAGTTGTCTACAGGCTGCGGAAGCCGTAAGATCCTTGGAACATCTCTGTTATTAGAACCCAAGTAATCTTCAGGCTGCGGAAGCCGTAAGACTCTTGTTATATATGTTAGCAGATTCCAGGTAAAGTCTTCAGGCTGTGGAAGCCGTAAGATCCTTGGGACATCTCGGTTGGTAGAACCCAAGTAATCTTCAGGCTGCGGAAGCCGTAAGACTCTTGTTATATATGTTAGCAGATTCCAGGTAAAGTCTTCAGGCTGTGGAAGCCGTAAGATCCTTGGAACATCTCGGTTGGTAGAACCAAAGTAATCTTCAGGCTGCGGAAGCCGTAAGACTCTTGTGATATATGTTGGCAGAATCAAGTAAAGTCTTCAGGCTGCGGAAGCCGTAAAATCCCTGGAATATCTTGGTTGGTAGAACCCAAGTAGTCCTCGGGCTGCGGAAGCCGTAAGATCCTTGGGATAACAATTTGCAAATGTTTCTTCGACATTTCAACAAAATGACTCCGGCATACTAAACTTGTTAAGAGATGGTCTAGTGCCGCGGAGCTACATGCTGCTCGGTACCAATTCACGCAAAACCAACCATGCTTTCCTAGCGACGGACGCTTCGGACATTAGCTGGGGCGCCCAGTTAGATGGAATGATAATGTCTAGAACGATAGTCTGGTGTTTGGACACCGAAATAAAGGAAATTGCACAGAAACCAGAAAGAATTGCTTTCAGTAAGAGCTGCATTTAAAGCAAAAGCGAAAGTTTTGAGCAACTCGCAAATACTAATTAAGTCACGTGAGCATTTTGGAGTGCCATCGTCGTTTTCGAAGTTTGATACACAAATGGCAGGTACTCCAGATGACTTGCTTGGCTTTATTACAATCGTACTTATCATGCTGTACGCGCAAAAATAGGGCGGAACACGGTGAACAGTGTAAGTTGAGAGGTGCACTTGACCTACTAACTTCAAGCCCGTCTAGATGCATGGGACATCTTAATAACAGCGGAGTGCCTCCCTGGGATACTCGACATCATTGCGTACAATTTATTTCTATGGAAACTTCCAGCAGAATGGCCCCTCCTGCATCCAGCTTCCAGGTAAATTATCCAACGACTCTGTACTCCTCAGATAGACGTCTTTGCGAGCAAAGAAGCTGAGGCGTTGAGAAATATGTTCAACGCATTTAGCCGAAAGTGGCGGTTTCATCTGGCGTGGACTTTTCCACTACAGAGCCTACTGTGTATGGATAATTGGGGCTGGAACGATTTTGCCAACGAGTGGTAAGAAGCTGAGAAAGCAATGCTCATCTCTAGATGGAGAGAAGTCCACGTTAAGAAGTACCAGCTTGGAATATTTGATTTAAATGGTGCATTATTGTAATTTTAAGCACCCATATGGTACCAAAAGCAGGTAAACCTACATTTTAGGATCCAAATCAACTGGTTGCCTGGTTGCAAGATAGCTTTCCAGTCAAGGAAGCTGATGCTCGAAGGATCACGAAGGTCAGCTTGTATACTTCTTCTAGCGTCAAGTACGTAATTTAACTTTTAAGTATTTCACCTGATCTTTACATAGATGAAGGCGATTATCGTTTATAACATCATTGTAGATTATAATAACCTTTACTTTGGTTGTGAAAAGTAATTGATTTATGTAGTGAAAGGCTTACTACTAATTGCTGTAACGCTTTATTTGTTACGATTAAGGGTTCCAATAACTCAGCTTAACGAATTGCTATTGGCAATCAGTTAAAATAAATTTTAAGAGCAGCCGGCATATCCGCTGCTCCAGGTAGTATGTATAATTTTGCTAGCAACAGAGTGAAGGTAAATCAGGGCCTTCACATGAAAGGCCTTTCAGTTAATTTGAAACCAGTGTGACTTTGTTTTTTACATATTTATAATCTAGGGGATTTTCTTATTGTTCAATTTGAATATCAATCATTGGTTTTTCAGTAATGATTATAATATAATACTATTATTCTCTGTTACAGACCCTTACTATTCCTCTTTTAATAATATCACATAGCGTCGGTTCGTGGTCACCAGGCAGCTAATAAACACTTCTCTCACAGATGCTGTGCATCGTCACATGCCGAATAATAGTACAAGTTTTACAAAACAATAAAACTTGTATTATTTAGCAGAGACGATGCACAGCATCCTAATAAGGCCTCCTGGTGAGAGACTCTATGAAGAATAACGGTTCGAGCCCTCCCTAAGTTGACACCTGTGACCACGTGACATTACTCTGCGCTCATTGGTCGAAAGCTCATTGGACGAAAGAAACGAAAGTCGCTGTGATTGGCTAGAACTCGAAAGGGAAGTATGACGCACTCTCACAGATGCTGTGCATCGTCTCTGCTAAATAATACAAGTTTTATTGTTTTGTAAAACTTGTACTATTTATTTTTATTTCCACTCTTACATCAAAACAATGAAATTAAAATGAAATATATTCTTCCAATAAAATCGTCAATGATTTTTCACATTACTTCTTTCTTCCACCGCGTTCCTTCACTTGCAGCTGTATCATCGCACCGGGAGGCACGTTGTAATACGCCAGTGAGTTTGTGTCTTTGAAGAACAAGCCCTGCGAATGTACCATTTATATGTAATACTAGCTTCTGGCGGCGGCTTTGCCCGCGTGATTAAATATTTTAATACAAATTCTGAGAACTCGCTTCAGTAGTTTTGACACGAAAGCGCGACAGACAGAGTTATAATATTAGTTTATTTTGTTAGTAAGGATTATGATCTGTGGTGCATTGGCTGCAAACCTTAAACATCAATTATCACAGGTTCGATTTATGGCTGGGGCCTGATGTTTTGGGTTTAGCTACGTCAAATCTTGAGCTTAAATTTAAATTAATCTGCTTAGTGTAAATAGTTCGACTGTTCAATTTTAAGAAGTTAGATTTTTAAATAAGAAGCATTGTTGCAGCACAAAATACGAATTCATTCGTAATGGAGTCGTAACCATCCAAACTTTTACATTTATTACTGTTATTAGTAGAAAATTCGCGTCCCAGCTCCGTAACGCTATCAACGCCGGAAGGGTCATAAACACGATCTTCATTTTTTTTCTTTTCGGAATGTATAAAAAAAAAAAATGAAAATCGTGTTTATGATCCTGCGTTTGAACACGATCTTCACGGTGTATTATTCTATACGACAAAAATTAGTTATCTTACATTTTCGCTGCTAGTGTTTTTGATCAAAAATATAATTGCATTGTCGATTTTATTGAAATGGCTTCGTGTTCAAATCTGTACAGCCTTCACCCAAATATTGCTATTGCTGTATGTTTCTATTCACCATCTCCAATACGAATATTTTCGGTGAAGGCTACTTCTTAATTTGCAGCAATTGGAAAAATATTTTTTCTTTAAATTTAACGAAGAAAGGTTGAACGCCCCAACTATTAATTCATTAACTAGGATATGCAAGCTGAACAAGCTTAGATGATGTTTTAAATTTGTTTCAGAATGTCATGTTCTTATTAATGAATTTCAGAATTGCTTACAGAAGTTAGCACCCGTTGTATTATAGAAATAAATCCTTATGATAGTCAGTTTCAATAAGCCAATTGTCAAGCAAACAATTTAATTTTAATAGTTTTTGTAGTATATTTTGGTATCTCACCTCGTAGTGCAGCTTCTGCTTGGCGGTGGGCATGTTTGTAGATCTCTGCAAGATGTTCTTGAGCTCTGAGATGGAGGCAGACAGCGGCAGAGACACTTGCAGTGTCCGACCGTCCAATCGCCATTCGTTACGCTCCGGTGCAGACGGCAGCAACACCTGAAATTGAAATACAAGATATTTAAGTATAAAATAAGAGACTAATAAATTATATTTAAATTCACAATGGAATCAACTATTAACTTACTAACGAATTAACTACAGAAGTGTTACCACCATGCAGTATGTAATAAGTGTTGCTATCTAATAGTGAATAAATAAGCTAGTAGTTTCTATAACGATATTACTAGCGGTGAGCTGTTACTGAAAATTCCAAACAATGTTTGATGTTTGATTATGTGTTTTCCCAAGCAGTCTATTAGTACTGAAGTATTTAATTGTGTAATTTAATATATGACTGAACCTCTTTTTTTATGTGACTCAATTTGTTGAAGAAATTATTTGAAACTTTTCAATAACATTACTGTTAAAGTGTTCAATAGCTATTAACATCTAAAACTATTGTTGTACAATAGTAACACCTAAGTTAGTTTAATTGTAACACTTTATACCTGCAAGGGTATGGGTCCAGGATGTGCGGCTAGCCAAGCCTGTTCAGACTCCAGCGCGTCTTCAGTCCTCGCTCGCTTAGCAGAAGGCTCATCATCCTCAGGTTGAACACCGGGTACCGGCACGGCTGCCACGCCCCCGGGGACACCTGGCACGGGGTAACCATAAGGAGCTCCGACTGGGGTGGGAATGAGGGGCGGTCGGGGAGCCATTGGTGGTATCACCATCAACGGTGGGATAGGTTGTAGGAGCACGGGTGCGGGGGCAGGGGCCGGGCCCGGTGCTGGGGCGGATACACGCGGGGGCGCCGGAGGGGGCGGGGGCCTGGCTGACATGGGCATCCTGCCAGATGACGGCACTGGCTTTGGCCCTATCTTCTCTTTCTCCTCATCTGGTAGAAGTCCTTTTACCTGTGAAATTCACAATTTATGAATTTACACTTAACTGTTTGCATTTTATGCTAGTGTTTGGTTATTGCAGTAGAAAAATTCTAAAAATTGCTGCTCACCTTGTGTATCTGTTGTATCTGGTCCTCAAGGGTGATATGCGCACGCGCAGCTCTTGTGGCCGCTTCTACACTTGAAGTGTGTCCGTCCCACGTCACGCGCTCGTCTCGGCGCTTCTCCTCCTCACCTATCTTCTTACCGATGGCTGTTTCTTCATCGCCCACACCGAAGATATCCGTACGACGCTCTGCTAACTATAAATATAAAGTAGACAATGCTATTAATTTATAATATTAGCCTAAGCTATTTAATGATATATCGTAAAAATATAGCCAGGTGCAGACATTAATTGGTAAACGATCAGTGAGTTAAGCCCATTTAGGTGCAGTCAGTCTGTGGATAGGTTATCTTTTAAGTGTCTCCTTGCCTCGGTTGGTGCTGGTTGTTGTTATCAATTTAGTGACCTGAGGAACTGTAATACTAAGTTACTACGGGCATTTAGAAGATGGCAAAATATACCTGTTTTAGCGAAGCCTCAATAGCAGCACCGGGCGCAAGAGCCTCATCTCGATAAGTTCGTTCAGCCGCCGCACGATCTCTCTGCTCCAGCCAGCGAGGATCCAGCAAGCCTATTCTCACGTGGTCCGCCACCTTGTTAGCTGGGATCTTCTCTCCAGTAATTGGAGACACTAGCCATTCCTCGCTAACTGGTGCTGGTTGTGGCCGAGCACGCTTTGGATCGTATTTTTTAACAACCACGCGGTCAGGACGTGGAGGCAATGGAGCTTCTTCACCGCTCCTCGGAGGCTCTGGAGGTCTTTCATCATCAGATGACGAGCTCTCCTCCTCCATATCTTGTACTCTGTTATCATCCGGTCGCTGGTGTTGCTGCGTCCTATCTTCCATTTCCGCTAGGTCTTCATCAGACTCTGACTCTGAATCGGACTCTAATTGCATTTCAGTGTCGTCTTCTTCATTGCCATGATTGATATCTTCACCACGTTCTTGAGCAAGTACTCTTGCACCGACTTCCAGTGGTGTTGTGGGTGGAGGGAAATCACCAGGTTCACCAGCGGGATAATCAACGGTTTCCACAACAACAAAATCATGCCAATCAATTGAGGCATAAGCCAATCTTTCTTTTTCAATTCTCGCCTCATCTGCAGCTTTACGTCTAGCTTGATGGGAATGCCAAGCTGCTCTGCTGCGTGCTTGTTCCAACACTCCACTTCGAATTTCAGAGCTCAACTTTGAAACTAGTTCCTTAGGAGGGAGGAGAACTTTTGTATACTGTTCCAAAAGTCGTGTAAAGTATTGGAAGAGAGAATGCTGTGGACGAAGAAAATCAAATTGGTGGTTCCGCTCTTCTTTTTTCATTAAATCTGTTAGAAACTGTCGTCCATTTCTAGCAACAAACTGGGCTGTTAGTTTAACAATATCAAGCTCTAATGCTGAAATGGAAGGGGGGTCGGCTATGAACTCAAAATCTGGAGGTGGGTCACGAGGTGGTGGTGGTTCTACTGGGGCTGCTGCCTTCAATAGTTCTTGTTGCCGAGCAGCAGTGGCTGGTGCAAGACCTGGACGTTGAATAGGAGGACCGGCTGAGATTGGAGCTATATCAGTCCCTGTAAAATTTACACAAGATAAGAGATCATTTGTATTCAATTAGTTTTGGAAAAACTAGTTTAAAGTCAATATTGCAGTTTGTTTTGTAAAAATCAATAATATCCAAAACCGTAGAATTTCTATGCTTACAATTAAACACATTATGGCTGCTCGGATAACAGGCATGGCATCATGGAAGGATAAAGAATTCTAGACAAAGTAAGCTTGCAACTTTATTTGTATAATAATTCTTTCTGCTTATAAGTCATACTAAAATGAAATATTATGTATTACCAAGAAGAAATATAAATAATAAAATAAAAACTAACCTCTTCCCTCCCTGATTTCTTTCACCTTATGTTGATAGTATGCATGGTAAGGATCACCAGAATTAAGAAAGTTGAACTTTGGATTGCCAAGTTCATTCTGTCTGATCTGAGCTTCAAACTCAGGTCCATTGCGGGCAACAAAGCTAGCAGTCTTATCGACAATATCTTTATTATTATGTTAAAGAAAACTATATAATTAACTTAATATGTGGTTATAAGCTGGATGTGTTCTAATACTAAATAAAAGCAAAAATTAATTTTATCCAATTATGAAAACTTAGAAAGTTGAGAATATTAAATTTAAAAAATACAAACAATTAAAATATACAAAAATTTGATTTTTAAAAAAAGAATATTTGTACATTTCGTACCTTTAGAACGAAAACGCCACAATAAAAAAAAAAAAATTTAGTTATCCGTGTACAATGACTTAAACGAAATTCTCAATGTAGCAATAGTCTAACCATAGCCATATTCGTGGGTAAATAACTGATGTAAATAACCAAGAATCTATAATATTGTGAAGATGGTTTTTGTTGATTCAAAAAAAATTGCATTTTGAGTTACGTCGTTTTCGTTCTAAAGGTGGGATTGAAGAAATTATGGATATTAATCAATTCTCACCTCTCAATTATAAAAGTAGTTATGTATTTAGTTTGGTACTAAATATTTATGAAGTTTTTAGCATATTTTTCTGAAAAGAAAAGTATGAATTTACAAAAAAAATATATGCGTCAGGGGTTATGTTTGTAAAGACATTTCTCGATTACCGATGTCATTGTAACTTTAAAAGGATACTTCTAACTTCTGGTGGTGGATATATAATGCCAATGACTGGCGCAGGTGGAGCCTGAGGTTCCTCTGGCATGGTGTCGTGGGTCATCCCCGGAGGACCCATCACATCGATCGAAGGCATTTTAGCCGTGCTTTAATTTGTATGCTTATGCAATTACAAATAATTCATACTCATCCAACACAAATAACGGACACTACTCAAGATTAATTCGATAAGTAGCTGTTCGCGTAATCAAAGATAAAAGAAATCAAGAATTCATTATTGAAAACCAAACTACAATAATTCATCAAAATTCCATTCATCAATTGACAACTGAATATAGATTATATTATACACTATAAACTATTGACAAAATAATAGACTATAGAGAATAAAGTGTGTCTCGCGAAAGAAGTGCCGCTGTCGCGGCGCTGCTGTCGTACGATGGAATGCTGCTACACTCTTCTGTTTTTGACTCCCTTATGACTTTACTGTGTAATATTTTATATTTCATTATTGTAAAAGTAAATTAAATTGATACACATTATAAGATTATACTTTTGAATTTTTTTTTACTCGAGACATGACGCAGAATTAATATTATATACATACTTAAATAAAAAAATATTTTAAATATTAATTTTATACTAATGGTCACCCTTATTTATTATTATATTCATAAGTATACAATTCAAATTATTATTTCAGACATATTACAATGTTTCATTCTTTCTTTCTTTAATCTATGCTTGATTATTTAGCTTTGTTTTGAATTTTACTTTTTTTATGTTACTAAGCAAGCATTCGGCCCACCTGACGGTAAGTGGTTGCCTTAGCTTATGAGCACTTGCAACATTTATATGTAACCTACACCAGAGTGAGTGTAACAGACTGCACTGATGGAATAATCTCTGATGATTGTCAGAGATTATCCCAACAGCGAACGATGGGTTTGTCACGTCGCAACGCCGTTTAACCTAGTACTAAACATAAGTTAATCAAAAAAATGTTTGATGACCTAATTTCACTCTAAATAAGAAATCCCTAATCACTAAAAATATATGGCTCTAAAGATTTAAAAGTCACCAGATTTAGCTACAAAAACGCTACGGTGGCACCACTGAGTAAGTTAAAACATGGCCGACCTGTCATAATAAATTAGTTCCACTTATTGCTACGCGACTTCTTTCGGGAGACGGGTTATAATATTAAATGAAAGTCAAATGTAGTAATGCGCATAGAATTAATATAAAAATTATAAGTTCTTATAATAAACCTATGGTAATGAGTAAAAATTACTTTTTATTCTTTATAAGACTTCATTAATTTATGACTACCGTACTACGCGTACGGTAGTACGCCTGTCATTCTAAGAAATAAAAAAAAAGTTGCCAAACCTATAATTATACGTATTATATCTGTTTAGAGTTTTTATATGTTAATTGTCATAAGCTAATATTAGAGAATTATTTTTAATAAATTGACACTATTGACACAATGAAAAAATGTAATACGAAATATGTAACTAGAAATTGAATATATTAGTTTTTGTGATTATAAGATTGTACAAGTTACCCAGAAAATAAAGAAAAAGGAAATACAAGAGTTTTAATTAATAGTGTGAACATTTTGGTCCTTCGATTTCGGATTAAGAAAATACATAATTATTGACTTCGAAAATATTTAAATATTGTGACAAGAAATTGAAAGATGGAGGAAATTACAGCAAAGATTAATATTCTTATGGATACGTCAAACAAAATTATAAAATTAACAACTAATACTAAAAAATGTGGTAAGTCAAAATTAACTAAAGGATATTTAGACACAAGATTAGATACATTGAATAGTTATTGGTCTAAGTTCATGAATCAATATGAAATTATTATTGGCGTATTATCTGGAGAAAAATTTAAGGCAACGCCTATTGATTTAGACAAATACTATGAAGTAACAGAAGAAGCATATTTAGATTTAAAAACTTTCATAAATGATAACATGCATGAATACCAGAAACAAGAGTTAAGGTCTACTGCTTCTTTTAGTGAACAGACAGAGAATGTTACTTCCACAAGGCGAACAATACTACCTCCAATTTCAATACCTAAATTCTCAGGTGACTATAACGACTGGTTAAGTTTTAGAGATTTGTTTAAGTCTTTAATACACAATGACAATACTCTTTCAAAAATCGAAAAACATCACTATCTTAAGTCTAGCTTGTCTGGCGATGCCGAACAATTATTGAAAAACATGATACTAACGGAAGCTAACTATGACGATGCATGGAAAAAGCTAGAGGATAGATATGATAACAAGAGGGTTATAGTAAATAATATTTTGAATCGCTTAATATATCAAAAGAAAATGGTTACGGAATCTTCTAGAAGTATAAAAGAGTTGCTAGATACAACAAGTCAATGCCTTTCCTCTTTGAATAATTTGGAAATAGACACCTCAACATGGGATGCTATTATCATACACATCGTTGTTTCCAAGCTCGATATTGAAACACACAAGCTTTGGGAACAATCACTAGGAAAGACAACAAACATACCTAATTTTTTGGAACTAGCTGCCTTTTTAGAAAACAGATTTCGAACCATAGAAATGATTCATTATAATAAAGATACCCACAAAAAAGAGTTCATTTCACAAAAATCAGTTAACGTCACGCCTAAAATTAATATGAAGTCATTCGCTACAGAAGTTAATAAAATGATATGCACCTACTGCTCACAGAACCACTACATATGCTACTGCAAAGACTTTGCTTCTCTAAGTATTCTTGAACGTCAAAACTTTATAAAAAATAATAACATCTGTTTTAATTGTCTCATAAAAGGTCATCATGTCACTAATTGTAGACAGAGCACTACTTGTAGAAAATGCGGTCGACGACATCACACTCTGCTACATGCCACTTCTCTGACTAAGACAACTAAAACTACAGACGAAAATGATGCCTTACCTTCAGAGCCACAAACTACTTGCAACTTTAATGAAGATCAGCTGAAAACACCAACTGTAAATGATCAAGTTATACTAGCTACCGCTCAAATTGCTATTAATGATGAAAAAAATGAAATGACATGACAATCTTATAGCACTTAATTCCAAACTCGGATGGTTAATATCTGGAAAGATATCACAAGCTGATTCCAATAAAAACACTGTCATAGTCACACATACAAAAGTAGAATTGGATCAGTTATTAAGACGATTTTGGGAAATAGAAAACTTACCTGAAGAAAAGAAACTCACACCGTTGGAAGTCACATGTGAAGAGTACTTCAAATCAACTCACAAGCGGAACAAAGATGGTCGCTACATAGTCCGTCTTCCTTTTCAAGTTAGACCACCAACTAATCTTGGTGATACTAGAAGTCTTGCATTTCGACGTTTACAGCATATGGAAAAAAGATTCATACGCGATCCTGAGTTCAAAAAACAACATCACAATTTCATTGAAGAGTATGAGCTCCAAGGCCACATGCAAATAGTTTCTGAAAAAGAAGACAATAAACAAAAATACTACTTACCTCACCATGCGGTTCTACGTCCATCAAGTTTAAGTACAAAGTTAAGAGTAGTATTCGATGGAAGTGCTGCACCTGAAACAGGAAAATCATTAAATGATGAGTTACTAATTGGTCCTCCTCTTCAAAAAGACATTAGGGATTTAATAACAAAATGGAGACAAAACAAATTTGTTTTGGTAGCTGATATTAGAAGTATGTATAGACAGATATTGATCGCTAATGAAGATTTAGATTATCAAAGAATCTTATGGAGAAAATCTTCAAACTTACCATTACAAGAATATAGGTTACTTACCGTCACTTATGGTACATCATGTGCTCCATTTCTCGCCATAAGCACTCTTCATCAACTAGCAGAAGACGAACACGATGAATTTCCAGAAGAATCTGACATTCTAAAGAACGACGTTTATATGGGTGACATCTTGACGGGGAATGCAGAAGAAACCAAGATCGTGGTATTACAAGAGCGATTGAAAAAACTATTAGCTAGAGGTGGATTTCCGTTACATAAATGGGCGTCGAATAGCAAATTAGTAAAGGTATGTGATTTTCAAAATATAGTTAATATAAAGATGAATGACACAGTTAAGATGCTAGGAATCCCATGGAATTCACAAACTGACTGTTTTGAATTAACTTTTATATTGGAATTTAAAGATACAATCGTCACCAAAAAAAATGTGCTTTCTGCAATTGCTAAAACTTTTGACCCTCTAGGTTGGTTAACTCCTGCTGTCATTATACTTAAAATTTTTATGCAAAGACTGTGGCTTGCTGGCTTAGATTGGGATGAAGAGTTGCCCTTACAGTTAAAAAATGAATGGATAACTTACCTTGATAATTTTACACTCACTGAAAGCATTCACTTTCCTCGTTGGCTTAATGTAACTAATAAAACACTGAAAATGGAGCTGCACGGGTTCAGTGATGCATCTTGTGCTGCTTATGCCTGTGTTGTTTATTTAAGAGTTCTAGATGGAGATGATATTAAAGTTAAGCTAATAATGGCTAAATCTAAGGTCTCACCCGTGAAACAAGTTTCTATTCCACGGCTTGAGCTTTGTGGCGCTGTTCTATTGGCAAAATTATTATATAAGCTGAAACAAGATTTGAAGATTAGCAATGAAAATGTTTATGCTTGGACAGATTCCACTATTGTGTTGGCATGGCTGCGAAAAATACCTAATAATTGGACAACATTCGTAGCAGATTTGGCTTCACGTGGGGTTTTGCCAATGGATTTAAAAGATTCTGTGCTATGGTGGGAAGGCCCAAGGTTTTTAAAGCTACATACTAACATATTACCTGACAATTCTAACATACATGAGACTGATTTAGAAGCTAAACTAAATGTAAGTGTTAATGTTATATGTAATGATCCTAATAGTTTTATACATGAATTGTTAAATATGTTTTCTAACCTGACTAAGTTGATACGTGTTACTGCTTACTGTTTAAGATTTATTCACAATTGTAAAGTTAAATTAACCAAACAATGTTCTTACCTAACTTCTGACGAGTTGAACCATGCCCTCGTTGTTTGTACTCGCCTTTCACAATCTGTAAACTTTACGAAAGAAATAGAACTATTGAGTAAAGATAAAACTGTTCCTAAAGGTAGCAAGTTATATAGCTTAAATCCTTACCTTGATGATGATAAGTTGTTACGAGTTGGTGGGCGACTTTGTAATGCCTATTGTTTTATCAAACCATAGTGCCTTTTCAAAATTAATTGTTGATGATGCTCACTTTAAAACATTGCATGGTGGCAACCATCTGACTTTAAATTGTATTAGACAACGATACTGGATTTTGCGTTGTAAAAATCTAGTTAAATCTATAATTCGTAAATGTATTGTATGTTTTAAGTTTAAGTGTGTACCACTTACTCCTTTCATGAGTAATTTACCTGAGTTTCGTGTAAAACCTAACAGACCTTTTGTAACTAGTGGAGTAGACTTTGCTGGACCATTTACCTTAAAACTGTATCCGGGAAGATGTAATCGCACTTTTAAGGCCTACATAGGTTTATTTGTTTGTACCGTAACAAAAGCCATTCACGTAGAATTAGTGACTTCCTCCTGGTAAATGGCTTTTGGCACGAATAATTGAAAAGCATCCAGGTCCAGATGGCATTACTAGAGTTGTAATTTTAAAATCAAGTACCAACACTTTCCAAAGACCGGTAGTCAAGTTGTGTCCACTGCCATTGGATGAATCCACTGGATAATTTCATTCTAGGTCTAACTATTTTATTTTAAAGGACTTAGATCGTCCTTGGGTGGCGGAATGTTTAGAGTTTTTATATGTTAATTGTCATAAGCTAATATTAGAGAATTATTTTTAATAAATTGACACTATTGACACAATGAAAAAATGTAATACGAAATATGTAACTAGAAATTGAATATATTAGTTTTTGTGATTATAAGATTGTACAAGTTACCCAGAAAATAAAGAAAAAGGAAATACAAGAGTTTTAATTAATAGTGTGAACAATATCTATTTCTTTTACTCGTATTAATCTACGAGCAACAGACTAAGATAACAATATCTCCTTTGAAATAACATTACAAGACCGGCAACATGGTACGGCTCCGTCCATGAAATTCTTAGTCTAAACGCCGAGGCATATTTACCGACTTCTAAGAAGAAGGAGGTACTCAAGTCAGATGTTTATTCGAATTATTTTATGAGTGAGAATTTATAATATTATGAGACAGAACTTCGTCATTTACAGGCCGATTTTGATTATTCTTTTTTACGATGCGAAAAAGCTTCGTAAAAAATCGGCACAGACTTCTGAAGAAAACTTTTAGAAAATATTATTTTATTCACGTTTCCTATCGTAAAATTTACCAAATCAAATCACCAAAACGGATTTAAAGTGTTGCTTTTTTCTACTTTAAGTAATAAATAATTTATACAACAATAACTGAACAATAATCAAAAGCTATTGTTAATCTATAATTATATTAGAAATTAATAACAATATAAAACAACATTACAATAATTATTGAAAACATCAGAATCAATATAAAATAGGATACGTTTCGATTAATTCTTCTTCAAAGAACGTGTTATTGAACCAATGCAGATCTGAGAAAGTTCTTACTGTAGCGTCGAAAATCATCATGAACAATATAACTAAGACATACGAAATAATCCACAGTAAAAGGGCTATTACCATCAACCAGAAAGCGGTGTTTATTTGCCATTCGCATTTCAACTTTTCCGTATCAATATAATGGCCGTCGACTATCTCGATTAAGTTACTTTTGGCCTAGAATAATATACAACTAAAATATCGATTAATATTATTGATACTGTAATCTAAACAAATAAAATTGAAATGTCTGT
This sequence comes from Hestina assimilis, assembly GCA_023373885.1. Lineage (NCBI taxonomy): Eukaryota > Metazoa > Arthropoda > Insecta > Lepidoptera > Nymphalidae > Hestina > Hestina assimilis. Next base: position 1,909,915 of record CM041750.1, on the reverse strand, counting down.
TTGATATGCCAAAATAACAGTCTTTTAATTAATTGAAATAAAGATTATTCAAAAACTATAAGTTTTGGAATAATTTCCAAAATCTTGAGCCTTTAAGAGTAGCATACATACATAATAAGCTCGGCTAGATGCCTCTTTCAAAAGTTGCGCTGGGTTTGTCATTGTGTTGATAGTTACTTCTTTCTCTTTCTACGTAATGAATATATAAAATTATTAATAATTTTGCAATAAGTATTCAGTCATTTTAAATGGTCTGTTTTGATTTTTGACATATGCCACTTTGGCTTATGATATTGAAAAAGGTAATAAATAAAAAGAATTTATTGTTTGATTTCTTTATTTGTAAGTAGATATATTTATTAAAAGATACGCATTAATTGCGTACAATATTACCATGAGGTCCTAAAGCATTGCCACAAGGCTACGAAAAGTACGGAAATTGCACCACCATTACCTTTTGACTCATGTTCCTATATTCGGCTTTATTTCCGTACCACTTTTAAATAATTATGTTATTTGTAACATTGTCTTTTTTGTTTAAATAAAGTTACTGATAAAACATTATTAAGTTATTAAATGGAATTTAAGCCGCATAGAACTTACATAAAATACAAATACAATAATCAGTGACGGATTTACCAACAGGCTAAGTAAGCTTGAGCCTAGGGCGGCAGATTTTTAGGGCGGCAAATTAGGGGACCGAATGTTTTTCTTTTTTACTACCTCATAGAAAAAAAAAATAGTTCTACATGTTTTTTCTGGTGTTTTACAGGTAGTAATCTGCTACAAGCTTGGCGATGAATTTCCCTCTTCCCACCTTGAAAATTTGTAAACCCGCCACTGACAATAATATTCGAACTTATATTATAATTATATATTTAGCTTAAAACTACAAGGTAAATAGAGAAATATAATATAAAGGGCCAATCATATGAAAAAGGAAGATTATTATAGAAGCGAAAGAACGTTATCAATATATAATTTTCAATATATAAATCTCACTGTTGAAGATGCACTTATAGACCTTAGTAAGTTAGTACACTCTATTATTTTATAAGCATAAATATCCGAAAATTCGCCAAAGAGTGACAGAAATATCGTATTCAGTTACGTATGTAGCATTATTCGATCTTATTATTTATTTGACATTACATAAATTTATATTACGATAGTAAATATAATTTAGTTGACCCCATTGATAGTCGCGAGGTGGTCCCGCTGCCCGTGGACGGAGCGCGGCGTGATTTTTTCGCGCTCTTCGTTGCCGGCCAACAGCATGGCGAGCTGTTCCTAGGGAGGGAACAAAGACCAATAAATAAGAGTATCCTTTATAATTATAATATTATAATATAATTTAAGCCTCAATAGCTCAACGGTAGAAGGGCCGACTTCGTTCCGTTAACGCGAGAGTCGCAGGTTCGATCCTGACACCCTTGGGCTACTGTCGTACCCACTCCTAGCGCAAGCTTCGAGCTTATTTGGAGGGGCAATAGGAATATTAGTAATGCCATTAAAAAGCATTACTAGTATTCTTTTATAAAAAAAAATATATATATTAAAGAGGGAAGAGAGAATATCGACATGAAGGATTAGTATCCGTACGATTGCGTTATGAGTGTACGAAGCGAGCGATTTTCTTATGTTTTTAAAATAAACGGCAGAGAAACGTAGTATGTGTTTATTGTTTCGTAACACAATTTCAACTAACTCAATCACACGATTACAAGCCCTTTTATACTTTTCAAACATCAGTATAATTATCAAATACCCACAAAATATCAGGATAGTTAATAAGCTACCTACAGAGTTATATCTAACATCTAACATGAGTTATATGCCATTTGTCACTCACTCGTCAACCACGAAATATTGATTCTTAAATTTTCTATGCTCAGTAATTCCACTACCTACAGTGCCCTTCAAACCGTAATACAGTAATATACAACACACTATTGCCGTGCGGTATAACATATGATGGTGCAGTGCTACCTATCTAGGTGCCCTCTCTGAATTAAAGACCATCCGATCGTAATCGTTAACGTTAATCGTTGATAGGTAATTTGCTCTTACCTAATGTAATGTATTACTGGTACGCCAATAGGGTTACGGAGGTCAGATGGCAATTGCTTTGTCCTGTCAAATTAGTAATAATAAGCAGATCCTAGAAAAAACACTTACCAGATAGCTCTTCGAGGTGGCCTGAAGATGTTGTAAGAGTTCCTGCAGTCTGCTGCGAAGACCGCGCACTTCAGTGACTGCCGTTTCCACGGGTAACATCTGCAAACGAAAATATTTTTATTAGTGACCGACCGAAATTTCGGTTTCGGTTTCGGTTTCGGCCAGTTTCGGCCAAAAATCTAGTTTCGGCTTTAGTTTCGGTTTCGGCCAAAATATAGCCGAAACTTTCGGCCTCGCCGAAACTCGAGTGTTCGTGAGTTTTCGTGCTTTGTTCGGTAAACTTCGCAGCTAACTCGTGACGGCTTGCTGACGCGCCCAAAAAATCTCCAGAAATAAGTATTAGATTCATCTTTAAAATATTGTGAACACAACGTATTACTAGTTAGTTATGTACAAGTTGTTTTTTTTTTAATGTTTACTCCCAATAGTAAGTCCTGTATATTCGTGACAAAAAAATGGTTATGACTTTAATGAATTTTTAATTTTAATTTTATTTAACTCTATGTAACTGTCTATACTATATACAGTGGTGGTCAACTAATTAGGGACATGGGTATAATAAGAGTAACATTTATTTATATTTTCCGTAATTTCAGTTTACATGAAGTCTTCATTACGTATATTGATCTGATATTGATCATTTAACCAATGTTTTCTTAATAGAATTATTAAATTTTGGAATGGATTATAATTAAAAATAGCAACAATTAAAATTCAACTTTACTTCTCCTGCGTGCTTATATAACTCTGGACAAGTAATTAGGGACACTTAAGAAAACATTAGAAATAATGAACGCAGAATGAAATAGAAGAGAAAAATATACATTTATTGTTAAATTCAAGGAAAAAGCAACGTTTTCTATTAGAAATTAACATTAAATGTTATTGCCAGTATTAGCTATAACCATATCGACATCGGCGCGGCATCGACTTGATCAAATAATGACAAGTTTCGTCAGTGAAGTTCTTCCAGGCGTTTTTGGAATTACTATAGAGTTGGTTTAAATTTACAGTTTGTTGTACCACAAATGTTCCAAAGAATTCATATCTAGGCTATTGGAAGGCAAATCTAAAACTGATAATAGTTCACCGGCTAGAAATCATTTGATAAACAGTGAAGTATATTTTGGATCATGTTCGTGTTAAAGCACCCATGTAACTTCGCCACTAACTTCTAGTCCAAATATTTCTCTTGTAATAATTACAGAGTCCACAAAGGGAACTTTTTATGAAGCTATTAAATTAACTTAATTTCTTTCTAGGTTCACAGTTTCAGTAGTTTTATAGGTTTGAAAATATTGCACAGCGTTGAAAACCATACTTTTGGAGCAAATCAAATGATAAGCTATTTTACGGTATGGCCATTTACGTTGAGATAAAATTGTTTTCGCTTGGTTAAATAAGTAACCCATGTTTAAATAATAAATTGTGATATTGATTTTAGAAATCAAAACTATAAACGAATGACGCCAAATAAAATTAGAAAGGCTTTCTGCCTTTGTATTTCAGGTTTATTTTTTAAAAATCCAAAATAAAACACTAACTCTTGCTGTCTCTAATTAGGTGGTCAGCCAGTAAATGAGGAATTTCAATGCAAGAGATTTCTTTTTAAAAGGTACGTTACCTTAAAATATTCTTAGCTTCGAAAAAGTACACAGCATTGACTGCTCAATACTTTATAACAAACAGTATCTCATAAAATTAATTTTTTAAAATATTTAACCAAATTATTTTCTGTTCCGAATTAGTTGAATACGAATGTATAAATACAAATAAAAGTTAAAAAAACTTGAAATTCAAATTTCATTAAAAAAACGTAATTTTAAATATTTTTAAAAAGTTTCGGTTTCGGTTTCGGCCGAAACTGAGAGGCAGGCCGAAAGTTCGGTTTCGGTTTCGGTTTCGGCTGAAAAACCAGTTTCGGTCGGACCCTAATTTTTATCATATTTTATGGTGTTAAAATTAAAGAAAGTAAATCCCAGATACTAGTTTTTCTGCATGCATTTTATTTATTTAATTAGTTACTTCACATCAGTCAGTTATATTCATCATTTTTTATACTTTTATTAGTACCTATTCTGTAGTTCCGGTAGTCACCTGTGTTAAATGGTGCTTCTTGCCAACCAATTAGCCCTTAGGCCCTTAATATTACTGTTCTGAAAGTACTAGTAGATTACCTTTAATATAGTGTCAGCAGCCGCCGACAGGTGACTGGTCACAATGGATAATCCTTGACGAATGTTGCTGTAAAAAATGTTATCTCATATTAACATTTTTTTTTTTGACGAGAAAAGTATTGTTTATTTCACGTAATTTTCTTAAACAATGTCTCACAGGAGTTTTACTGACTACGACAGAGTTTGATTATTGCCTATTCTATACAAATTAACAGCTTTTCACTAAATGCAGATGAAAGTATACGGCACGATAATTACATAAAAAATATTTTCAATTTTTTCTGGACCCATTTTAACAGGACCTTCATTGGCAGACAGCTAGATAGATAGAAAAAGAATTAGGATTCCGTACAATAAAGAAAAATTTGTACACCAAGGGAGCAGAGCTGGGGGCGCAGCTAGCTTTTAATAATTTAGTTATTATGTTTTTAAACATTTGTGAACTTGTATGGACTAACTTGGGCAAGTCGGTGTGAGTGTAGTTGATGAGGTGAACGATTTTCCTTGCAGTTTCGCGGGACAGCAGTACTAGAAGCTCCTCAAGAGTAGCGGGACGGGCCTGGTTCTCTGGTTCTGGCTGGCTTAAGGAAGCGTATAATTCCTTGGCCTTTTGCCAAGCAAGTACTGGATCTGTGGCGACCTAATAATATAAAATTTTAGTTTTGTAAGAATAAGAAATCTGTTATGTCAAAAATATTTATCGCTAGAAAGTTGTGTCATTCACAATAATTATTTTGTAGTCGTAGTGTCATTTCCTTCGCAGCACAAATGTGCCGACCCTACCGGGGAAATACTACCCTTTCAAAGAAAATCAACTTAAAGTAACAGTATCAGTACTATTGCATTTCGTGCGATGAGTGAGAGCGCCGGAGGCCCATTGTTCCATATTTGCAGTGACTGCTTACCATCAGGAGGCATGACATAAAAAAAAATCTTACGACAAACGAAACTCGATACAAATATACCTATTGTCGAACTCACCAGTTCAGCCACATAAACAAGCACGTGAATCTGTTCCTTGATAGCCTTGGCCTCGGCGAGTGCCTGCCTCGTGAGTCTTCGCTGCAGCTTCCTCTTGAGCCGTTGGCCGTGTTCCACGGCGTGTGCGGCGCGAACGCGACCACACTCGCCGGCTTCTGCCTCTGCGCTTGTCACTATGATTGCCACTATGTAACGAAAAAGCCTTTCAACTATTTTAGAATAGAAATCCCGCCATATATATACTCCTGAATAGTAGTCATGCATATTTTCAGCATGAAATAGCCAGCTCGAGTGCGGAAGTATTACCACTCGCAAACTTTCATTTGGTTCATTTCTATAAATGTTTACAAATTATAGTACGCTATATAGTTTGACGTCATTTAGATTAATATTTAACGAACTTAGCTAAAACCAATCGAGAAACAAAACAATATAGAAAACAAATATGGAAGATAAATTATTAAAACCAATAATATATAGGTACCCAACCTATGTGTTTATGTGGGATGTGATAAGGCTATCAATTAAACCATAATATTAAAAAGTTTCAAAGCATTTGAACCTGTAAACAGTACACTATCACATTGTATGTCATTTATTAGCCCTCAATGAATCATTTTCTAGATTACCAATCACATGAGTCCAAAGTTTAAAAAATCATGTGAAATTATTTGTCACACTTGAACTGTTGATAGCTGGATAGATAAAAGTCGCATTCATGATATGTCATCACCATAATAAGATTTTATAACGTAATTGCTCGTTAAAAGGTATAAACTAAAAACTTAAGACCAAAGGTCTTCGAAGCTTCTAGTTAGACGCGCCGTCTAGACGACAATATCGTACTTTGTATACATATAATCATATTAGTTTATTAACTAGCGTCTGCCAACGGTTTCGCCCACATGAATAACGGTTTTAATACAAACTATGAACCAAAATTGCACTCTTTCAGGGGTGGAATTTGAGAAAATGCAACACGTATTATTTATTTATCTTTAATTGTTTGCCGAATAACGAAGATTCATGTTTCTACAGACTTTCAACACCCTTTTCACCCTCTTGATAGTTGAATTTCGAAACATCCTTTCTTATTGATCGTTTACGTTTTTAAAATAACACCTGTGAAAAAGTTAAGCCGCCTAGGGCCAAGGGCCTGGGCTAGACGTTTATTAGTAATTCAGGTCTTCTCTTTTTCTATATTTTTGCGACTTTGCGACTAGTATCTTGATGATGTTGATAGCTTGAAAATAACATAAATAATTACCCTGTTATTTTCCTAACAAGCTATCTTAGGCCGTTTCAACCTTGTTACGCTTAATTTTTGTTTTTTAAAAGGCTTACAATCAATGTTTTTCGATGATACTGTGCGTTAACAAAAAATAGTGTCACGATAGAGGTTAAGTTCAAAGAGTTTTAATACTTATTTTTTATACATTAATGTTTGTATCTTACATTATTATATTATCTGTTTTTGTTTTAATTTTTATATATTTAATAACAATTTTAAAACAATATTAATAATTAAAACATTCGTACTTAAAGTAAACTCCAGTCCAATCGTGCTAAAACATATAGGTAAATATGTCTCAGTTGATTTATATATTATTATTAATAATACATTCTATCTGGGCCACTTTAATATAATAAAATAACTAACCATCAGCAGCGTCTTGATAGTCTGGTGGTAGATACTTGTCAACGTATTTGTCAGCGGTGGTTAGAGCGCGATCTAAGGCATTGACTGTGACGGTGGTCACGCGGGAATCCAGTACTGCTGTTCCCAACTGTTTAACTGAATCTGCCCGACGTAGAACATATTGACGGGTTTCAGAGTACATCTGTAAAGAATTTAATATAATTACATTGCGTTATAATTATGTTATAATTTGTATCAAAATATATTTGAATCCTGTAAGTTTTATGAATTTATAATTATTATATTACGTATTATAATTTATCATTACATTCATCGGCAATAGTTGTTCACTCACTGCTTGAGGTGGTAAGTATATTGAAGGTACACTCTTTTCCACCACATCTAGGGACATGCACAGGAATCTGTCGAGCTGATGTATTGGTGATTCCAGAAGTTGAACTGCAGGTAACGCCAATTGGACGCCAGTTGCTAGTGACTTCTCACCCAAGGTTAAATACCAACGGATAAGGGAATTGGATTCCTGAAATTGATATTCCAATTTATTAATAATGATATATCAAAGATGATTTATTGTAATCATTTTTTTTAGTTTGGTGTTTGTTTAAGTTCACGATTAATGATAAATTTAGAAACAGAATTTCTTGATAATTGTAGCTAGAACTACATTCGTAAGTATTTTAAGCTTTAAAGTTGTCTTAGATGACAATTTTGGTTACTAAGAGCGAAAAGGCATTAATTGACTTAATAAACTAAGTAACAGCTAGTACGTCCATGGCCGTAGCGAGTAAGAGTGAGGGAAGTAAGTTGTTTCTCTCCTCCTGGACTTTGCATACATATAAGCCTTGGGTAAACGATGACGAAGGCTCACAGAAATACATGTACTATTAACATTCAATATGAATCTATTCAAAAATATATCTCACCCTAATTCTTGAATAAATCTTCTCAGTGACACCAATACCAGACTCCACTATTGGTATATTGGCCACCCTCTGCAACGATTCCAGCCTCGGTAGGCCTGGTTTCTGAACGCTCGTCACTGTACAAAGACATGGTATTAGTTACATCATTTTTGGCGCACAGCGAAATATTAAAAAGTTGACTAACGAAAATTACTAGGGTATACAAGCCACATAGAAATGTATGTGTATGAGCAAGCCAATACCTAATTATTATACAGTATTGTTAAATAATAGATGATCCTTATTCCAACTTACAATAAATTTGTTATAAAATGTATATTTTTATTAACAATTTCCTCAAAGAAGCGTCTTAGCAGCGAGCGATAACGACATAAAGATCTACGATTCTTGCCACCATGTCCCGTGGATATAATTTGTACAGTTTTTATTATGTGTAAATATAGTTAGTATAGAATTTTAAATATCTTCTAATATTGTATATATCTGCTATTTATCTTGACGGCGAGATATGTTATGCGAATTTGTGGACACTTATCTAAATAGCTCCTATAATCATTTTTGGGACCTGAGGAAAAGATATAATCTATTTATCTAATATTCCGGGACACAACTAGTGAATAACGCGATGCCGTTTAATAGTAGTGCTATATCAATACGTAATTAAATTATGGTATGTTTACATGTTTATTATATAAGCTATAATATTATCATTCAGTGAATGTGACTAGACAGTGACTATCACGTAGATTGCATCATCTATTTTATTAATATAAAGCTGAAGATTATTTTTTTAACGCATTAATTTCGAAAACTTCCAGTCTGATTTGAAAAGCCTTTAGAAGCGTTACTTTATCTATTTATTAACATAACGCTACGAGTCGTATGTTTAGGGAGCTGAGAAGCGGTACGGTAAATGATTTGCAAAAGCTTTCCATCGATAGGGATTGAAGTTTAAATCAAAATGAATCGATTTCGTCCATCAGTCAAGGTCCCAGTATATCTCAGTGACATACTATGCTTTGGCGTGGCTTGTGGCTTTTGCGTTAAAAAAGGGGGGTGCTAAATTCTTTGCACATATCTATCTTTGGGGTTGATTGCCATGCTAGCAGACGCGGCCCTTAATATTTCCTATGGTATAATTATCGCAATTAAAAAAGTCTGCCACATGTGCTAATCATATAGAAATTTTTCTCTCCAGCTTCGTAAATAGTAAAAGTAGTAAGTGTGGGCCTAAGCAACGTAGAAAAATGGTCATCTAGTTCGAGTTCTTTTTAAGGTTACTGTCGTAGATGTTTGGGACAGTTTGCATAGAGAATCAAATACATTGTCACCCGCTACTTTGATAGCACAAAGTGCTTCATAGAAACAGTCTCAAAAGCAATAACGATAATAGCATTACAGCATCTAGCAATAGAATTAGATACAGTAGGTAGTACGTAAACGATTTAAAATGGGATGCGTTATTAAAAATATTATATCGTTTTAATTTAAGGTGTTCGAAACAGAGTCCAAGTCGTAAAGTATTTTGTCTCATATCTATGACCTCTGGTCTTTAACATTTAACTTTATCACACCTCACACTGCGTTTGTAATCTTTAATTATATTTTGTATCTTATTAATTTAGCAGTTTTTTGATATATGATGTTTGTAATTTAAGTGATTTTTTTATGTGGCTTAAATTGTTATAATATTTTATAAATATTGCATAACTCGAAGTTTATATAAATACAAAATGTATTGAATAGATACTAATATTATCAAAAAAATACGGACTAGAAATCTCAATAAAATACATAATTCAGATACAGTGTACTTTGCCGAATGTATAGTGAGATGGCGGAATAAGAGATGCAAACCTTATCAAACAAAAATCATAAGTGAATCATAAAAATCACAGATAAATAGGTCTCGCATAGAATTAGAAATGATCGCGGAGACGAAGGACTTTTCTGTTAATTTGATCTCTTGCAAATTTCACAGATTAACTCTGAAGATTACCTAAATATTGCAGTCGTTTTGGATTCCATGTCAATCGCACAGTCACATTTCGATTTTTATATATTTTGAAGATAGATAATGAATAAAAAACATGGAAAGTGGAAAGCATGTCGAAGAAAAATGCACCAGCCGAGTAAGATTAGAGAATTGACTGACGTCAAAATCGTGGAAGTGCTTTTTGCAATAGGCAAGAGTCCTGTCCAGTCCTGCCACAGAACTTTTAACCTTCAAAAGTTTTGGCTCTAGGACACTCTGCATTGACGATCGGCACCGGGGCGTCACGGTTGATTGCGCAATCTAGCCTGTAATGTCCCATTATGGTGGAGTCGTTGAGTTTTAGTGGGTATTACTTAGCTCGGTTAGCGAGCGGTGAGGCCCACACTGCTGCCAGTGGTGTGCGTAAATGTGTTTTCCAACGTTAAAAAAAGACGCCATATTGATTCCGATGTACCAATTTTCAATTTTATTGAATGATTTCTTTTGTTGCTCGATGTTCTAGAGTCACTTTTTTTTATAATGTAAGAGGGGCCAAACAGGAGGCTCACCTGATGTTAAGCGATCACCGCCGCCTATGAACATCTGCAACACCAGAAGGCATGCAGGCGCGTTGCCCACCTTTAAGGAAAGAATACGCTCTTCTCTCAAAGGTTCCCAAGGAGGAGGAGGAGGAAGAAAATGTCTTCTAAATCGCGCTGTTGTGGATTTCCAGACATCGAGGTGGTATGGATGGAATGTAGAGTTTTGTCGCGATGTCCGATGGTGAAATTCTACCGGCGGAATCAATCCAAACAATTCCTCAGGACATTCCCTGTGATATATGCGATAGAAGATGCAGAGTGATCCGACATCTCTACGCAATGCCAAAGGATCAAGCCGATCGGAAAGGGCTTGATCGTCGACAATTCGAGCCGCTCTACGTTAGATGCGGTCAATTGGAAGTAGCTGGTACTGAGGAGATACGACAAATGGTGATTTTTAGCGGTTAACGCGCAAACTTGTGTCTTCTTGGGGTTGAATTGGACTAAATTTAGTCGGCCCCAGTCCGAGACTTTGGTCAATGTAGTCTCGACTTCAGACACAAGTTTGTTCCGGCACTCAATGACGTTTTCCCGAGAAATATTAGCGCGGCCGGTGTTAAAAGCGTCTACAGTGTTGTCGTCCGCATAGCAATGAATGTTGGAAATTTCCAACATGTCATTGATATGCAGAATAAACAAAGTAAGGGACAGTACGCAGCCTTGCGGGACACCAGCATTAATGGGTTTTAAGTCAGAGCATGCACCGTCGACAACGACCTTGATGCTCCGATCTGCCAAAAAGCTGGTGATCCACTTGCATAATTTCTCGAGAAGCCATAGGAAGGAAGCTTCGAAAGAAGCGCCTTGTACCATACCCGATCGAAGGCCTTCGCTATGTCCAGACTGGCCGCTAATACCTCCCCCTTAGACTCAACTGCTTCCGCCCATCTATGTGTCACGTAAACTAGAAGATCAAGCTGAACGACCACGACGAAAACCGTACTGGCGGTCGCTAATCAGCTGGTGCTCCTCTAGATACCGCAGGAGGTGGCAGTTTATAATAGACTCCATTATCTTTGAGAACAAGGAGGTAATGGCAATTGTGTAGTAGTAACGACACTTAAAACGATATAGGAAGTTGAAGATATAACAATAAGACCAATTATTATTATCATTGATCGCGGATGAAATTACTGAAAGTTAGTATTATTAACAATAGCTTTATCACCGGAAACCGGCGGACTAACCTTTTGGTTCCAGACTTTTTTTAACTGCCTGTATATAAGCTTCAGCTTTTTTCGAAATAAATCCTTTAGCGTTTATACTGACGCTGAAACCGTTACCGACGCCGTTTTTCTTTTCCCCTTCAATGGCCATTTTGAAATATTTCCCGCTCCAATTTTATTTTACGAATTTTGTATTCGTAGATTATTTGCCACGTCTTAACAGTTTAGGCTTTACATTGAATCTATAATAATCTTGTTGAGTAAAGTGCTAAGAGGCTATCTTTTAATGTATTTTGGCGACAAATGCAGTAAAGGTCATCGATAATAATAAACATGATTTCATTAGCGAAAAAATCCGTTCAGATTGATTAAAATGAGCACACCAAAATATTGTTTTACTCACATTTCACGGATCTAAAGATGTTTGTACAATTAACACGACATTGTTGCGTGTGGCCGTAGAATGATGACAATGGAGAATTAAAAATCTTCATTTAACGTAGAACGAAGAGTATAGCTAAAGCTATTGATTGACACAATTTAAGGAAGCCGAGATGAATGGATCGAAAACGTAGACTTTGACCGAAGGTCGCTGGTTCAAATCTGGGCAAGCACCTCTGAATTTTCAAGTGCTTAATTTGTGTTTCAAATTTATCTGGTGCTTAAAGGTAAAGGGAAACATCGTAAGGTAACTTGAATGACGTGGAAGAAATTCTAAGACATGTATACACTGGTGGTAGGCCTTAAAACAAAACAGGTCCGCCTGGTCAGCTACCACCGTACGTTGTTGAAAAACTCGTGATGTGACTGCTCTCATCCGCGTTTCGAGGTCAGTCAGCGTATAGCTTGTATCCTAAAAAAGGTCGGAAACGCATCTGCATGCCCTCTGGTGTTGCAGATGTTCATGGGTGGCGGTAATCGCTCAACATTAGGTGAGCCTCCTGCCCGTTTGTCCCTCTGACATTCAAAAATGCATTTTTCGGTAACATGGTGATGGCAGCTTGGTTATTACCATTTTTACTACGGTAATTACCGTGATTATTATATCTTATTACTATTACTCTACCTTTTACAAATCTATCATCTCAATGTAATTACATGTTACGTAAGAATTATAATAAGGGTCCAAGTATCGAAACATACCGCAAAACTATTTATAAACAAAACAAAACCCTCGACCCGGAACTTTCATATCAGACGCTTATCGCCACAAACAGGGTTCGACCAGATTCTACAATTACTACAGAGTACAGAGTATATCATATTGTTGGAGACTTTAAGTAAATAATATTTTTATTCTAATTTAATAAATTTAATAAATTTTTATCATGTTGTGTTTACTTTTAAGTAACCGCTACACTTAAACATTGTATTTAGATTAGTTACTTGATAATGTTTTTCTTTTTTTTTTTTTATGTTAAAAGTTGGCAAACAAGCATACGGCCCACCTGATGGTAAGTGGTTACCGTAGCCTATGAGCGCTTGCAGCACCATTAGTAGGTGCCACTCACGCGTTGCCAACCTCGAGATATTGGTTCTTAAATCTCGTCTGCCCAGTAATTTCACTAGCGTACAGTGCCCTTCAAACCGGAACACAGTAATGCCTAAGCACTACTATTTGGCGGCAGAATATTTGACACTGCGGTGGTACCTACCTAGCCGGCCTCTTGCAACAAAGACCTACCACCAGTGTGACTGACTGCACTGGTGGAATAATCTGATAATGTATTAGTGTAAGTGATTGTAAGTAAACCTAAATAAATAAATAACAAATAAACGGAATACTCTCAATGGGGGCATTAGGATAGTTATATCCTGTGTTGGGGGTCCGAAAACATTCATTGACAAGGCCAATACATTCAGACCGGAAAACATGTCTGTATGTTCAATACAAACATCTAGTCCGAGCGGGAATCGAACCTGCGACCTCTGGCGTTTAAGGCAGGTTCGCTACCGCTGCGCCACAACGTCGTCAAGATATATATAATTATATTCTTATTTAATATTTTTAACGCTTCACTAATAAGAAAATATTTGTTTATTATTGAGTGAAACTGACAACGCACTTAGAAAAACGTATACTCCGACATCAATAACATTAACGCGATAAAATATATTATTGTATAAATTAATTTGTTTTTTATTTACCGCGAAGACTTTGTATATTATAATAAGTAGGGTAATTTATTATTAGTTACAAGTGCTATCTTAAAAAAACATAATAAGTAGATAATTTGATAATTTTATTTTATTTAATAAATGGACGCAAATAAGCAATACTACGTCAACCCACAAAATTTATAAAACTGAGTTATATATGCAGAAGTGTTGGTAGATGGCTGAAGAACATTTTTCTTTAATATTTATAGGGTTTTAAGCTTTAAAACTTTTAAAAAGCCATTTTTAATAATGCCATTTATGTATTATTTTAAACGTTTTGGGTTATATTATATACGAAATATTCCGTTTGTATGCTTATTTTATGTGAAAATAAGTAAAATAACATACATATAAAAAATTCATATAAAGCAAGTTGTTCAAAATTTTCAAACCCGTTTTTCTCGAAATGACATTCGTGTGGGTTGACATGGTATTGCTTATTTGCGTCCTTTAATGTTATGAAAGAAATATAACATTGAATATCATGTTTATAGTATGCCTACAATTAATTTCTCTCTGTACATTACAGATAGTTTTATTTAACTTAATGAAATCGACTATTTAGAAATGCCACGCCTAAAAAGAAATGCTGCTTGAATTTTTGTCCTAATGGCTTATAATAGTATATTTTAGTGGTATGCGTTTTATTTCGCGAGGCTATTCTTCTGAAAAGAAGTCGTGTTTTTGACATTACTGTGTATCGGTTTGAAGGACACTGCAGCTAGTGAAATTACTGGGCATCAGAGATTTAAGAACCAATATCTCGACACCCACAAATTTTCCTAAGGCCGCTTACCATCAGGTGGTAAGCATGTTTGCTTCCAATCTTAGTACTTAACAAAAAAAAAACGAGTGTGCGTGCGTGTTAAGCGACATTAGGCGCGGTCAGTATTTGGATGGATCACCACTCATAACATTATTAAACATTAATTATTTATTAGAAAATTACGTGCACGGTACACTCTATAAATTAAAGACAATAGACAAAATATACCTTTTACGTGGTCCGTCTGTCGGTCTGTCTATCAGAAGTGTGTTTCAGTCGGAAAGTATTAATGGAAATTTCAGGGTTAAAATCAACGCTATTTATGACGAAATACTTATACATTAATTTTATCGACAACAAATACACTTCATAGTTTATATATTTTAATGTTTTTAAAAAAAAAATAGGAAAAACGAGATTAAGTCTGCCGTCGCTGTATTTAAAATTAAAATACATAAAAATTTAAAATGATATAATAATAAATGTTATTGAAACTTGTTTTGAAAAAAAAAGGATTTTCCCGAAGTTCTTTATACAAAGTACCTAAAAGTTAATTTTTATTTGGCACATTTTTATAGTCTGACTAAAAATACTCCAAACTGTATAAATGTACATTGATTTCTATTTATCCACAAAATACATGTTTGGAGTGCCAACGCTTAAATTATATTTAAATGAAATGCTTGTTACATATGTAAGACCGGACACATAAATCGACAGGACGTAATTAGTAAGATTCGGTTGATGTCATTTGACAGCAACCCTAAAAACACTTATTGGAAAACAAAAAACTCTATTAAAATCACATGTAATATACTTCTTTAATAAAGGTCTCATACTCGTAATACCTAATAGACATCTCTAAAACACTATTTAAATTCATATAATATCCAATTCATATAATATCGTATTCATAGAAAAAATAATTATTAACTTACTTTTACGTATCGGAGATTTAATTTAGTCGTTTCTAACGATCGACCGTTAGACGCGCTCTTCCAGACTAAGTGATAACTTCGTTTGTATACGCGAGCTCTGAAACTGATATTGTACTTACGAGTAAAACAGACCTAACTTGTTGTTTATATATAGATGCTTGATTATACGTAATAGATATTTAATATATTTATTACTATATGAATCGTTGGTCTTATTTTTATTCAATATAAATTATTTTTTCTCGTTACTTTGTTGCATAGTAGGTACTTTAGATTAAAAGCTATTACATATTTCAGTTAACAAAAATAATATTGTCTTCCTCAAAATCATTTTCTGTCACCAATATTGTCGCGAAAACAAAACTTAAAGAGATTGAATTAGATAACTGTTTGTCCCGTGAACATATTATTTCTATAGAACATTAAAGGTGCTTTACTAAAAAATAGATTTTCACGCCGGTAAAGCCGCGGGTCTTCTACCCTAGTAAGCCCTTATTAGGTCGTAGGGTTTCATTTTATATACTAATTCATTTTCTTTAAGCACATACATTTATAAATATTTGAAAAGTGTTTCTAAAATAACCTAATTATAACCATATACAAATATTCTAGCTAAAATTGAAAAACATTCATAATTTATCTATATATTTTCCTAAAACAACATTTTCATATTAGCTTTGTTTTGATTGTTTTCAGAAAAAAAACACCGGTTGAAGCTTAGTCGCCCAACACTTAGATCTATAAGCCTCTTCTTATGCACTTCATTGTTGAAATTTCTAGATATGTCCAACGAGATATCACTTAAAAACATCTTAGTTTATGTCAATGAATGAAGTCCAAATTACTCTAATGTCAGTGAGCGGAATTATTATAAAATATCAGCTAAGTCCGGACGAGGGAAAGAATCGACTGATAAATACTGATAAAACATTTGTTCACGCATAATATTTATCGAGAAGATTCTTTTTACTTACTACTAGCAGCTACTGGGTTACAAATTAGTGTAATGACGGTGCTAATTTTTGATTTCGGCTTGTTTTTAAAAATGCTACACAATCAACGGCCCCAATAGGATAGTGATAAGCTGTGTCGGAGGTCCGAAAACATTCACAAAGACAAGGACAAACACACCCAGACAATAACACATGCTTGTATGGTCAATACAAACATCTGCTATATAATAAGTTATATGCTTTTTACGTTGAATAAAAATATTTGATTTAATTTGTCCCCTATTTCACGGAAGTGTCGTAACCCTTTTTTTTTTTTTTTACTTGGGGAAATGCATTTACGCACCTCCGCGCCGGGACAGATGGTAAAAAGTGGCGAGGGGAGTGTGGGACTCGAGGCCATGTGCAATGGTCTTTAGAAGACCTGGCCCCCATACCCAAACTAAAACCCCAAGGTCCCGTCTAGCGCCATAGTGGGACGTCACGGGATCGCTTGCGCATTCAACCGCGACGCCCCGGCGCTTGCCCCAGGGGCCCTCCTGGGGCGGCAACATAGTGCCGCCATACATACTTATGATTAGATACAAATACTTATATACCAATATATATACCGCCGCGCGCGAACGCGCCAGGCCTTTCGGCCTCCGCCTTGGGCGGCAACATAGTGCCGCCATATATACATAAAATACATACTAATACATATATAAAGATATAAATATACCCCCTTGGCGCCTGCGCGCCTAGGCCTTGCGGCCTCCACCTGTGCCGACTTCCTGAGAAAACCCAGGAAGTCGGCAAAACCCCAATATATACACACATATACATATATACAACTCCGGGGCCTTACGGCCTTCACCAGCCGACTTCCAAGGCAAGCCCAAGAAGTCGGCAAACCTCCAATATATACATATATACACGCCCGCGTAAACGCGGGTGGGCCTTACGGCCCCCACCGACCGACTCCCGAGTCTGGTCCGAAGACTCGGGAAGCCGGCAACCCTGTTCGCTTCACCGGGTAGCCGACGGTGCCTCCTGCACAATCGACTATTACTCCCGGCTACTGAGCCCCCGGCACGACAAGCCCAGGGTACCGCAGGGATGACATCTGCGGTTGGGGGAAGTGTCGTAACCCTGCATTGAGATAATGCAACTTAAAGCCTAGCACACGATATTACACAACTAGTTCTCCATTCGATGTGATTGTTTATCTTGGTACACATTTCCTCTCCAACAAAAAGCCTAAAGGAAATATAGAGTTCGACGGGTGTGTAACCAAAAGCCTTACACCACCGGTTCTCCATCCGAGATGGGTCAACTAGAGAGTAAATGAGTTATTCATTAACTCTCAGTTTTTTAAATATATATCATATATAATTTAATAATTAAAAATAGGATATTTTGTTTTTAACAAGTAACGGCTTATTTCGATTATCACAATAACAACTTGTAAGATACATTTTCAGATATGTATATGTATTTTTGTTATACATTTTTAATGTTCTTATTTTGATCTTTTTATTTTCTTAGATATTCTTCTATTGCTGTACCTGAAGTTTTTTATATTTAGTGTTAGATAAACCGGCTTGTAGCTTTTTTGTGTTTTTAAGTATGGGTAAACAACCCATAATTAATTCTTATGCTCGTTTTTAGGTTACCAATAATTGTATATCTATACAATTTTTGCTTGATAAAATAGTTTAATAAAATTATTTTTATATCAATAATAGGTATACTTTCTATCAATTATATTGAAACATATTGGCGTTTCTGACTTTTCATATAATATATTGTATCAAAACGTTATCAGAATATGTCGATTAAATACTTCCAGTAATAATATATTGATAAGATGTTTATCATGTATTTATCATTATTATTATGGCAAATCCGAATTATTCATTGCTGTTTATTTGTATGGAATAAAGTTTATTGTTTAGACTGATTCCGTCGTTAGAATTCCACAATATAATTCAACCCAAATTACTCGTTATTAAATCAGCATTAAAAAAAATAACAAACTGTTTTTTAAAGAGAAAATATAAACATATAAAATAAAGAACCACTGATTGAATGTTTTATAATTTAAAAAAATTTAAATATTTCGTACAATACAAAACGAGTTTGTATGTTACAGAGAGCTCTCACTAAAAATTAACTTTAATGAAGATATTTGTAGATACACATTATTTATAAATCAAACAGCACAACATAATTTAATAACATTATTGTTTACGTGCGAAATCAACGCAAACATTCAGTCTATATCAGGGTCGCACTGTGGAAGGGCCGAAAAGACTACCAAAAGAGTTCTATTGCTTATATTTATTTATTTAATATTTCATGTTATAAATTATGTTATAAGGTAGTCTGCCGATAACTGGTTTGACTGCAAGATATGTGTACCTATATTATATTCAAAATATTTGTTTGAAAAAATCGTCCTGTCCAATCTCTCACCCCTTCGGTTGCCTTCCTCTTTACTTCTTATTACCTCCCTGCTATCCTTCGGGTTGGCATGGCAAGCGTCCACAGGTTTTTTTTTTGAAATAGAAAAAATACGTTTTTATCTGACAGACAAAAAAATAATGAATGTCATCATGTTATTTAAGTACAATAGATTTTTAATTCAAAAGCATAATTTTGCCTGGTTTCAAACTTTATCCATTTTTCTTGGCCCCAGGGCTCTAACACTTATAAATCCGTCCCTGGTCGTGATAAGCCCTCGTGTGACGCGTACGTATTTGATTATTTTGCGACTCGCCTTAATCAATATTATAATGAGCCATTATCACTCACAATCTTATCATTGTGTTGGTCATACCAGAAAAGAAATACCAGTCGGTTTTACTTTGTTATGTTGTACTAATGAAATTGAAAGTTGATTAATAAGTGTAGTTTTGTTCATTTATATCACAATTTACCAGATTTCTCCAAGTATAATTAATTTAATTGCAATCGAGTGTACTAGTGCTATAAAACTACTGGAATAAACTTCATAAATTATCAAAAACACGATGTTATAGTCCTGAAAATAAAAAGTATGTATTGCCTAATTAGTAACTTAGCTGTTAGCTTTTATGTTTTTAAAATAACTTTTGATTAAATTAGTGTTAAATAGTGTTTTAGTAAATTTATTAAGCGTTATTAATGTTGAGTAAATTTAATAAGTTTATATTTAATATACATTAAGTAAAAATGCAAGTGTACTTGTAGATCGCTAAGAACCCGTTTTTCTAAAGATTTTCTTCTTCTGAGTTTTTTCATATAGTAACCGAAATATTAGTTGGCTATATCAAATTTCGTTGAGCCGGAAGTCGTTTGACAAATGCCCAATCTTTCATTATAATTGTAATCTGTCTGTCAAAACGTAAATCCGATTGCATTTATAACAATGTGCTGTTTTATCATCATTTATACCTTGTGATAGAATTTATTTTAAACAATTTTTTTTAATTGCATTACAATCGGTTCTTGTTCAAGAGCCTTTTTTTTTTTATGTTAGAAGTTGGCAAACAAGCATACGGCCCACCTGATGGTAAGTGGCTACAGCAGCCTATGAGCGCTTGCAGCACCATTAGTAGGTGCCACTCGCGCGTTGCCAACCTCGAGATATTAGTTCTTAAATCTCGTTCGCCTAGTAATTTCACTAGCGTACAATGCCCTTCAAACCGGAACACAGTAGTGCCTAAGCACTACTATTTGGCGGCAGAATATTGGACACTGCGGTGGTACCTACCTAGCCGGCCTCTTGCAACAAAAGACCTACCACCAGTGTGACTGATTGCACTGGTGGGATAATCTCTGCTGTGACAGAGGTTATCCCAACAGCGGGCGATGGGGTCGTCACATCCCGACGCCGGTAAAGCCTTGAAGATTAGTTCTAGCAAACAGACAAAATACAAACGGACACTAAACTTAATCAAATAAATATAAAAATAACAACCATAGTTATTTAAATTGATTATAATTATTATTAAAATAATTTAAATGAGATTTTTTTTATATCACACCATGTGTGATATTGATTCGATTGTATCTTTTTTATAATTAAAACCCCTTTATCTATACTAATAATAGACATTATACAGTAAATATTCTATCATTTAATCAAAATAATTATTTACCGTTTTCTTCCCGCGATTATGACAATTACGGATAACAAATATCCTAATTGTCAAATCTCTTGAGATAACGAGATATTATAACAATAGTTTTTCTTTTGTTTTTGTTTCAACCAGCTGATTTTATGTATTTTTATTATTGACTATCTTTGTGCAAATGTTAAATTTTATCCATATTTATCCAGCTCTTATACAAAAGTCTTACTATTTTTGACACCGTTGTGGCGTTGTGGGTAGCGAGTCTGCCTTAAGCCTCGACGGTTGCGGGTTCGATTCCCGCTCGGAGCAGATGTTTGTATTAATCGTACAGGCATGTTTTCCGGTCTGGTTGTGTTTGTCCTTGTCATTGTGAATGTTTCCGGACCCCCGACACAGGATATAATTATCCTAATGGGGGCCGTTGAGTGTGTAGCGTTTATTTGTTTTATTTATTTATTTATTTTCTTATATTTATAGATAATAATTAATAATATTGTTTTATTTATAAAGGAAACGTCATGAAAGATGGGGGTCAAGTCAATTATACAATTTGTGTTTATTCTACTTGCCGGATTATCACTGGTGCTTGCTGAAGGTATGTTTATAAATATGTTTATCGACTTTTCAAGAAATAATTATGTTTGCACCGAATATTTTATAACAAATTATTTACTTATCTAGAATTCATTATATATTCACACACACACAAACACGTACACACACACAGCTTAGGCTTACGTGTTTCCTCCTTCTTACGACCTGGGGTAAACTAGTTTAAGTTACTACTTCTAAAGACCTGTTAAAATCAGACCAGCCGTTTCTGGGAATAGCCGGAACAAACAGACAGAAAGATAGACCAAAAAAATCAATTAATATTTTCTGTTATGTATAAATACCGTTTATACTTTCATGTGCATTCAGTAAGAAGCTGTTACTTTTACATAACAAACAGACACTTCAATGTATAGATATAGAGCACTAAGAAAGGGTTTTTCGAAATTCAAGCCATAAGAGGGTGAAAAGGGGGTTAAAAGTTTGAATGGCATATCGGCCATTTTGGAAACTAGAAAAATGAGCCTTTGTGTTTTGGAAAACAATTAATAATAAAGAAACACGACTTATATTGACATTTTCTAAAATCCTGTGCCTAAAGTGATGAAATGAGAGTTCAAAATTTGTATCTAAATCGCTATTAATGTGGAAACCTCTGGTAGAAGCTAGTAATTGTATATTTTTTGCTTCTGGATCTTGGGACATCAATGAATTAATTTTTTTTATACACTAGCTGTGAAGTCACTTGGCATTTATTATATTAATAATTTGAGTTCTGCTTATGGTCCGGGTTTTACAAAGTTCGACGACGTCGTGGCGCAGCGGTAGCGAACCTGCCTTAAACGCCACAGGTCTTGGGTTCGATTCCCGCTCGGAGCATAATATGTTTGTATTGACCATGCAAGCATATTTTCCGGTCTGGGTGTATTTGTCCTTGTCATTGTGAATGTTTCCGGACCACCGACACAGGATATTACTATCCTAATGGGGGCCGTTGAGTGTGCAACGTTTATTTATTTATTGTAATTTACTTTTACTATTTAGATATGACGATTTATTTCCAGATCGATGTGCCTATATGACAAACATTCCACGACTACCGAAACCCGAATTGATCGAACATGAGGACTTTGAAGGTAATAAGAAAACAAACCTGATACTGTTGATGGTCTTTCTACTGGTTTTAAACGTTGAATCTTAAATGACATCTTTTGATTTACCAACAATTTCCGAGCCGATAGAGCCAACTTTTATGAACACCTTTAAAATTAAACTTTTTCTTATTTCAATCAAAAAATACCAAAAATACCTCTCGTTTTTACATAAATTTTATACTGTAATCCATACCATCTCAAAGAACGAGATTACGTTAAGAAAACACGCATTTACGTTTATCTAACTTGACCGAATGATGATTAAAAATAAAAAAAGTTGTTTTTACTGAACTAACAAATTAATATAAAACAAGGTAAAACATGGAATGAAAGGCCTTTCGTTCCGGCACCTGAGCGACCGGATGTGTGTATGGGAGAATACTTCGTGGCTGAGTCAACACAGATCATCTACATGGAAGAAGAAATCGTTGGAGATGTCGCCATAGCGAAACTTAACTACGATGGTAAAAAAATATCCATTATTGTCTCAACATTATTGAATTGAATTGAATTTTTTTTATTTTTTTTTATTTGGAAAGTAGGGCAGATGACTCTACTCCACCTGATGGTAAGTGGAAATAAAGACCAAACGCGAAGGCGGCTAACAGGGTTGCAGAATGCAACCGTGTTAGCCACCCTTGCCCTGCCTACCCGCAAGATGCCTCTTTACGCCTCGTTTCGCCCAGATCGTAAGAAGGAGGGAACACGTGAGCCGGCAATGAGTTCCACTTTTTGGAAGTACGACAAAGAAAAGAATTGGCAAACTTCTTTGTTCGCGAAGGAATTGATGCCACAGTTAGACGGTGACATCGGAGACCGGCACGCGTAGTTCTTGTAAGGAAAGGGAAGGGAGGAATGATGGAGAATAATTCCTCTGAGCATTCGCCGTGATACATTCGGTAGAAGGCGCCTAGGGCGGCAATCTCACGACGTTCTTTTAAGAATATTAGCAATTCCCCTCCAAATTAGCTCGTAGTTTTCGCTAGGAGTGGCTACGACAGTCGACAGTCCTTCTGTCTTCGAGATATTCACGTTTAAACGACAACAAACAAAAAGCGAATACAAAAATTTTAAGTAGCTTTACTTTAATATTCCACGGGTTAGAAGTCTTTCCACATCTGAAGGAGTTAGGATACCAATTGTTGTCCCGTTGATGAATTTCGTATTAGTAGTCTTCTTCCCAGAACAAATGGGAAGCATCTCACTAAAAATCAGCTAAATAAAACAGTATTTCTGTTGCGTTTAGTGCGACGAGTGAGAGCCATGAGGCCTAATCTCCCACTCCCTCTGTTTATTTAAAAAAAAACATTACGCACCAAAATTTTACCTGGACGTGGGTGATTGTTCTTAAGAGACGTAAAGATAAGTAACAAAAATTTTAGTTAAAGTACACAACATTTTCTGAGCGATATTTAATTAAGCAAATAATTATTATTCAAGGATCAGCAACACCGGTTATCAACCGTCCTCTAATGTCGGGAGTATTTAACATGCTCGGTCCAGAGCTTCGGAGAGAAAATAATGAATGGTTCCTTTACATAACCCAAAGGTAAAAAAAAATCTAAATATTAAATAGTACAAATATTCTTAGTCGATATTCAGAGAACAAAAAAAAATGTATTTAGCGTAATATTTCATGATTCGATTCTACTTTTTATTTTACGATCTACCAAAATCGAATAAACGGGAAGGAAAAAAGAAAAGTGTCTCCTAAAATAATCCTTGGAAATCAAAAAATTGCTTCAGGTTTACTGTTCATTTTTGTTAGTAATTTTCCGGTAATTACCTAATTAAATCACACTTAATTAAATAACTTTCAGGCAGGATTACGAAACACCAAACATGCAGATTTACATGTTAAGCATTCAGATTGAAGGTGAATCCTTGGTAGCGATAGTAAGCTTGCAAATTGTGAATATCGACGACAATCCACCCATTATTCACCTACTGGATACCTGCGTCGTTAAAGTTTGTAATTTTATTGTTCATTTCTTGTCTTACAGCTTGTCTTACTTGCTTATGTCTTCCATTCTCCATTTGACGACGTTGTGGCGCAGTGATAGCGGACCTGCCTTAAACGCCACAGGTCGCGGGTTCGATTCCCGCTCGGATCATTATATGTTTGTATTGACCATGCAAGCATATTTTCCGGTCTGGGTGTATTTGTCCTTGTCATTGTGAATGTTTCCGGACCCCGACATAGGATATTAATGTCTTAATGGGGGCCGTTGAGTGTGCAACGTTTATAAAAAAAAAAGACAGATGAAATTATATTACATTATTACGAAACTATCATTCTTTCCTTACAACAATGTTTATTATAAAAAGAAAATACATCTTATAATTATTATATAGTTTAAAAATTATGTTACATCCGCGGGCAGTATCGTCAAGGGTAGATTCGCAGCCGATGTAACCCTACAATCGTCTTCGTTCTGAAATATATGTATATTACAAATTTATTTTAACGCAGGAATTAGAAGAACCTCATCTAACTAGTTGCACGTACGAAGTAACTGATGAGGATGGTCAAATCAGTACCAGTGCTATGACCTTCGAGATAAATAGCGACAGGAACGATAATGAGATCTTCTACATCCTCGGAGAGAACATACCGCAGGAATGGAAACGCATGACGATGACGCTGGGTCTAAACAAATCTTTGGATTTTGAAGCGAATGCTCTCCATATCTTTAGAGTCACGGCGTTTGTAAGTTTTGCTAAAGATGTGATGTTAATTTATAAAAATAAATATTCTAGCCATATCTTTGAATGAAACACTATTTTTTTTCTGATTTACTTAATAATTACTTAATGCAGGTGCTAAAACATTTACTTTATCCAGGATTCTCTTCCAAACAACCACACAGTTACAATCATGGTTCAAGTCGAAAACGTTGAACATCGACCGCCGCGCTGGGTGGAGATCTTCGCAGTTCAGCAGTTCGATGAAAAGACACCCAAAAACTTTACCATCAGAGCCATAGACGGCGATACAGGAATAGATAAACCAATCTATTACAGACTCGAGGCTGATGAAGGTTGGTTTATTGATTGTATATTGTCTAACTAGCTTCTTCCCCCTAATTTCACCAGCGTAAGTAATGATTTTTAATGCAACGCCTGTTAAATAATATAAAAATAATTGGTTTCCCATACAATCTTTCATCTGCTATTCAAAACTCTTCAAGCCTTTTTCTTCTAATAAAGTTATCCTACGTTCTGTCCCAAGATTTAGGTTATCTCTGTACCTGTAATTATCTCCGAGGTTTAGGCGTGAAAGCGTGACAGACACACAGGGTTACTTTCTCATTTATAATATTAAGTATGAATGATTTGTATAAAATGATGAAAGTGGTGTAATATTCGTGAATTATTATGTGATAATTTTAGTAATTTTTAGGGGATTCTTATATTATCTCTTCAGGTTAAAACCAAAATTCACAAAAGAAATGTCCTAAGAACTTAATATGAAACTAAATCAAATTTTTAAAATATATCAATTATCGTCATTCAGTGATAACATAGCATTAATTTTTGTAGACGATGAAAAATACTTCGATATTAAAACCATAGAAGGCGGTAGAGAAGGCGCCATTTTTCAAGTGTTTCCAATCGACAGGGATGAGTTAGAAAGAGAACTTTTCCAAGTCTCCTTAATAGCCTACAAGTATGATAACACTTCGTTTGCGACGACGAACAATGTAATTATCATCATTAATGACGTGAACGACCAAGCTCCGAAACCCCTACAGCCTGTATACTCCATCAATATCGATGAAGAGACGCCGCAAACTTTATTCTTTGATCAGGAATTTGGATTTCATGATAGAGATTTGGTAAGTAAGCTTACTGTTGCGAAAGTCTTTTTTCCTTTACGTGATCTTGATTAAATGTTTTCAATTTGACGACATTATGGCACAGCAGTGAACCTGCCTTAAGCGGCACAGGTCGCGGGTTTGATTGCTCCGAGCCGATGTTTCTAATAACCATACAAGCATGTGTTTTGATCTGGATGACTTTGTACTTGTTATTGTGCATATTTCCATGTTGAGTGTGTAGCATTTATTTATTTATTATTCTTAATTTTACTGAAAAAGTTGTATCTCTATGTAGTGGTAAAACCTTCCTTTTTGATTTTATTTTTTTTTGTAATCAGGGTCAACACGCACAGTACAAGGTGCACCTAGAAAGCGTAAACCCACCTGGAGCTCATGAGGCGTTCTTCATACAGCCCGAAATCGGTTACCAAAGGCAGACCTTCATCATGGGTACATCAAATCACAGCATGCTTGATTACGAAGTGCCAGAATTCCAGTTTATCGAGTTAAAGGTAACTTGATGATGAAAACACTCGAAGCTGGAGCTTAAACTTGTTAGAGAAAAAAAATTTAAAAGCTGATTTTTGAAACTTTATGCCAATTTTCTCAAAATGGTTTCCTACTAAACTTGAGTTAGATTATGTAAAGAAATCTTGTTACTAATTAAAAAAAATCGTGCCTGCATCTCTCTCGTCTTGTGTCGTGGATTAAAGCCGCTATCCCTAATTGTTCAGCTAAATCCAAGTAACGATAGCCAAGGAAAGAAATTTGAATATATTTATTCAACTTAAATAGCATAAAACTTAATTGTCGAAAACAGATTCTACCATCGGCTCCCCATATTTGCAAAGAACCGGCGAGCCAACATTCAGGGGTTCTGCCTGGTGTCATTATCATAGTTCATTTCATGTTATATTAATGACATTATATTGTTATATTATTGTGCTGAAGCCTTAAATGAAATCGTCTCATTCCCGAATTGTGGTGCCCTTCATGTACACGTTAACTCTGTGATAACCCTTACCACAAAAACGTTTCATTACTATTTTTTTAGTGTAAAATTTATATAAAATCATATTTATTTAAAAAAACAACAAAAACAGCCATGGAATAGCTAACAGGAATGATTTATATCGCGTCATCTGACAGGGTTACAAAGTTCGCTCACTACAGATATGTTATTTCTTAGGTAGTTGCTACAGATATGGACAAGCCAGAATTCGTTGGAGTCGCCACCGTTTATATTAATCTGACCAATTGGAATGACGAAGTACCTATATTCGAAAATAGCATTCAAACCGTGAGCATTAAAGAAACTGAAGGCGAAGGGTACTTTGTAGCGAACGTACAAGCACATGATAGAGACATCGGAGATAGAGTTGTGTAAGTTTTACTTTAAGCATATTTTATGTTATTTTTTCGGTTGGGGTTTATTTCTCCAGCCAAGCAAATAGGCTCTATTATTATCAAATTATATTATTGCTTATATGAGGGAATTGCTAATTCTAAAATATAGAACTGAAAAGGTAGAGTAAATAAAATAAAAAAGTGTGTTTGTACTTATGTACACGCATTAGAAGTTATACTTCTTTGGCGTAAAAAGATAAAAATCTTTTCAAAAATTTTATCTTTCGCCTTATTCTACGTTTGTAGAAAAAACTACACTAACAATAGAAAAAAAGTACTTAATACATTGAAAGTTTTATTATAACGCATTATCTAGTTAAATGAAGTTTATTTAAATATCACAAAAAAATGTTGACAATAGCTAGCTTCAGGGTGTCGGTTTTTGTGACGGTGTGCTGCGCGCATCGTAAAAATTTACTCTCATAATTTTTCCCTAACGCGCCAAAAGAAGTATAACTTCAAAAATATTTTCTGAATTCGTTACGTAGGAACAATGGGGTGCATCTGCCCCACCCTGGACCTTATTAAATACTCAGAAATCGAAGAATATAATACATTTAGAACTATTTAACCAATAATTTTACCCCCCTCTAGGCCCTAAAATAAGATTTTGCCCTCCCTGAGCCAAATCCTGGCTACGCCCGTGATCCGTTAGGACTATACCCAAGGTTGGTAACCTAAAATTCCCAAACTTTTTTTTACTCTTAACAGTGTTATTGATCAATGGGACCCCAATTACTTATTTTTTTTTTTTTTTATACCACGATGGTGGCAAACAAGCGTACGGCCCGCCTGATGGTAAGCGGTCACCGTAGCCTATGGACGCCTGCAACCCCAGCGGTATCGCATGCGTGTTGCCGACCCCTTAAAAACTTTTTCAACCTTCCCTTGAAGAAACCCATACTGTAGCGTGTTGGGAAAACCTCAGCAGGGAGCTCATTCCACAGCCGGAGGGTTCGCGGAAGGAAATTCCTTTGGAACCGCACTGTTCGTGACTTTATGGGTTCCAATGTGTGTGGATGAATACCCTGCCGATGGCGAGCGGTGCGGTGGTAGAAAAGGCTGGAAACTTAAGGCTGTATTGGCTTAATGATATTGATTTGTCTTTAGGCACAGTATAATGGGCACTGCAGATAATATTTTGAGAATTGAAGAAGATACTGGAAATATCTACGTTGGAGTTGATGACGCGTTTGATTATCAAAGGCAGAGTGAACTGCTCGTACAGGTATTTGGACTATAAAAATAATTAACAGATGTGTATTCCTGAAAATAAATGAATTAAGAGACATTTAAACTAAATAATTATCAATGTCTATACTCTATATACAATATTTCGTATTAGCTTACGGGAGTATAAATAGACTGTCAGAATGCAAAGTATACCCCAGAAATTATATTAATAGCTTAGAATTAATATAATATTAATAAGAGGCCACTTACAATTAAATTAAATTAATAAAAGCTGATAAGCTATCTCATTTACCAGAATAGTATGTAGATTACATATCTGTTAATATTAACTATATTATGTTACATGCGAGTTTTCATTCAAATTTTCTCAGTTATTTTTGACACAAACGAATAATTTGTATAAATAATGTTCGTATAACGTGTTATTATTTATTTCCATTGATGAATCAATCAGAACTCGCAAGACCGGAATCGTTAGCTTCTATCAGGAAGATACTTTTTTTAACTAATAAGTTCATAAGATAAGTTGTATCTAGATACGCGCTGAAGACACCTTAGGTGAGCCATTCCACACGGTCACTTCGCAGCTGCTGATTCAGTTGGAAGACATCAACAATACCCCCCCAACTCTTCGTTTAGTGAGTACAACATTATTTTTAAATATCTTGTGAACATATTTTTTAATTCCAATTTTAATCCAGTTAAAACTTTTATTTGAATGTGTTAGCACTACTGGTTTTGAGAGCTTCCCGAGCCAGCCAGTAATTAATTTTGGAGTGTAATAAATGATAATTGCTATTTTTTTAGTTATTTTATTTGTATTATAAAAAAATTAACAGCCCCGTGGCAGTCCACAAGTCAATGAGAATGTCCCAGAAGGTTTTCCAGTAACCCAGGAAAATCAAGAAATCACCGCAACGGATCCTGATACAACAGCTGATTTACGCTTCGAAATAATTTGGAACACTTCCTACGCGACCAAACAAGGCCGAGAGACTCCGGCGTCTGAATACCATGGGTAAGAATTAATTTATAATAAGCTTTTTATAATTCTTCACTATTGAAAAAAATAAAGCAAACAAAACCCTGGAGTGCCTGGAATCTTCTAGAAACACTTAATTCTTCCAGATGTCTCGATATAGAGACGATATACCCAGATCCAGAGCGCCGTGGCTCCGCTGTGGGCCGCCTTATTGTGAAGGAAATTCGTACCAATGTCACCATCGACTATGAAGAGTTTGAAGTCCTCTACCTTACTGTTCGAGTTGTGGATAATAACACAAAGATTGGTCAGGATTATGACGAACGTAAGCATCGTAATGTCAAATATTATAATGAACAAAAAATGGCTCAGCTTGTTTATTGTCTTTTTCTTTATTAAAGCGTAAATTATTTTGCCCACCTTTCTTGCCTGTCATAAATACACAAGAAGAAGATAAGCTACCATTTGAGGGTTGATTATGGAGTACAAATACATATTGAAAACAATAAAATCCAAAATTCTTGACCACCTTTCTAAAATTATTTCTGGCAGTATTTACACTGAGTTTGTATACTGTAAAGCTAAATATACTTCATTTACTAGCAGTATATATTTACTTTTACTATTAAGTAACTAATCACTCAACTTAATATATTATATTACCAAAATCATTATTATACATAAATTACGCTTATAAATATAACAAAACTCCCACAGTGACATACACCATCACAATAGTGGATATGAATGACAACGCTCCTCAGTGGGTGGCTGGAACGTTAACACAGGCCCTACGAGTAAGAGAGAATTCCGCCTCCAACACCATCATAGGTACCGTGCAGGCCACTGATATTGACGGACCGCTTTATAACCAAGTGCGATATACCATTTTGTAAGTATAAATAGAACTGACATGTATATGTATTTAGTAATTTAAATGTTAATATATTAAGCGTAGGCTTCGTATTTAGTTTATTTA
The DNA here is from genome assembly GCA_023373885.1 of Hestina assimilis. Classification (NCBI taxonomy): domain Eukaryota; kingdom Metazoa; phylum Arthropoda; class Insecta; order Lepidoptera; family Nymphalidae; genus Hestina; species Hestina assimilis. Next base: position 1,879,250 of record CM041750.1, on the reverse strand, counting down.
AGTAAGCCCATACTAATAGTTGTAGATTTTTATTAAGATTGTGTGCAAAATTTTGTATTTAAGAATAAATTTTTATTTTATAGTTGAATAGCTAAAAGCTTCTAAGTAAAAAAGAATTTAAAAAGTAGAAATAATGATTTTTAAGAAGATTATTCTGGAAGATTCTCCACAGAAGAACTTCGCTTATGGAGAAAGAGATACTTACTTGTTAGTTTATTATATATTGATGTATACATTCCAATATTTAAAATAATATCTTCATTTAACTTACATGTAATATTAACATCAATTATCTGATAATCAAGAATTTGGATAACTAGAGCAAAAATAAATTAACTTAAAATAATAATTACCAGTCCAAAAGAAGACACCCCAGAAAACTTGGTGAAAATCGACTTCCACACGGGTCAAATAGAAGTGGACTTGAATGGAGCTATCGATGCGGATATTCCTCCCCGATACAACCTGTCCTACACAGTCATTGCAAGTGACGAGTGCTCGGAAGAAGATAAGAATAACTGCCCGCCAGATACCAACAGCTGGGATACTGAAGGAGATGTAAGTTCCTAGTCTCCGGTACACAATGAAATACAGTCAGTCAAGTGCAATCAGTCACACTGGTGGTAGGTCTTTTGTTGCAAGAGGCCGGCTAGGTAGGTACCACCGCAGTGGCCAATATTCTGCCGCCAAATAGTAGTGCTTAGGCACTACTGTGTTCCGGTCTGAAAGGCATTGTACGCTAGTGAAATTACTGGGCGAACGAGATTTAAGAACTAATATCTCGAGGTTGGCAACGCGTGAGTGGCACCTACTAATGGTGCTGCAAGCGCTCATAGGCTGCGGCAGCCACTTACCATCAGGTGGGCCGTATGCTTGTTTGCCAACTTCTAACATAAAAAAAAACAGTACTGCTACTGCTGATTTACATCAATATTCAGTACGGGGTAGTATTTCCTCCATCGGGCCAGTTTTTACATCCCCGAAACAGCAAGGTTTACTACTAGATAATTATACATACACTGATATATTTATTAATATAATATTATATATAATTATATATAACTTAAGCTGAACAACCTATATTCAGGAGCAGTTTAAAAGCTTTTATAAGCCTACTGATACAAAAAAAAAATCATTGACTTACTATAAACTAAGGACGGCCCTTCCTTACAGAAAAAATATCCAATGATTCGCTGGTGCACTTTCATAAATTCAAGGAAACTATTTTAGCCACACACTAACTTTATTCGAATATTATGTAAGCTTGCAACGATAACTTCATTCTAATACATTGCAGGCTTGTGATCAACTTCGCTTCGTGTATTCTTTTGACATTTTGTTAGTAGGGGATGGCATTTCTATATATTATAACTAGTATCTGTCAGCGGCTTCGCCCGAGCGCATAACGATTTTCATAAAATCTTTAAAGCGTAATTTCACCCATTCAGGATGGGGAATTTAAGATAATGTTAAAACACGTGTTTTTTATTACCCTGTACAAGAAATCAGATTTATATTCTAGATCCAAGGGTTTATTTAGGCTTTGCGTTGATCCATCAGTCATTCAGGACAAAGCAATCTATATATATATATATATAGATAAATCTATCATATTTATATATTTTTGTAATAAAATCTTTTTTTTTATATATATAAAGCTGTCAATCCAAATAATCGACACTAACAACAAGAGCCCGATACCCAAAACTGATCTATTCAACACGACGGTCTACATATACGAGAACGCGAAGCCCGGTGACGAGGTTGTTGTTGTTGTGTCCGAAGATTTAGACAGAGATGGTAACGATTCTTATTATTATTTTTATTGTAAAAATCAAATATATACGTTCTAAGATTTTTTGTAACCAATGAAAGTTCTCTTTTTAAAGAACGAAAGATAACAAAGAAACTTACGGGATGCTTAATGTAGTAATGTCATTTCAAGAAAAACGAGTTTGAAAATTTTGAACAACTTGCTTTATATAATTTTTTTTATGCACTGGTCAAGTTTTTGGCAATTTCAGATTTATGTAAGTTATTTTACTTATTTTCATAAAAAATAAGTATACAAACTGCATATTGCATATATAATATAACCCAAAACGTTTAACATAATTTATAAATTGCATGATTAAAAATGGCTTTTTTAGAAGTTTTAAAGCTTAAAACCCTACAAATATTAAAGGAAAATGTTCTTTATCCATTTATCAACACTTCTGCATATATAACTCAGTTTTTTCAATTTTGTGGGTTGACATGGTATTGCTTATTTGTGTCCAATTGATAGTATTATTTTCTAATCATGCCCACTCATGCCGAAAAGAACAAGTCTCTTGTAATACTAATATATTAATTTATATTTCTATGTTGAATATAGTTATGCATATTTTAAGTCTAATCTTAACTGTTTTCCATTTTCCAAAACTAATTGCAGCACCAAATATTGTAATCAAATATATCTATAATACAATTGGAGTGTCTGTTTGTAATATTGAAATAACAGTTTTTTACTACATGTATATGAATATATATACGGTACATACACCAAAATAACATTTTTTACATTTTTGTCTGTCTGTCGGTTTTTTCCAGCGAATCTCTGAAATGGCTGGAGTGATTTTGATGGGACTTTATTGGCAGGTAGCTGATGTAATAAGGAGTAACTTAGACTACTTTTATTTTAGAAAAAGAATTAGGGTTCCGTGCAATAAAGAAAAATGGTACATCACGCGAGCAGAGCCGCGGGCGCAGCTAATCTTATATAAAGTTAATCTACGAGTACGATATCGAATTTTTTTAAATCTATATCTAATAGTTTAGAAGTAATTTCACCAAACCAAGTACTTATCTAACTTTTTACATAGAAATGTACCACACGGTGAGCTACCAGATTAACTACCCAGTAAGTCTTCGCTTAAGGAACTTCTTCGCCGTGGAGCTCGAGACGGGCCGTGTTTATGTGCACTACACGACGGACGAGCTCCTGGACAGGGATGGAAACGAACCTACTCACAGAATCTTCTTGAACCTCTTTGACAACTTTTACTCTGAAGGAGGTTTGTTTGAGATCTTATTAGAATTTGTTATGTGATGTATTTTATTGCTTTGGAGATATTTTTTTATAAAGAAAGGTTTTATTTAATTTTTTTATTTGATTTTAATAGACTAACGGCGTCAGGATGTGACGACCCCATCGCCCACTGTTGGGATAACCTCCGTTACAGTAGAGATTATTCCACCAGTGCAATCAGTCACACTGGTGGTAGGTCTTTTGTTGCAAGAGGCCGGCTAGATAGGTACCACCGCAGTGTCAAATATTCTGCCGCCAAATAGTAGTGCTAAGGCATTACTGTGTTCCGGTTTGAAGGGCACTGTACGCTAGTGAAATTACTGGGCAGAGGAGATTTATGAACCAATATCTCGAGGTTGGCAACGCGTGAGTGGCACCTACTAATGGTGCTGTAAGCACTTTGCCATCTCTTAACATAAAAATAAGAGGATAGAATTTCTCTCCCACAAAAATGAACAATCACTACATAGTATAAAACAAAGTCGCTTTCTCTGTCCCTATGTATGCTTAAATCTTTAAAACTACGCAACGGATTTTGACGCCGTTTTTTGAATAGATAGAGTGAATGAAGAGGAAGGTTTATATGTATAATAACATCCATTAAATACAGAAAAAAAAATTGAGGTTTCTACTGTGATGTCATAAATAATAACATTTAACGCGTGCGTGTCACGGGCAGTAATGAAGGAATCAAAAGTAATCATTTTTTCAGTGAATGACATAGGCTATAATATATTTTATACCCGTGCGAAGCCGGAGCTGGCCGCTAGTATATTATAGAAAAGAGTTAGATGATATCACATATACACATGCAAATAAATAAAGAAATAAAAACCACTACACAGTCAATGGCCCCCATTAGGATAGTGACATCCTATGTCGCGCGTCCGGAAACACATACAAGGACAAGGACAAATAAACCCAGACCGGAAAATATGCCTGCATGGTCAATACAATCATATGCTTTGAGCGGGAATCGAACACGCGACCTGTAGCGTTTAAGGCAGATTCGCTACTGCTGCGCCTAGTCCACTAATTTGACAAAATTATAGTTTTAAAGTTCAACTAAGAAGAACTTACTACAAAACTATAAATTAAAAAAGTATAAATTTAATCAAAGAATAAACACTATGAAAGTTCTATAAGAAATATTATACCTTCTATTCCAGATGGTAATAGAAACACAGGCGACACTGAAGTGTTGGTAGTGTTGCTGGATATTAACGACAATGCTCCTGAGCTACCAACGAGGAGCCAGCTATCCTGGTCCATCTCCGAGAATCTCGAGCGGGTGTGTAAAGATTTTATTTAGAAGTTTTATTAATATTTAGTATTTTATTGCAATACTCTTCACTATAATGCTTTAATTTAAAACATTATTGAAAAATCAAAAGTCACGTTCTAACAACTCAATTCATTAATTCATACAAGCCACTTTGAATGAAGCCGTGCCTCGGAGAGCACGTTAAGCTGTCGGTCCCGGTTGTTATTACATTACATTTGATAATAATAGTTAACTCTTGATAAGTAAATTGCTCTTATCCAATGAGTTACTGGTTCGCCCTTAGGGTTACGGAGGTCAGATGGCAATCGCTCTGTGTAAAGACTAGTAACCCGTCAAATCCGGATAAGAGTAATAAGCAGACGCTGGGTATAATAAGATACCGGGAATAATGCTAGGACGAAGAAGAAGATACAAGCCACTTTGAATGGAGATGTTAGAACATCCTAATTTACAGACTGCACAGAAATACAACTTTACTCCTGATTATGCTATGAGAAAGAAATAAATCTCTTACTTAACATTATTTTGTTAATTTCATGACGGTTGGCAAACAAGCATTCGGCCCTGATGGTAAGCAGTTAGCGCAACCTTTGAACGCTTGGCTTACTTGAAGTATCACATGTGCGTTGCCAACCCAAGAAACAGGAGGCATGAGAAGGAAGGAGAAAAAGGAAAGGAACGGAGAGGGTAGGAAATTGGGCCTCCGTCGCTCTTACGCTTCGCACGAAGCGCAACAATACCTACTGATACTGTTACTTTACGCCGATTTTCTGGTGAGGGTAGTACATCCCTGATCGAGCCGGCTCACTTATGCTGGGAGCAGCATGGCTCTGCAACCCTAAAAAACATCTTTCTCTAATATCTTAACTAAAAATCTACAAATTTCAGGGTAGTAGGCTATCTCCATACATCTATGCATCAGATCGTGATGAACCGAATACAGATAACTCTCGAGTGGGCTACGAGATACTATCCTTAAACCTTATCGACCGTAACATTGAACTCCCGACGCTCTTCACTATCATTCAGATCTTTGAATCGGGGAATATTTACAACGTCACAGGTGAATTGGAGACAGTGATGGACTTGAAGGGTTACTGGGGAACTTATGACATTACTATACGAGTAAGTTATAGTTACTATTTAAGGCTGCTAAGCTTAGAAAATTTTCTACTAATAATTTGACTATATTTATGAGAAGATTTAGTAAGCTTCAATAGCTGAACGGTAAAAGGGCCAACTCCAATCTGCCGAAAAGTATTGTTAATCTTTAAAAAAAGTAAAATTGAGCGAAACGCACAATTCTTTCGCATACAAGGCTAAATAATTATTTACTATACACTAGAAAATACCCGCTGTTTTCCAATACTCTTTGGATTTATCAATTAAGCCTTTTAAAATATATTCATATATATAACTACATAGTATATAAAATAAATTATTAAATGAAACAAAAAACCCAACTGCACTAATAATAATTACTAAAAAGCTAAAAACAAGCTCTATAATGACTACTATAATATAAATATTTCTTTAATGTTAGTAAAGGTACTGCAGACGGGGACAAGCATTGAAATAAAACATAATTATTATATTTTTCCGTAATTGAAGCACTTCCCTTTAAACTCCATCATCAATTTACAAATTGATTGATCAGCTTGTCCCCGTCTGCAGTACCTTTACTAACATTAAAGAAATATTTATATTATAGTAGTCATTATAGAGCTTGTTTTTAGCTTTTTAGTAATTATTATTAGTGCAGTTGGGTTTTTTGTTTCATTTAATAATTTATTTTATTTCAAACTTTTTAGTTATATAATTAATAATTGATTAGGTATATATATATGTATATATATACACAAGGAGAAGACCTGAATTACTTATAAACGCGAAGCCTAAGTCCTTCACTCTAAAAAGCTATTTTTTTTGGTGTTGTTTTTAAAACGTCAACGGGCACTAAGAAAGTATTTTTTTGAAATTCAACCCTCAAGGGGTAAAAAAGGAGTTAAAAGTTTTGTTGGAAGTTCATCATTTTTGAAATTAAAATCAGGTAACATTGTTTTTTGGGAACTATTAACACATTTCCTTCAATCCTGCCCCTGAAGGTGTAAAGCTTTATATGAAAAAGAAAGGAGTTGTTCCTCCAAATTTAACGCAGCGAAGCCGTGGGCAGAAGCTAGTTATAAATAATATAATTTAGCTCTCTGCACTATGCGGGTCTAACTAGAATGTCGATTATATTTTTGGCAAGTTCTATCCCACAAGCTTGTAACTTATTTCGAGCTGGCATCTGCCCGCGACTTCGTCCGCGGTGACTTTACAATTGGCTCTAGAGACAAGTGAACCATTTGTAAGTAAATCATCACTACATAGTATAAAACAAAGTCGCTCTCTCTGTCCCTATGTATGCTTAAATATTTAAAAGTACCCAACGGATTTTGATGCGGTTTTTTTAATAGATAGAGTGATTGAAGAGGAAGGTTTATATATATTATAACATCCATTAAATAGTGAAGAAAAAAAACTGTTATTTTTGAGGTTTCTAATGTGATGTCTTAAATAATTATATTTAACGTGTGCGAGCCACGGACAGTAATGAATAAATCAAAACTACTGGATCGATTTTAATCATTTTTTTAGTGAATGACATAGGCTATATATTTTATACCCATGCGAAGCCGGAGCGGGCCGCTAATATTTCATAAGACAAAGATAAAAAAGTTCTGTAGGGTGTTTTTGATAATCCCATGAGAACCTAACCTAACCTAACATTTTTAGGAATAAAAAGTATTTTATGTCTTAATCCAGATTACAATCTTTGTATGTGCTAAGTTACATTCCAATCCGTCAAATCGTTAATGTGATGTGTGATTGAGTAACAAGCATCTAAACATTTTTGCAGTACGTTTTTGATAATGCCGAACCTTTTTCTGGTATCAAATGTGTTAAATTCAGGGTGTGTTAATTCAATATTAGCTCTCTGTGTGCTAAATTTCATCCCAATTCGATCAGCAGCTTTTGCGTGAAAAGGCTAAACTACTTTCTTACTCCTCTCTCATACTCAGGCTCACGTTGTCATCAAGATTGCAATAACTATTGATGGAGTGAACGCATTTTACGAAACAAAACTGAATGTTACTCGAAAATACGCTTTACCATTTCTTTGCTGACTTTGGAGTTGAAAATTGCAGTTTTGCAGCATTGCGTCAGAGGATAAGGAGTGCGGAGAGTCGACAAACAGGCAGACATTTACAAAAAATATAAATATATGATATTTCATCATTTAGTTTTTAGTTCCGAGTAACATTTTTATAAGAATCTGAGATGTAGGTACAGACACTTAAAATTTATATTTTTCTTACATTAAACAAATTACATGACTAGGAATCGAAAAATACTTTTATTATAATATATTATGCTTATTCCTATTTAATTATTTTATTAATCTACCTATTTATATAACTATGCCGTATTTTTATTTATAGAAAATGCTTTAATTAATTATTCTAGATATTGGGAGTGGAATTGGCAATCACTGGCAAAAAAACAAAAAATCAAACTTCAATCATCGATATCTCGAAAACTAAGCAATATATCGAAAAATTTTATTTCTACTTTTCGTCTTATTTTATTGAGTTTTATAAGGAAACATCATCAGATTTTAGCTCTGAGCGAACTGTGATATTCCGCTTTGAATATCTTTGCTTCTGCGAAACCCATGTTAAAATAATGTAGCCTATGTCACTCTCACAACTGAGACGAATCTAATGATACCCTATAAGTCGATGTACGTCCAAGGGTTTAGCCTGTAGAGCGTCACAAAGAAATAGACATACATACATACATACATACATACATACATACATACATACATACGCTCGAAAAACATTACCCTCCGGCAGTCGGGTAAAAACAAAGTCGCTTTCTCTGTCCCTATATATTTTTTATTCTATTTAACGTCAATCTTAAAGCAAAAATAAACAATACATTCACTATAAATACTCAATGCATGTTAATTTCCAGGCCTATGATCATGGAGAACCACAACTGGACTCGGAGGAGGTGTACGAGCTGATCATCCGTCCTTACAACTTTTACCACCCAGTGTTCGTTTTCCCGCTGGACGGGACCACCGTAAGGCTTGCTAGGGTGGGTAGGTTGTAATTTTGTTAAATGCCTTTTTAAGCTACTGACACCGTTGTGGCGTTGTGGGTAGCGAGTCTGCCTTTAGTCTCGACGGTTGCGGGTTCGATTCCCGCTCGGGCAGATGTTTGTTAAAATTTCTGTCTCGGTCTGGGCGTTTGTCCATGTGGGTCTCCCCACCGTGCCTCGGAGAGCACGTTAAGCTGTCGGTCCCGGTTATTATCAATAACATCTGATAATAATCGTTCACTCTTGATAAGTAAATTGTTCTTATCCAATGAGTTACTGGTTCGCCTTTAGAGTTGCGGAGGTCAGGTGGCAATCGCTCCGTGTAAAAACTAGTAACCTGTCAAATCCGGATAAGAGTAATAAGCAGACCCTGGGTACATAAAATACCGGGAATAATGCTAAGATGAAGAAGCCTTTTTAAGCTACTCTAGACCAAGTATTTCATTGGTATTAACTAAAGATATCATTTTTGGGAGTTTCCTGTGGTGATATATAGACGAGCTAAGGTAAATTTTTAATAGTCCGCCCCTAAAAGTGTTCCATAGAGATTGAAAATTATATAGGAATCTCTTAATTTGCCACACTATTATTATAAATGTAAAGAGATAATTTATTAATGACGATGGAATCTGTAATGGAAGATTTAAAATAATCATTAACGTTTATAGATAATACCTAATGACATTGAATATGTGGACAAATTCAGTTTTGTTACAATAAAGGTATTTACAGGAGCGAGCAGTGAGCAATGGTCTACTGGCGCTAGCGAGTGGGGAGTTCTTGGATCGTATACACGCTACCGACGAAGACGGACTCCACGCGGGCAGTCTCAGCTTTGAGGTCACTGGGGACGGTGAGACCTCTACCCATCTTTATGATTCTATACCATCATTATTTTAATATACATGGAACTTGTCTATAGCGTATATAGGATTTAGCGTATATTGGAAGTTGCATTGAGAAATGCATTATTTAAAAATAATCCAACGAAAATCACTTTTTAAAAATTTCCACCAGATGAAGCCTCAACATACTTCCAAGTTGTGAACGACGTTGAGAATCAAGGCACGCTTATGCTGAAGGAACTTTTTACTGAAAATATTCGGGAATTTCAGGTAAAGTTTTGACCTATTGTTTATATTCCTAGCCTTGCTATTCTGGCCTGTTGATACCTTGGTAATAATCTCACAATTTGGATATGACTATCCCGTAGCAAATCCAAAATCAATACCAGGAATGAATATAGTGAAAATATCTCAAATCTCACTAAAACGAAAAGCGTTATTTCGACATTATTGAAAAGAAACTTTCAACAAATATACTTGAAGGAATTACATAAAATTATATAAGCTCACTCACTCACAAATGCAGACGAAAGACTATACAAGCCATATATACTACATACTATATAACCCAATTTTTTCTATCCTAGATTCGTATCCGAGCAACAGATGGCGGTACGGAACCTGGACCGCTTTACACTGAGGTCGTTCTGAATGCAGTGTTTGTTCCTACACAAGGAGACCCGATATTCACCACTTCGAGTGTTACTGTCGGCTTCGTTGGTAAGCTACATATACTGTACGGTCGTTTCTAGAACAGAAGACCTGTTATGAGATGCAAAAATACACGGAAAATTTAAGCAAAATTGTATTGTACGATACAGCAGAATGCGAATGTGATTTCTTCAGTCTTCTAAATTCCGTTTGTTCCAATATTGCCTTTCGAATTAGTTTCGTTGTCTACGATGAAGGAAAAAATCAAGAGGTAACCTTCATGTCTTGAACAATAAATTCTGAGACATGATCAATCCAAAAGTGGATCTGCATTAAGTTCCTAAAGAGAGAGAAAGACTAGTCATTACAATGGAAATAACCAATTCTCCAGTATTAATGCATTTACAGGCTACGTAATGTTAGTTAGTCATTATTTTGAAATAGACTATAGTACAATAATCAATAAATAATTAAATTACTACGAAGCAGAACCTACTAATAATCGAAATTGTATTTATTTTAGAGCACGAAGTCGGTTTAATGGAGAAACACCAGCTGCCTCTAGCTGAGGACCTTAAAAATTATCTATGCGATAACGACTGCTACGAGATATATTACAATATTATTAGTAAGTTAAAAAGAACAGTTTACTGTTTAGAAATAAAAACTTAGAACTATCCCAAGTAGAAACAAGTCGACAGCGTGAAAGCCGTATTCTGTGTTGACATTAACAGTAGAGTACAACAAAAAAAATTGAGTTTAAAGCTCGACGCTATACCCTCAACAGTCTCACGAAGAGCCTGAATAGGGAGCAGGTAAAGAATTCGAGGGGACTCCCATAAATCATACATTATCTTAGGCTAAGGAAAACAATTTAAAAATGGAATTAAGAAGTACAAAAAGAGTCACACCGTCACCGGGCAGAGTTAGCGATATCACCGGCTTTACAGATGAAGATACAGATGTCATGAAGGTTCACAAAGAAGCATACGATCTGCCTGATGGTAAGCAGCAACCGTAACCTGTCAACACACACCATACTTAAGGATCACAACCAACCTAAGAGATAGGAGGAAAAGGTGAGGAGGGAAAGAGGAAGAGAGCAGAGGGGGTGGGATATTGGGACTCCAGCGCTCTCAATCATGCCAATAAATGCAACAGTGCTGATAGTGCTACTTTACGCCCATTTTCTATGGGAGGGTAGTACTTGAGGGGGTCGAGCCTGCCTATTTATGCTGGGAGGAATATGAATCTACTACTATATATTTTCCATTGACTAGTCAACTTAATTTTCCTCGTTTAACTACAGGTGGTAACGACGAAGGCCACTTCACACTGGATCTCCTCCAAAACGTTCTCACACTGAACAAAACCCTAGATCGTAGTGAGAGTGAATCGCACACACTGCGTATTCGTGCATCTAACAGTATAGATGCGCCCGGCTCTCTAGACTCTTCCATTCTGACCGTCACCGTCAATGTGAGTATCGTACCTAAATGTGTAACTCTCTTTTGAATTGTTATAAATATTCTCTGTTTTGTCTCGCAATATAAACTTTTTCACAAAAAAGCACTTTATTAATTATAACTATATAAGAAATTTTCTACAGGTCAGAGAAGCAAACCCACGTCCATTTTTCCAAAGACAAGTCTACACAGCTGGCATCTCCACGCTGGACTCTATAAATAGGGAACTGCTCACTGTTACGGTAATATAATATATACATGTATACCTCCATAAGTTCCGTCCTCTATATTCAGAGTCTTCAGATTAAAGATCCATTAGCACTGATATTTCGTAACATACACAATTACACGCACAAAACAAAAAATACTCCAATTAGGAGTCTCCTTAATGTCCCGTCGGGTCCGAAACTAGTACGGTACCTATCGATTGAACCTAAGTTTTACCCGATAAATTAAGATTAAGTTAAATATGTCTTACGACAATTTTAATAATTTAAGAAGAAGAACCTCCTCTTTCTTATCAAGACCAAAGCACAAAAAATTTACTCGAAATTTAAGTTCATAGACTACTTTCGACCTCAATAGAAACTCAATTTCAGGCCACTCATTCTGATGGGCTACCGATCAAATACAATATGAATATGGAGACCATGACGGTTGACCCCAGTCTGGAGGCTGTGCGTGACTCGGCTTTCGTTTTACACGAAACCTCCGGCGTATTGACGCTTAACATGCAGCCCACCGCCAGTATGCACGGCATGTTTGAGTTTGACGTCATAGCCACTGATACCGGTAACTATAACATTTCGTTTTTTGTGACCCAATATTACAAAATATTTGCAATTCAATACTAACTATATTTACAAATAATTAAAATTATACAAATCATGTCCACGGGGAATGGTGGCAAGAATGCTAGCTAGCCCCACTGAATCGCAATACCGTTTCTTTAGGCGAAAAATGAATCAGCCCTCCTGTCACCTGCGGAGGCAATGAGTCGGAGTGTAATATCGTTGAGTGTGCAGCGTTTATTTATTTATTGTTTTGCATTAACACTCCATGTATTTGTTATAGGTTAATGTATGTGAGAGCCCACAGCGTTCCGTTTTTTTGAAAGCAACATATTTTTATTTTTTTCCCTATTGGCCCTACTGGCCTTGACAGCGTCACCGGGCGGGGAGGCCGAGTACTGAGACTCAGCCGTGATAAAGGGACAGCCCTCACGGGGCTCAACTTTGATTCCGTCCTTAGGGTGCCTCCTGCGAAGCCGAACCACGGCTAAGGACGTCACCGGAGATGGAGGCAGCGCTTCGAGCGCATTCTATACGATAGACTCACCCGACGGTGTGAGCGCGACGCGACGTGCGAAATAAAGGACCTCGTTCTCGCCGGCGAGGACGGTGTTGTGTGCGTGTCTGTGCTGTGTAAGGAGCATTTTCTAATGTAATCCTATCGTCAGGGTCTTGCAGGACGTGCTTAGGACGCCTTATTTTTGTCGGTTGGTTACATCGGTCTGTGTAGATACAAGCATGTCTAATCAAAGGATTTGGATGGAAAGTAGTTTGATCGAAATAGTTTTGCGATAAGCGCTTCAAATGTTTGGGGATCGAATCGATTTCAAAGTCTCTATGGAGATCTACGTTGCGAACGTACCACGGACAGCCCGAGGCCATGCGTAAGAAACGGTTCTGAATTATTTGTAATTGATTTATTCTTCTGGCGTGGACGTGCGAAAAAACAGGGCTCGCGTGCAACATATCTTTCACAATCACACAGCTAAGACACATGTGTCAAGAATACCTGGTGCTGATTCGAAAAACTTATTATTTTTACTTTATCGTAGACATTAAAAGAGTAAAACTAGTTAGTAATTGACAAACTAGTTTTACTTGAACCTAATGATTTGAATGGAAATAGACTTCTTATTTCAATGAACAGAGACGCTGTATCTTTGAACACTATCCTTAACCTTGCTGGTTTCAATTTTATATTTGACTTCTTCTTCTTATTTTGTAGTTATTGACCAACCATGTTATAGAGTTCTTTAGGGTGGCCCATATACATAGATCTCTGACTTGGCAAGAACTTGATTTACCGATTATTACCAACTCGATAACAGCCGGGGACTGAATTTTTACTTGCTCTCCAAAGCACAGAGATGCTCAGTTGACCACTGCAACGCGGTCAACCGCGGGGATGTTTTCGCGGGAAAACACCTAATGCTGTTTTTAACTCATTAATCCTTTACTGTCCAGCGAACCTGGCTTTAAACGTCTTAAATATTGAAAGTGAGGACCAAACAGTTGTGGATAACAACATTAAAAATATTTATCTATTATAGAGAATGCCACAGACACTGCTGCTGTTAAAATCTATCTCATATCGTCTTTGAACCGAGTATCCTTCATATTCGTCAATGCTCTAGAACAAGTGGAGAGGCACACAGACTTTGTAAGTTGTAGTTTAGCGCTACCTAGTTTATTATGAAATCAAAAATCTAAAATACATACACACTTTTAAGGCGTCGGGGTGTGACGACCCCATCGCCCGCTGTTGGTATAACCTCTGTCACAAAAGAGATTATTCCACCAGTGCAATCAGTCACACTGGTGGTAGGTCTTTTGTTGCAAGAGGCCGGCTAGGTAGGTACCACCACAGTGTCCAATATTCTGCCGCCAAATAGTAGTGCTTAGGCACTACTGTGTTCCAGTTTGAAGGGCATTGTACGCTAGTGAAATTACTGGGCGAACGAGATTTAAGAACTAATATCTCGAGGTTGGCAACGCGTGAGTGGCACCTACTAATGGTGTTGCAAGCGCTCATAGGCTGCGGCAGCCACTTACCATCAGGTGGGCCGTATGCTTGTTTGCCAACTTCTAACATAAAAAAAACATTAAGCGTGAAGTATTCAGTAAAATGATGATAATGATGATATATTATCTTGAAGCCCATTTTTTCCTCCGTGAAATTAAATAAATCAAAATGTCATCATTGGTAAAAACTATAAATGTTATTTTTTCTTACTTTATTATTATTATTATTATTATTTTATATCAGAGGGGGCAAACGAGCCCTATTATTATTATTTTCCTATTCCCAGCATTATTCCTGGTATTTTATCTACCCAGGGTCTGCTAACAACTCTTATCCGGATTTGACAAGTTCCAGTTTTTACATAGAGCGATTCCCATCTGACCTCCGTAACCACGGGCAAACCAGTAACACATTGGATAAGAGCAAATTACCTATCGAGAGTTAACGATTATTATCAGATGTTATGTGATAACCAGGACAGACACAAAGACAAACGCCCTTGTTTGTAAGATCAATACAAACATATGAACCCACAACAATCTAGGCTCAAGGCAGACCACCTACTAATACGCCCCAACGGTGTCAATTAATATCATAATAAATCTTCATCAGATAGCACAGACCTTCAGCACAGGATTCAACATGACGTGCAACATCGACCAGGTGCTCCCGGCGACTGATACTTCGGGCGTGATTCGTGATGACGTCGTCGAAGTGCGGTCTCACTTCATACAGAACGATGCGCCAGTTTCTACCACAATTATTGAGGAGTAAGTGATTGTTTTCACCAAAAAAGGGTTAAGTGACAAACGAATTAATCATTGCTATTTTGTAGGATTTGAACTTTCTGACTTCATGTTAAACATGAACAAAAGAAATTATAATATAATTGGAAAACTTATGAGTCGCGATGTCAGGTGCAGGCTCGAACCCTTAATTATCACAATTAAATTGACAAGTTTCAATCAAAGCAATCAACAACATACCTATAAAAGCAACAATTAAATAAAGGTTTATGCACATCTCTTGGGCTCTTCCAGTCTTCCAGTCTTCCTTTTCATAATTTATTTGGCTGTCTTTCTATCTTTCACAAAAGCTTTTATAAAACTTTATTTTTATAAATAAGAACGGAATAAAAAGAAAAAATACCTCTATATAATTTTAAAAGTCTTGGAATGTTCTAGCCTCCGCAGCGACACGCAGCTACTTCGCTCGATCCAGACGACGCTGAACACGGAACTGCTGGTGCTGCGGGACCTGGTGACGGACGCCAGCCCCGTCCTCAGCGCCGACGCGGGCCAGCTCGCCGTCTACGCCCTGGCCGGCCTCTCTGCTCTTCTGGCCCTCCTGTGCCTCGTTATGGTTCTGGTCTACGTTTTCAGGACTAGATCGTGAGTATTGGAGTCGTTTTTTACAGTTAATAAATCTATGCGTCTAATTAGCTTAAAGGTATAGTAGAGTTGTTTTGGCATTAAGACCCTAGGTTAAGGAGAATATTATAGTCTTCGATACTTTCACAAAATACCAACTTGTTCTTAATGTTGCGATCCAACCCCTTTTGTCTCCTTCCTGATGACGAGAGTATTATTTTATTCCATTTATTCCATTACTATCCTTTATCTATTTCCCATATATACTTTGGACACACATTTCACAATACAAAGCATTTGACACTCCTTGTGTTGCAGTGCAAGTGGCCGCCTAACATCAAGCGGGTCGTATACTTAACCATCCCATCATCGTAGTACGAAAAAAACTTGCTCAGTTTGCTATAGACCTTACTGTACCTTAGTACTATTATCTACCACCTTTGTCTTCTCCTTCAGCATTTATTTCATTATTAGATTGTACAGATTATTTTTTATACAGAATTTATGATAGAGAGTACTTCATAGTATAGTAAACTTTATATGTCTCTCGATATAGAATACAAGCCATTATATTCGTAATTTGAATTTTTGGTTGATTTAAGATTAAATCGTCGCCTCCAAGCGTTGTCAATGACGAAGTACGGCTCGCAAGATTCTGGTCTCAACCGGCTCGTACTGGCCGCTCCCGGCACCAACAAGCACGCGACGGAGGGATCTAATCCCATCTGGAACGAAGCCATCAAGGCACCAGATTTTGATGCTATCAGGTATCATCTTCTTATAAATCAATCAAGTATTTCTTAAATTATTTTGTCCTTAGTGGAAAGAAAAATGTCAACAGTCGCAAATAAATTTAAAAAAAACTAATGATTCAATGGAAATCAACCATTATTTTATAATAGAAGCACTTTATATACTTTTAAAATGAATCATCCATTGTGAAAATTTAGGTTAATATTCATATTCTATCTTTAAAAATGCCTGTGAGGTACCTAAACAGGCTATTACTATAATATAAAATTTCTTACATAGCGATCAATCAGACGACTCGGACTTGATCGGCATCGAGAACTTGCCACAGTTCAGGAACGATTACTTCCCTCCGGGTGACGACGATTCCACGCAAGACATAGTTGACGAGAATGTAAGTGATAACCCCTGTGCCATTTTTAGTTTAATTTCATTATTCGCCTTAGTTTTTTCAGCACGAATGGACCTGCTATTGAATTGGAAAAGTCTCACAGAATATTCGCGTGAAAAAGAAGTAATCGTACTGTTTCATATTCGATACAAGTGAGCTTCAGGTTCGCAAAGTCCTAACTGCGCAGTCCTGTCGCCTTCTCGAGGCGTCCATTAATGACGTCATTTTGGATATTTTAAAAGCCTTGTCCCCCTGGGTGAGATGTAATGAGATTCGGCTCAACTCCCTCCTACCCCTAAATGCCTCACGTAATAATGAAAATATCGTTTTTCTCTCTCAGCAGTTCTATTCTAAATTTAAGTAAACAAGGTGACTGCAAGCAGTATCTACTATATGTTCAACAATTGTTTTTAAAACAGCATAAATACTAATATTAAAAAAGTACATTTAAATATAATTTAATATACTTTTTTTTCTCTTTCACAGCAGGAGCCTCCAGTGGCAACACACAATAACAATTTTGGTTTCAACCCGACACCGTTTAGTCCAGAATTTGCGAACAAACCTTTAAAATTTATGAGATAAAACTTATAGTTAAAAATATTTAAAACAATAGTATGTATTAATTTCTGGTACATATAATGTATATATGTAAACGAGGAGGATAAATTGTTAGAAATTTTGGGAAGCGAGCTATCGTTGTAAATAATAATAATGATTAGTGTAATAAATTTCTGGAAAACATTTCGAACGACTCTAAAAAACAATTGACCACAAGATGTCCCTATCTTACTAGGTAATACTCGGGGGCTAATTCTCAAGCTAATTTTGAAGGAGAAAAGAGATAGACGATGCAATATTAAGTTTTCCCTATCTTTATCTAGCTTTGGAGCACTGGTCAGGGGAACAGAAATAACTTTTAATTATTATAAGCTTCGCAACAACGTTACGTGCCCACTTTTACGTGGCCTCTCGGTCGCTCAAATACTATCATTTTCGTATTTCATATGTAACAATACATTAATTATATTATATTTTCAAAACTTAATCCTAAATAACACAAATAGTGCTATTTAGCTTTGTATTAGCTTATGGAAATCTTATTACTTATATGAATGTAACAATAAAGCTACCGGACCTTCTACTCAAATAGAAAGACAGAAAAAGTTTAGAAAGCGGTCGTTGTAGTCTGTAGGAATTCCACTGGCTTGTATGCGGCTTTATCATTGTACTTATAATGTCAAAAGTCATACTGTAAAATACTATAAGATATATTCTGTAATCATGTACAAGTATTTATTGATATTAAATTATTTTAAGTTGATTTCCTAGTTTCATTTAAATATTGAATTGGAATTAGAATTTATTTTTTACCAATAATTTATATTGTATTCGCATAGTTTTGCCTGCAGTATAAGCATATATTGCGTGTATTATTAAAGCATTTTCCTATTTGGAATATTGTTCATGTTTGTTTTTTTCTAAGTTCTTACATACTATATTCACAGACTTGTCAAAAAAGTACTATGACATGATTTAAAAATATTATAAATATACCTAATTTATTATGATGAGTTTCTGAATGAACTTCGTGATTTCTAATAATATTCCTTATAAAATATTTAACAACTGAACATAAGACTATAACTAATTTGGAGTCGAGTTCAGTGGTGGATTTACCAGCAGGCTGAGTAGGCTTGAGTCTAGGGCGGCAGATTTTTGGGGCGGCAAATTTGGGGACCGATTTCTTTTTGGTACCTCACAGAAATTTGAAAGACTTCTGTATACGGATTTTTTGATGTATTCGGTCTTGGCGCCCTCTGCCGACACTTTGCATGATTAAAAATAGTGAAATTGTAGAAAATGTATTTACCTGTTCTCACTATCAACCAAAGCCAAGGGCGCCAAAAACCTTACAGTTACTTACAAGTGGAGTTTTATACACCTTTGCGGGCTGGCAAAGCGACCATGACCAAAACTTCATACTTCATAGTCAGGCATCTTATTTACATGTATTAGAAACATATATACATAGAGAAACTGTCAGCTTTTATAAAATGACCATGGTCTGATCGACTTCGTACTCGTACATTTTAAAGAAAGACCTCTTGTCTACGGAATTAGGACAATCAATTGTCAATGTCTGTCTCTTTTTTATCTATCTGTTATAATACGTCGCTTCAGTATTTTATTTTGGTATTCATCAAAAATAGAAAAGGTAATTCAGAGATAAATCCTTAATGGTCAAAGAAAAGTCCTTCCTTCTACCTTACGAGTCACGTAACTTTTCTTTGAACTAAGTTCAGAGGCAAGAAATCCTGAGATGCATTTTTATAATATTTCAATTAATATTTGTAGTATAAATCCAGAAGAAACTTATGAAATTATATTTAAAATGTTTATTTGCAGTGGCAACTATGTCAATTCGCAAAAAGTCTAAAAATTTTTGGACACGGATGTGTGACGGTTTCCACACATTTTCTTTTATATCAACCGAACATCCAGAGACCTTCGAAAATTTTCAAAGTTACTCCGTTGTGAAGGCAGAACAGCAACGACAAAAGATTGAAGGAGACAGATATGTTATTCACCCTTTCAGTTTGTTCAGGTTTTACAATGCACTAATATAGATTTTATGCTAGTTGACTATTTTATGACTAATTCTCTACGGAAAATTTTATTAAAAAAAAAATCCTATCCTAAACTAAACTAAAATATTCTGACCACCGTGATGTAGAAATGACAATTTCTATCTTACTTTACTACATTTAATCAAAATAAGTATTTTGATTAAAAATTCAGTAAATTGTATCAAATTTTTGAAAAATTACACCCTTAAGAGTTCAAAAATCACGAAAATTAAAAATATTAATGTAGGATGTAATATAACTCCATAATTTGAAACATAACCAAAAATCATCAAAAAAGTTTAATGTGGAAATACAAAAGTAATATGTAAAAATATGACAAATATTTAAGTTACCTGACAAATATTTAAATCCCCCTACTGGTTCTATAACACTAAACAAAACTTATCATACCTTATTACAGCTTATGCTGGAATACGACGATGGCAGTTATTAACTTAGCGCATATGTCCTGCTCAACTTTTCGTCTCAGTTACGTCTTGGAGTCAGCTGAACCAAGACTTCACAATACTGATAAAATCCTGTTAATTCTCCATATAATTTGCATCTTAGACATAGCTGTTAAATTTAACGTTGGATTCCAAGAAGACAACCCCTCAAACATCATAGTGGATAGACGAAGAATTTCTTGGTAAAATTTAAGTTTTCACTTCTCTAAATTATAAAAAAAAACGAAATAAAAAATTAATATGTATATTTGTTGCCAAAGCCTCAATCCCAGAATTTAAAGCAGCTAATTAATTCTTAATTTTAGTCGCTACCTTCGTCACTGGTTTTTCCTCGACCTCGCCTCTTGTCTCCCGGTATCCTTTACGATGCTTTACTTGGGAGTGACATCCACTAACTGTTTACTTATTGGCCACATTTTACCACTACTGAAAATAGCTAGACTCTTTAATAGTTTGAATAATATTGAAGTGTTTCTAAAGGTAATTCAATACTATGTTTTCACAATTTTTGTCGTTTAATTTACTTAAGATTGATAATAATATTCATATTTTTTTCCAAAAGGCTTTTACGCAATCATACATTTGTCACCAACTGGTTCATCACCTGCTTCTGTTCATTATCACAATGCACTGGTCCAACTGCATGGTCTACAGCGCGCCTGTGCTCAACTATTATTGTAAATATACCAATATTAAACGTATTCTAAAAAAATACCGTATATTACACGACTGCCTCCCGTCTTCATAATCAGTTCACTACCACCACTAACCACACATTTGTATTGTATTGTTTGTGTAGCATTCGCCGTTGACCCCCGTTGTGGCGTTGTGGGTAACGAGTCTGCCTTTAGTCACGACGATTGTCGTCGATGTCGATGATTAAGCTGTCGGTCCCGGTTGTTATCACATAACATCTGATAATAATCGTCAACTCTTGCTGGGTAATTTACTGTTATCCAAAGAGTTACTGGTTCGCCCTTAGGGTTTTCAGGTCAAATGGCAATCGCTCTATGTAAAAACTAGTAACCTGTCAAATCCGGATAAGAGTAATAATAAAATACCAGGAATAATGCTAGAACGAAGACGCATATAACATTTAAGTCAATGTGTGGAAACTATCACATACATTTTCTGGCAAAGCGAAGCCAGGCTTGCGCACTCTTTCCTTGCGCAGTATTAGGGCTACGGCCTAATCTTATTCCCACTAAGACTAAGATTAGATATAAAATGGCATATAGTACCTAACACATTCTAAGACCTTAATCAGGACTGACGTAAATATAATTCTTAAAATTTGCAGTTACCGGACAACTGGCAAAAAATTATAACGCATTCTTCCTCAACTCAACAGACGGCGATCTGACACGGTTGACAGTTTCTTACAGATATCAAAAGGCTTTATTTTTGAGCCTTTCCACCTTCTTTGGTAATAAATATGAATATATGTGAAACATAAAACTTAAAGAGTTTTACATAATTATACTTTATATGGTTATTACAGGTACCGGTATGTCAATGTATAAAGTTTACAACCCAGACGAATACGTAGTACATTCTTTGATAATTCTTTACGCTTCTATGTTTATGGTTTACACTACAGGTTAGTATTATCTTCAAGTCAAATCACAATATGTTATAGTCCCATTGCAGGACAAAGACCTTCTCTTGTCAAAGAATAGAATTTAATAGGACTAGGATCTTAATGTTCCTAACTGCTCCATTGTGGATTGGCGGAGATACTTTGTGTCAGAATTGCTACTTAGATATGCAGCTTCATTCACGTTATTTTACTTCACTGTAAACGAATTCAAATACACAATTAAACTTAGACATTTGCTTAAAACTGTAAGTTTTCTATTAACTGAGCCATCTCGGCTCGTAAGCGTTGTGATAGTACGCAAAACATTATACCCCTTACGTGCATACATTTGTCGATACCATGTATAGTAAAGACATATGATTTCAAAATTATTTTAGCTCAAAGAAAATCAATTATTATTAAAATATTTTTTGACTATTTTGGTAAATGAGTGATTTTTTCACATTGTCATTTGTCTAATTTATATTAAAACACACTAAGAGTATCTCATAATACAAAACGAATTATTTTTCAGTACTTCTTCTCAACATCTACATGACTGCATATAATTCATCAATACGTTATCACGGGCTTATGAGTCAAGTTGAGGTCAGTCATTTGTATGATTTATAATCACACAACCGTAGTATTAATCAATAAAACATAATAAGCTCTCTTTCACTTATAATAGATTTGTATAGCCATTTACAGAAACGACAAATTCAATCAAAATTCAAAATCAAAATTATTTTTGTTCAAGTAGACTTTTCAAAAGTACTTTTGAATAGTCAAACGCTACCGACGGTTCGGAAGGTTGATTCTATCGAGAAGAATCGACAAGAAACTCGACAGTTACTCTTTTCAAATATATGTTTTTACAATTGTATTCTTTAATATAAAATTTGGTTCTTGAATGAGATCCAGCAATATTAATAGTCCCAAGCATTTTTATCAGAAAAATATTCCTCTAACATTTTTGTCGAATTAGGTTACTAATTCGACAAAAATAGAACCCATAGAAAATCGTTCAAACCGAAGAAAATGTGCAAGAAACTAGTAGCAATAACATTTGCACTAATTCAGCTACTGTTAAACTTAGAAACATCTCACTTCCCTCCTCCCTCTTCATTTACATCTTAGTACGTCGTACGGCTATGAACCCGATCAGAAATGTACGCGTAAACGGAAATTGTAACAACAAATATTAGCGCAGAACTCAATGGTAGAGCTGCGGACTCTGTTCGAATTAAATTCATCACATAGCGCATCACCGATCCCCTGAAAATTTTTATTTTTTAAATGCAATCTAGATAGGTAGATAAGTACAAACATTAATATAAAAAATAAGATTAAAACGAATACTCTACATCTCAGACATGCATGCAACAAAAACAATTCCCACAACCACTAAAGAAGCGAGTCCACATCTTCTACACCTACAAATATTTGGAACAGTACTACAAGGAGGATAATGTACTCTACTGCTTATCAGGTGAGACAACTCTCTCCTAATAGTTATATGTATGATACAGCGGCGGTTTTAGGCAGAGGCGGCCCTAGCATCAGTAGTTCTACAGGGCACCACACGCGCTAGCATAAGTTCATAAATTAATTCTAATACCTATTTCTACCGATTTGAATAAAAATTATGTCGGAGTATTAACTTTTATGAACTTATCTGTCCAGAAAGAATGAGTTTTGGAAAACGGTCAAACGACATAAAACGACGAAAATACATAGCTCGCCCAAGGTGCCTAAATACCGACCTTGTGCATAAAACATTAACAGCAACTAGCGTGAGGACTGATCTGCTAGTACATATACAGCGGACATATCAGAGCGGACGTATACTGATATATCCGCTGGGATATGTGATGAATACACATTCAGGAAAAAAAACTATCTCTTCTGTTTAAAGAGAAATTATTCAACACTTTGTTTCATACAGACCAGCTGCGTCAAGAGATAACACTACATACGTGCCAGAAATTCGTCAATAAGGTGCAACTCTTTAATGGTCTGCCAGCAACAGTGATCGGAGTCATATTAAGCCACCTCAAGCCAGAAGTGTTTCTTGCGAACGACCTGGTAGTTAGGGCTGGGGAGATTGGCGAATGCATGTATTTCGTCGCGTACGGGACCGTTGCTATTTATTCGTTGAAAGGAGTTGAGGTACCCTTTTTATTTATGAATACGTATATAATTTTTAGGGATATCATTTCTTATTTCCAGAATAATTCAATTTTATTCGAAAGACGTGGTACCTATAGGCTATACTTAAAACCAGCCAAGTGCCTTTTGGACTCGCACATAGACGGTTCCGTACCACCGTTGATTATAATATAAGATTAACGTAAGAAAGTATTCAAATATTTCAGTTCGTGAGAATAGCAAATAGTAGCCTCAAAAATATGAAGTTTCTTGTAAATCGCATTCTATTTTTGCCTCATATTTTAATGAAAACGATGGATCGCCCGAGGCAGATATACACTGCTCTAGACACTCATAGCCGTGTGCGCTTACTGGTTGGTAAACTATGGTGGGTTAAGCAACTTTAGGCGCGGTCAGTCACTAGATGGATGATCGCATAGTGGTGTTTAAACTGAGCGTGCTTCGGAGGGCACATAAAAAGTCGGTTCCGGTTGTTATTAATTTGATAATAGGTGAAAATTCAACTCAGACACTAGATTGGCCACTACCCACTCGATAAGAAGAAGAACTGCTCTAGTCTTGCGAGTAATAGCCACTCTCCACAGGAGCATCACATGCGGACTATGTTTGCCCGAATTGTGACTGATTTTTGGTGCTCATTGCCAGTCTTTTTTGCTCACAAAACCAATCGCAAAGGATACGGTGGTTATTAAAAACTAGCATAACGTAGGCATTAGCGATACTAATTTCTCTACTTACTCTCCTGAAACTTCGAACGCCGGTTGTGTGAGCTCTATAGATATGTTGAATACTGTTCCCAGGTCTGTCATTTAGAAGATGGAGCGCACTTCGGGAGTGTCGCACTTCTAATGAAGGACAACAAGCGCGTCGCTACAGTAGTTGCTGTCGAGATCTCCCAGATATATCGTCTCGATGCAGATCATTTTCGGTTATTTTTTATATTCGTATCACCATCGACCTTACCGGCGTCGGGATGTGACGACCCCATCGCCCGCTGTTGGGATAACCTCTGTCACAGCAGAGATTATTCCACCAGTGCAATCAGTCACACTGGTGGTAGGTCTCTTGTTGCAAGAGGCCGGCTAGGTAGGTATTTGTTTGCCAACTTGTAACATAAAAAAACCAATTTCCTATGTAAAATGCCATGACAAGAATTTTGTAAATTGGTCTTATTATTTGACATGACGATGGCCATGAAAATAATTTGCCTATTCGATCACACTTACTGTAATATTATGATAAGCATAACAGAAAAAGCATTTATTTTTTAGGCATTTAATATTGTACTGTAAAAATAGACTTTTTAATTTTTCCCCGATAAAATAGTTAGTTCATCTATGTTGTTCATCAAAATAGTTAGTTCATCTTGTTAAACAAAACTTTCCTCCGTAACTGCTGAATCTCATTAATATGAAGGTTAAGGTAGATTTAAAAAACTGGTATCTATATTTTGTATTGTCAAGATGGAGAATAAAGCTAAAACTGGTCTATGTAAATGAAGCGACGGACGAAAACTTGATTAAAATAATGGTCAATAGGAAAGGCCGGAATTTTAAGAAGTTGTTTGTAATCATTGTAGTTATGAACTAACAAATAAATCTTAAAAATTTCAATTGAAACGATTTCTGAAATGCAGAAGCCACATATTATATTTTATAAATGACAAATCTAGAAATCTTTTATTTATTCAGATCCCATATGATCAGTTTAGTTCTAAGTGCCAAACATGTTCACATATTCCTATCCTAGGAATGTTGTGCTGCAGTAATAACAAACCTACCTTAAGTGCTATAGGTCACAGGTTCGATTTCCACTTGGGACAGATGTTTGTATTGAATTTTTGACCATACATTAGTATTTGTTCCAGTCTGGTTTGTTAGTTCTTGGTTTGTGGTTGTTTGATTTTTTCCAGACCCCCGACACAGGATCTTACTATCCCAATGAGGGCCTAATTGAGTATTTTTGACACCGTCGTGGCGTTGTGGCTAGCGAGTCTGCCTTTACCCTCGACGATTGCGGTTTCGATTCCCGCTCGGAACAGATGTTTGTATTAATCGTACAGGCATGTTTTCCGGTCTGGGTGTGTTTGTCCTTGTCATTGTGAATGTTTCCGGACCCCCGACAGAGGATATAATTATCCTAATGGGGGCCGTTGAGTGTGTAGCGTTTATTTATTTATTTAATGTTTATTTGTTTATTTAAGAATTTGATTACATTTTATGGGAGGTAGCGTAGTTGTTGTAGAATAATAAAATAATATTCTTTCAATTATTTAATACGCCGAAAAATACTACAACATTACACTTATGTACTTTGAGAGATGTCGTTGTCGCTTGCTATGCGTGCGGTATCAAGTCTGTGAGTAGTTCGGTCCCCCTTCCTCGTCCCGCCGATACCCCGCTGTCGTCGTAGTGCATTAGGCGCGAACAACATGAATAATAATTATATTAATTGATAATAAATTATTTTTTTATGTTACTAAGTTGACAAGCAAGCATATGACCAACCCAATGGTAATTGGTTGTCGTAGCCTATCAGTGCTTGTACCACCATTCATTTGTAGGTGCCAGTCATGGGTTGCCAACCTCAAGAAAATCCTTAAATATCTTTTTTCCAGTAATGTCACTGGCTACAGTTTCCTTCAAACCGAACCACAATAATGCAGAACACATTTTTGACTGCTTTGCAGTAGATTCTATCTGACACTGTAGTTACTACCACACCTAGCCAGCCTCTTGCAATAAATGGCCTGCCACCAGTCAATTTACTTTTATATATTTTGCTACTTATTATAGTAATCTAAATATTTTGTCTCTATTTCCAGTAAATATATAATGTCCAATTCCATTCTTCGGGCACGCATTGAAGAGAATGCAGCAAAGTGGATGCACGAGACCGTCATACTGGACGAGAAATTCAGACAGCATCAAAGAATAGTACAGGATCAATTTGGAGCTCTCTCTGATTTATCTAAAGACGGTTTTGACAAGCTGTCTTAAATAATTTTAAACAATATAAGAAAATGTTTTTTTAATTAAAGGTCTATTTTTCAAATATAATTAACCTTGAAATTATAATTTAAGAATAATGCCAATAGTTATTGTAGTTAATTTCACATTATGTACGAATACTTCTCATACTAATGTTAAAAAGAATAAATTATGTACATTTTATTATTTCTTTATTAATTACTCTTAAATCATACAAAGTTTTACAATTATTTATTGAACAGGAATGAGACATTAAATACTTATAAGCTACGTTATCACACGTATATGCCAACCCATAATAATAAGAAGAGAATCCCAAAGCCGGAGAACAATGCTGCAACTAGGGACAGTAATAGCTCTTTGAATAGATCCCTTGACGACTTTGTGCTTGTGACTTCATATACAAAGAACCAAGCCGTGAAGAATATTCCAATACCGAGCAGCAACATGGTGAGATGCGGGAACACGGCCGGGTTGATAGGTGAAGTGTATCGCACCATTGATTCAATTTCCAACTAAAAAAGAAACCACTTTAACATATTTGTATACAATAAATTGCTTATATATTTAGGTAGATTGCTACTTACACTCATTTTGTTTAATTTAAAGAATGAATATTTTATAAAACAATTAATTTTACACGCCGGCCAATAACAATTAACCAAGTTAAAAGTTTCAGTAAACGTCACAACTTAGAAGTCAGAACTGTCATTACATAGGTCAACAGATTACAGAATACAGATAATGTCAATTTTAGTTTTTAAATCTGCACAATCTCCAGCCATGCTAAATTTAACTAAACTTCTTTTAGAGTTTTAAATATAATGATAATTTCATTTGATTGATGAACATTGATCACCTCTCATCTTACATACTAATGATAAAATTTATTTTAAAAAGTTTATTTACTTAAAAATGGCATAAAGGAACGATAATCGAATTTTGACTGAAACTTACACAATTGATATGTTAGAAACACAATACATCGGCGATAAACTCAATTTGTAAAGTAGACATTATCCTAGATTGGCCGGTCTTAGAAATATAGCCAATCCCAAAGTTTTTGTAAATTATTTTTAAATAACCCAATGTCGGTCGGTCGGTCTTTAATCCAGTTTCATCCATTTTCTCTTTGTTTTTTTAATGTAAGATAATGTTTAAAAATATGAACAAATAAAATAGCATTAACTATAAGTATATGTGAACCAGAAAATATGAATCGGAATACTTGGTGTCAACATTTCGAGCGTCGTTCACTTCCGCAGTCAGTTGGAAGGAAAGGTCAAAATGGTCTCTAAAAAGCTTGGTGTGCTCAACAAGGCAAGGCAATACTTAACGTCGGCTCATCGCCTACAATTTATATGGCGCAAATTCGACCACACGTGGAGTACTGCTCTCATCTCTGGGCGGGAACTCCACAGTACCAGCTACTTTCAATTGACCGCATCCAACGTAGAGCGGCTCGAATTGTCGACGATATCAGCCCTTTCCGATCGGTTTGATTTCACCGTCCTCGCCGGCGAGGACGAAGTCCTTTGTTTCGCACGTCGCCTCGCGCTCATACCGTCGGGTGAGTCTATCGTATAGAATCTCCTCCATCTCCGATGACGTCCTTAGCCGTGGTTCGGCTTCGCAGCCTAAGGACGGAATCAAAGCCCCGTGAGGGGTGCCCCTTTATCACGGCTGAGTCTTTGTACTCGGCCTCTCCGCCCGGTGACGCTTTCAAGGCCAGTAGGGCCAACAGCAATACACATTCCGAAAAAAAAAAGATCGGTTTGATCCTTTTTTTTTTTTTAAAGAATATTAACAATGCTTTTTAAGCCATTATTAATATTCCTATTGCCCCTCCAAATAAGCTTGAAGCTTGCGCTAGGAGTGGGTACGACAATAGCCCAAGGGGTCAGGATCGAACCCGCGATTCTCGCGTTAACGGAGTGGAGTCGAGCCTTCTACCGTTGAGCTACTGAGGCTTTGGAGCTGCGTAAAGATGTTGGTTACACCTTCTATCGCATCTATCACGTTTTGATAAATTATTTAGATTGATCCCACCGGTGAAATTTAACCATTGGACATCGCGACAAAACTAAATTCCATCCATATCACCTCGATGTTTGGAAATCTACAACTGCGCGATGTAGAAGACATTTTCTTCCTCGCACAACCACTCTGTGAAATAAACTTCTCCACCGGCGGTCTTTCCGAACCGATACGACTTGGGAACCTTCAAGAGAAGAGCGTATTCTTTCCTTGAAGGTCGGCAACGCGCCGGAATGCCTTCTGGTGTTGCAGATGTTCGTGGGTGATGGTGATCGCTTTACAGCGCGTGAGCCTCCAGCCCGTTTGCTCCTTCTCACATAAAAAAAAAGTTGTACTGAATTACACAATTACTGTGGACGTTAAGTGGAACGTACTCGTTGACATGACATTTAACAAATGACATAACAATATGTCAATGTCATCAACAATGTTGATAATCTACAGCTGAAAGACGAACTATTTTTTAATAGAACTTAAAACAATGTAAGATTAATATATTGTTTTATAGCCATGTCTTCTCAATGTTACATTGTGAACATGAACAGGGTAATGACCCAAAATGTATCGATAAGCGATGAGACAAAACCATCTGTGTCAAAAGAAAAAGTAATGTCTTATGAAGAGAAATCTGTTGGATCTACACCATTTTTTCAATGTGAAGCGTGTCCTTATATGGCACTGGCTGTAGACGACATAAAGTTTCATTTATTCACTGTACATCCAGATTTGGCAATACGAAATGGTCTTGCGGACAACATCCAAATCCATTGCCCTGGTTGTGCTAGTGTATTCGATGCTGAAGAGACATTAAGAACCCATTTACGCAATCACCATAAAATGGGTATCAAAGACGTTAAAAAGATGGTAAAAAGCCTCATTCAAATCGCACTTAAAGATGCAAAGCTAAAAAAAGAAGTTGACAAAAACAAGGCACCTATACAACCACAACCCGAAATAGCTGAAGTAAAAATACCTCAACTTATAGAAATAGTACCGGACATTGTAAATGCCAACAGTGAACAATTGCCGAAAGGAGTAGCATTCATATCTGTGGATGAATTAAATAGAATGAGTACCCCCAACTTTGAAACGGTTGATCCAAAAGAAGTAATACAAGAAGCTAGTATCAATATTGTGTATACAAATGATGTTTCTACTCAGTATGTCAATGTATCAAGTGCAGGACCATCAGAGACTCCGCAGAACTTGATTCAAATGTCTAGTGTAACACCTGATCTTATATCTTCTATAAAACCAAGAATCACATCAACAATAGACAACAATTTATCATCAACACAACCTAAAAGTATCTCCCCGCACAGTCCATCTCAACAACAAGAAAATATTGGATTAATCACTTACCCAAATACTTTTAAAAAGAAAAAAACAGATGTAAAAACATTTGGAGAAGACATTGGTGTTAGATGTGAAATATTAAACTGTAACATGCATCTTAAAGATGCTAATAATTTAACATATCATAGAAAATGCCATCATAATAATAAATTCCGATGCCCAGAGTGTGCTAAAATGTTCGTAAGTGTAGACTACCTTCATACACACTTGTGGAAAGTCCATTCTATTGACATGGAGCTACCTACATGTAACATCTGCGGCTACAAAACTTTCAAAAGATATAGACTTTTTTCCATTCATATGAAGTGTCATGATGAATTGAAGAAATATACATGTAAGAGATTAAAATACAATACTATTCCACTGCAATTATTAAAAATAAAAATAAAACATGTAATTTTGTGTTTCTTAGGTAACCATATGCTAGAATCCTAGGTAAATATTTATATTAAAAAACATTCTTCGTCTATGACATGTCAAAAACCTCTTTTAAAGTATATTGAGGCTTAGATGAATCTAATTTAAATAGAATATAGCTTAGTTTTTTAATACATTGAAACATTTAAATCTACCTTATTTATTTAATTAATTATTTATCATCATATTTATCTAAATCCTGATTATCATAGAATAGTTTTAAGTTGTTGATTTATTTTTAAATAAATAACACTTATATAATCAATTTCATCAAATTATACAAACAGATTAATGTTCCTTTGTATCAAATGATGATGATGATGATGATGATTAAGATGTATTTTTCATTAATTAATTTTAATGAAATATAGAGAGTTATGTATAGTATTAAAAAGAGGCATTAGACAGAATGTAATGCAAATCATAGTTTGTACTAATTTTTAATATTTAATAAAAAACTTTGATTTACAGGTTTGACATGTATGAAAAATTTTAAAAATTCAAGCCAATTATCAAAGCACCGTATGACACACAAGCGTGGGGTAATGGCACAATGTGACATTTGCCACAAGGAGTTCACAAATGAGCGGCAACTGAGACATCATGTGATGGCGGTTCATGAAAAGCTGAAACCATATAAGTGTTGTCACTGCGATTATACAGCAGCTAGAAAAGACGAGTTAAAACTGCATATAAGATCACACACAGGTTCGTATCAAAAGGTATACCATAGGCTATGTTACCATAGCTGTAACAACTGTAGCTGTATTTTGCCATATAAAATTACAGGCGATCAAAATAGTGACAAATTAATTAATGTGTTTTGGCTTTTGACGCTTACACTTTTCAAATCAAAATAAATACTGAGCAGTTACTGCGACGTCAGGTCAATAATTTCCCTGATTGCACTCCATAGATCTCCATCTCGAACAATCCCATTCTTGCTAAAACACAGCCAAATTATAGAAGTCATAAAAAAAACTTGAAACAGTTGATTTATAATGGTGTTAGTCATATTGATTTTGGGATGATCTGATCTGATAAATTTGAGCGAATAAAATGTATGTACTCATAAGATAAATAGGTGGATCGGCATTGTCATTTTCCTGCTTATAGAATTATTGCCTGGTAATTTCTTTTTAGTCAAATTTTGTTCATTTCAGGAGACAAACCTTACGCCTGTGATCAATGCAATTATTGCACTGGGGATCACAACGCTCTACGACGTCATAAAAAGCAACATTCCAAAGATATTGTTTATAAATGTAAATATTGCCCTTACACTGCTATACAGTCTACGGTGTTTTCTTCTCATATGGTTTCCAAACATCCAAACGTAAACTCGGATGATGTCCACTGTTGTGCTTATTGTCCATATAAATCAGTTAGTAAAGAAAAATACCTTGGCCACTTAGCTACACATAGAGATAAAGAAGGCATACAGTTGCTAGTTGCAAACGGTGTGAAGACCAACAAGCCAAGTTGGACAATACCAAGCAAAACTAACGATAAACTTCCAGAAACACAGAACGTATCCAGTGACCAAAATGTTGATGCAAGCCCGAAAACTGTTAACGCGATACCTATTGAAGTATTTGACTGTGATAGTTTTCCTGAAACAATTCCTCAGGAATACCCAAAAAACTACTGTACAAGTACTGCAAATGATGTACAAGAAACCAACTTCGACAGTGAAGTTTTAACAGATTTAAGTAAAGACGATAATAACTCAGACTGCCTGATTTCTGAGAATTTCAACATACAAGATAGGCATCAGTACAATTCTCAGCATCCCTTACAAATTCCATATGATGCCTCACAAACAAATTTGCATTTTCTGAACACAACTGCCTCAATGGATCAAGCCCTCTTACAGAGTAGTAGTGTTAATTCTCTGCCATCAACTCATTCGCCTATAAGCAACAGCTTGGGAGGCAATATAATGAGTAACTTTCCTATCAGATTACCGCCTTCGTCAATGTCCATGCGCAACAATATCACTTTAAAAGCTGTTGACAAAATTTCTGTACCTATGAATAAAGTAATTGGTCCAATTATAAATCAAATGCAAATCCTTCCGGTCCCATCTTCAAGTCATTCTCCAATTAATATAACAACTGAACCTGAAGGAGCTCCGAGAAAAAAGCCTAAAATATCAGTAAAAAGCAACTTAATACTAAAAGGACCGGATCAAGTCAATATGTTTCATTCACAACAAAAGATGGCATTCAAACGTCTAGAAGACAATGAGCGGTACGGTCTTGGTGGTCCAGTGACTTTTAATAATTTAATCACAACCCAATTCATGCAACTGCAGCCTGAGCCAGCATTGAGTGAATCTCCTAACAGTATAATATCATACCCTCAAGAGACCATGATGGGAGATTCGGCAACTACACCCGTAGACAACGAAATGAATGACAATCCGCAAATATTCTCATTTAATCAACAAATGAATGTCAACTCTATGACGCTGCTACCACCGCCGCAAAAGATTCAAACGAATGATCCGAGCTACATAAAATTAGAAGCGACGATCAAACAAAATACGCAATCACCTAGCTTAGAGAAGATGTGTAATGCAAATCTACTAAACAACCAAGCTATTCGTAGAGAATATAAAGCATCACCACCTTTAGAAGATATTCACAAAAATATGAATGAAATAAAAAACGAAGTGAAGTCGGACGCCTTTTACAACTTAAGCCTTAACAGTACATCAACAAATCCTCCCATAATAGATCAATACATGATAGACAATATTATTCCAGAACAATATCCAGCTCATTTGGATTTATCAACAGTAGTTCTACCAGAAGCTTCTGACCAACAGAGCGATGTAATAGAAATAGATGACAACTCTGATGATAACAAACTATTGAGATACGAAAGGTTCGATATGAACTACTCTCTTGAATCTCTCTATTTGATGCACAATGACTTTCATTTCTTGGAAAATGATATCCCAACGAATAATATGCCTTCTGAAGTACCTGTTAATGAAATGAACAGAATGGTAGCGGAGATGCCCATCGAGAATTCTAAAGATAACTTAGATGTCGTGTCCGTAGGACTGAATAATGATAGTCAAAATTATATTCAAGGGAAAAAAGACCCTATGATGAACACGTCTGTTAGACCGACAACTAATAAAATAAATGTAAAAAATATCGAACTAATGAAAAATTGATGTAAAATAAGTGTATATAAATTCCATAATAAAATTTAAAGACTGTTATAATTATAAAAATATGTTATTATTCAGTTGTTTTATTGGTTACCTCTTTCAGATCATTTATATATAACGACGATTCATGCTATGCATCAATATCTATTTACCCTTATCGTAAAGACAATAGCCATTCTCTAGAGATCTTTTCTTTTTATATAACGTAAAAATTAACATGAAATGGTATGCTACGTTTAGCACGACACATCGTAGTCGAGAGTAAGTCTCATAGATGGCGTTAGCTTTTCGTGTACATGAATTATTTGATAAATTATCCATGTTGTAGGGTAATTCAGAAATATCATAAAGATAGAAAACTACTGCATCCCTGTTTTTAAAAGCAATAAATTAAATAATATTCAAAGATAATTGTAGATGAATTAGAGATGTATTTATTTTAAATAACTAATATGTAAAAAAATAATTATTTTCTATAATATACAGCAATGAAATCTCCACTATTTTCAACTTCCTGCGATTCGTGTAAACTCCAGTCATCCGAAACATCTCCGAAAGGTCTAGGGTCCGTGTGAACACCCTTTCCGTCTTGTGGTCCAATAATAATAAGCACATTACCGGTAAAATTGTCTAAATAATCTCTAAAAGCAGTTCCATTATTGAAGTAACAGAATAACAAGGCTGTTTTATTATTTGCTTGTAACAAATTAATTATAGTTTTATCTAATTTTTGATTGGTGAATAGAAGTGGTATAAAAGTTGGTGGGGCATATTTACATCGCCACCAGGCCCCATCGACTTCCACGCCCGTTACAGGATAGCCTGAAAAAATTAAAAGAAACTTAATGAAAATCAGAAATTATAGAAGACGTCTAAAACGAAACTCAAAAAGAAATGTCTCGGGATACGCGGTAGGAACTTTAATTGAATTTTAATAATTGATATTAATTATCATATCTTGGGCATACTAACGCCGTTATATGGAAAGAAAAACAGAAATGGATATATTTCAGTAAGTACGGTCTTTGTACTTATTTAAGCAGATTTTTGATATATTTTCGGTTATGATATCTATCTTTCCCTATCCTAATAACCTCTTTAAATAGTAACAAATGTTCACATTCTTTGTCCTCTGAATTACATATGGTTTAGATCAATGATTTGACTACTTTGCCTATTGTTTGGAAAATGAATGAAAAAAAAGAATGAACGCGTGAGCTTTTAAAAGTACCGTATATAATAATCGTATTAACTTATGGTTACCTGTAACTTCTGTTATCATCCACTCCAAGAGACCACTGCCACATCCAACACTTACAATAGAATCGCAATTCAATTCCAACATACAATTCTTAATGAACTCGAAGTTTTCTTCAGTTGGAAAAACCCATAGAACTTTATTTCTGTCGCGATGACTTCTATACTTATTAACTATCATTTTCCAATCACCTTGCTTGTACAAATTAGTTACATCCTCGACTATATCTTCCATATTATAAAATAAATTATCAAGACGTTTTAAAAAAATTCAACGTCAGCGTTTCGTCTTCAAATTTATTTTAAGATTCCGCAAGGTAAGCGCCAAGAGCAGTACTACCGTTTGTTACTAGGTAGCATTGACTGAACTTTAAAGTATCTTTACATAATTTTGCAGTGATTGATTCAATCACATGTTCACAGGGCTGTATTTTAACAAATTATATTAAAAAAGACAAAGTATATTTTTTTTATATAAAAATAAGAAAGAAGATAAAGATGTAATAAGGCCACTTAATTTTACGGATTATTATTAATTAGCAACTGTCTGCGGCTTCGCCCGCTTGAAAATCGTTTTTAATAGAGTACTTTATTGCATAAAAAGAAACAGTCGCCGATACTTTTCGCCGATTCTTATCCCTATTTCACCCTCTTGAAGATTTTTTCGGCACATATTGGCGAGAATGTCTTTGTCCAAAGTCTCCGTCTATTTTTATACAAAAATACTTCAAAATCGAGTCAGTGGTTTAGCCGAGAAAAGGTAACAGACATATAGTTCCTATATCTTGTAGTTCTTTTCTTAATCCCACGGGAAGTTAATATTTTTCCGGGATAAAAAATATCGTATGTTATGTTAATCCAGGTGAAAATCTACATATATAATCTATATATGTACTAACATTCAAATCAGTTCAGCCGTTATTGCTTGATTAAGTAACACACATACAAACTTTCACATTTATTATATTAACAGGATACAAAACTAAGAATAATTCAATTATAACATCACATTTCACTTTATCTTCTATATCTACTATACTACATTTTTTCTTTCAAAAGGCTTAAAATAATTACCTACCTACAATTTGTACAAAATACATCCCTGTTAGTTTCTTATGGAGTGATTAGTAAACCTGGCGTTTGCCCAATTGTTACTTTAACCATGACGATTGATAATAAATTTTAAATTATAAAAACCTCGACGTCATTTGCCAATTGTCGTCATTTTAAAACTATTTTTAAACATATAAAAATTCTTAGTCTTGAATTAAAGAAAAAATTTTTTTTATTAGGAATTCATTTTATTTGTATCAAATTATTGCGTACAGTTTGCTTACAAAACTAAATATTATCTGTATAATATGTTAAATAACAGTCCATTCCGTTATGCAAGTCTTCTTTTTAAAATGGTATTTTTACTACACTTAATCATGATTCCGTTAAAATTTAATTTTGGTACCAATGAAAAAAAATCTAATTTTAAAAACGACCTCAAAGCCTTTCATAATGGAATGGCATTCACATAAAACTTATAACAAAACATGCTGGTTAACTTCAAGATTATGATTAAATGTATGAATGAATGAATTATTGTATTACTAATGAATGATGAAGGATTATTTAAGAAAATTATTGCTATTTTAACTCCCTCTTCACAAAAGTCACGCTTTATTGTAAATGCAACATTTATCGTAATAAAACAAGTGTGTGATGTAAAAATAGAAAAATCTATCATAATTACGTTGCATATTAAAAAAGTAGTTATTAAATATAAAAAATATGTTGAGATCAATGTATGAAAGAGATCAGATTCAGTCGTAGTTATGCACTAATAGCTACCACACATATGGATCCACCAATTGTTATGTTCAGCAGAAAGTAAAGAATTTTGTTTTCGAGAAACGATGCAAAATCGTAAATCTTGACGATCTTGATCGATCAAAGACAATATGTCTTTGATCGCGTTGCGTTGTTCAGCTTTTAGATCTCGCTACAATAACAACCACTAAGCATTCATAGACTTAATATATACTATGGAGTATTGTACCTAAGCATCTACACATCGTGCTGGCAGCATTTGTACAGGCTTTGACTGAACAGCAGCTGTAAGCTGAGTCGATGGCCTTTTCACAAGCAGTACTTAATGGTTAACGTTATTTCGAATCAATGTAACAATTTATAATTATGCTTGCTTGATGAATAAATATCTTTATTATTATTACTGTCAGGTCCGCTCATGCAGACAAAATGTCAGTCTCGTTGGTGCCCCATCGGTAATTCATCACCAACGGAACAGAACGAACTTAGTTACATGGTAATTTCATTGCAAAACCGGGGAAGCCGTCTACAGAAGTCATATCGTATAGGCCTATAAGTCTT
This sequence comes from Hestina assimilis, assembly GCA_023373885.1. NCBI lineage: Eukaryota > Metazoa > Arthropoda > Insecta > Lepidoptera > Nymphalidae > Hestina > Hestina assimilis. The sequence goes on along the minus strand of CM041750.1, from coordinate 1,841,985 downwards.
CTCCCTTTACTTTTGAATGTCTTTGAAAAATTAGTCTTTAGTACTTGAAGAGCAAGAAGTGATACCAGACCACCACTTTGGCTTTCCTGCTCACCATGGAACGATATAACGAATACACCGAACAGCGCATACAATACGGCAAGCACTGGAGAGGAAAGAATTTTGTTCAGCTGTGTTCCTTGGTATACAGCAAGCCTTGACCACGTGTGGCACAAGGGCCTCTTCTATAACCTAAAGTTACACCTGCCAAATACTTTATATATGCTTAGAAGTCTTACCTGCAAAAGATAATATTCCAGGTCAAATGCGAGGATTGTCTCTCATCTATGTACCAAATACAATCAGGAATGCTTCAGGGATGGGTTCTGGGTCCTATTCTATATACGATTATGACGTACCCACCTCTGGAAATGTGATGACTGCAACCTATGCAGACGACACTGCTGTTCTCCTGTTATAACGATCTAAACAGAGCTTCCATAAATTTCCATAAATTTCAAGAAGTAATTGGACGAAATTGGATTATGACTGAAGAAGTGGCGAATCCGAGCCAGCCCAGTAAAATTGGTACATATCACGTTCACTCTAAATAGAGGGGATTGCCCACCTAACCCTTGACCGACTTGACGACCCTTGGCCGTCTTGCCAAAACAAGCTATAGTTAAATACCCTAGGTATTTACATGCACCTGGATAGAAGACTAACCTGGCGAGACCATATAAAGCCAAAAAGGATCAGGCAAATAAAAAGATTAATAGAAAACGTCCAGCGCTACCAGAATATAGTGCTAAAGTTCATGGCCAATGTATATAGTAGTTCTTAGAGGGAAAGGGATTTTTATGGGAGGAAATCTGCTACCGGATACCCGGCGTCCTGTGGAGGAGAACCGGGTTACGTAGGGTTCAATGACAAAGTGGGAACGTCATGGGACCAACTAAAACCTCTCGGCTCACCTCGGCCGACCTCAGTGCGTTTGTCAGGTTACGGGAACTCGCGCAGAACAAACTAACGCGACCTGACCCTGACAATCACTGAGCTCCAATGGGTAGCGCAGCTCGATCCCGGGGGCGAGATGGTTGTAGTATGTGCTAAGTTAACGGTGAAGGTGACAAAAAAAGTTTTGGGAGAATGTACATTTTTACTGAATGTAACAATTATAACTGGACGCAAATAAGCAATACCATGTCAACCCACACGAATGTCACTTCGAGAAAAACGCGTTTGAAAATTTTGAATAACTTGCTTTATATGATTTTTTGTATGTATTGGTCAAGTTTCTGGCAATTTCAAGATGTATGTAAGTTATTTTACTTATCTTCACATAAAATAAGCATACAAACCGCATATTTCGTATATAATGTAACCCAAAACGTTTAAAATAATACATAAATTGCATGATTGAAAAATGGCTTTTTTAGAAGTTTTAAAGCTTAAAACCTTACAAATATTAAAGAAAAATGTTCTTCAGCCATTTACCAAGACTTCTGCATATATAACTCAGTTTTTTCAAGTTTGTGGGTTGACATGGTATTGCTTATTTGCGTCCAACTATGGGTGGATAAAATTTGGAATTGGTAGCTGAACAAAAATTTGAAAGATGTTTCATTTTTCTATTATTTATCACAATTTTTGGCAGATCAAAGCTCGTTTATACACAAAGAATCACATTACGCAACTCATTGATTTTTATTATATAATAATAACTCAAGTGCAGACATTGAAAAATTGCTAATATACCCTGGTAACAATACAATTGAAAATATTAAATGTTTATAGCAATGACTTACTATAAACTGCAGACCGGACCTGCCATACAGAAAAAATGTCCAAAGATTCGCTGGTGCTACTTTTAAATTCAAAGGAACTAAGTTAGTTACACGCTAACTTTATTCGATCGGGTTATAAACTCGTGACGCTAACTTCATTCGAATATACTGCAAGCTTGTGACGAACTTCGTTTCGTTACGTTAGTAGGTACGAATTTAAGTATGAGCACCAGTGACTCTTTGGCCATTTTGTTAGTATGGAAGGGCATGTCTATATATTATAAGTCTACTGGATCTGTTTTCTTCCCTTTCTTTCTTATTGTTTATATATATTTAAGAAAGAGATAACTATAAAGATCTACAGAGTCAAATTATGTTAGATTATTTATTAAATTACAACGCATATTACGTTATAGAATATCCATCTCCTCTTTCTGTTCATCTCATTTTCTATCGCTTCTTTCAGTTTTATGTCTTTGAATGATATTTAGTTATTTCTGCTTTGGCTATAATTGGCGGCGACGCGGCCCACCCCCACCCAGTGACTCTCTTAAGGCCAGTAGGGCCAACAGCAATACATCCATAATCAGAGAAAAAGCTCGTTTAAGTGCAGCGCAGTTTCTTATTACACGAGTACGCATAACCGGCTTACGGTTGCAATTCAATATTTTTATTTATTGACGAACTATTTGTTGCAATAGCAGTAGCGATTTATAATTTTTACCCTCGGAGTTTTCAAGTTTCAGTGTTGTGTTGGTGTGAAATTCAAAGAACTAATCCTAATCTGTCTATCTAAATCGAAGCGAAAGATTGTCTCTTACTTAACCTCGAAAATAATTAAAAAAAAAAAATATTGGAATTTCTTTAAACAACAAAATATCTCTTAGTAAACCGATTTAGTGAAACATATTTTATGTTTTTCTTTATGATTTAAGCTTCGTATACTGAGATCATTATAATTTCGGTCCTTCGGGCCGGATGGAGGTTATTTTTTCAATAAAAAATATTTTGGCTTTTAACAGCGCAGCTGGTTTGGTTATAAAAATGCAAAATAAGTTTGCTGCCCTCCATCAGGTTAATGTGACTATAGGACGTCTTGGACGCACTTAAAAATAAGTAAACTTACAAGTATCAAAAATTATACACCATATCCTAGCTTCAATTCAATGACTTAGGGGAACGTGTCTCAATCATTCTTAGAATTCATCAATTTTGATCAAAAAGTTATAATAATTAATACTCAATATTAATACATTAGTACATTTCTTTAACAAAAACCCATAAAAAAATTTGAATCCAATAAATTAATAAAACCATCTAAAATATGTCCTATTCATGAAATTCTAATTACACATTAAAACAAGAAATATTAATAACATTTAAATAAATTTCATTAAACAGTTTTCCAAAATCTTTCATCTAGCATTAATTCTCTTTTTAATGATACAGCTCAAAGCGTAGATATATAAAAAGCGTCGATGGAGCCATACCAAGTTGCCACTCATCCAAATATTTCAAATAAAATATTTCTCTGTGCACCAGTGGGAGCAAAAGAAATTCTTTATATATAAGCTTGGCAATGTCACATCCTAAGTTTGACTTGTCACTTGTGTCATGTCATACCTTTAATAATATTATGTATCATTGTTAACAGAATTGTCAATTTTATTTGGTATCGCTCCATTTTTCTCTACCTACGGTTCCCAATCATTCCCATTTATCATATTCCTATTAAAACATTTGTCGACTAAAATATATATATATTTCCAATATAAAAGTAAAGAATATATATACAATTACAAAAATGTTACCAGTCCGGATCGCTTTGCTATCCATTATCAGCCTTTACATTTCATATCTGAAAATCAAAAATAAATCATTATATTGTCGGAGTCAGGGAGCGGAAGAGAGAGAATTTCAAACAGTAAAGAATTACAATAAATGTTGTTGTTCTTTATAACACGATAAAAGAAAACGAGCGTATTGTCTGCTAGATAAAAAACAGCTTCTTCAGCCACACACAAAAAGTATTGCAAGGATATGCTTATAAGAGGACAGAAAGAACCTCATAATGTAATTGTAAGCTTTTACACTGGCAGTACTAATGAACTGGAAACTAATGATCTGGAATTTTCCCCTAGGGCGAACCAATAACATATTGCATAAGAGAATAACTTACTGACAGATGGCAATCTTTCTGTGTAAAAACTTGTCACCCGTCAAATCCAAATAAGATTAATAAGCAGACCCTGGGCAAATAACGGGAATAATGTTAGGAAGAAGAAGGAAATAACCTATTAAAAGTTATTATTTTTATGTTAAAGGGTGCAAACAGGCAGTAGCGCACCTGATGGAAAGCTTAACATACTCTCCGAAGCATAGTAATATTTTTATTAAATATACTATTAAATAATGTAAAAAATCTGTTTCTCACCAGTTAATATCCTGCTCCATCTTTCTCCTCCAATGCATTTTCGGATTCTGTATCACCTCAGTCATGTCTTTCTCTACCTTTTCAAACAATATTTTCTTATAAATTTCGACATTCTTTATAGAAGTTACAGTGGTCGCACTATCTGGTATCAAACCTCTTTGAACACTACGTAACTTCTCTTGATTGATTGGTGGTAGTGGAATTATTGCTTTACGAATCTTATGAACGTACTCATTCTCGGGGGTGACTTTCTTTTCATCCGCTATCCGTTGTTCTACAATAACACTTTCACGCGCGTTATTCGCTTCGATTATTAACTTATTGTCAACAACACTTTTAACACTATTCACATCCGATTCCACAGTGTCGATATGCTGATGTATGATCTCCTGCGGTATTGGTGCTACAGGCTCGTGAACTTCAAGTGTGATCTTCTCAGTGTGTTCGTAGTTTGGTTCTGTGATGGTGTGATGATTAACGGGTTCCTCACTGTCGAGAGCTTGACGGGTTACGCTCTGCAAGGCCCCAAGGTCACATTCAAGAGCGGATTCCGGTTCACAATCCGGATGTGCGTTACGAATATGACGCTCCAAGTTGTCTTTTCGTCTGAAGCGACGTTCTTCAGGACATACTTTACACCTAAACGGCTTTGAATCTAAAATTTGTTATTTCTTATTAAAAATTCGCATTTTTGGCTAACTATCAATTCAAGAATTTTAAGCGGATGGATGTTTTAAACTATTTACTACCAGTGTCCAATAACTATTCAAAGTTAAAACTCACCAGAATGTATAGCAGCATGCCGTCTCATGTCCTTGCGCGAGTGGAAAGCTTTCCTGCATCGTGGACAGGCGTGGGCGCGACGGCCGGTACTTCCCTCCCCTGAACAATGGTGCTTGGCCCCTTCGCCCTCCACCAGCTCCCCACCGCACAATGGACACAGCTTCTCTGTGCATTTAATAATTCTGTATAATGTTATAATATAAACAGAAAACAAATTACAAAAAAAAAAAAAGTTATAACAATAACAATGATATAAAATTGAGGTCACGGTTTCATTTAATGTGCATGGTTTTATTATTTTGTTTAGTTTTATTTTAAATTAGACCCTACAGAATTTAAATCTACAAACAAATTTGATGAGATATGTGTGAAGAAATTAAAGATATTGATTTGAATCTTTACACATCAATTATAAACTCACTATGCTTATCAACATGCTTCTTGTAATTAGAGCCGTCCCTGAAGCGGCGGCCGCATGTGGCACACGTGTAGGGCCTCTCCTTTGTGTGGGTGAGCTTGTGCTTTCGCAGCGACGATAAGTTGTTGAAAGCTTTATTACATTCATCACATGGATAGTTCTTTTCTTCTGAGAGCAAAATAATATTAGTTAATATTTCCTCTTAATAGTATAGAAATCATTAGTCTACATTCCCAATGGCTGCAATACTGAACAACGGTTGAATTGTCAACATCAACAACAGCGATGAGTTCTCTCATGAAGACGAGATACAACTATGGAAGTAGTGATTTCTTAATATGCAAACTTGTCTCTTTTATAATTGAATGGTTTAAAAACGAGACAGATTTCAGGTTTTATAAATCTCTATTATCATCATATACTTGACCTCATTTGAGTCTACTGATAAATTAAGCTCACTTACATAAAATATAACTATAAAACAATGAAGTAAACACTTACTGGTGTGTTTAAGTTTGTGTCTTTTAAGCTTTGACATCTGGTAGAAAGATGATCCACACACATCGCAGATAAATGAGCGGTCCTGACTATGCACGCGCATGTGGTATTTATAATGTGACAGTGATGTAAAACTCTGAAATAAATTAACATATTCGTCAAAATCTAGATGAGCTCTATCTAAAGAAAGAAAAAGATATAACAATTGGGTCTTGTTTTAATGTCACAGTAGGTATAAAAAAGCGTACGGGTTGTTGGGTCCTAATATCTTACAAGACCCAGATTATCATATCATATTAAAAACAATGGAACTGAAATTGGAATTAGCAAATTGGTAGCAAAAAGTGAGCAAAAATTGCTTCGAAACTGCCCTGAGCACAACTTTTTCGATTCAATGTGTTCTCTAACAACAAATGGCGCTATAGTATAAAATTGTTGTTGGCATTATAATATTATAATAAGGGTTGATAATGTGCTTGCGATGCTATTAGTATTACAAGCTTCTTTTTCTTATAATTATTCCCAGTATTTATCAAGGGTCTGCTTACTACTCTTATCCAGATTTGACAGTTTACTAGCTTTCACAAAGAGCAATGGCTATCTGACCACCATAAGCCTAAGGGCGAACCAGTAACTTATTTCAAGAGTTAACAATTATTATCAGATGTTATGTGATAACAACCTGGACCAACAGCTTAACATGCACTCCGAGGCCAATACAAACAACTGCTGTGAGAGAGAATCAAACTTGGGTGTTGTATTGGTATTACAAGAATCTGTAGATGCTTGTATGATGATACATGGTCATTGTAACCAATAGGTTAACGTCAGGGGGATCTGTATATTAGCCAGAAAATGACTCCATACTGAAAATTACATCAGTTGGTAAAAAACTTTGAATGGATGCAGAAACAGATATTTTATAAGATAATATTTGAGGATATAAATACCTGTTTACATTGTTGACAAAAATGAGGTTTCTTCTGTCCATTGCAATAAGCATGGTAGCACACTTGACTTCTTGAATAAAATTTTTTCTTACAAATTGTACAAAAATAACACTTTTTACTACCATCTGAAATAAATTTAGAATATTCAGAAAATATTCAATCAAAATAGTGATGAGTTAGAGTATATTTAAGTGTTAAGGGTGTTTATTTTACAAAATTTCTATTTCAAAATATATTTTTATTGTCTTGAGTAACCTGTTTTAACTCTAGCAGAGCTGGTGAAGTTAATTCTTTTCTATCGGGTTGTCTATTTATCAAGTTTATAATTTGACCTTACTCAAACATACATTTAGGTCTTGAATGTTTTTAGATAAACCTCAATTAACACTATTTTTGTATTTTTATTTGCTACTAATCATTAAATATAAATTTGAAACAAGTTTACATAAATATTATGCATACTTTTAGGGATAAAAAAATTACCCATGATAAATTCAATAAAATAATAAATAAGTGGCATAATAGTAGAGAAAATGTTACATATAACATATCCACCTGCTAAATTGCTAAAATAAATTCAACTTATTCAAGAAATCCTATCAACAAAATACTATTACTTATTAATAATTAATTAAGTCTATGTAAAAATAATGACTGAAGTATAAATTAACAAATGGAAAAACATACCAAATTCAATTTTTATATGTGCATATTCTAACTTCTTTATACTCAAATTCTCTGTATCAATATCAGCTTCCTTTTGAACAATATCAGTTGCTGTTGGAACTTCACATGTCTTTACTGGCTGTTTAACTTCATGTATGCTTTCCAAAGCATTTTCCACTTCACTACCATTTCTTAGACAGGCTAGACAACCCGACTTTTCATGTAGTAAACAGTCCATACATTTTATATGACCACAGCTCTCCGTTACCAAGCGGTTATCCGTGTGATTTACAGACTTTTTGTTAAAACAGTTAACACAAACTTTGTTACTCATATTGATATAACTTATTGGTTAATCATGTAGGTTACGATACTTGCAATTTTTTTATTTCTTTCTCATTTTTCCATCTTACGATATTAATTTAACTTACAAACTAAAGGTACATACAAAAACATTAGACATAATTAAATATTTTTATCAAATCTACAAAGCACAAATGTCAAATAGCTAGCAAGTAGCAAAATGACAAAAGCAAGGCAAAATTTCAGCCCAACCAATGTATCACAGATTAAATAATACCATAGATATAAATTTATACAAATTGGTATATTGCGGGTCTATATGATTAGGCCTCTATATATACTTAGATATAAATACAGGTCTGACTGCAAATAGATTTCGGTCTCAAGTCCGTCCAGCAAGGAGAATTTGTTTAAATGAAGATACACAGTCAATATCTTCAATCTGGGTTAGCGTATCATACCCGCTGAGCTCCTCTGAGTTTTAGTGGGTATTGCTGCTTGATTAACAAACGGCCGAGTCCCACACTACCATTGCCTAGTGTACTTGACGAGTACATTACGTGCAGTGGTGTGCGTAAATTAATTTTTCAGTAAAAACAAAAACTCATAACCTGTCTGCCTTAACACCTGCTATCAGTAAGATTTGGTGACGCTTACACCGTTTTATTGTATTCAGACTGCCAAAATTTATTGAGCACCAGAAAATAATTCTTTTTTTTTTATGTTAGAAGTTGGCAAACAAGCATACGGCCCACCTGATGGTAAGTGGCTGCCGCAGCTTATGAGCGCTTGCAGCACCATTAGTAGGTGCCACTCGCGCGTTGCCAACCTCGAGATATTAGTTCATAAATCTCGTTCGCCCTGTAATTTCACTATCGTACAATGCCCTTCAAACCGGAACACAGTAGTGCCTAAGCATTACTATTTGGTGGCAGAATATTGGACACTGCGGTCGTACCTATACTTTATTTTTTTTTTTTTTTAAAATAGCAGCGCCATCTATCAATAAGCATTGGCTACCTTTATCTCGTTATTTTCGCAACACTAGTAATATTAACAAATAGATGTGAATTTAAGGTTTAAAAATCGGTAGTACCTAGTTAAAAATCTAAAAACCCTAAAAAAGAAATGAAAAATTCCGAAATTACTTAATATTACCTATATTACCCAATGTTTTAATATAACCTGAAAACTTATGTACTCTTTACTTTAAAAATATAAAGGTAACTTAGTATCTTGTTTTACAATCAAGAACTCAGTGCTATATTAAAATTAAAAATATCACTGAACTACCTAGTGCAAATCTTGATAATGTAATGGGATGCACTATCAGCTATCTACTGTCATAAAATACCTATGGTGTATGAAGTCTTGATTTAACGTATAACATTTTTAAACAAAATTATTTAGATACCTTTCGAGATTAAAATATACTTTCACGATATACCTATTACTGTTTTTTAAAGTTAATATTTTTTTATGGACCTAATCTATTATACGATTAGTCATCATCGTAGTGTAAATCTATTTTTACAGTCTGTGTAGTTTTTAGTTGTCAATTCAATATTTAATTGCGCTTCGTACGCCTTGAAGCGTTTTTTATATAAATAAAATAAATAGTTTATAGTTTTTAAATATATTATCATAATGGTAAGATATATTATATATTTTAACGTAATTTCAGTTTATTTTTCTTATAAATTAACTTGTAGATATACGTAAGCCTTAAAATGTGTAACCTCAAATAAAATTTTGTTTTCAGGATGTCTTTTTGATGATTAGGCGAAAAAAATTGACCATCTTCACAGATGCTAAGGATACTACGACTGTTTTAGAATTGAAGAAAATGATTGAGGGTGAGTGCGATTTTCTTGATATTAGAAAAATCTATTTATAGTAGCGGAACGATGTCTCACTCCTATATGCACGGAGAACAGTGTTTTTAAAATCCCTACATGAAATAAGAATAATATATACAATGTTTTAGACAAAAATACGTCAACTAAGTATTCAAACTCTTGTATTTATTTCCAAGTGACATATAAAGGGGTCAATAGTGAAACAGATGAGAACAGCGTTTTTATGTTTTATTACTTTACAATAATGAGGAAGTTTGTCTCATCATTTTTACTTAATCAAAATGAAGCCTAAATTCAAACAATAATTTACCATCAAGACTGTTTTTTGAACTTTTCTGTTTGAGTCATTGACTCTTGTTTTGTCTAAATGCGTCTTTAAATGGAGCAATATTATAATAAATGTTTTATTCAAATGGATTTTTTCAATTTATAATCGTTTGAAATAGAACTAAAGACAAAGGAACTAACATATGTGAACTTTTAGTGCCTAGTCAACTTTTAGTAGTGAAAAAATGGGAATTACTAATTTCTTAGTAAATTAACAATTTAAAAAAAGGTAATATAAGATTTACAAAGAATATACTTTAAATTTTGTGGTTACAACATTTTACATTATAAACTAACAGTGATTAATAATTAATTGATATGAAGGAAACAGCCAGCTATCCCCACATAATAACAACCTATTTTCATTTAAATACCTAACTGGGCAATACCTAATATATTCAATTTTATACAAATGGAGTTTATATACAATATTTTGATCAATACTTATCAAACAAGTGCTATGGAGTAATAGGTTGCTGTATAATGATTAATAAAAATAATCATTTATTTCAAATTTAAAATGAATACATTTGTTAGTTATAAAAAAAAAAAACTTTACACCTATGAAAGACATATGCTACTATTAATATTAAATTTCTTTTTAGATTCACTGCATTCATTGGAAATATCTTATGATAACATTTGATAATTATAGATGTCTAAAAAAAAAACAATCTTTTAAAAAACGTTAACAATGAAAAGCCTAATTATAATTAAACTTTGTCCTATTTTGTTGTTTGAATGCTGAATCATCAAAGTTTTTAGAATCAATACAATCTAAGATTGCATTTTTTTAAAGTATTAAATACTAATATTCTTATTGCCCCCCTAAATAAACTTGTAGCTTGTGTTAGGAGTGAGTATGACAATAGTCACAATCAAAGGTCACAATCAAATTTTAAATTTGCAACCCCCACATAACCGGAGTTGCCTTTCTTTTATCTTGACTTAATTGACTTATTTTCCTGTGTCCTCTACCTGGGGCAGAGGGCATCGACAATACGCCGCCATCTCGTTTGATCTTGAGTTTCGCATTTTCACTTTTTTTGAGGCATTTTGCTAATAAAGTTAATAATATATATTATTTACTGTGAAGCTGTATTATTTATTTTATAAACTATTTATGTAATAACTTGTATAAACAAATCTTATTCTACAAAATGTTGTTTATAAATGGTTTGCCTTGCACTACAATATTTAGCATATTTTCTAAGCACTGGATTGACCTTTGACGTTTAGCAATCATGTGGCATATTTGCAAATCACTAGCATGAATGTTTTTCTCTGCTATATAGTTGTTACTTGTTAATTTTTTGGTGCCCTTGCAACCTCTGTATTTCTATGGACACTATTATTAATAATAAAAATGAAAACAAATTTGATTTTATAATTAAAGAGGTTCCCCATTTAGAGATTTGATATTTTTATTCTACAGTGATAGGGAGGAACCCTTAATGTGGGAGTCCAACATGCGCTTGGCTGGATTTTTAAATGCCAGTGGACAACAATTGTTGCTAGATTACTGATCTGTCTGATGAAAAATGTTTTTAACTAACTTTGGATTAGATTAGCTTTCTGTTTGAACATGGCAACTCCTCAGTGACACTTTATGTAGCGCCATCTACCTGATAGCTGGATATTGGTATTGGTTTCATCATTTTGTATTATAGTACTATAAAGAAATAGTACCATTGTACTTTTTTTTTAACTACATCTTAGTAAACATTAGAAAAACAGATTTTCCTGTAAAAATAACCACATATTATATATTTATTTCTTTTTTTGTTTAGGTATTCTGAAAGTTACTCCGCCGAGTCAGATGCTTTTCAACAAGGACAGTCAGCTAATGGAAGATGAAAAGACCCTTGCCGAGTATGGACTTACTTCTGCCACTGCTAAAGCCCAATGCCCTGCTCCGATTGGACTGGCCCTGAGGTATGATTGAGAATTTCTCATTCCTGTTGGATAATCTTTTGGTCACTATCTGGTCTCTGCAAACCTTTTATGGTTAATATAGTATAGTAATGGATTATTTTTAAATCTAAAATATTTTTAGAATCAATATGCATATTTTAAACAACAATGGATTCTCAAGTTGTAATCAACCACTAATATTCAGTTCCCTACAATACCTAAGATATTGTGCAACATATTGCATTCAAATAAAATTCAATCAAATTGTCGCTCTTATTGGAAATCAATTAAAAAACCTCTGAAAGTAAAACATTAAATTTAGGATTGCAATGAATTCTCTTAAATTAAGTTGGTACATATAATAATTAGCAAATGTCTAAATTATCTTTCTCTTTTTTCTTTTCTAGTAATATCTTTGCTCTGTGTTTTATTATGAGTGTCAGCATAGACTTACTGTTTCATACAAACAAGGCCCTTTCATACAAACAAAATTACAAAGACTCTTTGGTTCTTTGGAAATTCTCCTCGACACAACAAAGTGAAGATGTCACAAGCTTGCAATGTAATCGAACAAAGTCTGCATGTAACTAACTTTGCATTAGTGTGTTTACGAAGGAGCTCCGACGGATCATTGGACATATTTTCTGTATGAAAGGGTTTATAGTAAGTCAATGGCTGTAAGCTTAACTGCCTTAGTGATGTACATATATCAATTATTAATCATCAAGTTCCGGTTCTAAGTACAAAATTTATATTTTACTTTCAGTGATAAGATTAGGCATAATCAGTGCATGTGTAAAAGTAATATTTGATAAAGGTATTTAATTTCTATAAATAAATGAGAGCAATAGGCATCTTATCAATAAGTATTATGATAAATATGTTGACAGGATATTTGTTAACATTGTAATTGTGTAAACTCTTATGTAAACTGAAGTAGTAGCGTTTTCTTCGTCATTCAGTTTTAAAGGTCATTCACTTAAAAAAAATTATATACAATAAAACATGTTTCAAGCTTTTAAATATAGTTTCCTATAAAAAGTAAAGTATTTTGCCCCTCCAAATAAGCTCGTAGTTTGCGATAGGAGGGGGCACGACAATAGCCCAAGGGGGTTAGGATCGAACCCACGATCTCGTTAACGGAGCGAAGTTGGCCCTTCTGCCGTTGGCTTCTAAGATGCCCTTAAATTGGCAGCAGATTTAACTGGAGGAGACTACAATGGATTCAGCGAGAATTCACCGTTGTCATGAAGCATTCTAAACTAAAATATATACTTAAAGTATATCTTTTAGTTCAGCATGCAAAGATATTTTAAACCAATTCAGAAAAAAGGGCTTATTATTATTATAATAAATATATTACATTGTACACATACATTTTTGTCTTGGATATTTTGGCGACCGTTGTAGTAATATATTTAATAGGGTCCGACCGAAACTGGTTTTTCAGCCGAAACCGAAACCGAAACCGAACTTTCGGCCTGTCTCTCAGTTTCGGCCGAAACCGAAACCGAAACCGAAACTTTTTAAATAATATTTACAAATACGATTTTTTTAATGAAATTTGAATTTCAAGTTTTTTTAACATTTATTGTATACATACATCCGTAGTCAACTAATTAGGAACGGAAAATAATTTGGTGAAATATTTTAAAAGTTTAATTTTATGAGATACTTTTTGTTATAAAGTATATTGTTCAATGGTGTGTACTTTTTCGAAGCTAAGAATATTTAATAGTGGTTTATTTAAAAGAAATCCCTTACATCAGAAATTGCTCATTTACTGGCTGACCATCTAATTAGGGACAGCAAGAGTTAGTGTTCTATTTTCGATTTTTAAAAAATAAACCTGAAATACAAAGGCTGTAATTTTAGATTGGCCTGCCAATAAGCCTAGACATGAATTCTTTGGAACATTTGTGGTACAACAAACTTAAACCAACTCTATAGTAGTTCCAAAGACGCCTGGAAGAACTTCACTAACGAAACTTGTACTGACCTATGCGAGTCCTGTTTTTTCGCACGTCCACGCCAGAAGAATTAATCAATTACAAATAATTCAGAACCGTTTCTTACGCATGGCCTCAGGCTGTCCGTGGTACGTTCGCAACGTAGATCCCCATAGAGACTTTGAAATCGATTCGATCCCTAAACATTTGAAGCGCATCGCAAAACTATTTTGATCAAACTACTTTCCATCCAAATCCTTTGATTAGACATGCTTGTATGCACACAGACCGCTACACAGACCGATGTAACCAACCGACAAAAGTAAGGCGTCCTGCAAGACCCTGACGATAGGATTACATTAGAAAATGCACCTTACACAGCACAGACACGCACACAACACCGTCCTCGCCGGCGAGGACGAGGTCCTTTGTTTCGCACGTCGCGTCGCGCTCACACCGTCGGGTGAGTCTATCGTATAGAATGCGCTCGAGGCGCTGCCTCCAACTCCGATGACGTCCTTAGCCGTGATTCGGCTTCGCAGGAGGCACCTAAGGACGGAATCAAATTTGAGCCCCGTGAGGGCGCGCTATCACGGCTGAGTCTCTGTACTCGGCCACCCGGTGACGCTGTCAAGGCCAGTAGGGCCAACAGCAATGCACATTTAGAAAAAAAAAAAAACTTTTCATTATTTGATCGAGTCGATGCAGCGCCGATGTCGATATGGCTATAGCTAATAATGGCAATCACATTTAATGTTAATTTTTAATAGAAAACGTTGCTTTTTAGTTGAATTTCATATTAAATGTACATTTTTCTCTTCCATTACATTCTGCGTTCATTATTTCTAATGTTTTCTTAAGTGTTTAATTTTTGTTATTTTTAATTACAATCCATTCCAAAATTTATTAATTCTATTAAGAAAATTTTGGATACAGATTAACATAAAAAAACGTAATGAGGACTTCATGTAAACTGAAATTATGGAAAATATAAATAAATGTTACTCTTATTATACCAATGTCCCTAATTAGTTGACCACCACTGTATATAATATACAGTTAAATAGAGTTAAATAAAATAAAACTAAAATTAATTAATTAAAGTCATAACCGTTTTTTGTCATGAATATACAGGATTTACTATTGGGAGTAAACTTCAAAAAAGAAACAACTTGTAGTTAGATATACTAGGTACATAAATGACTAGTAATACGTTGAGCTCACAATATTTTAAAGATCAATCTAATACTTGTTTCTGGAGATTTTTTGCCGCGTCAGCGAGCGGTCACGAAGTTGGCTGCAGAAATTTACCGAATAACTCACGAAAACTTACGAACAATCTAGTTTCGGCGGGGCCGAAAGTTTCGGCTATATTTTGGCCGAAACCGAAACTAAAGCCGAAACTAGATTTTTGGCCGAAACTGGCCGAAACCGAAACCGAAACCGAAATTTCGGTCGGTCACTAATATTTAACGAATCTGCCTTAAACGCAATTACTCGTCGCTCTCGAATTTCGCTCGGGGCTGCTTGTATTGATTATATTGGTTGTTGGCTATGTGTGTGTTGGGTGTAGCGTTTATACGCTAACACAACACACACAACTATACAAAAAAACAAAGTTAAATTGTTTGGGTACAAATAAATAGCTTAAGCCGGAATAACGATTTTAGTACAAACTTCGAACATCTTTTCACCTCTTCAGGGATGTAATTTAAAAAAAATGTTAAAACACGTGTTTCCTTATCTTTAATTGTTAAATTTTTAAAAATGTCGGACTTCGATACAAACTCTCAAATATTTTTACTCTTTCGGGGTTTACGTTTTAGATACAACATCTGTGAAAATGTTCAGCTTTCTAGGTCCAAGGGTTTAGGTTGACGTTGATATATCAGTGACGTTTCTCCTTTTGTACATATTTAAAGATATAAATCATTCTTCCAATTATAGGAAAGAAAATGGCGAGTTTGAAAATCTGGACCTGACACCATACTCCACACCTCCGGACCTACCCGACGTTATGAAATCCCAGGAGACCAATGGACAGGAACAGGTAAGGGTATATTTAAGAACCCAGACAATAGCTGCCGTCCCCTACCCTGCTGGGCAAACTCCTATCCTCCTGTGTCAGCTCACAAACTTGGTTGTTGTTTGTCAAGTATAAGCTTTGCGATTAAGAAAATATTATGAAGGAACCAGAATCATAAATAGCAATGAATTCTTAAACGCCTTCCATTCAAGTGTGCTAAGTGAAGTTTTTTGTCTTTTGTAGAATATTTTGTCATTTTTTCAACAGTAAGAGATGAGTAGGCTCTTTCTATTTAGTTCTTTTTTTCTATATTTTGTGAATATAACTTTCAGATGGACCAGCACTAAGCGACTCGGCGACTACCACATGAGATACAAATACCAGCTCAGTATCAAAACGAAATCTCAGTTCTTTATTTTGAGCTCCGCTCCCGTACCGCTCCGGGGCGATATACTTGGTTTTTGCATACGAAATATTTTGTTAACAATTTTTCGACAATTTGTTCTACATTTAACAAGGTCCTAGGATACAGCAAGAATTTTGGAGGGAATGATATAATTTAAAAAAAAACCTGTTAGTTTTTTTTTTGTGATCGAAGAAATTTATATCCCTCCATGTGACCTGACGATATTTTTTTTATTATTTGTTAGTATTTTTGTGACGCTTCACGCATATAGTTTTTAGTGTTTTGTCTTCAAAGAAACAGGTAATTTTAATTATGCCCTGTTACGATAAGACATCGGTGTTGCTCATTGAATAGAATGTTAGACACGGGCAGAACATCCACATATGTTCTAGGGCAGACTTATGCAAGCGCCACACTTACGAAAACTTGTAGCTAATACGTGTTAAGGATATATGAAAATGTAAACGAATTTAGGAAAAAAGTTTTCATGCTCGATTTGTGTGGTCTCTAACGTTTTGGAAGCATTGTCAGAGGTATATTTACCTATAGGCTATTATTATTATTATAACAATGAGTATGACAAAAGTCTTCACCATACCAAAAAAGCTGAAATAATAATAAGCCCCATGATTTAAAGATATATACGTAGCATATTTTATGTAAAGTGTGTGTAAGGGAAGTAATCAGAAACTGAAGCTAAACCACTGAACGTAACATTAAGGGTGCATTCAAAATTCATTATAGCATGTTTGTGTCTTAAAGTAACAGGGCTAGTATCGTGATAATCGTATTTATTGCAACTAATTGTTGCGTATCTGTGTAATGTAGGATATTTGTCATTCGATAAAATATATAAATATCATTCAATTTCTCTAGAAATTATTACTTGGTGTATTCGATGTAATTTTTCAAGTTCCGATTGTTTCGATCTGTATATGTTGTATTTTTAAATTTCAAGCTTAAATTTTTATTTTCTTATTCTTCGGTTGCCTATTTAAATTTATTTTCTTCAAACTAATTATATATCTAAACGTAATCAAAATTAATTGGTGTCACGGCTTATCGCTTAACCAATCATTTTAAAATCCTAATAAGTCATCTTATATTAAGGCGTATTATTTATATTTATCTGTCATTTTTATCATTTTTTTTTTATAATCTATTTGTCATATATATACTTATTATAATAAGTGAATGACTGAACAAATTAATATATGAAAAGCAAATCTCTTAGCGAACATTATAGACAACTGAAATTATTTCTCGATTTCCCTTACAACAACATAAAGTTTTATTTGTACAGAGTACAGACTCGTTAGCTAATTTAGTATATTTATGATAATGTCTGCGTCATTTTGGCATTTTATTTGGATGTTGAATTTGACAACATATCGGGACGGGTTAGTTTCTATTGAAAAGCTAATTTACATTTTCACATGTGAATATCATGACAAATAGTTTATATGAAAAAAATAGTAAAATATTAGACTAGTTACGTAAAAGATCAGCTCTTAAAAAATAAAACACAGAGACACGCTTTTATCTATTTATAAAACAAGACTGTCGAGAATACGTCGTGTTCTCTAAGAAATAACTATCTATCAGCATTATTTTTTTCCAATTTTTTCGGGCTTGTGATCGTCCTGATCTTAAAAACTATTTAATTTGGGGCTACACTAACTTATAAATCGATCGATGATGATGATCGATCGATGGACTATAGAGTTATTCCAAATTAAATTTAACATTAACAGGTTCCCTTTCTCAAGAATCATATATGAATGTTTCAATTGTTTAACCATTTTGTCTATTTTATGGACAGGGTGGATCCGTAATTCCGGATCTTATTACACTCAACTCAAATATTACTGGATCGTTATGACACGAATTGTCTCCAGTAAATGTATACCATGCTGGACATACCATGTATAAATGTACCCAAACCATTTGACGGGTATTTTTTTTGTCCATAATGCAACGGTAGTGTAACCCCAGCATAATATTCTGTATTAAATACGTCAGTTTTCGCGAGATAACCGTATAAAATTTAAATTAAAAAGAAAATAATGCGGTATCTGATAATAGTTTAGTATGGACTATAGTTAATAGCTAATTTAATAGGGTAATATAGGGGCTTTTTATATTCTTAAAACAAAGATGTTCCCATATCTATGTAAACATTCTTTGTTGTTGTGATTCGTTTAAACGAAATCTTAAATATCGATGGTTCCTGAACTTTTTTTTGTTGAATGTACTCTTTTCGCTTCTATTTGAATTTAGTTTTTTTTCTCTTCGCAAACTTTTTACAGCTTTGTATATTTTGTAGCGTGTGTACAAGATCTGTAGTATTTGTCAGTGCTCAACCCACCAAAAGATGGCGCTAAAGAAATATTAACTTAACTAATTAAATGTGTTCCGCCATCTATTTGTTCAGAGCACTACTAAGTATAGTTAAATCATTTTAGACAGTCCTTTTGTAGTCACGTCAATTTTTCAGTGTAGCTAGCTAATGGATAGCTTAAACATTTTGAAAATCCATTCATAACCAAATAAATTCTTTTAAATTAGAAAAAAAAATTATAATAATTGGTTCAACTTGCACTCCTTTGCACCATTATTAGATGAAAAATGTAATGATAGGATGTGATGATTAAAATATTCTTTAAAAAATCTTTATTATGAATTTGTCTAAATTGTCGAAATATGATAAGTTCTAAAGTATTATATATGTTGAAAATTTAAAAAAAGATGTAGAAGTTTCTTCAAGATACAATGTAGCCATTAAAAAAAACTGAATTTATTGAATTAAATGGTAGGCCATAGTCTAAATATATGTGAAATAGCAGCATGTTTTGATTTTAGAATGCTTTTTTACTTATCATATTTCTAATATCTTAATTAAAATAGTCACTCAACATTCGATCATCAGCTGTTTTTAATACTACCCTGATGGTAGTAAAAGTATTATCAACCTTTCGATTACTTGAAATATATTTGTGTACTATATGTCTAAGATTTCCATTTAGGATTTAATATCAAATACAATTGTAACTGCAGACATTGATAAACTTTGTAACGTAATTAGAGATGTGAATCCAAATATTTAAAGTAGTGTTTCATGTGCAAATATGGGAATCTAATGGAACCAGCAAGAAATAAAGCTGTTTTGATTTGTTGTGTCGTGTTTTATTTCTATTTTTACATATTTAACCCATGGTTTTATAAAAGCTAAGATACTCAGTCACATTCAAGTTATACTAAAAGTGGTCACGAATTACACAACCGCATAGTCATAATTATGTTATGGTTGGACACTTTGATACACATGGTTAAATTAACTTAAATTAATTGAAATATCTTCGAGCTAATGATTTATTTACATTGTGTCTTAATTATGGCAACATAGAATTTAATTTTATTAGAAAAAAACTTGTATGTATAGGTTAATTTTTGAACTTATAGTTCAATTGTACTTTAGTTCAATTGTACTTTTGATACAAGATAACTCATTAAATTAAGCTTCTCATTCTGATGAACTTCTTTTTTATTTATTATTAATTTATAAAACATATTTATGATGCAGAAAAAAAAATGTTTTTCTTATTCGGTATTTTGTCTACTTTAATATGTGTAAGTACACATAACAACGTTTTAGATATACTTATTTAGGGAAATTCGATAATATACTAGGTACTACTATTATATTTTACTACAATGGTACTATGGCTTATTATAATTACATATTTATTTATTCTATAAATAGTGCAAATCGAGGTAAAACAGGACACTTTTGATAACTGCCCTCGCATAACTCACAAAAATAACAGGTTGGATATTCAGAAAGCAACTTTTTTCGTTTTGTAATTTTATTTACACTGCATGGCATTTAAAAAAATGCCCCAAATTGTCTTTTCTTTTTACGACAAGTGTTGCCAGCTGTGTACTAAAGCGCCTAGGTTAAATATCATTTTGTAATGTTCATAAAATATACAATAACATAACTGAACGAATAAAAACAATAACAAAGTATTAATAAATTAATTAAACAAATATTAATGGCCTTCATAGTTCTGAATATTTTTGTGGTTATGTTAAAACTCCCGACATAAGTTGACGATGTTGTGGCGCAGTGGTAGCGTTCCTTAAGCGCCACAGGTCACGGGTTCCATTTCCGCTCAGAGCAGCCCGCATGTTTTCCGGTCTGGGTGTGTTTGTCCTTGTATTTGTAAATGTTACCATATATGTATTGTCATTGTAAATGTTACCAGACATGACACAGGATATAACTATCCTAATGATGACCGATTAGTGTGTAGCGTTTATTTATTTATAAGTACGATGACGTTGTGGTGCAGCATTTATTTATAAGTACTATCAAAGATGACCACTAAAGTAGTAAAATATAAATAAGTGGTCGAAATCTATGAAAATTTTTGTCTAAATGCAGAACTTTTTATACTATTTAATCAATTATTTATTTCATAAGTAATATAAATACTAATTACCAACTTCTGTCTAGTAGGCGAAATTGATTTCTAATTTTAATTAATATTTTATTAATTAATAATTTTCCCGAAATTTAAAGATTTCATTTCGCTGGCAGCATTACTAGTGCACTATTGCGCATGCCAGCAAATGTACTCACGCACACATTGTCGTTTGGTCTAGGCGTTTCGCGAGGAAATTTGTTTGAAGCTGAGGTTCTTTATGTTATACTTCTATGAAAAGTTAAAATGTTGATTTTTGTACCTTTTTCTCTCCTTAATTTTGAGTGTAGTCTCTATTCAATAGCCAATTGTATTTATTTATTATTATACTTGTATGCGATTTATAATATATTTATATTGTATATAAAAATATATCGTATATAATTATAATTTGAATTATGAAAATTGGAACTGTAACAATTTAATTTAAGTGGAAAGAATAAGTAATCAGAATAATTAATTTTTATTGAAACAGCACAAAAAATCTCAAAAAATTAAAATTGAACGTTTGTGAACAGAGCATTTACTGTCAAGTTAACAGTTACATAATGACATTGACGTTGACAGTAGAAACTAAATAGGGATCCAGCGTGCATATAACCTCCAAAAATATAAATAAACAAGGTGTTTTTATTACCAAAAAAAAGTTATAATTAAAATATATGCTATATAATCAGTAAATACAATGGGAAAACGTAAAGGAAAATGTGCGAAGAAGAACGCAGCTACCAAACAATCTAATGAGCCTGAAAATTTAGTAAAAGCGCCTCATTCATTTGTTATTCATCGCGGAAAATGCTCCAAAGATCTTATGGACTTAACTAAAGACTTTAGGAAGATTATGGAGCCATTCACTGCTTCACAGCTAAAAGTACGTATTATGAAGACTTTTTGTATTGATATCGTGAAAACACTCAGTGCTGTTCATGAAATTTAAAAATAACTTTATAAACTATTCTTTTTATTTATGAATGAATTTATGAGATATCATTAATTTAAGAGTCTCAGATAGAAGTATTGTTAACGAATTTATGATATATAAATTTAAACTACTTATAACAAAAATTATTACTAACTTGATGTAGAATCTTTACTTGTTTGTCAAAGAACTTATTTTTTTTTTTTTTTGTGTCCAGGTCGCTTGTTGCTTTGTGTGTAAATCTAAACACAAAATGTCTTTTTCAGGAGCGAAAAAAGAATACAATAAAAGATTTCTTATCTGTTTCTGGATATCTGCATGTGTCTCACATGATGGTTTTCACTGAGACGGAGCTTGGGTCTTACATGAGGCTAGCCAGACTACCGAGAGGACCTACTCTTACCTTTCGTATACACAATGTAAGAAACCTAATTAATTCTAAGCATTATTCATAAAAAAATGAGTATTTCTATGATTTCTTTTGCTATATCTTGAAGTATATTGATATGAAACTAAAAATTATAATCATATATATTTGAAGTAATAGATCTTTACACAATATATATTAATTTTAGCCTTTATAACTCTTAATGTCTCAAACAACAAATAAAAATAAGTGTAGAAATGTAACTCTTATACAATTTTAATTTCATGTTAAATTTTTTACAAATGTGAATGACAAGTTCTATTAATTTTATTGTGATTATACTTTGATGAAGTGCTACGACTGTCATTCTTGTTTTAATTAATTACATAATAAAGTAGTAGAGCCATGTTCCTTTCCGCAAGAATGGCCGGCTCGACAAGTAAGCACTACCCTGTCACAGAAAATTGGCATAAAGTAACAGTGTCACTAGGTATTGTTGCATTTTGTGTGATGAGTGAGGACACTGGAGTCCCAATCTCCTACCTCCTCTGTTCCCTTCTCATTCCATGGCTTGGTTTGGCTACACAAATGTGATACTTCAAGTATCATAAGTATTGATAGGTAGTGGTGACTGCTTAACATCAGACCATATCCTTGTTTAACAATCATCATGAAAAAAACTATTGATTAATGTTAAAAATTTATAGTCACAATCTTCATTCCTCCTTTCCCCGACACAGGATATCACTATCATAATGGGGGCCGTTGAGTGTGCAGCGTTTATTTTTTTATTTATTTATTCACTGTTTCTTAGAGCTTTTATGATGAGCACAATAGCACTTAAAATAATTTTAATATTCCATGTTAATTTTCATACATTTTTGTTACAGTTTACTCTCGCACGTGATGTCATATCGGCACTTCGCAAGCAGTACGTGATATCGCGCGCGTTTCAAAATGCACCATTGATCGTCCTCAACAGCTTCTCCGGCGAAGGAATGCATATGAAACTAATGGCAACAATGTTCCAGAACATGTTTCCCACTATCAATATAACTACAGTATGTATAATAAAACTGGCTATACATAAATTACCTTATTTTATCCACAACAACCCAAACTATGTTAGGCTTCTTCTTGCTAGCATTATTCCAGGTATTTAACTAGGGTCCGCTTATTACTCTTTTCCGGATTTCACAGAGCAATTGCTTTCTAACCTCTGCATCCATAAAAGTGAACCAGTAACTCATTGGATAATAGCAAATTACATATCTAGAGTTAACATTTATTAAAGTGCTTTAATGTTGAAACACAAATTAAGCACTTGTAAGACTCAGAAGTGCTTGGCCGTATTTGGACCCGCAACCTTAACAAAACCTCACAAAACTTAACAAAACAATCTACAAGAAAAAAGTCATACTATTAATATAAATATAATTTTTATTAGATATTTATGTTGATTTCATTTTACTTGCTCCTAAAATATCATTAAGTAATTTAATCCATGGAGTATTGAGAATATAGTCGGAAGACAATATATATACAACTTACGTAAATACAGTGACAGAAAATTAATTCGTTATTTTTAATTATGTAAGGTCAAATTAAAGAACATTCGACGCTGCGTTCTCATGAACTACAATCCATCGACAAAATTAATAGATCTTCGGCATTACGTCATCAGAGCGACACCTGTCGGACTTAACAAGGGGACTAAAAAGGTATGTATTTCAATTCCACTACCTTAGAGGGGGCATTTCTGAGCCTGGATATATGTTATATGTGAATAACATATGTTCTATATAAATATATTGTACTACAACAAGTCTTCTTCTTCTTCATCCTAGCATTATTCCCGGTATTTTTATGTATCCAGGATCTGCTTATTACTCTTATCCGGATTTGACAGGTTACTAGTTTTTACACGGAGCGATTGCCATCTGACCTCCGCAACCCTAAGGGCGAACCAGTAACTCATGGGATAAGAGCAATTTACTTATCAAGAGTTAACGATTATTATCAGATGTTATTGATAATAACCGGGACCGACAGCTTAACGTGCTCTCCGAGGCACAGTGGGGAGACCCACACGGACAAACGCCCAGACCGAGACAGAAATTTTAACAAACATCTGCCCGAGCGGGAATCGAACCCGCAACCGTCGAGATTAAAGGCAGACTCGCTACCCACAACGCCACAACGGTATCACTGTTTGTGTTGTATTGCACTACAACAAGTATCCCGCCTAATATTATATCTTAAACGAAAGTAATGCTTTCACATCTATACTGATGAACGATTGTGATGAATTTTGGAATAGCTATAGAACGAGCAATGGTGAAAAATGGGATAAAACTTTTTTAAGGGGAACCAGTTATTTCTATGTTGCATTAAAATAGCGTATCAGAAATCGCTTCTTTGACTTGCTCAGTTTGCTCTGGTAAAAATCGTATGAAATAGTTAAATTGTTTTTTTCGTTTAACGGTATATTTTTTTGCAGATGGTACAGGGAAAAATACCAAACCTAAATCGGTGTAAAGATATGTCGGAGTTCTTTGAGAAGTAAGTCTCATTTGTGTAATTAATCAGAATATAATACATTGATATACAGAATACAATTACTTGTACAGAAATAATAATCAATGTTTGTTACAATCGAATATAATATTGTTACGGGGAACCTTATCGCAGGGGCATAAGGTTCAAAATCGCTTGCTACTCCTTTTGTTTATTTCTACGACCGCCGCGCGGGTTCGAGAAAGATGTATTCTCGAAACATGTAGAATAGCGTTCCGCGGACGGAGCTCTCTCGAACCCGCGTCCGCGTATATAAGCGGCCCGGCGCGTCGACTGAGTCATTCAGTTCTGAGCTACGAGCGAAGACACTACAAGTGATACCAGTGAACAAGTGCGATAATTAGTGACCTCGGCTATTCTTTTGGACTGTGATTGACCTGGGATTGGACCTGTTGTTTGTGATGTTCTGTTGTTTAATCTAGACGTAGAATAAAGTCTTGTTAAGAGCTATCAGGTGTTTGTTTCCAAATCACCGAACCCCAGCCCGTAACAATATGACTATTGAAATATGTGGATATACAACCTACAAATGAATAAAATCAGGTGGGTCGTATGATTTGACGACGATGTGGTGCAGCGGTAGCGAATATGCCTTAAGCGCCACAGGTCGCGGGTTCGATTTTCGCTCGGAGCAGATTTTTTCGGTCTGGGTGGGTTTGTCCTAGTTACTATTGTAATGGGGATCGTTCGCGGTGTAGCGTTTTTTTTAATTTATTTTTTGTCAACTTGGTCCCATAAAAAAATGGACAAGCATCTAAACATTTTATTAACTTGCTCATTCAAGAGGGTAATATTTTGTTGTTTCAGAGCAGCGTTGCTGTCGGAGAGCGAGTTCGAGGACGACGGTAACCAGGTTGTGCTGCCGCAGAGCCTCGCGGGGCGCGGGGCGGCGGCTCAGTCCAAATCGGCCCTTAGGCTCGTCGAACTTGGACCCAGGATAGCTTTACAACTAATTAAGGTCAATACACTCTTTCTTCTTCTTGTTCTTATAGCGTTAATGGCCAACCTAGTTCACGTCGCCCATATAATCCGAATTTCAATTTAATATGTCGTGTCGTGTAAGTGAATCTAAAATTTGTACGGAATAAAAAGTATCTTATTGTTTCATTTCGATAATAAGCTATCTGTGTGCTAATTTTCATCGCAATCCAAGAAGCCGTTTCTGCGTGATTGAGTAACAGACATCCAAACATACAGACTTATACATTTTTAATATGAATAGGATGATTAATAAATTATATTAATTGACGACGTTGTGGCGCAGCGGTAGCGGACCAGCCTTAATCGCCACAGGTCGCGGGTTCGATTCTCGCTCGGTACAGATGTTTGTATTGACCATAGAGGCATGTGTTCTGATCTGGTTGTGATTGTCAATGTCTTTGTTTGTGTGTCAGACACTGGATGTTACTACCCTAATGCGGGCTGTTGAGTGTGTAGCGTTTATTTATTTATATGAGTTTTATATCTATAGGTCGAAGATGGACTCATGGATGGCGAAGTTCTATACCACGAGCTGGTCGAGAAAACAGAAGAAGAGAAATCTATAATTAAGAAGAAACGAGAGGAAAAAAGGTACAATACTTTGTTTAAAATTTTCAATAATAAAATATTGTTACGGGCTGGGGTTCGCAGATTTGAAATAAAAACCGGATGTCTTTAAATAAGATTTTATTGGGACTGACTTCACAAATCACAGGTCAATCGTAGTCCAAAAAAATAGCCGAGGTGACTGGTTTTCGTACTTAGTCACTTGTATCGCTTGTAGTTTGTTCGTTCGGTGCTCAGAACTGAATGACTCAGTCGACGCGCCGGGCCGTTTATATAACGCGGAAGACGGTTTCGAGAAAGTTCCTTCCGCGGAACGTTATACGACATTTTTCGAGAACACATCTTTCTAGAACCTACGCGTCGTCAAGGAAATACACAGATATGGTGATATGGTTCTCCGTAACAATATATACCTTCCCTTCCTTAATTGTTGGAATAGCAACATTAAATTTTTTAAATATGTTCAGCGGTAGAGGCGTGAAATCGTAACATACACAGACCGACCGAGTAATTTTCACATTTATAATAATATACTGGATTTTATACATAAATAAATCTTACATTACATTTGAAAATACAAAATATTAGTTCATAATATTATTGTCTTTTACGAAATATTTCTAATTACATTTTTATTTTCAGACGACTTAAAGAGAAACGCAAGTCACAACAAGCGGAGAATGTGAAACGCAAAGAGAAAGAGAAAGAAGAACTTAAGCAGAAAGCTCTGGAAGGTATCAAGAAGAAGAAGGAACAAACAGAAAACCAGAGGTAACATTTACACAATGACAATATATAATGTAATAATGTAGCGACATCTACATGCAACATGACGTAACGCAATAGAAAAGACAAGATTGTAACAATATCGCATCAAGCTACGACACCTACAGGGCATACTACGCAACTATATGGACGATCAACGAACGTCACGATCCTAAATCGTGCTATCAAAAAAGTTTCCTACCCACTTGAGGTGTATATACAACTTTCCAACGTAAGTCGTTGGGCTTCGGTCCAGGCAATATCACCCGCCTGGTCGGAGGATCTTCCCTTCGTGTTGAGTCACATTTCTCACACGTCGTCACCTCCACAATAATAATAAAACCTATAGCTGAACGGTAGAAGGCTCTGTTAACGCGAGAGTTATCGGTTCGATCCTGAACCCGCTTTCGGGCTTTTATTGTACTCACTCTAAGAATAAGCTGAAAATGAAAATTCCTCAACCTCCGAGGGCTGTCTGTTTTTAAGGTCGGATAAGCAACCCCAATAGAGATAGAGTCAACAATAATACACAGGAGTGGAAGGAACGATGCTAAAAAAAGTAATCGAGCCTTACAATAATCGCACATAATATGTAAATCAAACAGCTTCTCTAGTTTCCTGATTCACTTTTCCGTCCGTTTTTTCACGAAATCTCTCTTCTAGGTTATAGGAAAGTGATAGGAAAATAAAACTTAATATAATTTCTAGTACGAATATCTGGCCGGTGCGACTGAGGAAGGTAATAAACCCTCAGAAAATCGACGTAAAGTATCAGTATCAGTACTGTTTCCTTTCCAGTACCAGTATGATGTACCAGTATGATGAGTGCTAGCATTAGAGGCCCAATCTCCCACCCCCTATGTTCCTTCCCTCCTATCGATCAGGTTGGCAACGTGCATGTTAATTAATGTCATGTGATTTTGTGGTGACTTCTTACCATCAGACAGACCGTATGCCTGTTTGTCAACCTTCATGACATAAATAAAACGAAACTTTAGTAAATCGACAAAAGAATGAGATGAATATATATAACAAGATATAAAAATATTCACAAACACTGTTAAATAATAACACACCACGCTGACTTCTTACTAAAAAGCTGATTACAGCTTATTAACGCAGTCGTATTAACGCAGTCGCATACATAAATATATACTTATCCACCGAAATTTGCTCTCTCGCTCTGGCTCACTAAAGCATGGCGCAAAGAGGAGAGACCGATAGTATAAAATAGTATGTATATTTCTGTCTCATTCCTCCTATACATTTTTGTATTTGTGTCTCTTACATGTCGTTTTTCCGTTGCACGATTTTAAAGAAGTTTCACTTCAAAAATATTTTCGTTTAAGGTTGATGGAGCTAGCGGCGGCGGAGTCGCAGGGCACGGCCATGGAGCAGGACGAGGACGACGCGGACTACTACCGCGAGGAGGTGGGCGCCGAGCCCGAACAAGGTAATAAATAATCTCTGTTATTATCCTGATAATATAATCAATGTGAAAGTTTGTATGTTTGTTACCCAATAACACAAAAACGACTGCACGGATTTGGATGAAATTTAGCACAAGTATTCAAATTCAATTTTTTTTTATTCAGAGTAAAAAGCATTACACTTAGTTGTTAAGCATCCAATTCAGTTTCATGTATCCATCCATTACGAGTAATTAAGGCGTGAAAATAATTTATTTATTGCATTTTTATTTTTCAGATCTCTTTAGTCAAAATCCGTCCAGGAAGAGGAAATCAAACGATGGCGACGAAGCACGTGGTTTCAAAAAGATGAGATTAGACAAAAAATTAAAGAAGAAGTATCAGAGTCATAATGAATCTGAAAACCGGGATAATAGAGGCGGCAAACGAAACTTCCAAAATAAAGAAGGCGGCAAAAGAAACTTCCAAAATAAAGATGGTGGCAAATCATTTAATAACAGAGACGATAAGAGGAAAAAGTTCAATGACAGAGACGATAAATTTAAAAATCAAAAACGAAGTAACAATCAATTTGGTAAAACTAAGAAAGTTTTTGGTGGCAAATTCAATAAAATGAATAAAAACAAAGGGAGACAGAGTAAAGTAGGGAAAGGCAAAGGAAAATCTCGAAAATAGTGAGAATTTGTATATTAATTAGTACTTTATTATAATTCTAAATTTACAGTGATTGTTTTATTTCTATATTTATTGTTTTATATTATGCTTATTTAATAAAAGCCAATCCAAAGTTTACTCAAAAACCACTACACGAAGTTGCATGCGGTTTTTGAGTTGTATGGTCTTTCTTAAAATCTTAATACGTCGCCTAAAAGCATTTATGATGCTTTTTAGTGGGACACTATGATTAAACTACTCAGCGTACTAATTCTGAGCACACAAAGTCGCGGGAAGAACTAGTGTGAAAATAAGAGATTGTATCAGGTGTATGGTGTAATGGCCAGTCTATTGTGATAATTTCAACACCTTTCTGGGTCGAATACTCAACAAGTGTGAATGCTTACCGCGGGAGCAACACTGCGTTACCGTGTTTCGGGTGACAGATTCCGGCAATAAGCCCAAGTCCAGGAATATGTGGCCCAAGTCTCTTCTCTATGGATTTCTTGAACACAGACCGTTGCAGTGCGTCGCCGGCATAATTTGGAAAGTATCTCCGATTTATCCTGACAATAACCCTCTACGTTAACAGAGGCTACACATAGAACCAGTTTTAAAGCTGTATTGGTTCTATTTTCTATCGTAGTGAAAGGATTGGCCAATTAGTGTGAGACACATTGATTGTTACCAGGATGCGCCGGGCTTAAAAGGCTTATAAGATACG
This sequence comes from Hestina assimilis, assembly GCA_023373885.1. NCBI lineage: Eukaryota > Metazoa > Arthropoda > Insecta > Lepidoptera > Nymphalidae > Hestina > Hestina assimilis. The sequence continues at coordinate 1,812,215 of CM041750.1, read as the reverse complement.
TCGCACGGCGAGGTTCCTTTCAAGCACTCCATATGATGTATCAGGAATTATTTAGTTGTATTAAAGTTGCCTGATTTGTTAGTAGTTCAAAATATTGAAGAAAAATATTTCTCATATAAGTATAATAGGATAAATGCAATGAAACAAACTTTTTATAAATCAACATTTTATTCTAGATTTTCTGTCATTGTAGAGAACTTAAAAGCTAACAATTTGTAATGATTAATTCTAAACAAAAATATTAGGCAGATCATGACTTTATATTCTTATTTTTTACCATACACATAAAAATTATAATATAATTATTTTAGAAGCAGATTTTGTTATGATAAACAATAAATTTGTTGCTTTATAATAATGGCGAAAATCTTGCACGCCCAATGACTTGCGTCAGCGCGTGGTTTTGGGTTGATTAAATTTTTTTATACCCTTCGACTTATTATATTATGGCCCGGGTCATTCATACAGACAAAATGTCACAAACTCGTTAGTGTTCCTTGGTATATAGTTAAACTCCAACACAACGTAACGAATTTGTCAAATGACATAACCGAATGAAGTTACCATGTGAATAATAATGTATATCTTAGTTCTTAAACCCCCTTTAAGAACTAAGATATATATGGACGCAAATAAGCAATACCATGTCAATCCACAAAATTGAAAAAATTGAGTTTTATATGCAGAAGTGTTAATAAATGGCTGAAGCACATCTTTCTTTAATATTTGTAGGGTTTTAAGCTTTAAAACTTCTAAAAGAGCCATTTTTTCAATCATGCAATTAATGTATTTTTAAACGTTTTGGGTTATTTTAATATATAAAATTCTCGTTTCACAATGTTCGTTCCCATACTCCTCCGAAACGGCTTGACCGATTCTTATGAATTTTTATGCATATTCAGTAAGTCTGAGAATCGGCTACTATCTATTTTTCAAACCCCTAAGTGATAAGGGGTGTCCACCCCAAAATTTTTTTTTTAATTTTTTGTAAAAAATATTTTTAATTTTTTATTATGTGGCATTGAGAAATACATACGACCCTAAATTTTCACTTTATTATCACCAACCGCTGCTTATTAATAGAAATATTAGTCAATCAAAATCTTTCACCGGGTAGAGCCGGCGCTGCTATCGCGTCCCAGATTTTTTTTCGGGGCAGGACAGCGTCTGCCGGGCCCGCTAGTATTATATACGAAATATGCAGTTTGTATACTTATTTTTTGTGAAAATAAGTATAATAACCTACATAAATCTGAAATTGCCAAAAACTTGACCAATAAATAAAAAAAAATCATATAATGCAAGTTGTTAAAATTTTCAAACGCGTTTTTCCCTAAATGACATTCGTGTGGGTTGACATGATATTGCTTATTGGCGTCCATATAGTATTTGCTATAATAATAGTGAACAAAATTAGTTCGCTCGACCGTATCTATTCTTTATATACCTTATTTCAATCTAATAAAGTATAATATGGTTTAACACAAATTAAGTATCAAAAAAGGATATATTGGAAAAAATACAACACTCCTGGATTAAAAATTTTGCCTTTGTTTCATCTTTATATAAAATAAAATATACATGATTTTTAAATAAAAAAACCGTTATTTGATGAATATAAACGAAACAAAACGATCTAGATGAAAAAGAGACTAAATTAGAATTGTGAGTTTTGAAACAAAAATATTAATAGTACAATAAGTAAAACCCTTAATTACCTTAGCAGAAGGCCCTTAGCCCATATAGGCTTTAAGTAATTGCAGGTACTATGTGTAAAAATATGTATATCACATGTATGCCATGGCAGAGCTTCATAACTTACTACTGTTTATAACTAATACTATAATATAAACGGAAAATTCCTACCATCAACCCAATACTAAACTTAACAGTCTGAAAAACCATTTAAAATTCGACAAATTATTAGGCAAAATAAGAGCCAATTACATAAACTTTCATAAAACGTCCACAGTTCTGCGAATAAATTAATTTTATTTGCCAAGTTATATCAAATATTTAGCATATAGAAAAGTGAAATTTTTATCATGTTTCCAACAATGATTATATTGAAAGCAACAGATACTGAACTGGTTGAAAGTTATATTACTTAAAAGATTAGGTGGCCAACTTATTTGATTTACACAAGTTAGCTAGTTGTTAGGTTTTAATAAAAAAATCCAAACTTAGGTACACAAGGTTTTTCATCATTATCTGCGAGAAATTCTCATTGACATGAATAATTATAAGAAATATTTTATAATATTTCTCAGTGACATTAAATGCTTCTTAACTTTACGTCCATACTTAAGTTTACAGTTCTAATATCCTCAAATAAGAAAGACAATGTCATCAGCCATCATGACCTGGTTGTCCTGGGTCATACGGTCTAAGGCCAAGTGTACCTCCTCTGAGTCAAATGTATCATGGGAGTACTTCTCGTTGACATATGCCTGAATGCGCCCCAGTGGGAGAGAATTGGCACGTTCCTCCCGGAAGAGTTGCTGCAATGCTGACTTGAATTGGTTTAACCTGGACAGGATAATTACATTATTTTTATTATATAGTAATAGGGAGATTATTTTTCTATCACAGAAGTGATCAAACTAGAGGCAAATTCTATTCTAAAATTGAGACAAATAATAATTATAATTATTAATTAACTAACTAAAAATTAATTATAGTTTCAAAACAGGTGAAATCGTAAGCAGAAGCTAATAAAGAATAATTCAAATCTGATTACAACTTTGAGTGCTCCTAGAACCGACTCCACCAGGGAAGTTCTATTTTCTCTCAGAATCTGCGTATAGTAACATATCAGTAAAAAAAAAATTGCGTTTCGGGGATGAGGGAAAGCCCAATCTCCCACCCCTTTGTTCTCATCTCATCTCACCCCTCCCCTATTGTTCTTGGGTTCAAAGGTTGCAGTGACTGCTTATCATCAGGCACTTGTACGTTTTTATCTCATAGAATACCTTTCAGCGTCAAGGGTCTTCTGCGATGACCTGGTTATCCTCTGGGATGTTTCAGGCTGAGAGGAGTGCGCAGCTCGCAGGACTGCTTCGTTTTCCTCATCTGATGAGAACTCGTAAGGGTCTTGACCTTCGGAACGATCCTGTTAAAGTATTTAAATGATTTAAAATTTTTTGTATTATTTTGAGATATATTGTTTGTGACCGAACTTAAAATATAAGTCCCTTATGTATATATTATGTCCCTTTCGAATATACGCAGCGTTTAAGTAAGGAAGCTGTCTATGGTTTTGTTATCTGTGGAATATGTATTATCTGTGGTTGTACCGGTTTTAGTTCACACATCTTTAATGACGTAAATTTTATAATAATTAAACTATCTTGTCTAAGATTACGATGAACTATCTTATCCGTAGATATGGATGTTGTTTACATTTTTTAGTGGCAAAACTTGTTGCAAAGTTTTATCTAAAAACTTATTACGGATTTTTCCAAAATAAATCATTAACATTGTCACTTCCCGTTTTATTTTAGCAACACTGTAATTTACTTGACAAAAATGCTTTAGAAACCCGTATTTTGGCCTCAAATGGTAAAATCCGCCATTGGTGAAGGTGAAAACTATAGAATAGAAATTTGTAATAAATTCACCGTTCTCCTGGTCTTCTTGGCACGTGGCTGGGTGGGCTGTTCGCTGTCGGACACGCGCTCGTCGCCGGAGGAAGCGCGTCGTTTACGACGCTTCTCTTTTGTCAGAACCTATTACGAAATAACGAAGAAAGAAAGTTAATACAGCAAAATAGACAAAGGAAAAAATCTCAGCCGATGCTTCCATGGTATTTTCGAGAAGCACTGGTTTTCAGCTTCACTCCTACTCTCTGGGGTGGCAATCGAGAGCATAAGGCTTTTAAATGTTGGCTGACATTCTTTAGTTAATTACAAATTAAACAAAATAATGACTATAATATCAACAAATTAATAGACTACTTTTTGTCGCGAAAACAAAACTTGAAATGTGAGTATTATAAATAAGTTTTTATATTATTGGTATATAAACGTTAAAAGTTTATTTTGGAGGTTCATTATAATTATATTTATGTTTTTTTCGAACCTCATTCCACGTCCACGATATCGAAGATTGGGTATGCGCCTTGACTTTTCTGTCAAGGTGTGATGTTCCTCCAACCCAAGGGATTATATTGCTTAGTTTTTTTTTTTTACAAGTAAATACTACATACTGAACGGTCCCCATTAGGATAGTTATATTTCGTCTCGGGGTCCGGAGTCCGGAAACATAGCATTGAACGGAACGGAACAGAACGGAAAACATGCCTGTATGATCAATACAAACATCTGTTCCGAGAGGGAATCGAACCCGCGACCTGTAGCGCTTAAGGCATGTTTACTACCGCGGCGCCACAATATCGTCGGCAGATAATACTAGGATATTGTATTGCGCTATGTTGCTTACAGATGGCGCTACTATACCTTTTTAAAGTACGCGTAGTGCACAAGTTCTATGGCGGCCTCCGCGTCGCGGCGGGTCACTTCGAAGCTGAGGCGGCACTTGGCGTGAGCGGTGGAGAGGCGGATGAGGGTCTCCAGCGTACGGGCTGTTACTGGCTGCGTCTGTATGCAAAAACAAAAATAAAAATAAGGACCCCAATAGGATTGTTATATCATGTGTTGGGAGTCGTTTGATTCAAACTTGTCGTAGGACACAAATTTATAAATATGATTCTTCGTCGTAGCATTATTCCCGTTATTTTATTTATACAGGGTCACCTTATTACTCTTATCCGGATTTGACAGGTTACTAGTTGTTACACGGAGCGATTGCCATTTGACCTCCGCAACCCTAAGGGCGAACCAATAACTCATTGGATAAGAGTAATTTACTTATCAAAAATTAACGATTATTATCCGATGTTATGTGATAACAACCGGGACCGACAGCTTAACGTGCTCTCCGAGGCACGGTGGGGAGACCCACATCGAAACAGAAATTTTAACAAACATCTGCCCGTGCGGGAATCGAACCCGCAACCATCGAGACTAAAGGCAGACTCGCTACCCACAATGCCACAATAGTGTCAAATTAATAAATTTGATTGAAGCATTTATTTATTATTTCATTTGATGACAAACAAACATACAGCCTATGTATGAATAGCAATCATAACAAGGTTTGCTAGTTGTAGAGTGTTATGGATAGGAGAGGCATCCATCAAGCATCCATCTTTCAGTCATCAGACAAAATGGAGTACAGGTACATAATATCAACTTTATTTTTGAGGTAAACACTGTTACGGTGAACCTTATCACCAGGGTATAAGGTTCAAAATAGCTTACTACCCTTTCTATTTGCTTTGTTCAAGTAGTTTCTAGAAAGATGTGTTCTCGAAAAGTGCCGTATAACATTCCGTGGACGGAACTTTCTCGAACCCGTGCCCCGTACTATATAAGCAGCCCGGCGCGTCGACTGAGTCACTCAGTTCTGAGCAAAGAGCAAAGAAACTACAAGCGATACAAGTGACTAAGTGCGAAAACCAGTGACCTCGCCTATTCTATTGGACTATGAATGACCTGTGATTTGTGAAGTTCTGTGGTGTGATCTAGAAGATCCCAATAAAGTCTTATTTAGAGCCATCAGGTGTTTATTTCCAAATCCGCGAACCTCAGCCCGTAATAATAATACTTCCCCTTTAAGTGGGCCCATTTATAAAAAAAAAACAAATTATATGAAATCTATTGTGTTTACAGATAATACAAAACTCTGTAATTAACTCACTCTTGCCACATCACTATCCATCATATCCTGGTTACGAAGCCTCGCGTATTCATCAGCGATTGTATCCGAAGCTTCCTGGGTCAGCTTGGGCTTCATCAACCGAGCTAAGTGGATGAACTTCCTCATGAACTTGGTGCTAAGGATGTGATCTTTCTTGCTACGAGTGTTACCGTGAAGGAGGGGATCGTACTTCTCGTATATGGACTCGTTTCTATCCTGTAAAAATAAGGTATGTGATATAGTTTCGATTCCCGCTCGAGGTAGATGTATGCACAAGCATGTGCTCCGGATTGGGTGTCTTTGACCTTGTCCTTGTGGGTGTTTCCAGACCCTCAATACAGGATATCACTATCTTAATGCGGCCGTTAAGTTTGTAGGGATTATTAGGGCTATTTCATACCCATCCTTAGCACAAGTTAGACGCTTAATTAAAGAAGCAATAGGAATATTTGGTATACATATGTTCCATGAACATAATTTATTTACAAATGTTAATTTCACACTATAGTCAATTTTAAGGTCATCGCGGACGAAGCCGCGGGCGGATGTGACTATTTTACAAATTTCAATTTACAAACCTCTTTATCATCATTGTCAGGGTTCTCTGTAGAGAGCATCTCTACTGACGAGCCCATAGGAAGAACTTCTCCGTCTTGTTCCTTAGGATTCCTGTGAATGTAGTAGGTGAATGTAGTAACATTACTTTAATGTAAATTTTTAAAAAATATTTAAATTAGTACAGACTGAAATACAGAACCAGAAACGATATAATGGATTGCCTGCCGATGATCCGATTTTAATTATAAGCACTTCTACACTAAACACTATTTAACAGTCGACGACAATAATATGGGGACATACATAAATTACTGAACATTTCTTTCTTGATGATTTCTTGAAGTAGAGAGAGGGGGGCGGGGCGGACAAGGCGAAAGAGCGATCGGGTTAAAGACAAAGAGGAAGAGAGAGACAGAGATAAAGGGAGAGAGATAAATATTAGGTTTTAGTTGTTACTTTTTTTCTTTTTGTATTCATTCATTAATGGTCTTCACTATACTTTATGATTTTATGTCGTTAGTGAGTTCTTGCCCTTAGTGACCCCGGGCCCACCACAAGTGTAATATCGACGTTATAAATACTTCCTCCACAATATAAAAGTATGTTTACCTATAACGATGCATCCTTAATACATGTTCGGAGATCATGTTGTCGTGGTCCGCGTCCGCGATGTCCAGCATCACGAACAGCAGGTCGAACCGGGAGAGCAGCGAGTCTTGCAGCCCGATGTTCTCCATCGGGGTCTTGTATTGGTCATACTGTCGGAGGAAATAATAGCTTCTTTAATTATGTTTTAGTGTGAGTGTTATGAATATATTTACGTATATTAAATATTTGGTATTTTTAAGTTGTTTTGTGAACACTAGTCTATGTTCTAGAACAATCTAGATAATGTTTTGAGCATTTTTTATACTTTTTACCAATTAAAGTTCAAAGTTAAGTTTAAAATAGCTCTATGGATTTGAATGATAACGCTAAGCTTTTGTCTACTGCTTTTGAAAGCAAAAAAAAAAAAAGAAAATTTTTCTGTATCATATTATAAAAAATGAAAGTTTGTGTGTGTGTTTGAAGGATGTTTGATAACTCTTTCAGGCGAAAACTACTGATTTCGATGAAATTTGGAAATCAGTTTATTAAGAGAATTTACACACAGCATACTTATTCGATCCTTTTGTTTATAATAATGATATACTATTGGATTAGTTTTGTAGTGTACTAACCCTCCCATAAACAGGGTTAGCCGCAGCCAGCACCGAGCAACGGGCATTGAGGGCAGCGTGGACACCAGCCTTAGCGATGGTGACACGACCCTGTTCCATCACCTCGTGGATAGCTGTGCGGTCTATGTCTGACATCTTGTCGAACTCGTCGATACAGACCACTCCACGGTCCGCTAGCACCATTGCACCTGCTTCTAACCTGAAATGTGTATGTGAAATAATGTGTTATGCCATTATATAAAGACATCATTACTGAGTGGGGGAGCCGAGTACCGAGTCGTGAAAAAGAGACCGCCCTTGCGAGAGCTTAAATTTGATTCTCCCTTATGGTGCTCAATCGAAAATAATCCTTATTCTTAAGAGCACGAGGTCGAGATGTGACGACCCCATCGCCCGCTGTTGGGATAATCACTGGTGGTAGGTCTTTTGTTGCAAGAGGCCGGCTAGGTAGGCACCACCGCAGTGTCAAATGTTCTGCCGCCAAATAGTAGTGCTTAGGCATTACTGTGTTCCAGTTCGAAGGGCACTGCACGCTAGTGAAATTGTTGGGCAGATGAGATTTAAGAGCTAGTATCTCGAGGTTGGCAACGCGTGAGTGGCACCTACTAATGGTGCTGCAAAGCGCTCATAGGCTACGGCAACCACTTACCATCAGGTGGGTCGTATGCTTGTTTGCCAACTTACATAAAAAAGCACATTTGCATTGTCAAATTTACAAACCTGTTCTATGTGCCATAGCAGACATTCAGATTTGAGCTGATAAAATTAAAAACCATGCTGACAGACGAAATTCTTCCATATATTTACGCATGGTTTGACAAGTCTAACGAACCTGCGGTCACCAGTTTCAGGATCTGTAGTAACAGCAGCAGTCAGACCCACACCAGAAGAGCCCCGACCAGTCGTAGTGATAGCTCTTGGTGCTGTCATCAGAACATATCGTAGCAATTGTGACTTAGCCACTGATGGGTCACCAATAAGAAGCACATTAATGTCACTGCAAAAAAATAATAGTATACTATGCAAAACTACACAAATCAATGATTAATATTTGTAGTCACTTCCAATCAAAAGAATCTATCTTTCATATCAAAAACAACTTTTAATATATCCACATACTTGAAGCCTCATTTTTCCATACAGAGTATAAATATTGGGTGTTCAGATTATCGAGGCTTTACTGTAGTATGTTTTAAGGTTCATATAAAACATCATGTTAGTGGTTAAACTTACCCTCTAAGTCTTGTCCCATTAGGCAATATCTTCTCCATACCGCCCAGCAGTAAGCACAGAATTGCCTTTTTAATGTAATCATGACCGTGTATAGATGGGGCTAACGACTTGCTCAAGAGTTCAAACACATCACATGTCTTACTTTTAACTAGACCTTTACACAACCTGATATCTTCTCTTGTTACGTTAGGATTCATATCTTTATTTATTTGGGTTACATTGTTTGCTATTAGGATGGTTCTGGAATTAATATCATTATTGTTTTTGTATTTTTTCCACACAAAAGGATCAGCTCAACCAGGTAGTACTTCTACCCTCTCACAGATAATTGGCGTAAAATAACAGTATCAGTAGGTTCTTTTTCTTGCCTTTCATGCAATGAGTGGGAGCACAGGAAGCCCAATCTTCCGCCCACCTACCTTCTCATTCCTTCTTTCCTATTTCCTATATTATATACTTCAAGTATCGCTAGCATTCATAGGTAAACTGGTTATTATCAGAACCATAAGCTTTTTGTGAAAATATATGGTGCGTCGTCAAAAATAAACGTAGAAATACAAAAATGAATTGCACAATGCACTTAAGGTTTAAAATAAATTGATTGTAGTTAATAGCTTTTAAACTTTTGCATGTAATTTACAAAGGTCAATACCACCATTACATTTTCACTTTTAAGAACAAATGAATAAACCACTAAATCATATACATACCTAAAAGTACCAGCGGTAAAGCTACCTTGTTTGGATGGAAGGCACCTGTAGTTACCGACAACCTGCACCCTATCTCCTGGCTTGCATTTATCTACCAAGTCATCGTCACAGATCACATCTACACTCCTCGGCAGCTGTCCAGCAGGTGCTTTTTCTGGCATTTCTTGTACTGTGAGTGTTTGATGATCTTTGTATCGGGATAAACCATATTCAGTTTCTAATGGATTTCCTTCATCATCCTAAAATTAGTTTTAAATATTAGGAATACAGCATAAAATGTCTTCTACTTATATTATATTTTGTTTTAGAAATGTATCATGTAAAAATTGGAGATATGGCAGTAAGGTAAGCTATCTTAACGACTATAGTTGTAGCCAAACAGTTGATGACTATGGGGACAGTAAGAACCATCTGCGTTCTTGAGGGCACAATTTTTTGAATATATAGGTAATAGTATTTCAGAAGCCACAACACTCAATTAAACCTTATCTGCACTCTCAGTAATAAATATCTATCAGTTAAAAAACAAACACTGTGATTTGGTATTATATTTTGGGGTAATTGTAGTATGAGAAAACAAGTGTTTAAAGCCCAAAAGCTCTGTTTAAGGGCAATGTGTGGCCTAAAAGTGACTGACGGTTGTGCGCCTGTGTTTAAGTCCCTGAAATTACTCACTTTTCCAGCATCATATATCCTGGAAATGGCTGTTTTTGTACGAAATAATAAAAATTACTTTCTTAAGATATCTAAAAATAGACAAAGGCCCATTAGGAACCAATATAGAAATCTTTTACAAATCGATAGTTACAACACAGCTCTACTAAAAAAAAGTATTTTTGTTATGGGTTCTCATGTGTACAACAAAATCCCGATACCATAAAAATAACTCAGTTTATATGTTTAAAAAAATGGTGGAACTTTTAATAGAAAAATGCTACTACTCCATTAATGATTTTTTTAAATGATATTACAATATAAATCCATATTTACCTGTTTCGACTATGTAACATCTAGTTCCTAAATTTAAATCGAGATTATATTTCTAATAAATTTTATTTCATTTGAATTTAAATGTAATAACTTTATATAATAGTAATTAGTAGTAGTAGAGTGTTTTTGTATTCTATGTTTGCATGCCTAATTTAAGGTAGATTGTAGAAGAATCTAAAATTTGGTAAACATCTATATTTTATGTACATATTTTCTGTACAGTTAAATGATATTATTGTTATTATTAAAACACTGATAATGACCATATACCAAATTGCTGACTTGCCACTTAGATATTAAAAAGGTGCCTAAATAAACATGTTACACACTCAACAGCCTCCATTAGGATAGTGATATCCTGTGTTGGGGGTCCAGAAACATATACAACAAGGACAAATACACCCAGACCAGAACACATGCCTATAAGATCAATACAAACATATGCTCTGAGTGGGAATCAAACCCACAATCAGCGGTATTTAAGGTAGGTTTGCTACCAAACACACTCGATTAGCACAACATTGTCAAGACTCGACACTGAAGAGTCAACTTGTCAAAAGCTTATGAGTTAAAATAAATTATAAAAATACTTTGTTAATATACTACTTAATGTACATTTAAATCCTACATGTTGTATTTTGATATATTTGTTATGTAATGTTTAAATAAATTATTATTACCTTTGTTGGGTACACAGCATTTGTAGGGAAAGCCTCAAATGAAGTAAGATCAGTATACTTTCGCTCCATCACTTTTTTGGTTGCTGGGCAGTAATGCACACTTCGCACCACCTTAGGACGCACCAGCGAAACTCTTGTGACTATACCTTCCACACATATTAGATTTCCTAAATACCTGAATAAGGTTTACAAAACAATAATTAGTAATTACTAATAAAATTTTAAGAATATTTAGAATGAAATTTCTAATCATTATAGGTAATTTAGTTAGCAATGTGTACGACATAAATATCTTATCATTTTAACCAAATTTACTAGTGAAAGACCATAAAATCACTTTTATAGAAGCAACTAAAAATATTTAAAAAATACCTAGAGGTCAAACTTCTAGGAGTTACATGCTTTGTACCAAAACTCCCTGAAAAAGCTACAAAAAACTCTTCCTGCTCCTTCGCATATGTAGGGTCAATAGAAGAGACATATTCTTTCAATGCCTTTTGAAAAGCAATCTGTTCTTCGAAGGCATTTTCTAGTAAATTTTTCGCTCTATCCGGACTTTTTCTTCTCAAATCATTTATGTTAACAATTAGTCTTTTACACTTCTCACTTATCATTTGTTTTACTCTTTCCATATATACACCTTGATCTTCCTAAAAATATTTACAATTATTAGAATAAAGTTTGTATAACTTCAAAAACGATTAAGGTTATAGTAAAATTCTCACTTCATCGTCCAAAAATTCCAGGTATTCTCTTTGAAGATCTCTTAAACGTTGATCAAAATCACCGTCTTCCATTGTTTGTTAATATAACAAAAAAGTTTAACTATAAAATTAGAGCAACTTACAAATTAGAAAATATAATGACAAACAAATCGGTTGAAAACTATGTTTTGGAGAAACAACTTTGGCGCGAAATTTTGACATTATGACATACAGATATAGATAATCTTTATATAATTATAATTCTACCGTACGTGTCTATGTCACTGAACTCTCTAAACGGCTGGACCAATTTTGATGATTTTTTTTCTGTGTATTCCGGTGGACCGGTCGAGAATGGTTTAGATTAACATAAACAATTGGACCCAGTATGGGGCGCTGCTATCGGGTCTCACTTTTTATTCATTTTCGTGGCAGAACAACGTCTGCCGGGCCCACTAGTATATGTATATAATAACTATGAGTGCGCTATATAAGTGCATTAGCGCACTCAAACCGTGAACCAATATTTTAGTGTTGAGTGCCTCATACATGAGGCGCTTCAAATGTCGCATACAACATGATCAAATGTCCTAACGCTTCAAATGAAAAATTTGTACCGCTTCAAAAACGTGCGGGCTAGTATGACTAGCACACTTTGTGCTATGTCTCGCTCTTACGATATGTGTTATGACTAACACACGTTGTCTTAGGTCTCGCTCTTACGACTCCGACGCGGGAACGAGACAATTACTATTAACAAATACGTGGAAGCGAGACAAAATATTATTTGCGTTTCCCGCGAATTTAAATTTTATTTAACAAATCTAAAGTAGAATTTAATAGATTTAGTACATAGTTACTTAGACTATTTAACCATTTATTTTTGTTAAATGGTCTAAGAGTTAAAAATAAATTCAAGCTGAGAAACACGTAATAATCATATAAGTTCTTAATTTCAAATACTCAACTAAGCAAATGTATAGCAAACCGAGACAGTATTCTAATACATACACATTAATAACTTTGTCCGCACTGACACAAATTGCATCATCTAGTTCAATTGTCGCGACTCATTTGAAGCGCTACATTGTCCCGACTCATATCTAGAAATGAGTCGTTCATACAAACACGTTTAAAATCATTTGTCCTACTCATCACTACAATATTTTATACATTTTTTTCGAGTATTCGAGTCTTCAATTCAGTGTCATTGGCATTATACTCTATAGATGTCAAATTTTGAAGTTTCAACTTTAACTTCAAAATATAGTAAACAACGCGTAACGCGTTATTATAAATTAAATTAAGTTTTATTTAATTATAGTTATTTACAATAATTGCTTTGACCTTAAGGCCTAACAGGCCATTACTTTTGCAGAAATTTAAATGGATTAACATTTTTATTCAACAGAATTGTTACGAAATGTCAGAACACAATTCCAATTCTAACCAATCTTCAGTCACAAATAATAAAGAAGAAAGAACTAAGTTGAAAGTTTTAGCTTTTCATGGATATCGACAAAATGGTGCTGTATTTAGGGGTAAAATTGGTTCGTTCAGAAAAGCTGTATCGAAGTATGCTCAGTTATTTTTCGTGTCGGCACCTCATAAAGTTTTTAGTGATGAAGGAAGCGATGAAGGTATGGAATTATAAAAATACTCTTTTAAATTCCTAAATTATCAAGTTCGATGAATACTCGTATTAATGTGATTCGATCAGTGTCGATTTCAGTGACATTAAGTTTATTTCGTAGAATGCCATACCACATAATTAATATAAAATAATAAAACAAACCGAAAATAGTAAGAATAAGAACCTAACCTGTAAATATATCAAACAAAAATGAATATGATATGACGGTCAGTTTATAAAGAATTGCTATGGTTGAACAAAATAATTTCCTTTACCGTTTAGCTAATACTGCAGCAGCCTCTCTAAGTAAATCACAAAAACTAACTTTTTCTTTTATAAATCCTCAGATTCCCGTTCATGGTGGTTCAATGCAGAAGATAACACATTCAGTGGCAAATGTCTGGGTGGACCAGCTATTGGGTTTGAAGATACTTTGCGCCTGATTGAGGAGGTAGTAAAAGATCATGGTCCATTTGATGGTTTTATGGGCTTCTCTCAGGGTGCATGTCTGGTTGGGCTGTTGGCAGCTATGCAACAAAAAGGATGTGAGTCTTTTGATTATAAAAACCCATAATAAATATGAAATCTACAGAAATAACACATTTGTTGTCCGCTGAATACGGCATTAAATTGTATACCTATTGTAACAACTGTCTGCTCTGTGAATGGGATTAACCCATAATATATTACCCAATAATTTTACTTGTACAGTGAAAATTAAGAAAACAAATAAAACATTAATAATTTTTTTTTTTTTCATTTGACTTAGTAACAATAATAAAAAAGTTACAGGAACATCTAAAGAAAACATAATGAGTAAAGTTGTGCTCTCTGGAAAATGAATTTACTAGTTATAAAAAAAAAAATCATATTGTTCTTTACAGACTTACCATACACATTTAAATTTGTCATTTTTGCATCGGGCTTTCGATCAGGAAGCTTAGTTCATAAGGGATTTTATGATGAAGACATCAACTTACCATCTTTGCATGTATATGGAGAAAGTGACTCTATAATTCCAAAAGGTAAATACAAAACTTTTAATAAAATTTTATCCAACATCATCACCATCTCCATTATCATCATCATTTCAACCTGTATTGATCCACTGCTGGACATAGGTCTCTCTTAAGGTGTGCCACACTCTTCTGCTGTTCTCATCCACCTAGTACCTCCTACCTTCTTAATGTTTGAAATGTAGTAGGCTCAGCCAGGGACATACCACCCGGTCACAAATTATTGACATGAAGTAGAAGTTATTTAAGTGTAGTACTGGTGCATTTCATTAGGCTACTGGAAGAACTAAAGATTCCAATTCTGCCTTTGCCTCTTTCCTATCCGTCATTTCAGGTGATGCCTTCTGTGCTTCTACAAAGTACAAACTCACTGTGTAATTCTTGAATGGAGCTTTTGAATATTCAATTTTTATTTTTTCAAAAATCAATTTTCAATATTTAATAATAAAACAAAACTAGCTCAATTTTCTATTTGTTTATTCCAAAAAAGGGATTTAGTACTATTATTCAAATTTATAGTTTTTTTTTTTTACAGAAATGAGTGAATCACTCATCAATTTATTTATAAAGCCAGTGGTGGCAGAACACTCTGGTGGTCATTATGTTGCCTGTTCTGGTTCAATCAAGGATGCCTATCTCGATTTCCTTCATGATAGATACCTAGATATATTTGAGAACCAAGAGATAAATAATAGACGTAGTTCATAGACAATTACATATGGAGGTCTGTAAATATGAATGATTAAAGATAAATGTAAATTTATTTTCGTTGTTCTTTTTATTTCATCTTATGTCTTATTGTATTATTAAACATAATAAAAGGTCACGCTATGAAGAGTAACCTTCGGATTTTTTATGTATCAATGGAAAATCAGATAAATACTCATACCATAATGCGAAAATATCACTTCCGTACCGGGGAATTTGCTTTAATTCTATAGAAATACTATTATTAGAGAAGTCGACAGAGCCCATCTCTGGGTAGTCATAAAAAACAACCTAACACGAAGCTTAAAGGCGGGAACGAAGCTGCGCTCCACACCAGCCTTAAACCTTTACCTTTTAAAAAGTTACCTTAACCTTTACTTTAAAAAGTTTGTAAAAAAGTGTTGACATTAGTTATTTTCAATTACGCTTTTCATTAAAAAATAATAGTATTTCTACAAAATAAAAGAGATATCACGCTTTATAAATTTTTTTTTTTTTCGGAATGTGTATTGCTGTTGGCCCTACTGGCCTTGACAGCGTCATCAGGGGGCCGAGTACTGAGACTCAGCCGTGATAAAGGGACAGCCCTCACGGAGGCTCAAATTTGATTCCGTCCTTAGGGTGCCTCCTGCGAAGCCGAACCACGGCTAAGGACGTCATCGGAGATGGATGATGGATGGCAGCGCTCCGAGCGCATTCTATACGATAGACTCACCCGACGGTGTGAGCGCGACGCGACGTGCGAAACAAAGGACCTCGTCCTCGCCGGCGAGGACGGTGTTGTGTGCGTGTCTGTGCTGTGTAAGGGGCATTTTCTAATGTAATCCTATCGTCAGGGTCTTACAGGACGTGCTTAGGACGCCTTACTTTTGTCGGTTGGTTACATCGGTCTGTGTAGATACAAGCATGTCTAATCAAAGGATTTGGATGGAAAGTAGTTTGATCGAAATAGTTTTGCGATAAGCGCTTCAAATGTTTGGGGATCGAATCGATTTCAAAGTCTCTATGGAGATCTACGTTGCGAACGTACCACGGACAGCCCGAGGCCATGCCTAAGAAACGGTTCTGAATTATTTGTAATTGATTAATTCTTCTGGCGTGGACATGCGAAAAAACAGAGCTCGCGTAGGTCAGTATGGGACGTATACAAGCTTTGTATAATGTCACCTTATTTCTAAGGGACAGTTTTCTCCGCCTGCCCAACATCGCATACAATCTTCCCAAAACGAACGCTGCTTTATCGCGTGCCTTGCGGATATGAGCTTCAAAGGTAAGTCTGTTGTCGAGTATGACGCCTAAATATTTGGTTTTATCTTTCCATGGGATGGGTTGATCGAACAAGGTGATAACTCCAGGTGGACCGGATCGCCAGTAAGTCCTAATGCGGGGTTTGTTAAAAAGGACACCTACGCTTTTCTCGGGATTGACTTCAATCTTCCAAGATTTAAACCATTTTCCTAGGGCATCGGCTGCATATTGGAGACGCCTGGTAAGGGCGGAAGCTGATACAGAAGTCGTGTAAAGAGCGGTGTCATCCGCGAAGAGTGCTAGATGAACACTTTTGGTCGGTCTCGGAATGTCATTTATATAAAGAGAGAATAGGATGGGAGCTAGTACGGAGCCCTGAGGGACACCTGCCTTGATGGGACGAGGGGATGACAAGGTACCCTCTACTCGAAAACGGAACGTGCGATTCGACAAGTAGTCTCGTATGATAAGCACGAGTCTGTCTGGCAATCCTAGACGATACAGCTTATAAATTAAACCGTTATGCCAAACTTTGTCGAAGGCCTTTGCGACGTCGAAGAAGGGCGCTCCAGTGGTGTTGGTTCGCGCTAGAGTGAAGCCCTTTAAAATGTGCTCCGTTATACGGTGCACCTGGTTGACGCAAGAGTGAATTTTACGAAAACCAAACTGCTCGTCT
This sequence comes from Hestina assimilis, assembly GCA_023373885.1. Taxonomy (NCBI): domain Eukaryota; kingdom Metazoa; phylum Arthropoda; class Insecta; order Lepidoptera; family Nymphalidae; genus Hestina; species Hestina assimilis. The sequence continues at coordinate 1,795,079 of CM041750.1, read as the reverse complement.
ATAATTATGGTTTTGGCCTCAATGATGGCCTTTATTCTTGCTAACAAGATTCTCTCGTAGACCTTCCCGAGGAGTCTAATAAACTGATCGGACGATTCTTTATTAATAGTACTACTGAATCAAGGTAGGATTGTTTACATGGTTTGTTATTTACATCCCAAAAAATCTGAAGGTGAGGTTTAAATGGGTAGCCTAATAAAATATGTATGCATATTTTGTAAAAATCTATGAGTGCATTTGAATATACTAAAAAAAAAATAGTGGGTGGAGTACCTCCGCGCGGAAGAAGTGAAACTTCATAATATGGAAATGAAAATAGGAAGGGGTAGAAATTGATTTTTAGTAAAATCGTATTGTTTCTTTAAGTCAATTTTTATTAACATTGCTTACAATTCACAATTGATCGCATCTTTTAATTGTCTTTTTCGAGTGGAGAAATATCCAAATCTGTATTAATTAACACTGTTTACTTCGCCGCATAGCAAGAATACCACGCCCATGTGCTTGGGATCTACCGACTCACTCTCTTTCTCTCTCTTACTTTCTACCTTTGTGTATCTTTCTTTCTCTCTTCTTCGTGCGTTAAACAAACGCTTAACGCATCCTTGTTGGAAGTAGCATTAGAAGTTACACATATTTCAGTTATTTTCATAGTATTATGTCATACGGTATCCTTCTTTGGGGAAAGGCGGCTGACATTAATACTATTTTTATTCTTCAAAAAAGGTAATTCGGGCTATTTATAATTTAGGAGCGCGAGCCTCTCTAAGAGATGTTTTTAAGGATATAGGTATAATGACTGTGGTGTCACAATTTATTTATTTTAACCTCTTACCTATAGGAATAATTTAAAGTCTTTTAGCAAAAATAGTGATGTACATTCAGTTAACACTAGTTTAACCACTGTACCACTATGCGAGTGTACCGTAGTGGTTATATATTGTTGAGGACTCGTAGTTATAAGTAAACTCTCCGGTGGAATGTAGTGGAATAATTTATTTGAAAAGTAAACAGGTATTTATACAAAAAATGAAAAAGTAATTAGCCAATAGAAAAACAGTAAAAAAATCAAATATAAAATTACAAAATAAATTTCCAATAAAAAGTCTACATTAATACGCGGGCCTCTCATAGGTGGCGTCCTGCGCCCCGCACGCCGCTGTCTGTAGCGGGAGGGACGCGCGCGAATTAATAAAATTGACCGCTGCGACCCGGCGTTGCCTTAGAATCGTCGAGCGCCGAGTGCAGCGAGGTCGTGTTGTCCGTGTTCGGTTCCCGCGTCGCATATTGTTGGAAGTAGTACTGTGACGATTCTTATTGGAAGCTTGAAGAAAGAAGAAACTGTAGATTTTCGGATTTGCATCTTAAAAACGCTCTTTTCAGAGCGACGCTCTTTCGCATACCAACCACGCCTTATAATGAAGGCATATAAAAACAGTTCTTTTCAGAGCTATCTACGTTCATCTATTCCGAACGATGACGTAGAAAATAAAGATAAATAAAAGATGTGTAGCGTACAATTATTTCCTATAACTGCACGTAGGTGATGCTGCTACACTAGAAACAAAAATAAACTTTGTAATCCTAGGTTTCGTCTGCGTAAAGTCAGTAATTCTTTTAAGGGGCTAGGTATTCTCATTTTTAACAAAATTCCAGATTGCTTATTGGAACTGCCAGTAAACAAGTTTCAAATCTACATAAAATATAAACTTATCAATAAAGCATATTATTCGTTAGAGAAATATTTTTCTGATAAAATGCTTGGAACTCTTAATATTACTGGATCTCATTCAAGAACCAAATTTTATAATAAAGAATACAATTAAAAAAAAACATATATTTGAATAGAGTAACTGTAGAGTTTCTTGTCGGTTCTTCTCGATAGAATCAACCTTACGAACCGTCTGTAGCGTTTGACTATTCAAAAGTACTTTTTAAAAGTCTACTTGAATAAAAATAATTTTGATTTTTAATTTCTTTTTGACTTTTATTAAATTCTAACCACTATGTATGCTTGCAACTTCATACATTTGGAATCTGTTTTTCCTCTTGACTCCAGGTATTCCAAATAGATATTGACAAAAATGTTTGCTACCATACTCTCGGATGTTTTTAAAATCATTACAAAAAAGTAGAGTGGTTTCCATAGGAAAAATCTGGATGACATTTTAGCACTTTCTTATATTATGATACACTGATAGTTTTAGATCACAATTAATTAGCGTGAGGTTATGCTGAATGACCTTATGCAGTTGAAAAATTGTACTACTGACCTCCATAAGCCTGTGGTAAAAGAAAAAACATATCTCATAAACATATTTATGGTACATTTGTATGACGTATAGATATTAGATAATACTCTATGGTATGACGTTTCACATGTAAGATGTAAATAAATAAAGTGAGGTTATGTTGTTATCATAAAAATTTAAAATTAGGACGTTATCTTTAAAATATAAACGTAATGAAAAAGGACATAGTTTATGAAAATATAAAACAGATATACATAATGTGGCGCCGATACTTAATGTGGTTTGCGCAAGAACACGTAGATTTCCGCTATGCTGTGAGAATCGATTAATTTATCATTACTTCCAAAATAGTTCTATATTAAACTCAAATCACTGTTGTATATATATTTTTATTTTTTAGGAAATGCAAAGTATAATATCTATGTTAAATATACCTATGAAATTTATTGAAAAACCGTGTGTAAATAAACCATATTGGGTCGTAGAATTTCCATCTGAAGACTGCGCCAAAAAAGTATCTTCACGATCAGTTTTACTTAAAAACTGCGTAGAACTCTGGTCAAGAGCTAAAACAGAGGATCTATTACATATTAATTTGCAAAAAGCAATCGTAAATTTAACTGGGAAATGGATTGAACCAGAAAATTCAAGTGGGGATATTTGTGATTCACAAGTGTGCCCACAAGATCTTATTCTAGATTGTAGCGACGATAAAAAGTCTTTTAAAGTCGATGTTGAAACATTTTGTAAACATTTTACAATGAAGGAAAAGGTTGATAAAATTGAGGTAAAATAAATCTTATAAAATATAGTTTTGAATTTACTATAGATCATATAATCATAAATTTACGTAGTTATTTTTAATTACAGAAATTTACATATTTACCTTTAAAAGGACCAGTGAAGTTGAAGAATCCCGACATAACTCTGTCTTATATTGAATTCTATGGAGTTGATCCAAATAATGTACCTGAAGAACCTTATGATATATTTTTTGGTAAATGGGTATGTTTAAACATTTGTCATTATCCTACTATCCTATCCCTATGTAATATGTATATACATATCTTAATGTAATAAATGTAAAAGCTTTTATTTTTGGATGTTTATTACTCAATCACATAAAACTGGCTAAACAGATTTGTATGTAATTTGACACAGATAGATTGTTATCTGAACTAACACATAGGATATATACTTTTTATGCTAGAAAAAAAAAACATGCAACAGGATGTATTCATTTGAAATATGGTATAGATGTATCTTATGGAACATTATTTACTTACAAATGATTCATTTTTTCCCCTGGAGTCAATTGGTTGCAGCAGATGAAGTTGTGAGCAGATACTAGTTCTCTATATTAATCTAAAAGCAACTTGTGTAAACAGTATTTATTTAGATGTATTTTATCCAAAAATTGAAATTGTACATGAAAAATTATTGTTCAGGTTGCTGATGGTCAAAGAGAATTAATCCAAACCCACTCGCTCAAAAAGCGACAGTTTATAGGTAATACAAGTATGGATGCACAGCTTTCATTAATAATGGCAAACCAGGCTCAAGTGACCCCCGGCCTTGTTATATTAGACCCATTTGTAGGGTCAGGTTCCTTGTTTATAGCTGCAGCACACTTTGGAGGTATTTATGAATAAATCATTAATATTATATAAAAAACTTACCTAAAGTATATTTATTAAGGTCTTCATCTTTTTGAAAATAGTGTGGCCTGAAAAGTAATAATATTATCTTATATTAAAAAAAACAATTGACTATGGAACTACAATTTAAATATAATTTTGAAAAAGATACTCAGATTTGTGGTGATCCAACATGAAACACATTTCATGATCCAAAATTTGCGATGAAATTTGATACAGATATCGATTTTTTCCCGGATTAACATAAGGATCATTTTTATCTCGGTAAATGTCAGGTTCTATGGGATTTTCAAAAAACATACTGTATGGAGTATATAGTGGTGTGAAAAAATATAGACTCAAAGTATTATTTCATCTTTTCAGCAATTTAAATAAACAAACTTATTTCCAAAATAGTCAATTGTTAGTACCACGTAAGCGTAGTTATATGGCCCTGAAGTTTCGCCTGCAGACCAATCCGCATAAAGATGCGTGACGTTGACGAACGAAGTCAGTCCATTCAGTTGTGAATAATTATAAACTCAGTTGCGTTCAAAGCGTGCTAAGTGAGAGATATCGTTATTCTAATATTTATTTTTAAAGTTCACGACGTACGTAATACGTGACGAGTAATTGAATTTAATTTGGTTAACTATTATATTTATTTAATATGCCTCGTGGTAAACAACTAACTGATATTGAAAAACAGCGAATTATCGATTTAAGAAGCTGCGGTAAAACTCAAAGACAAATAGCAGATACTATTTGTAGATCACAAAGTGTAGTAAAAAACTTTTTAAAGTTGGGTGTTGAAAATTATGGTAAAAGAAGCGTCCCGGCCGACCAGCAAAATTTCCTCCCACCGTAAAACGCGCTGTTTTAAGAGAACTATCGGTGACCGGAGCATCGTCATCAACATTGGTACGCAGATTTAATTTAGACTGTGATTCTAGTCTCATAAGAAAATGGGCAGCCGATTCCGGACGGCTTAAATATCAAAAACTACTTCCTAAACCAGTTTTAAAACCACACCATATCGTAAATAGACTTAATTTTGCAGAAAAATATATTAAAAAAGTTGATTTATGGCAACATGTTATTTTCAGTGATGAAAAAATTTCAATTTTGATGGTCCTGATGGATGTAAATATTATTGGCATGATTTAAGATTTGATAGAAAAATAATGTCACACAGAGCTCATGGTGGTGATCAGTCATGATCTGGGCCGGTATGACTGGACGTTTAAAAACAGAATTAGCATTTTGTAAAGGTCGTATGAATGCTGCTAATTATCAGAGCCTATTATACGATTATCTTTTACCATTCATAACTTTGACTGAAGACGAAAATATAGTATTTCAATAAGACAATGCTCCAATTCATGGTGCCGCGTCTACAAAACAATGGTTTCACGACTTCGGTGTTTCAGTAATAGAATGGCCAGCGTGTAGTGCAGATCTAAACCCGATTGAAAATGTTTGGGGAATCTTATCAAGAAAAGTTTATGACCCAGAGAAACCGCCAATTAATAATACTCCACAACTTAAACAAAGAATTCAATCATCGTGGGCTGAAATTTCACCTGCTGTCCTAAAAAGTTGGTTGATAGTATACCTGATAGACTAATTGAAGTGATTAAAAATAAGGGTAAATGGACACATTATTGAATAAATAATCGACTCTGAGTTTATAATTTTTCACAGCTTTTGTTCATTGCGATAGGAAATTTCTTAATTATTTCCTTAAAAGTAAAAAAATATGAAACGTTTATATCTAATAAGAATACACTTTCTTTGCGTTATTCATCTATAATAATGATTGTAATATATATCCATTTGTTTTTTAATAAAGTAGATAATTAGTTATGAGTCTATATTTTTTCACACCACTGTACTTTGGATTATGTTTGTATGTTTGTGACTCCATCACGCATAGACAGTGTAATGGATTGGGATGAAAATCAGTAAACAGATATCTTAATATAATTATTAATTAATCTAATGATTACCACATTGGATACTTTTTATCCCGGACAAATTTATCGGTTTCTGCGGGATTATCAAAAACCATGCTTCATTTATTTCTCTCTGGAGCCAATTCTGTAAGGTCACAGACGAAGTCGCAGGCAGATGATAATGATGATGATAATGATGTAATATAAAAATCTAATTAATGATATTTTTGTTCATAAGCATACGTATGGGGTTCCGATATAGACTTCATGATGCTGCACGCACGCTCTCGACCAACGCGCGTCGGTCAAAAGGTAACAATGTATGTATTATTTGGGCTATGGTGGCTTTTATCGTCTCAAATAATAATAAGACCTAATGAGATAGACCCAATGAGAAGTCACAATACGACTGGGTGTGTAGAGTTTTAAAAATACTAGCTTCTGCAAGCGGCTTCGCCCGCGTGAATAACGATTTTGTCTTTCATATAAATAGAGTATAATAAATACACCTTTTGGCGATGAGCATTTGCAACTTAATCAACAAATGTAGGGAAATTCTTTTGGCAAAATTGGCTTGTACTTCAAAATTAAAAATCAAACCATTGAAGAAAATTTAAAAAAAAAGAAGACGTAATTTCATGCATTTAATTATCTTTATTTATAATTTAGTATTTTTAAATGGACTTTTTTGATACTAGTATCTTATGATAAGCCTGGTGATTATATGATTATATTTTGTTATCTAATTAGGTTTGTTTGATCGCTTAGCTTTAACATTGGGATCAACACATTTTAATAATTGATAATGCAGCAAAGAAATGATGCCAGTTTGATGCTGTAAAGTTGAAGAAACATGCCAAAACCGTATTATTATTATTTCAATTTCATAACTGTTGGCAAACAAGCATACGGTCCGCCTGATGGTAAACAGTCACCGCAACCTATGAACGCGCGTGATACTTGAAGTTACCGAGGAATAAGAGGGAAGGTTGAGAAGAGAAAAGTAACTGCTTGCCGACACAAAAACTTTAAGAGATTATTAAAATCTCTACTTACTATCTATAGGGTAAAGCTATAGTAAATTCTATATTGAAGTCATTTAGCTATCATTTTAATAGTAAATACTTTACAAAACTAAATAGTAATCATCAAAATTAAATTAAATTATTCCAAATTGCTAAATTGAAATGGGACCACCCGAGAAGCACCGGCTTTCATATAAAAAAAGAACAATAAACCGTTTTACCCAGTCGAAAGCTCTGAGGTAACAAACATAAAAAATACAGTCGAATTGAAAACCTCCTCGTTTTTAGAACTCGTTTAAAAAATGTCATAAATCGTAGGTGCGCACAAAGGAAGAGAGTATAAGAAGCAACATGAAACATTACGGCACGGAGTCGAGGTATTTGGACGTGGTTGTCAGTGATTTCTCGCTTACTAACTGGAGGGGAGACTTGAAATTCGACGCCATTATTACTGATCGTGAGTTTCTTTACACTTATAGACGGTTCACTGGTCTTTGTCCGGCTCACTTATAGCCGGCCCAACGGTCGGTAAACGATCAGTGAGTTAAGTAGCTTTAGGTACGGGTAGTCTATGGATTGGTATTTAACCGCAGTCTTCGTGTTTAGTTTGTGTCACGTAGGAAGTGGTTCTGGCAGTCGATAAGTCCCTCTGACTGTATGGGCGACCTGAACATATCTGAACTAGGTTGGCCTGCTGGACCTCCCTCCTACCTCAGCACACCTTGGTAGAAGAGTATTGACTTGCAGCGATCATTCCTCAAACGCAACTCGACATTTATTATATCATTATACTGCACGTCCATATCAGAATATTGAGTATAGTATAATATATACGTATTAACGTATTAGAGGTTGCCTAGAAGAAATCCAATGAATGGTTGAGCCAATCTAACGAAAAGTGTAAATGAAAGCTTTATGCGTATGATGCGTACATACGTGGTCTCAGATCTGTAAATTAAGATTAAATTTCTTATTTTGCCTAAAACTTTTTAATTTTTATTTGTACCTACGTCAATTTAATTTTAGTCAGCTGGGAGACATCTTCTGATATTGTCTGAACTTCTTTACTTGATGATATACTGTTTTAATAATACAAAAATAAATCAGAGTCCAGACATGAAAAGAACTGGTGGAAGATTTTTTTTCTATTGTTTTGAATCTGTATTTTGCTTGTAGCTCCATACGGTGTAAGAGAGCCAACGGAGAAGATCGGTATAGATCGCGATAACTATCAGTTATCAGAGGAACATCTCGTCAATCATATACCATCGAAGGTGGAATACGGGTTGCCGCACATTTACAGTGATTTATTAAACTTCGCTGCTAAGCACCTCGAGATTGGCAGACGATTGGTGTGCTGGTACCCTTTAGTAAGGTTAGAAGAAGACTATTTATTATTATTGTAAAATAATATGATTTTCGCTTATGGTATAATTTTCTAAATAAATAATGGCTTTTGTTATATTTTGAGTTTATACATTATGAATATTCTAATACTCAGATGGGAAGAAATTTGTGCTCAATATCAAATTGAATTGTCTTGTTTTTAGCTACTTTATTTATATGCTGTGATAGGAGTTCTAGTGTTTTCGATCACTTTTAATTATTTATTGTACCAAAAAGCAAACTAGGTTATAACTTTATTGGTAAAAAATTTTCGTTGTGAATGGTTCTACCTTAAGTCTCGTCCGGTCGGTCTTAAAAACTTTTTTTTATGTTACAAGTTGGCAAGCAAGCATACGGCCCACCTGATGGTAAGCGGTTGCCGTAGCCTATTAGCGCTTGCAGAACCATTAGTAGGTCCACTCACTTTCTTAAATCTCCTTTACCCAGTATTTTAACCCACAGTGCCGTTCAGACCGAAAAACAGTATTGCCTAGGCACTATTATCTAGCCGGCCTCTTGCAGCAAAGGACCGACGCCGGAACTTTTTCTACCCTCTAAAGAACATAGGTAATAATCACTTCCATACCTATATTATAATTTATCCAACCAGAAACGAATACAAAGAAGACCAGCTACCTTCCCACCCCTGTCTGAAGTTAGTCGCGAACTCCGAACAAGTTCTATCAAAGCTGACAGCTCGGAGATTGCTCACATATGAGAAAGTTAGTGACGATGTTCCCAACATGCCGGTAGATCCTAACGCTGGAACACACAATTTTAGGTACGTATTCTAATTTATTTTACGACGGATTTAATTTTTATGCTTAAGATTTTTTCCTTTGGTTGCAGAGAAAAATATTTCTCAATGGGTGAAATTACAAGACGGGAAAGAAAAGAAAAGAAAGCTGAAGACATGGCGGCGTACGGGTTAAAACAATTTCAAAATATCATAAAAGATATTTAAACATTGTTAGGTGTAAGGCATAAGTTTATACATAATAAAATTATGAATGTTGGCTTTTTCTTTTTTTAACGAAACCCTTTAAGACAATAATATCCTGTGTCCGGAAACACACACATACACAAACACCCACACAGAAACATGCCAGTCTGGTCAATACAAATATCTTCCGCGAGCGTGATTCAAATCCGTGACTTTTGGCGCTTAAGGCAGGTTTGCCACTGCTGCGCCACAAAAGTCTGTAAACTGTAATTTTTTTTATTCGTTTTAACAATAGTAATTGTCAAGAAAATAGCGTATAAGAAAGCCAGAAAAAGTAAATTTTGTTAAAAATTGTTTCATGATCATTTGTAGGAGCTCCTAACAAAATCTATTTCCATTTTTTTTTATTCATTAAATGTAATATTATACTATTTTATATATTCTTCTGTAAATTTATTACGTATTTTTTTTTTAAATAAACAAATATTTTTAAATAACGCTGCACACTCAACGGCCCCCAGTAGGATAGTGATATCCCGTGTCGGGGTCCGGAAACACCTACAACCCGCGACCTGTGGCGTTTAAGGTAGGTTCGTAATTACGTAAATTGTTAATTTAATTATAGGAACAAGGTCGGGATCGTGTATTGAATGGGGCTTAATGGTTAATACGAATTTTTTATTTACTTAGAACATAAAATAACAAATGGAATCAAGTTTATATATGACAATGGTACACATTACATTAATTATATTAAAATACCGAAATAAATAGTACATTTCAAGTAATAAATTAGTAAAATGTCTTTCACCACATCTGAACGAAGCACGAGTTTTTATAAAGAAATATCAAGTTAATTTATCTAAATTACATAATATAATCATGCAGTTGAAAGAAAATATTGAAACAAGTATTCAACCATAACCTAACCATTATTATCTTAAATTTTTATAGATAAATATTTTTGCTAATAAATACTATATTATGGATACGCATGCGCAGTGTTAAGACCGATGAATACATGTCTCAAACCTGTAGAATTATTACATATATATAATGTGCATTAAACTTTTCACACTAAATACTTTCCACATCTTGATTCTATATGCCCATGGTTCAGACATAAAGGTGTACACAAGGGCTGTACAATTAAGCGGGCCAAACCGGCTAAAAAAGTTAGCTAAATTAGCTGATCAGGTTAGCTAATTTAGCTGGCTAAACTAACTTAGCTTAGCTAATAGGCTAACGGCTAACCAGCTCAACGGCTAATTTTTATATTCTGGTTAATTTGTAAGTGAATTAGAATAAATTTTGATCTTATGATTCGTTTTGTAATAGTTGTTAATCTGAATTAAATTAAGAGACGCTCATAGTCGGTCTAGCTCAAAAGCTGGTAAACGATCAATGGCTTAAACGGCATGGCGCGGCCAGTATGGATGGGTGATTGGTTAAGTAAATACAAGCGCGGTCGGTATATGGATGGGCGACCATGTAAGTATCTGTTGTATCGGATGAGTTCGAACCCTAAATTCAAAGTGGTGAAAATAGAAATAGTATATTTTCTTGTGTTCTATTTATTCAAGAAATATGATTTATGATAAAAAGTTACACATTGATAGGTAGAGCCAAACCAAAGTTTCTTTACTTTCGAAACCAGATAAAATTTTTTTGGATCCCCACTTAATAACTTGTGAACCCTCCATCCTCCATTTTTATCCTACTGTGTCCACCTCCACCACTTTGGGAATCACTGGTCTAGCCTAAAGCACTTGTGCACCTATCCACAATACAGTAATAGACTTTAGAATTATTATATAATATTTTTAATCTGTAACAGTAAGTGTCAACATCATGTTAGTGAGTGCAGGGATGGTGGGTGTTGGCTCAGCGCTGCGCTGTCTCTTCATAACCTCAGACTGAGCCCATTGAGATAACTTAAAGATTTCCTTGCGTTTTATACTTCCCAATGACTTATAATGCGTTAGAAGTGTATTGGTCACCTGAAAATTATAATATTGATTACTTTTCAAAACTTTTCCATATGCTATCTGTAGTGTAGCTATTGGCCCTAATGGCCTTGACAGCGTCACCGGGTAGAGAGGCTAAGTACTGAGAACCAGCCGTGAAAAAACAATCCTTGCGGGTCCCTATTTAGCCCTTAGGGGGCCTCCTGCAAGGCCGATTGACGACATCAATCAGGCGTTAACCTTGATAATTGTTTTTTTATTTTGTTCTGCCCTAACGACAACTCAAGGGTTTAGGCAAAAAAGTGTATTAAATCATCAATAAACTTTTATATAAAACTTTTAATAACAATCGAAAATAAGTACTGCCTAACCGATGGCCTTCACAAAATGGATTGATTACATGCATGTCAAAAAAGTGGCAGTTAGTGGTAAAGCTGAATCTATGTTCCTTAAAATGTAAGTATAGAAACACTGTTTGTGTTTATAGCAAATTACAAGCACTGACGGGATTCAATACAAAATGACTTACTAAAAACAATCCAAGCAATGCTCGCACATTATCGGGATTTAGTTTCAGAGCTTGACAGTAGTAAGACTTCGAAAGTTCCATATTTTCAATTCCACCCTGGAAAACATTTTTTTATAAATATTAACATATACTTTTTTTTTATTTAAACTGTGTTTTGTTTTTAAAAAGAATATTAGTATTGGTAGTAGCCATTACTAATATTCCTATTTCTCCTCCAATAAAGCGTCTCGCTCGTACTAGGAGTACAACCATAAAACAATAGCTCAAGGGGTCAGTATCAAAATTGCAATTTTCAAAAGAAATTGCTTCTTTTTTCAAGTTGTCTTAATTTTCTCAAGCTGGCCAACTAAGACCTTTTTTTTTTCATTAAAAATGTTATTTTAAAAAAATACCACACAATATGACTAAATCTTTGAATCTAGCTATTATTAAAACCATGTACCATAGTGTATCGTATGTCGGCAAGGCGCTGGTGCATCAGGTGATTGTGTGGTTGGTGCAAAATCAGTTCCTCTGCACAGAAAGCTGCCTTGGAGTACTCTTGTACTTGCAGATACAGCTCCGAGAGCTCTTGCCAAGCTTCCATATCAGACATGAACCTTGCATTATAAAAAAAAAAATTAGAAAATGTCCTGATAATGTATATATATAAACTAGCGGGCCCGGCAGACGTTGTCCTGCCCCGAAAAATCTGGGACCCGATAGCAGCGCCCTCTACCCGGTGAAAGTTTTTGATTGACTAATAAGGCTATTAAAAAGCAGGGGTTGGCGATAAAATAGTGAAAATTTAGGGTCGTATGTATTTTTCAATGCCACATAATAAAAAAATAAAAATAAAAATATTATCCAAAAATAAAAATAAAAATTTTGGGGTGGACAGCCCTTATCACTGAGGGGTATGAAAAATAGATAGTAGCCGATTCTCAGACTTACTGAATATGCATAAAAAATTCATAAGAATCGGTCAAGCCGTTTTGGAGGAGTATGGGAACGAACATTGTGACACGAGAATTTTATATATTAGATAATAATGTATATATATAATTTTCCTTTTTTCTTACTCTTTTCCACACTTCCTATTGGAACAATTTTTAACTTACTTTTTCAAATAATCAACTAGCTCCTTGATAGCTTCTTGAATGAGACCTTGGGCTTTCAAGATGGCTACACGACGTTTTCGCGCCGCTGAATTAGTTTCATCCGCTTTTATAATATTGTCTAAAACCTCCATTGCTTCATCATATCTAAAAAATAATAATAATTAGTTTGAAATGAGGTTAAAATGATGTTAATGACAAAAAGAGACAATGTGCATAGGCTACAATTATAATTATAAGCTAATTTAGACAACACTGCGGCATTGTTAATAGAGAGCCTGCCTTTAACCTCGATGATTGCTGGTTTGATTCTCTCTTGGGTAGATGTTTGCATTGATCTTACAAATATCTGTTTCGGTCTGGGTGTTTGTCCTTGTGGGCATAAAAAAATGAAAACACTTGTATTCTTAAATTGAGATCAATTGCTCAATGGTTAAAGGGCTGACTCCACTCCATTAACGTAAGAGTTTCAGATTCAGTTCTCACTCCTTTGGGCTATTGTTGTACCCATTCTTAGTGCAAGCTAAGCTTATTTCGAGGGGTAATAGGAGTATTAGAAATAGCTTAAAAATCTAATATTCTTAAAATTTCTTAAAATCTAATATTTGTAATCATTTACATTAATGAAAGAAAATATAGATAATAAAAGATGCTTACTTTTCCTCAGCTTCCAGACATGCAGCCTTGTATCTTAAAACACGTAAACTACCCGGAAACTCTTCTGATAGCATCAATATCCATGATTTGGCGATTGAATAGAAGTGACAGTCTAATGCAGCATAGATTACTTGCTCCATCACTACATATTCTACAAACAAAAAACAATTTATCAAATATTATTTGGATAATGAGCGGAAGTATGTAATGGTCCTCTTGTGTGGTTGTAATTAAATTTGGGCATATCTCTAGATTACATTTTTGTCAATAATTAAATGATATACACACACATTAAACATAGATGTTAAATCTATTTAACTGATTGATAATTGCTACATCGGTAACTTTTTCTCATTAACCTGGACTTTTATGTAAACAAATTTGCACAGCGACCTTAGTTAGATACCTCTATAAATATACATAACCTGACTCACTCAAAAGGGGATCAAAACAACGATTTCGAAATACTTACTCTCACTGCCCAATTTATGTAGCGGGTCTTCAACGATAGCTTCGGATAAGTCCAAAACATCCTCACTTCTTCTCTCGTTGTTTTCACGCCATTTTCGAAGTAAATCGAATATTTCTGAATAATGAAAATATGTGATAATCATACAGAGTTAGAAAGTCAAAATTATATTTAATTTAATCGTATAAAAAGTTAAAAAGCAACATTACCAGTACGACTTAGTTCGTCGTAATTGAAAGACATTTTAGATGCTATGCCAAATTATCGATACAAATGAGACGTTAGTTTTATTAATGGTCACTTGAATTGCTTGTATTATTAATGTATTAAATCCGTAAATTACTATATTAATACAGAATTACAGATATTTGAATGATTGTACAATTGAATTTTTTATTACAAAATTACAAATTATCAAATCTGTCATGTGCCAAAGCTTCAAAACTTATAATTGGACCCAAATAAGCAATGCCATGTCAACCCACACGAATGTCATTTCGAGAAAAACGCATTTGATAATTTTGAACAACTTGCTTTATATGATTTTTTTTATGTATTTGTCAAGTTTTTGGCAATTTCAGATTTATGTGAATTCCGTATAATTTGACCGACGTTGTGGCGCAGCGGTAGCGGACCTGCCTTAAACGCCACAGGTCGTGGGTTCGATTCCCGCTCGGAGCATAATATGTTTGTATTGACCATGCAAGCATATTTTCCGGTCTGGGTGTATTTGTCCTTGTCATTGTGAATGTTTCCGGATCCCCAACACAGGATATTACTATCCTAATGGGGGCCGTTGAGTGTGCAGCGTTTATTTATTTATTTATAGCATAACAAAAAACTTTTAACATAATACATAAATTGCATGACTAAAAATGGCTTTTTAGAAGTTTTAAAGCTTCAAATATGACTTTTAAAATAATAAAAATATAATAATTCAAATATGAGTTTTAAAGCTTAAAACCCTACAAGGGTTAAGCTTTAAAACTTCTAGAAAAGCCATTTTTTCAATCATGCAATTTATGTATTTTTAAACGTTTTGGGTTATATTACACATGAAATATGCTGTTTGTATACTTATATTTTGTGAAAATAGGTAAAATAAGTTACATAAATCTGAAATTGCCAAATACTTGACCAATACATTAAAAAAATCATATAAAGCAAGTTGTTCAAAATTTTCAAACGCGTTTTTCTCGAAATGACATTCGTGTTGGTTGACATGGTATTGCTTATTTGCGTCCATTTTTTATACTATGTTATAACTCTCTCAATATAAGATGAACCTTGCGCAGTAACACATTTTAGGGTCTCAACCGAATGCGGAATGACGGGGGCCGCGTAACTATATAGTTCTTTAAAAATAAATTATTAAAAATCAAATAAAAATATGAATTATTTTTGTCAAGTTCGTGAACATTTAATTTTATTTCAAAATGTCATCCCAATAAGTGACAGTGATTAAAAATGTACATTACTATTTTTTTTTTTTATATACCTACTTTTGTATATACTATTAAATTGTTTTATTCTATTTAAGTAATTAATAACGATAATGAATAAATAAGTAATTGAATTTAGAAGAAAAAATAACTACCTATATTATATACTTAATTCCATTTTCCCTCTTTATAAAAAATCTATTTAAATAAAACGAAATCAATATTTTTGTCTAACATTTTTGTCCATGATTGTACCTGTGCAGAAGCGGCCATTTTGGTTCATTTTAAATTGAGAGAACTATGGTAATTAATAATTATTAATAAATAAGGAATTGAATTTATATGATACAATATATAAATTATAAACTTAATTCAATTTTACACTTTATAAAAAAAAATACTATTTAAATGAGACGAAGTCATGTTTTTTTTAAGAAGTTTGAATTTCTCAGGCAACCGCTAAGTATTGGTCTAACATTTTTTTCCATGACTGTACCTGTGCGGAGGACCGCCATTTGGGTTCAACTTATATTTCATGAGTTATACACATTTGTTATTAATTTGATGTTTCTATTAATTCCATTAAGACAAAAATGAATTGGTAATATTTTTAATATTCTTCCAATTCATATTATTGTAATCTTAATAGATCACTTTTAGTGATAAGGCCGCCCTTGTACCATTTATGTATATTGTAGCATTTTGTTATTAAAATATTTTTTATGTGTGTGCAATAAAGAATTTAAAATTAAAATTAAAAATAGAAGCAGTGCCTATTCACCTCCACCAATGGTAAGTAATTTATCATTATTAACTGTTGTCTTTTAATTACAAGTTACGTACATCGGAATGTAAAAGTTGTGTGTGCTATGAAAACTGAAGTAATGAAGTGTTCCTTCTTAGTGGTAGTTCTCCTAAATTTAGGGGGAAATAAGTTAGTGGAAATTTTTAGGGGGTTTTTATTATTATCTAGAATTATAATTATTTTAAAAAGTAAAAAATCTTAATTATATTTGAATATTAAGCCTAATGATCTGAATTATATTTCAGCATTGATTCGTATTTATCTAGATGGTTTTTGACACACTTATACGCATTGTTTGCTAAAGGATCCTTTTGCATGCTTTCAGCTACTATGGTCTGTTCTTCCCTCTACTTTGTTCTTATTACTTTTGACTAACTATTTAAATTACTACATCCTCTTCTCTTTTTCCATTGCCATGCGTATTGCGTATGTATGCTTAAGGCTTAAGCATACTTTAACGGCTGTAACAGTACATGCGAAATGTTAATCAATGTTGAAATGAGAATTGATGTGTTTGCAGCTACATACAAAATGGCTATTTGCTAAAGAGATAATGCAAATCGATATTGATAAAATATGTAATTCAGGATTAATTGTTGTTATTTTTTAAGGGGAATTTTTAAGGTATTCAGGCATTTATAGAGGTTTTTGACAGCAGTTTAGGGGTAAATATTGTCTGGAGTTGGTATCACTGTAATGAAGTTTAAACATTCTGTGGTTATGTGATGTGAATTGTGAACCTGTGATTGAGTTCGAGACGTCTGCAATATCACAATATGTCTGACTATTTGGAAATATTTTTAGGATTATCGTAGGGTAAATAAAATAGTAATAAATTTAGAAGGCGTCCATGATATGGACGACACATGACAAACGTTATAAAAAGGTAAGGTTCATTAATGTGTTAACATTTTATTAGGTATTCAATTCTTTATTCTCGCATTCGACTTTTTATGTATCAATGGCCTTTATCTCGGACTTTTGTTTTCTTTTGTTCCGTGGCTGTGCGTTGAACGTGTTTTCAATATTTGGTTATGCGTAATTGTTAATTATATATTGACGTAGTTTTATTTTTTCCAACAGATCGATAAGGAGACGAGTTATAGTGAAGATATGTGTTGTGGGCCATTTTCCTTACGTGTATATAGTAGATATGCGCGTGACGGGACTGACGAGCGCCGAAACAAGTGGTGCTTCGGTCTGAGTGCGCATTGGACGATATAACATTTTACGCCTCGCCAGGGTCAACCTGCGCGACGCGTTTTTTTGTATATATTTTTATTGTAAAGCAAAACAAAAATGGATCAGAGAGTGCAATGCCCTGTGTGTACTCTGTACCTTCACAGTGGAATGTCCTTAGAGTCACATTTGGATACTCATCCGAAAGATCAAGTGATAAAAGCGTTGTGTAATCTATCAGCGAAAGCCTCTAGTTATGGAAATAGAACACCTACACCATTAAATTCAGAGAGGTCATACAGAAGCCGATCACGGACTCCAGCCACTGATGATAGTGGGCGTTGGGGCACCCCCCAACGTAATAGTGATAATGATAGATACTGGAGAAGAACTCCAAGTAGAAATAAGTCAACACCACATTCAACCACATCACGAAATATGACACCAGAACTTAGAATTGGGAATATAACATTTGATAACCATAATGGCAACAACAATTCAAGTCAATACTCTGAGTCTTGTACCTTAAAATCAGATAAAAGTCAGCAAACTTTTGCGTCAAACTGCCAGTCCATGATGTGTGATTTTGATCAACAATTTCCTTACTATCCAGAACAACACGATGATCCAGAAATCAAATTCTCACGTAGTTCAGAATATAATGCACAATTTGATAATTCAGGTATATTTTCTTGTAATATGTCAGGGATAGGTCCAGGTGTGAAGCTACCAACTAGAATGATGCCAACAGTGCCTAGAAGATGTAATGATTTTGTTAAAATTTTACCTAAACAAGGAAACATGCTTGTTAAATCCAATATGGGCGGTATGCAATACTTGCCACCAGGAGTCAAATCAATGCATCAGCATATGATGATGCCGAATACACCACAATTTGTACAGAAGAATGTACAAAGCAATATGATTATGACTGGGAATTTATCAGGTAGTCAAATATTGAATCCTAAATCATTGCCACCTCCTTTGAACAACCAATTTAACCAAATGAATACAGGTCCATTTACACCAGGAACAACAGTTGTCACACAGAATTCACAAATCATTTACAGGGAAATGGTACATAGTTTAGAAGGTAAACCGTTTATGCAAAGTATGCCACCTGTGCTAAGTACTGAGAATATAACGAATGTGGCACAGAGTAGTTCTATGTACCAAAATGTAATGGTTGTAGACCAGTTTGGTAATACATCATGTATGTATACCCCACCGCATGCTTTACCCAAACAATCCATGTTCAATGAAAACATACCATATTTGGAAAGTACACCAGATAGAACTGTGCCTGAAAATATTAATAATTCCAATAAAACAATTATTATTGAAGTTAGTCCAGTGTTACCAGAAGAAGTAAATGTTGATGATTCAGATCGACATTCACAGCCATCAGTCCAAAACAAAAATCTACTAAACAAAAAGCTTGAACAAGATAAGTCTGACCGTACAGTTGATTCTCCAGGATCTAGTAAAGGTCTGAAAATTTTAAGTAATATTAAGGTAGAGGTTCCTGTGCAGCATCATAAAAATATGCTGAATACTGTAATGGACTTGACTGGTTCTGTTGATTCAGAATATCCTGATTGTCCTATTAGTCCAGAGAAAATTTTGCCAGATTTAGATGATAATAACCCTAGTGTATCAGATTGTACACCAGCTTCTTCATCTAGTTTTGATAGTCTGGCTTCTAGCACATTCTCTAGTGTAAAGAGTTCTACTTCTACACTGACAAAACAACCATCAACAAAATCGACTGTTCATCTAGATAATAAGATAGATACAGAATTTTCGGATAATTACCCTGTTCCTGATCTTATTTGTAATGAAAAACCATCTATATCCCCGTGTAGTGAATTTTCTGAGAACTCTAGTGATCGCCTTGTCATATTGTCTCCAAAATCTGAAATTAATCAAACATACCAAAGCCCCGTAAATAATATTATTCTAGATAAGAAAGTACCTATTAAACCCCAAAAAATTCCAAGACCAAGTACTGTTTTTGTGAAAAAAAACAAGAAAATTTTGCAAATAAAAAATTTAAAAAGTGGTCCATCAGTCAAAAGTAAACAGATGGATCAGGAGCCGCGACCCTCTTCATCGAAAAAATCTCTAGAGAATTGTGAAAAAATTAAGAAAACTCACCATGATAAAGGTCAGCCAAATGGTAAATTGTCAGGTATCCCTATCGAGATAATTGCAAATAAAAAGAGTGAAGTGCATAATTTCAATAATACAGTGGAGCAATCAATGGATATTGAACCAATTATGCCGTCAAATTCAAAAAAGCACCAATATACCACAACTGTAAATATAGAGGTAAAAGAAGAAACTAACTCCAGTAACGAGTTTAACAATGTTACTGGGAAATCATCAGATCTTGCACCGATGGAGACACTCAGGCCTATCAACGTAGTTAACTATGCGAATATAACGGCAGAATTTGATGAAGAATCAAATAACCGAGAATTATTAGAATTAGAAGCTGCGTCAAAAAACAAGCAATTCGTATCTATGATGAACGAAAATTACTTTGGGGATAACATATATGCCGACTATTTCACTCCGGATCGGATAGAAAGTTTCGAGGCTGTAAAAGAATCTAATTATGCTAAAGAGAACGCTAAGGATGGACTTTTCATATGGGGCGAACCATCGCAGAAGGAAACCGAATTCATCTTACCGAATTTCATTCACGAAAGCTATAAAATAGCTGAAAGTAATGGGATGGACTATACAGATATAGGAGCGGAAGCGGCACGCATAGATCGGGAAGTAGATAGATGTGATAGTAAAGTCGACGTGATGAGTGAGGGTAGAAGCGATGGTGAGCCTCCTTTGAATATCTGCGCTGACGAAAAAATGCCACCGCGAGGAGAAATAAGTGGTCAGGAAAGCAACGGTGATATGGAGTCACCTTGGAGTGGGGTAAGTCAATTAAATGCATTATCATTGAAATTAGTCGTCATTTACAATTTTTATAGTCATAATAAGAGGTTAATAACTAATTATTATACAATTACGGATGAAATCGCGGTTTGTATGTCAAGGTCCTGTTCTCGATCGTGTAAATAAGCGAATTCCATTTAATACAAAGTGGCAACTTATTACTACTGCAAAGAAAACTAAAACTGAACACTTATTTATATTGTTACCAAAGGTTTAATAAGAAAAAATATAATTATATAAAAGATGTTCAGCCCAGCAGCCGGCCGGCTGTTTATATACCGTCTATGACCTACTACGTAACTCGTACGCAGAAAAAACAAAAATGTTCCAATATTTAAAGTTGGTGTGAGGTCTTCAATATTAGCAGCGATTTGATGTCGCTTGTAATTATCCTGTAAACTCTTCGTTCACCCATCAATTTTGGAGTCGCCGTCGACCAAAGTCGCTGCCGTCTCTACCCGGCATCAGTCCTTAATTCTGACAATTACATGTTTACGAAAGCTATAAAATAGCTGACACGAGAACATGAATACGAAAATTATAATGAAAAATATATATCCTTTTTAAATAATAAGTGAGAAATAAAAACAATTGCATAGAAAATTTAATAATACATTTAGTTATATTTATATTTATTTGATATTACAGATGTATTCTGGAGCCCCTCCAGCGGAGCCTTACGATCTGATTGCTCGAGAGAGTTGGGTCTCCGATGGGTCCGATGTGGATGTTAATGAGAAAACAGACGATGTTATGTATGTTAAAATATATCTTATTTCAATCCAACACCTTGAGAAAAAATATTAAATCGCACTCATATTGTATGGGCAAATTATTAAAATTATTAATTTGATCTTCTTGCGAAATATTATTTGAAGCAAAAACGTAACAAATCTTCAAAATAACACATGCTTCTTAGAACTACATTTTGAATGACTTGTATAATAATTTTCGACAGATTTCAAATAGAAGATGGTAGTCAATTCAATCATTTTTTTTTTGTATGTTTGTTACCTGATTACTCAAAGACTGCTGGACCAATTTGAATTTCAAAATTTTCTAAATATTATTTTATCTCTATTTACAGTGAGGAAGAAATTAACTTTACAAAGACGAGGATGTACAATTGCGCGCAGTGTGGCGTAAAATTCCCTTCAATGAAGGAGCTTAGGGCCCACAAGGCCATGGTTCATGCTCTTCCAACATGCTCTAACGCGAAGACGTCATACAGCCGCCTAGTCAACGCGAGGGCGATTAAGAAAGAAGAGAAACCTGATGAAAATTTATTAGCAGGTAATACACAGCATTAGTTTTGAGTGTCATATCCATGTTAATCGATTAACCCAATTGGGTGACCAATTCACTTTATATTGTAGGTCCATTGGTGGTCCATATAAATTTGTACTGCTATAATTTTTTGTATTTAAAAATTACTTTTGTGGATTTTCAAATCAAAATATTATTTGTCTTACTTGTATAATATATACTTTGAATGTGAATTATGTGATATAAGGTCTTTTAGTTTTGATATATCGTTTTCAATAATTCTTTAATAATATGAAGCCATTGGTTTCATAGTGTAAAGGTGTTTTACCAGAAATTTAATGAATTAGGTATGCATATTAAATATATTTTATTGACTTTTCCTTGACATAATATAATCAATATTAAAAACCAAATTACTCAATTCCAGGCAATCTTCTATCGTTGGACACAAAGGAAGCAATGGCATCCACAATGCTCCAAATGTACAATTCTATGAGTGACACAAAACCATCTATTCACAGTCTCATTAAACAGGAGACGAAACGTCGAAGAAGGGACTATGTCTGTGTTACATGCAAAGTGGATCAACTCAACGAACAAGCGTTCAACGCACATCTCAAAATACATCCATTGGAGTGTTTGACGTGTGGGAAATGTTTTTTCAAGAGAGCAAATCTATCTTTGCATATTAAAACGCATTTAGGCATAAAGAACTATAAGTGAGTTGTGCATGTACGTCGAATTCAAGGCTTTTAAATTACATGTCATTGCCTCCGGTGCATTGACCTAGGTTAATTGAGGAAAAACATACTGTATCTGTTTGGTTTACTTTGTAATTTCATATTGTGTTCGTTTAATTGTAAATAAAGAAAAAAAGTGATTCATCAGTCTAACTTTGATTGTTGATTTTGTATTACCCCTTTAATTTTTTTTTTTTTTTTTATTAGTTTATTTAAATTTTTTTAACATTTTTTAACCCATCCTAGGTGCTTATTTTTCTAACCCTACTAATGTTACTAACTTTTTTATATTTTCTAATTATTTACAAATTGTACCTCTAAAGTAATATAAATAAATTCCAGGTGCGATGTCTGTGAGAAGAGGTTCCTAACACGTCAAAAGTTGTCTGAACACCACAATATACACACAGGCCAGACGCCCGTCAAGTGCACGCTGTGCGACGACACCTTCCGCAGATACTCCAACATGATACAGCATAGGTGAGAAACATTATAATAATGTCAATCTACAAGAACCTAGTTTTAAACTAATTTATATTTATTTTACTCCTTGGAACTAGGGGTTTTGCCCAAGAGTTGATGTGGAATCTGTTAAGAGTACGGCCATTTCTTTACTTAAAAGTCGGTAAAGTTATGTAAGCGTCAAAATTTTTAGGTGTGCCTCCTGCCTGTGATAATTTTACTATAAAATAAGTTTACTATTATAAAATAAGTTTACTATAAAATAATACAAAAGTTATTTTTGACCATCTAAAAGTTATTTTTCTATCCCATTTTACAGTTCTTGTTTTTCTGAATGAAAAATACCTCATGTATTCTTCTGTATAATTATAATTTTATTTAAGCTATTTGTGTGCCAAATTTCATACAAATCCTCTTTGTCTGGGTCTGGGCGTTCCAACTTGTAGTTACCCCCATCGCGTCTCGGAGAGCATGTTCTTATCCAATAAGTTATTGGTTCGCCTTTAGGGTTGCGGAGGTCAAATTACAATTTTTCCTGTCAAATCTAGATAAGAGTAAGAAGCAGCTCTATGCAAATACTATTGCTATGCTATACTATGCGCAATTAATGCTAGGAAGAAGATGGTCGTTCGGGATAACAACCATAATAACGCGAGCCTTTTATTAATAAATATTTAATTGAAGTATATGATTTTACAGAAAAAGGCATCACTTTAAAATGAAACCGAAGCAGCGCGACTTTGTCTGCCACTGCGGTGTCATTTTCCACTCGAGAGCGAAGCTACATTGGCACAAGGAGACCCACGACGAGAAGCCCAAAGCATGCTTGTATTGTAGCAATAAATTTGTTCATTTGGCCTCGCTGAACAGACACCTGAGAAGGTCCCACAATGAGTACTTCAGTCATAATAAACTAACTGAGACGGGAAGAAAGGAGACTAATAAGAATGTGCCTTGTCCTGTCTGTAAACAAGTGGGTATTCGAATTTCTAACATTTTGTATATAACTATGATATAGTGTAGCGATAGATTTAAAAGTGATAAATAATTTGGGGGGTTGGGGTCAGTTTCGAATAAAGTTTATTGATTGATATTGATTATAATTTTAACAAAATAATCTTCATCATAAAGCAGAAGTAAAATATCCACTATGATATAAATATTAAATACTTCAAATTACAAGATTTACTTTTTAATTATATTATAATATTAGTAAAATTTATTAATTTACGGTTAATTATTTGATGAAACACATTGAGTATTTGTTTGAAGTAGATATTTTTCTCAATAATTTAGCATGACATATTATAAAAAAACCATAATTTATTTTACAGATGTACCTTAGATCGAATCTTCGTGCTCACTTACTAACACACAGCGGTAAGAAACCGCATCACTGCATCATCTGCAACAAAGCCTTCACAACCAAATGGAACCTCAAACTCCATCGATGGACACACCTCAGTAGATCAGCGAAACCTTACAAATGTACTTTGTGTAAAGGTGCATTCATCAGACACTCAGATTATCAAGCACACATGAACTCCCACAAGTCGGTTCGTCCTTACACCTGTAACTACTGCGGCTGTCAGTTCATAAGGAAGTACAACTGCCAACGACACGTCCGGGAACATGAAATGGCAAAGAAGTTTGTGTGTAAAGTGCCTCAATGTGGTAAATCGTTTCATAGGAGTTATTATTTATCTGAACATATGAAAGTGCATAGTGGTGCTAGGCCGTTCTCTTGTAATATATGCGGCAAGACCTCGAGCAATAAATCCAATCATAATAAACATGTGAAGATCCACGTCCATCACGCGAGGGAGGCGGTAGCGACTGAAGCGTGAGTATAGGTTTTATTGGCGACTCTGTTGACTTTTTAACGGTGTTGCCAGATGAGAAAATATAGAAAATCTTTTTTTTGTTGCAATAATTTTATATAGGGACATCTTAAAAAGTTTCGAAAACAGGGTTGCCATTGTAAATATTTAGATAAATTTTAAATGTATTGTGTAAATACAGGACCAAGTTTGATTGTAAATTGGAGAGTGTTGAGCATTTTACAGTTAAAACCGATACTTTGGTATTGTTGTGTGACAGACTTTATTATATTTTAATTTAATTTTTGCCATTTTGTACTTTGAAGATATATATAATTATGTAATTGATCTGAAGGTACTATAATTTAAATTTTGAATATGTTAAAAGGTTTATTTCTGAATGATAAAATTCTATCTAATTAAATTTATAATTTTTTAGATAGTTTTTGTCATAAAACTTAGGGTTTTTGATTACAAATCATTATTAATTATTAAAACTACTGATTTCATTTTTTTTTTATGAAAATAATTATCCTAAAGCAATACTTGTGTGAATTTTTTATGGTTTTGAGTAGTCGAAAAAGTTCCTAATAATTGAGATAATGAATTTAATGTGAATGAAAGGTGTGAATATTTTAGAGAGCACGGTTAGCTTTCGAGATTCAAATCTGAATAGGTTGTGAATTAATACTAAATGAATTCTACGAATTTTTGTAAATAACAGTTACAAGTAAATAAGGTCGGTCACACACATTTACGAGTATTTTAGTCAATTTACTAATGGGCATTTTTGGTAAAGGTACCCCGCTTAATTTAATTTCTACGACAGTAGCTTTATAATTGTATAATGAAAGAAATTCTGTGTGAAAGATTAATAAAAATACATATCAACATTTAAAATTTACAAATTATAATTAGTATTGCCACATGAAAAATAATTTATACTTAAATATGATAAAAATATTTTTTTTATATGTTACATTACATAGACATCCATAATATAAAACATGTTAGTTATTATCAGGCTTTCATACAGAATTTTTTTCTTTACACTCGTATACTTTAACATACTTGCTCAAAAAACACAGTAGACAAACATTTTTTTCTATATGTATTGATTATATATGAAATTCGCTTAACGATAACTTAAATCGCAAACCAGCTAACTCTAAATAACATTAAGAGACTTAAAATAGTGTAATTCGAAATCAAAATCCTTATTCTAAATAGAATTAAAACTAATTGATTGTCGAACCAATATATACCAAATATAATGGATACTCAAAAGGAAATAATCAACGAGAAAACTAAAGTAGGGAGTAAAACTATTATACAATAAGTACTTAATATTTAATATAAATAGCAATAAAATATATAGTTGTAATGGTTACAAAAAAAAATTAAGTGCCTTTGTAGATAATCTATACATATTTACCAACTTCAAGCGAGTTATCAACGCTGACGTGACGTGGTTTTGTTGTATAGTATAAGCTTCCGGAATGGTCATAAGTAAATTGGTCATATGTACCTATATAAAGGTGGGTAAAGTCACTTAGTTTTTACTTTTTTGTTATAGAGTATTAAAAAGACTTTGCATAATGGATTTGGCTGGTCTGTGAGTTAAGATATATTACCTTTCTATTTTAGATTTTGTATTAATAATATAGTTATAATTCTATTTATTTTTTTACTTTAATGATTTAACTTTATTTTTACTTTTTTTTATTACTTAATTGATGATTTTTATAAAGAAATAATTCTTAAATCTGTCTTCCGCATTGCATTATTTAATTGTATTGACATAGTTATTCTGATTGAAAGGTTTCTCTAATTTATCTGTACTGGAAGTGTCAATAATATAGGACGTTGGAAAGAAGCAAAGAATGTAGACAGGGTGATATCCTTAAAAATATCGCACCTTTAGAACGAAAACGACGGATCTAAAAAGCAATTTTTGGCAATCAACAAAATAAATTTTAAAATGTTGACGCCTGGCCAATCTTTCGTATATTATATTTTCTTGGTTATTTACGTCAGTTATTTACTCTCGAATATGGCTATGTTTAGACTAGTTACATTGAGAATTTCGTTTTAAGTAATTTTACGCTGATAACTAAATTTTAGATTGTGGCGTTTTCGTTGTAAAGGTGATATATATTTAAATAATAATTTGAAGATTATTCTCATCCGCACCAGTCAATCTCTATCATGTCTTCTCCGTTCTATGTGACACTGGCGAAATAATCTTTACTCAATTGGCACAAATGGATGCTAACTAGTCAATTAATGGATGTAAAATACCTATAGATGAAGTTGCTTACCTGAAAAATCAAACAAAAAATGGCAGCCATGAGTAGGAATAAATGTTTTAAATATTGATTTGATTGTTCTATTTTCATTTTTAAAAATTATTCTTTGATTTATTCGTTTGTTACATGATTGGCAACTTGGTTTTCTCTGTTTATGTTTGCCTATATTCATGTCTGTTATGTCAAGTGATACTTCCAGTATTGATACTGTCTGTTTCAATTAAAGTTGGACAAAAATACTACTTATAACTTATAGTTTAGCTACTAGGCTTAAAATATTATTCTTCCAACAAAATTAATATAAATATTAAAATTTTTACAACAAAACAAGCTATTTATTTATTTTTGTTCAACTTTCCTTTTAACAGACTACGAAATAATTAAATTGTTATGTAGAAACAGAACGAACTTAATTAATATAACATAAAAATACCTGATTTGAAATATATTTATTTTGTAAAAAGAAATACATTGTCGGTACAATTTTTTTATATATAATATTGATTTATGAACTCTTTTTGGTAAATTGGAAATGAAACAGTTTTCAAAATATTTTATGTATTTGAGATGTGCCTGCGCTAAGCGAAATTTAAAAATATATATTGATTTAGTTAAAAAGTTAATAATTAACATCCTCCATACGATTTAGTCAAAGGAAAATTTAAGGATAATGCAATAGCGACTTACAAGACATGTGGCTTTCTTTTGTTAGTCTTAGGCTGTTAGTACACCGACCCATTCGCTTGCGGTAGCGAATCGTAGCGAATAATTTGCGGTAGCGAAGCTGTGGAGTATTAACTGCATGTTGTTGCAATGTTCCTTCAAGATATAATTGTAAACGTCACAACTATTTCTGATTCTGATGATGAGGACTTATTCATTAATTTATTAATATAAATTCTTCTTCTTATCGAGTGGTTAGTGGCCGACCTAGTGTCAGAGTTGTCCAGGGCGCCCGTAGGCCTCTGACTTGACTTTTCGACTGTTGTCAAATTATATGCAGCCGGGACCGACTTTTTACGTGCCCTCCGAAGTACGGAGACACTCGGTTGAAATCCCCCATGCGATCACCCATGACTGACCGCGCCTAAAGTTGGTTAACCTAACGATCGTTGACCGATTCGTGGGTGCAATCGGCTATGAGCGTCTCATAAATATAAATAATAATAGATAATAGTCATTTATGGATTTTTATTTGCCTAGAATTCTTTACTACGATAATTATTTTTTGAAAGTAACACGTAAAAAACTAAATACAAACGACATTAAGAGTTTCAGCGAAACAACTTATGTACGTTGACAGTTCGTGTGTATCATATCGTGTTCGTTGACAGTTTTTAAAGTAATATAGCAGCCGTACGCGACGACGTCGGTGTACTAGCAGCCTAAGGCATTTCGATTACGTATTAAAGAATAAAAATTTATATGATGCTAATCTGTGTTCTTTATATTAAATATTTAAAATTTGCCAAAAAATTTAAAAAATAAATAGTATTGCTAGTAATTAATATTGCTGACAATGCCAAAAGAACATTTCGTAGCACTTTTATGGTAATTGAAAAATCGATTAGTATGTTAAATCACATTCAAAATTATTCTCAATCACATTTCATGATTCAGTTGGTCATGATTTATGTTAAAAAATCGCCTTTGATGTGAAATATGTACTGTCCGACGTCTAAATAGAGTTTATAGCTGCTGCTTTAAACCAATTAATTTACGCTCACAGTAAGGAAAATATAAAACTCACCCCACCAGTTAATAGAGATGACCAAAACATGACGTGATTTGACAATGAGATCATCAATTTTTTTGAGACTCATTTTATTCCAGAGCCTTTTAATTCTCTTTGACATAATTTAATTCTTTCTGACATAATGTTAATTCTTTTTGACATAATTAATTGTTAAATATGAGATTCGGATTTATCTATCAGCTTACACTCTATCAGACACAACAGATTTTCCATTCTTTATTGTAACTCATATAAATGTCCTTTAACAATTCAATTGTTAAAGGACATTTATATGAGTTACACTTTAAAGGTTAAAGGTTAATAATTAATCTACAATTATTTTTGGCATTTTTTCTATAAAACAAATAAGAAATTTTCTGGTGATCATGTCTCAAAATTGTTTTGTGATTATCATTTAAGTTAACGGGTTAAGTGAGTTGCGTTTGAGTAAACACTTGAGCTTAGTTGAATCACTAAATTAATAACAATGATTTGGTATTTATTTAAAGTACTTACACAGAAAGTAGTACTAAATAAAATGTGTGAACTGTGACGTTAATATTTTTACTACTTGTGAAAAAGTCTCAAGATGTAATGAATGTCGATGAAGTATCATTAAAAACAAATATAAGCAATTAAATAAATATATATTAATATCAAAGCTTTAGAGATCCCACCGGTAACGCGTCCTGCGTAGAAGAACCAAGCACATCTTAAAAATTATTTTAATTTTGACATGGACATTATTTTTTAATTACTATAATACTAGTAAGTTTTTTTGTTTGCCATAAAATATTTTAGGCGACTTGTGAGGTCTGGTAAATTTCTCTGTGATGATCGATTGTAAAATTTTTCGTATTATTTAAATTTATATATTATATGTATTTACTTTCTGAAAAAATATAAATAAATTGAGCGATGTAAACTGTTTAATGTTATCGTTAATGACGAACCAAACTTCCACCGTTCCAGAAAAACTAAATTTCCATAGAATTCCTATATATTTTTTTAAATCTGTCTTTGGTAACCGATGACTGAGGGTCGTGGTCGTCAAGAACAGTTTTTTTTCCACTAGGATGTTCAGAGTGGTGGAAATTTAGGTTACTGATATATTTTTCTTGTATTTAGAAATCGTTGTGTGTTTTCGAATCACACCAGCTGTGTTCATGCGATGTCGTATTTTATTATTTCTGTATTTTCTTTTTAAACGTAAATGAATGATCTCGTAACTTAAACACAACAAAACTTTTGATTTTTTTTTGTTATTGTAGAAAAATTAGTTTTTATTGAACGTTTTGATATTTCGAAAATAATCGATAGAAAATGCGATGTATCGATGGTAAAATTCGATTATCGATTTTTTTATCGATTGTGTTCGAAGTAAAAAGAAACCAGACTCGGTTATTAGCATTAATTGGTTATTTATTTTATAAAATAATTTGTAAATACGAAATAAGGTACTTTTATTTTGTAACACGTGGGTCGTACACCAAGAGTCAGTTCAGCGGGGTTACTGGACTTGATTAGTGTCTGCAATAAATTAAAAGTAAGCTAAATTGTTTTTAATCTATATCCCATACCTTAATTAGGGTTGCCAACACAATTTCATAATATAATAATTTATTTTTTGAGTCAGATATCTATAGAAATTAAACTGATTGTTTGTATGTTTGTCCTATATATTTCTAAGTTACCTTAGAACCTTATTATTTTGAAATTTTAGTTTTTTTGCATTCCCGAAAATGTTCCTGGGCTATAATAAAATTAACACACTAATAAAATAAATTATAAAATTAATAAAGTGCAAAGTTGCACACAGCATGGGTGCAGCTAGTTATATAATTTTCAAATTACTGGTATTTACTATAGATATTTTCATAATTAAATCAATATAACAAGGCAGCCGTAACCTTAAACATGAATCGTTTGAGTTCGAGAACAATATTGGAGTGTATCTACTTTATCAAACTAAAACAGAAGTTAAAAAATTAAAACGACGACGTTTTGGCGCAGCGGTAGCGAAACTGCCTTAAGCGCCAGGTCGAGGGCCCGATTCCCGCTCGGAGCAGATGTTTATATTGACCATATATCAAGATCAAAGTATATGGTATTTACATAAAAAATAATAATTTTTAAAATTTTGGTCTGTCTGTCTGTCTGTCTGTTCCGGCTAATCTGTGAAACTGATAATGATGAGGCTGGTTGGATTTAAATAATTAGGGTTCCCTGCAAAAGTAAAATAGACACACAACGCGAGCGGAGCGGCCGGCGCAGTTAGTAATACAAATATTGAATTATTATGTTTATATGAAACAAATTATACCTACTTGAATTAGACAAGTTGCCAAGACCAGAAATTATCAAAAATCCTCAAAAATACCTCATTTATATTATCAATGTGATAATTATCGTTTTTCAGCACATCAGGTTGCTGACCTCTAAATACGAATGTATTTAATAACTTCATATAAAATATCTATCTGGAGATAGATAACCTTTCAATAGTATTTTTCTTGGCTGTGATTTTAATTTTATCGAATAAATTGTAAAGGATTCTAAACCTTATTTCGTCTACTTAAAAGCTGTTATTCGATCTACTGTATAAAACAATTGATTATAAAGGCGCCGCCCCATAGATGATTAAATCTTTTTGATTGACTGAACTAATATTATTACACAAAAAATAAACAATAATTTTTCCCGAACCTTTTTGTACATATTAATCATTATTTTGTTCTTGTCTAATTTTTTCCCTTTTTTGTGTATGTTTTTATTTATATATCCCTACCCTAACAATAACATGAAAACTTAAGGTTTTTCATAAGGGATTTTGACGGAGAATAATGGTAATATAATTTTTTTTATTTCATGACGGTTGGCAAACAAGCATACGGTCCGCCTGATGGTAAGCAGTCACAGCAAACTATGAACGCTTGCAATACTTAAAGTATCACGTGCGCGCTGTCAATTCAAAGGATGGATACAGATGTCAATAAAAGGGAATAGAGTGGATGGGAGATTGAGCTTCCGTTTCTCTCACTCATCGCACGAAACGCATCAGTACCTACTGATAATTTTACTTTTTTTTTTAAAGAATATTAGCAATGCTTTTTCAAGGTATTACTATTAATAATATTACTACTAATAATACTATTAATAATATTCCTATTCTCTCCAAATAACCCCGTAGCTTGCGCTAGGAGTGGGTACGACAATAGCCCAAGGGAGTCAGGATCGAACCTTCGACTCTCGTGTTAAAGGAGCGAAGTCAGCTCTTCTACCGTTTTTTAAGGCTTCACTTTTCGCCGAATTTCGAGAAGCTAATATTTCCCGATCGAGCCGGCCCATTTGTGCTGGGAGGATCATGGCTCTAATAACACGACTATTGCGATTTTACTGTCATTAAGAAAAAGTTATCGTACCGATAAACATCTAGACCTTTGTAGAATATAAATATAATATGTGTGTTTATATAATAGAAGCGGCGCAATGACAAACATAAACATTGTTCTGATAATTTTGTTATGATTTATATACGATTTATTTTGCAATACCAAACAATGATTTTATTATATCTTTAGATATAAAATCATAATGATTATTACTTTACATGTGCATGTATGTACATTGTAGGATACACGTGTAGGATATATGGGTATCTAAACGGATACACATCATGCCGTCATGGGCGTAGCAAGGATTTGACCCAGGGGAGGGAAAAATCTTAATTAATTAATTTTTTTTTATAATACTTTATTGTCAACCACTTAAGTTACAAATATATATTTGCATATAAAATTTAATTTAGGGCCTAGAGAGAGAAATGATGACCATTCTCACCAATAGTTATTGGGTTCAAAAAATTTCAAAATGTATTATAATCTTCAATTTCTTAGTATTTTCCAGGGTGGCGCAAAAGGCGGTGGCCCACGATAGCTGTTGACTCCATAGTTTTTTTAACATACTAGCTTTTCCGCGGTTTCACCCACGAAAAGTATTCTATAATTTTAGAAGTCGTTTTACTAATTAAGCACATATTTACTAGAAGCTATTACTCCAAACCATCACGAAAGTTATGGCAATCTTTCGATTGTGTGAAATACTAACAAACGTAGACTTTTATTGTTGTACAACCATTGTTTGTAGTGAGATATCACGTGTATTTATTTATAAGTTTTCGTATTTTTATTTTTATTCCAATTAGACACAAAAAAAAACTTACCTGATATATAAAAAATTGAAGCTTGCTCAAACTTCTGTCAAATAATTGCACAATCTTTCAATACGGTTAGTATTTCAATAATATTGTGGTAATTGCTGTGTGTGGGCCGCTTTAATCTCTGTCTGGATGTGTTTGTTTTCTCTAGAAACGATAAAGCGTGAAGTTTTAGTTTCGTGACGAACAGTTTCGTATTATTACAATTCGTCATCAAGGACACGCGTAAGCTCGAATTTTCCCGAACAACGGTGACTGACCCCTAACCGTTATCAGAGTTCTATTAAGATTCTAAAGAAATAATTTTAATTGTTACGTTATTCGTTATCATTATCAATTTAACCGCGTTTAACAGTGTGAATAGCGATCCGAGTATCATAAAGGATAGTATTGCTATCATTATTTTACCAGGCGCTTAAATACGGTATAAGGTAAATTAGAACGATTTGCGTCGCCTAATTAATATGTATCTATTAACATTCTACATACGCTACGCAATTAATAATCTTTTCACCAACATGTTGTGACTTCGGAACTAAAGTTTAACAGCTATTTTACTAAAATTGTGGTAAGTACTAATAGAGTTACTCGTACATTAATTTTAAGCGAGTAATTCTTTGCTAGAGGGAATAACGAGGTGTTTAATTGTTGTTTTTTTTTGTGTAATATGTACTTATTTTTGTATTATTTATTTTACTCTTGCTATTTTCCGCGTGAATCAGAATCAGATACTTCAATCGACGGGATTTATGAATACTGAAGTATTGTTTCGTTTAGTAAACCTAAGCTCAGACCCTACTCTATTTGCTTATAATGAATGAATGAACGAATGAAAAAAAGAATGATTTTTTCTCGTTTGTTGCTAAGAGTTACGGCTACATTACATACGGCTACATTAAAAGTATAACAAATATGTTACTTAGCATGACAAACGTTTTTAATAACTAATAAAAGACGGGAAAATGTTTGAAATAACACGGCAAGAAATAAGAAAACTGTAATAAGTTATGAACATCTAACTCACATTGCAATTGTGTTAAAGTTCCTAATTTAAGTCTGCAACTGGATAAAGACCGGGTAGTATAATATATGGAATTTGTAATATTTC
This sequence comes from Hestina assimilis, assembly GCA_023373885.1. NCBI lineage: Eukaryota > Metazoa > Arthropoda > Insecta > Lepidoptera > Nymphalidae > Hestina > Hestina assimilis. The sequence goes on along the minus strand of CM041750.1, from coordinate 1,761,119 downwards.
CGTTGATCTATCTACAATTCCGCTTAAAACAATAAAGTAAAACGTCAAGGCGGTATCACAGGCTATCGCTAAACAATAATAGATAGGTAGAGATAATGATGTTTTATCGATGCAATGGCCTTACGTCATGTCATATTTATAATGTAAATGTCGATTTGACATCTCAATAATATGACATCGGTCAATATGACACACCCTTCTACGCAGGGCCATACTTGAAGTTAAGTTGTTTGATGTTATTGACTATTAATTTAGTCCAAAGCGATAGAGACAACCTATACATATTTTAAGATTAAATTTAATATAATATAATTTTCCTCTAAAGTCTGTTTTGTTTTTGCTTTGTTTAAAAAAGGTCCATATGCATTCAGATTAAACTAAATAAAAAAAAAAGGAATTAAATACTTCATACTTTTACCCGTGCAACGAACGGTGCAACCTTTGACATATTTTACCTAATCATAAAATCGATACTGAAATACAGCCCTGCCTTCATCGCTTCCACGTGCGCGCGCATCATGGAATGCGTAATCACAGATAAAACAGTGCCATTATCTTTTTGCATATCTGTGAATAATTTTTATAGTTTGAGTCATTATCTGTTTTATAAACCAACAAACAGCGACGAAACAGTCCTTGTTTTATTCGCCGTAAGGATAGAATAACTGAAATAACTTTTTTCTAGCACATAATTTCTTTTCGAATTTCATTAAGCTGCTGTATTAATAACGCTTGGTATGAAAAAAAAACTAACTACCTTAACTGACTTGATATATAAATGACACACAAACAATATCAGAAAAATTATATATAGGATGAAATAAAAAAATGATCAGAACAAAAACATTTATACTGTAAGACTATAATAATTAGATATATTCTTTGCTATAGGCTTAGACCATTTAATTTAATTTTCAACAGCTAGGATGGCAAGGCCAGATTGACGTTCCTCACACATTATATAATAATTTTGGCACTCCCTGAATCTGCGCCCGGGGCAAGTGCCCGAATCGGCCTTCCCTAAATCCGGGCATAATAGAATAATCTTTAAAATTTTACGTGGAATTGAAATTATAGATGCCTTATGTATAATACTTACTTATAATAAAATAAGGATATGTTATTATAACGGATTCTACCACTCACCTTTGACATTAAACAAATTTAACGCGCAATATCACAACCACGTAATTTTCATTAGATTTAACAAATGCTGATGAAATTTTTCCAAATATTGTTGTATATTAATTTGATTAAATTTTTGCAATGTTTATAAATAATGATTTAGTATCACATCATTTAGATATATTATCTTTATATGTACTACATATATAAAAATCCGGTGTGCGTGTGTCCATAATCCATTACTAAACGGCTTGACGGAGAAGGTTGGCAAACAAGCATACGACCGACGATGGTAAACGGTTGTCGTAGCCTATGAGCGCTTGCAGCTTGTTGTAATTGCACTAGATAAAGTGGTTAGCAAGAGGCCGGTTATGTACCACCACAGTGTCAAATATTCTACCGCAAAGGTGACAAAACCTATACAGTTTTTCGGTTTGAAGAAGGTTGGCAACGCGTGAGTGACACCTAAGTAATGGTGTTGTGCGTGCTCATAAGCTACGGCAACCGCTTACCATTAGGTGGGCCGTATGCTTGCTTGTCAACTTAGTAACATGAAAATGAACAGCGCAGCTGGTGTTTGTGAACATCGGAGATAGTTATATAGCGGGAAACCAAAAACAATGGATGCATTTCGGTTTATGATATCATAAAGCGGTTAGAGGTTACAGGTTCATCTAAAAATGTAAGCTACTTTTAATAGAAAAAACCTTTCATTATTACATCGGAGGTAAAACTTTATCGGAGGTAAAATATTATCTGTGGTAAGTCAACAAATATTGTACAGCTAATTGGATACCAAGTACCAACAGTTGGTACCCAAGTAGTATAAGAGACTTCTCCTCGCTTAGTTTAAAATCCAAAGAAGTCAATTGAATAAGTTTTTATTAGGTTAAGGCTTTATGAAATCCAATACCTTCTTATTTTATTTTTATTCTTAAAACTTTAAGACATTGACAATATAACTATATTGAAAATAAAGAGTTTTATTGCGACGTCACATCACGCCACTTTTATCGGATGACGCAAGCTTTGTAAGATTATTAAAAGGAAAGACTTCAACGTTCATCGCAGCCATCGGTGAAATTTTTAAAGAAAACTTATGCAAACAATTTAATAAATTTAACAATGTTTAGTACCTACTTAACTTAAATAGTCTGCTTCGAAAACTATGGAATAATTCTTTCGAGATAAGTTATTCAACTTTCAAGATGAGAGTTTTTTTTCTTTATTAATTTAGGGACTTATAACACTGAAGTGAGAATGTTAGTCCCATCGTTCTCTCATTAAAATAAATGGTTGAACTTAAATAAACCACACTAAAAACTATAACTAATCAACTCACTTAAATGTAACATTGTAAAGCATTTTAGTTCCATCTGAAGAAGGTGCAGCTTAAATACTTAAATGATGAAAGAGTCCAACATCAATTATATTAATGTTAAATTTTTGAAAAGGCGTCGGGATGTGACGACCCCATCGCCCGCTGTTGGGATAACCTCTGTCACAACAGAGATTATTCCGCCAGTGCAATCAGTCACACTGGTGGTAGGTCTTTTGTTGCAAGAGGCCGGCTAGGTAGGTACCACCGCAGTGTCCAATATTCTGCCGCCAAATAGTAGTGCTTAGGCACTACTGTGTTCCGGTTTGAAGGGCATTGTACGCTAGTGAAATTACTGGGCGAACGAGATTTAAGAACTAATATCTCGAGGTTGGCAACGCGTGAGTGGCACCTACTAATGGTGCTGCAAGCGCTCATAGGCTGCGGCAGCCACTTACCATCAGGTGGGCCGTATGCTTGTTTGCCAACCACTAACATAAAAAAAAAAAAATTCTAGTCTCTTCTCCCCATTCCGACAACATTCCAGATGAGAGAGTTAAGAAAAAGAATTTCAATCTCCGATACCGAATTCTAGGTGCTCTCACCCCTGTTCTATATTGTATGCCTGCTTCCACTTTTAACAGACGTCTCCAATTCGAAGACGTTGCTTTAACGACTAAAGCAAATAACGCAATTAATTGTTTCAAGTTTAAATTACAATTCCGATGCAAAATACAGAGCCTGTAAATGATATTTGTTTTTCTTTTCAAAGAATATTGGCAATGCTTTTTCATGGTATTACTAATACTCCTCTTTCTCCTACTGCCTCTCAAATGAGCTGGTTGTTTGCGCTAGGAGACGGTAAGACAATAACCCAAGGGAGTTAGGATCGAAGCGTGACTCTTGCGTTAACGGAGCGGAGACGGCCTTTCTACCGTGAGTTATTGAGGCTTTATGAGGAAATTTGGTTTCCCCGTCACACTTTTATAACAAGAATACGAGGCATCAACAGACTCTGGACTCTTACAATACCCGATTTTCCCAAAACACGCACGAAGCGGTTTGCTTCCACTTTCCTGATACACACTGCGAAGGTTGTTTTCTTTTTTTTATGTTATAAGTTGGCAAACAAGCATACGGCCCACCAGATGGCAAGTGGTTGCCGTAGCCTATGAACACTTGCAGCACCATAAGTAGGTGCCACTCACGCGTTGCCAACCTCGAGATATTGGTTCTTAAATCTCCTCTGCTCAGTAATTTCACTAGCGTACAGTGCCCTTCAAACCGGAACACAGTAATGCCTAAGCACTACTATTTGGCGGCAGAATATTTGACACTGCGGTGGTACCTACCTAGCCGGCCTCTTGCAACAAAAGACCTACCACCAGTGTGACTGATTGCACTGGTGGAATAATCTCTGCTGTGACAGAGGTTATCCAAACAGCGGGCGATGCCTCCGTTTTCTCACTACCTACAATGTACAAATCAAGAGTGAAGACATCTTCTAGACTTCTAAAATAATTTATACGACTTCTATTGCTTTTATAAAGACCCCTCGTGTGTATGTGTATAATATATATAAATAAGAATATTATCGATAATAAGATCGGTAGTTCCTATGTATGTACGTGACGAGAGACACTACACGTGTTACACAATGGGGTCGAGATGTTATTGTTATTGACACTTGTTACATTACGATTTACGCAATGCATATACATAATGCTAGTGCTTCACGTTCGGCGAGTGAAGAAGAGTGTTCGTGAGGGGCACTCTTTATTGCTTTACTGCTTTAGCCGCTTGTCCTATCTACTCGCAAGATGCAAGTGGTATACGCTGGTAGACTACGAAACGCGGCTGACGAGTCACTTCACGAGTGTTATATCAACGTGTGGTGGTAGCTAACCAGACTAACATTGTTTATTGCATTTAAGCCCTACCAACAGCAACAAGCTCGGGCTTGGGGCTCCGGTGCTGTGAGCAACGGAATCATCAGTGTGAATACAGATACTTAGCGTTGATAATCTAATAGCCGGCCAATCCATCAACCGGCTTATTCATTCCAACTCCAAATTACTCCTTTTTTTTTACTTAGAGAGATGCAGTCCATTCTGATAAGCAGAAAAGTAGACGAGCGACCCATACGACACCACCCTCCTAGGCGCGGTCTGACGTAAAAGGCCCCACGCCCGAACCGTCTGACCCTGTTAGCTTCACCGGGCAGTCGAAGGTGCTACCTGCATAATGGACTCCCGGCTACTGAGCCCCACCGGCACGAGAAGCCCAGGGTACCGCAGAGTTTGCCCTCTGCGGTTGGGGGGAACTCCAAATTAATCTTAGCACTGGCTATACGATTAGATATAGAAAAAAATGAATATTAGTGCTGACTTTAAAAAAGTTCAATATAGCCTCCTCTCTTTAGAACTTACTGAATGAAGAAATTGTATACACACTACAAATGGTATGCAACTACACATTTTATAAATGTCATCACATTTTTCGAATCGTGTATGACATGACGCACTGGCAGCTACAGAAATAGTAGTAGGTTATATTCCTTCCCAAAGCAGTTGTTCTTAAGATTATACCGTTCAGTTTTATTTCGGTGTAGCTGTTGCCCTTGTAAAACTTATCAACAAATAAACTGTTAAAAAACACACAATTTTAATCATAAGTGTATAGATTAACGCTAAGCAACAGCGGTTGCGTTTGCGCAATAAGGGTCGACTATTTTTAAACATTCCTTGATATAATGTTCATTAAAATGATAAATAAATGTATGGCACCATCGACAAAAGGTCGTAATTCTATGTTCTTATAACATTGTTTATTTCATTTGTAACTTTAACACTCAAAGCAAATCACATATTTAGACGGCTTACGACGACAAGGAAAAAAAGATATTCTTTATTCGTTTTGATTTTTGTCGGCTTAGAGAACCTTTAAAATGAAATCAACCCGGAGGTATACTCAAATAATTTCGTAAAATTCTAACCAAATAAACATTATGTAGAAAGTGACTTGTCAAAAACGAACGAAATAACCCATTACAGGAAATTATTTTTTCGTATATCGACGACTATCGGCTTAAGCTGTATGTATGTATGTGCTATAGAAGTACTTTATAATTTTCGTAATCAGGATTAAGTGACAAAATTAAAGAACTTTGACTAAAGATAATTCGTAAACTATAAGGTCTATAAGGTCTTATTAGCTTTTTTGGCATTATAGCTAGTTTTAGCGAGTTCTCTTAGTCACTAAAAAATTAAAATTCAAACTACTTCCTTCATCCACAACAAAGTTAGCGACAAAGCGGGGTGAAAAGTGCCTCGAGTCGCTTCGAGAAAATATGTTACGGCTGTGCTCATTTCACAACCTGACTGGGGCAATGCCGTGCCCGTGGATAATCAGATCTTTGTCTAAAAGTTATTCAATAGAGAGATCGTTACTTTATTACTTGTATTGTATACTTGTTATTATATACTTGTATTGTATCACATGATATGTGGGTAATTGGATATATAACATCAAAACAATTAGACTGAAGTAATTCTTTTTTGAAAAACATATTCATATGAAGCTTCGTTAAGGAAACAATCGCCTATTTATATTTAGATACTGAACACGGAAGTCACGGAACACTACATCCGATTCAGCAACGGGCGTTGATAACAAACGCGATAAACTAATCAAACCATTTTTTCGCCACCTTCGTCTTGTCCAATGTCTGATGTAACTTACGTAATAAAATTATCTTCATTTTTTAATACTTTAATTACGATTGTTTGATTTTAAGAGACGGTTTTTATTCAGATGGTACCGATTGTATTTTTTTGTATCACAATGGTAAAAAATAAGCACATCGCACCTTTAGAATGAAAACGACATACTCAGCTTAAAAGCCATTTTTGGGAATCAACAAAATTAGTTTTACAATATTGGCACCTGCACAATCTTTCGTATATTATATTTTACTGATTATTTATGTCAGTTACTTATGCTCGAATATGGTTATGTTCGGACTATTATAAAAATAAAAAAAAAAAATAAAGTATTTTATAAAAATACGAACAGAGGGTTCTCTGTTGTCGGCTCAGTAAATTTAAATAATGGCTAACAATACCTACAAGTTTGCGAGCTTCAACTGTAAGAATGTAAAACGTTCTCTGGAAAATATAAGGGAATTATGCCGTTCCTGTGATTTCATCGCTCTTCAAGAGACGTGGTTACTGCCCAATGAAATACCTTACTTAGGAACAATAGACAGTGACTTCGGGTACACTGGGACTTCAGCTATAGACATGTCGACGGAATTCTCCGTGGGGAGACCATATGGAGGCGTCGCACTGTTATGGAGGAGCAATGTGTTCAACCAAGTATCAGTGATACCGTGTGATAATAAGCGCGTGTGTGCCGCTAAAGTTGTTACTAGTGATCGTACAATTATTGTTATGAGCGTGTATATGCCAACGAATATGGTAGAGAACTTATCGGAATTCACGGACTGCCTGGGTACGGTGAATGCTATTATAGATGAATATGGGATAGAATCGGTTTTTGTATTGGGAGATTATAATGCGGATCCATCTGAACTATTTTACAGAGAACTTTGTGATTTTTGTGAAGAACAATGTTGGACATGTATTGACGTTGATATGATGGGTATAGACTCTAACACTTACACTTTTCTAAGTGATGTTTATGGTACTTGTAGTTGGTTAGACCATTGTATTGTAACTCAATCAGCAAAAGACTGCATAAATAATGTATACGTTCACTATGGTACTGTTTGGTCTGATCACTTTCCTCTCATTATCGAATGTGATTTAAATATTATAACAAAGAGGTTGACGGATAAAAGTGTACTTACTAATGATGTATTGTGGGGGGAAAGAACACAGACAGAAGTAGCTCGCTATACCGCTATATGTCATGAAAATTTAAGAATGATAGATTTTCCTTATGAGTTGAGTTGTTGTGCAGACTATTATTGTAATAATACAGACCATAGACGTGTTTTGAAAAGGTTATATTCTGATATTGTGTCTGTATTATCTGACGCTGCAAGGGATAGTCGTGGAAGCACTCGTATGGCAGGGAAGCGCCCGGGCGTGATAGGTTGGAACACTCACGTCAGGGAGGCTCATTCAGTAGCCAGAGGATGTTTTTACGATTGGGTTATGTGTGGTAGGCCAAAGTCTGGAAGTATGTATGAAAATATGTGTCACAGCCGTAAGGTTTTTAAGTCTAAGCTTAAATGGTGTCAAGATCACCGGGACCAAATTAAAATGAACAATTTGGCTAAAAAACATGCAAGCGGACAGTTTAGTGACTTCTGAAACATACCAAAAAATGAACGCTCGACCAGGGCTCCCTGTAAGCGTTGACGGGGTCAGTGCCCCTAGAGATATTGCTAATGTTTTCAGAAACTATTTCCTTATAAAATCTCCTAGAGTTGGTGCGGGAAAGAGGCTCACTACTGAAAAGCCATACCATGCCATAGAAAAAGATTTGAAGCCAAAAGATATAACAATGGCCATCAAATCTATTTCAAGAAGGTAAATCCCTGGGCATGATGGCCTCAGTATTGAGCATCTATTGTATGCGGGCCCGCATATTTCGAGAGTATTAGCGATGTTCTATACTTTGTGTGTGGGACATGCCTACCTCCCTTCGGATTTTATGAGGACGGTAGTAGTACCTGTCATAAAAAATAAAACGGGTGATCAGTCTGACAAGTGTAACTACAGGCCTATTTCTTTGGCTACTACCATTGCAAAAGTGTTTGACTGCGTTCTTAATACACAATTAAATACATACATTACATTGCATGATAATCAGTTCGGTTTTAGACCGAGACTGTCTACTGAAAGTGCAATACTGTGTTTGAAGAATGCAATCAGATACTATACCTCTCGGAAAACGCCGGTGTACGCATGCTTCCTCGACTTGTCCAAAGCCTTTGATCTAGTTTCCTATGATGTACTGTGGGAGAAGCTTAAGAGAATAAATGTACCTTATGAACTCTCGAATATATTAAAATTTTGGTATGATCATCAAGATAACAATGTGAGGTGGGCAGGCGCAGTGTCAGAACCATACCGCTTAGCATGCGGAGTGAGACAAGGAGGGTTGACATCTCCTACACTCTTCAACCTCTATATGAACGATTTGATTGTCGAGCTTAGCAATCTCCATGTCGGCTGTCATATAGATGAAGTTCCTGTTAATAATTTAAGCTATGCTGACGACATGGTGTTGCTGAGCGCTTCTGTCTGTGGTTTAAGGAGGTTGTTAGCGGTCTGTGAAAAATACGTTCTGGATCACGGTCTTAAATATAATGCAGTTAAGAGTCAATGCATGGTGTTTGAGGTCAGCTCAAAACGAATACAAAGCGTTCCACCAGTTTATTTAAACGGCGTCCCTCTCGACTGGGTGGAACAATTTAAATATCTTGGCCACATTGTGACGAAAGATCTCAAGGACAATGCTGACATGGAGAGGGAGCGAAGGGCCTTGTCTGTACGGGTGAACATGCTGGCTCGTAGGTTCACGCGCTGTTCGCAGGAGGTGAAATTGACGCTGTTCCGGGCGTACTGCACGTCCCTGTATACATGCAGCCTATGGGCGCGGTACACTTGCGCGTCATACAATGCTCTCCGCATTCAATTTAATAATGCATTCAGGGCAATGTTGGGGCTGCCGCGCTACTGCAGTGCTTCAGGCATGTTCGCGGCAGCACGAGTCGACTGCTTTCATGCAACGTTGCGAAAACGCAGTGCGTCGCTCGTGCGCAGGGTGCGGGCCAGCACCAACACCGTCTTGAGCATGATTGCATGTAGACTTGACTGCCCTTATATACAACATTGTAGTAATAGACATGTTACTGCAATGTCAATAAATATATAATGATTATTTAATTAATTAATTTTACTTATTTTATACTTGCATTATTAATTGGCACTTAATGTTATTGTATTTTAAAACAATTGTAATTTTATTTATTTTATGTATTTTAAAGCAATTGTAATTTTATTTTATTTCAAATTCATATTATGTAATTTTCCAATTTATATTGTTCCAATTTATATTAATCACTAAAATTATTTATTTTATTTAAAATTTTTAATATTCTAAATTGTTCATTTTAATTTATACCTTATTTGTACAGTAAATACCAAATGAGTCACTGTTACTTGAAATAAATGATTTTTTTTTTTTTTTTTTTTTTTTTATTTTATTTTATTTATTTATTTATTTATTATTACATTGAGAATTTCAGTTTTAAGTCATTTTACGTTGAAAACTAAATTTTCGATTTTTTAAATCGTTTTCTTTCTAAGATTATAGCTGGCCTACGGGCAAACAGTGACAGTAGTCTATGGTCGCTTAGAATATCAATGGAGTCAAAAGCGTATTTCTGATCTAGGGAAAACAGGCATTCAAAGGTCACTCCTATCGCACAGAATTGATGATGATATAGTTACGTGAATTGTAATACGTACGTACGTAAGCGATTAGCTATGTAAGTGGTTAAGTTAAGCTAAATCACAAAAAATGAATTTGAATGAAAACAGAATAGTTGTTATATTTTTTAGTAATCTTTATAAACGTTGTTCTGGTTTTATACACGCCAATTAATTTCCGACAATTTCTTAATTTATCAAAATTTAATCTTCATTTGTATAAAATTTCGAAACTATGTTATAGACTCGTTGTTGTTCAATCTCCCATCTATCCCACTTTTTTCCCTCGACTTCTATCCTTTATATAAATTGATAACTCACGTTGATGGCGTTGACAATTGGTAACTCATGTTGATAAGGGGTCTGCCAATGCAGAGATACGTACTTTGCATTGGTAGACAATCTTATATACAAAAAAATACAAAAAAAGATAAGTTATGCTGTCCCCTGACCAGATGATATTTTTATAGTTTTGTGAGAATATGATCATAAGCTCTGGGTCAGAGCATCTGTTTTTAGTAGGAGTTCGATAAAAGTCTAGTCCGTAAAGTTTTGGTTAAACATTTGCTTAGTAATTAAATTTGTTGTTTCATAAAAACCGTTGTGGCGTTGTGGGTAGCCGGTAATCTGCCTTTAGCGTCGACGGTTGCGGGTTCGATTCCCGCTCGGAGCAGATGTTTGTATTAATCGTACATGCATGTTTTCCGGTCTGGTTGTGTTTGTCCTTGTCATTGTGAATGTTTCCGGACTCCCAACACAGGATATAATTATCCTAATGGGGCCGTTGAGTGTGTAGCGTTTATTATTATTATAAAAAGGTATGGCTATTCTCAAACCCTTTTTAACTATTTCTAAATATAATTTAAGTAATCGCCATCTGATACATTATGACTATTGCATTAATTAATCTATAAAAATAATCTAAATTTGGAAAAATACACATACGCGTTGTCAACCCTTAGGATAGGAGGAAAGGGATGGGAAGAGAAAAAGGAAAGGAACAAAGGCCCAAACAAATAGGGCAAGAGGCGCTCTCATTCATCGCACGAAACGCAGCAGTATTAATACTTTTACTTTACGCCGATTTTCTGAGAGGATAGTACCAAAGAATATAGGTATGTATAAACTGACCAAATCAAATGAAATCAAAATTATTTTTATTCAAGTAGACTTTTAAAAAGTACTTTTGAATAGTCAAACGCTATCGACGGTTCGGAAGGTTGATTCTATCGAGAAGAACCGACAAGATACTCGACAGTTACTCTTTTCAAATATATGTTTTTTACAATTGTATGCTTTAATATAAAATTTGGTTCTTGAATGAGATCCAGATAATATTAAGAGCCCCAAGCATTTTTATCAGAAAAATATTCCTCTAACGAATAAAATTGACAAGTTTATTTTTTTATATACATTTGGAACTTCCTTATTGGCAGTTCAACATATTATTTATTTCGTCATAATTTTTTAAGTTTCTGTCAACCTTAAAAATTAATAAAGAGTCATCGGCAAATAACACAATATCACACATCTCTTTTAAAAAATATGGATGGTCGTTAATATATATTAAGAACAAAAAAGGGCCTAAAATGGGGTAATTCTAGAGATTTACCCCTGACACTGTAAAAGTTAAGTTTACTGAAAAGGGTTCTGTGTTCCACACAATCAAAAGCCTTAGAAATGTCACAAAAAACGCCTATTGCATTCTGTGACCCCTCCCAGGCGTCGTAAATATGTTTTGAAAGTGCTATACCTGCATCAGTCGTTGACTTTCTTTTAGTGAAACCGTATTGTTGGTTATGTAAGATGTTATCATTGAAGAATTGACGTTATAGTATCTCCCCGATGGAGCCGACACATTTGTGCTAGGATTATATATATATATATATATATATATTATATAGCATTGCTCTACTACCTGGAAAACTTATTATATAGCAGTATAACAATTATATTACAAACTTACAGTACACCCTCTTTGTTGTTGTGCGGTTGTATTAAATTATTTACTTATTCCTTCTTAAGGAATTTTTAATAACTTTAAGCAGCAGTTATATCATAAAATTGTAATGCGTCATACCCACGTACAACGCTCGATCTTAATTACATAAAAATTTTCAATCGTTTACAGATATTCTTATCAACAACTAATTAATGTTTATTTTAAGAAAATTTCTTTACTTATATTTAATTACTCAGTACGTTTTAGTATATATTTTACATAATATTGTTTCTACTAGCGAAAGACACAAAGACGTCTATTTCAATTAAACTTAAACTTAAAAACAACTTCAAAACAACACGTAGACCTGATTGCTCTGTTTATAAATAAGGAAAGCCAATATCTTTTTACTTAGCAAATTAATATTTTGAGAAAGTAACTATATCTTCTTGCCACTGTTTTTTCTAGGATCTACTAATTATATTTTTAAGTACTGTAACATATCGTTCGATAAGTAACAATGCTGAAAACACTTATCTCTACTCTATCTGTCTTATTAGGTTTTTTCTACGTCTCTCTCTTTATAATCCTGTACTCGGCAGCGCGCTATTATATATATGATTGGTTAGTGTTGTTATGTACACGCTTACCACCATCAGTGGTAATTTAAAAAAAAAACAAAGCAATAATACAGGATGTATTCAACTACAGATTTTCTTATCGTCACTGTTCTTTATTTTCTTTTAAATTTAAGTTATCATGACCTGATTCTATTAGTTACAGCCCAAGTGCTATGTTAGCTTACCACTAGACATGTTACTAAGTTAGGCAAAGCGTTATTGCCACCTGACCACTGTAGCTGAACCAGTTATACGCATTGGATGAGGTTTAATTATTTACCAAATGCTTATGATATTTTTTTCATAACAAGTAACAGTGATAGCCCATAATTACAATTCAAAACAACATTAATAGGGATAGAAAATAATATCGTAGTTTCGAGTCTATTTATAAATAGCTTCGCCCGCGTGAATAACGATTTTAATACAAACTTTGAGCACCTATTTTTCCCCTTCAGGGTTTAAATTTTAGAAAATGTTAAAGTACGTATATCTTTATCTTGCTTTGTTTGCTAAAAAGGAAATTTCATATCTCTAGTTTCAAAAATGACGGACATTCCATACAAACTTTCATCCACTTTTTCACCACCAAAAGGTTGAATTTTGAAAAATTCTCTCTTAGTGCTCGTTTAAGTTTTACAAACAACATCTGTGAAAAAAAATCAGTGGTCTAAGTCCAAGTTTTAAGGCTGAGCATTAATATGTCAATCAGGTCTTCTCCTTTCTTAAATACAAATGACGATGGATTCAAATGTTCATTTACTACCGTGTGAGTAAATAAAGTTTACAAACAGAGTTCTAAACAGGCACTAGTGAAATGATAATGCTTTGAACACGCGCTATACTTAATTGATAAGTTTTTTATATAAACAATTTTTTCACGAGGGCGTGGTCAAAACGAACGTGGCTCATCAACGTTATATAACAAGTATAATTATAAATAATACGAAATGTTGATTTGAATCCTTATCATTAACAATTTTTACTAATTACTTATTGCGTTGTTTATATTACTGTCACAGTAGGTATGTAGTTTATTTACAAAGTGTTTTAAGTATTAAGGCCGTAATAGCTAAACGGTTAAATGGTAAATTTCCCGATCCTGAGCCCTTGGACTATTGTCGTACCCACTCCTTTTTTTAGTTGGGTAAATGCAGTTACGCACTCGAGCGCTTCTCGAATGATCTTTGCCCGCAACTCTGTCTCCGTCTGGATTTTATACCACAGGGATATTGTACGGTATTGATCTATACTTATTCCCAACAGATTTTAATAAAACGATAATTCCTATTTGTCCAGCTCTTATTCTGTAATGTCATAAAAATTAGATAAGCAAAATTTTATGAAAAGTTTGTATTCAGATTCAGACTTATAAACTTTTAAATTAAAAAATAATCAATTTAGACATTCACAACAATTTTTAAAGTTGCCGGTGTAGATGGCTGGTTTGACATCACTAGCGTGTCGGTGACTCTACCAAGAACCTGGGGCTAAAGAAGTTTTAACTTCAGATATAAATATACAACATCACTGTCCAGACAGTAGACACAATAGAAATGTTCCTATATGACTCATGGCTTAGGGAAATCATAATTTGTTTATATGGTTTTGATAAGAGATCAAAATTCGCCCGCGAACGAGATCGACGGCATTGGGATTTTATAGAAATAAATGTAATATTTGTAAGCAGGTGGGGAGTTTATAGATAAGAGGCCCAAGAACAGTATTAAAACTCTCACGGGAAAGGGAAAAATGGATTCAATTTTCTTTAATCGGACAAAGTCGGGCGGGCTGGTAGTTAGAAATGTATATAATTTTCACTTTATTTAAAAGTGATACGTATGATAAGAAAGCTAAAACATTACAATAAATGACATTAATTAACTTATTCGCCTTTATTGATAAGGTAACATATTTCATATCCAAGATAAGTTATAATTAAGAATATGCGAGAAATTTTCAGCTGGCCTAAATAATCATATTTTATCTTAAACTGTACAGTAATTATCAAACTGATAAGCACTTTCAGGAAAAAAATAGATGTCACATCATTTCGTCAGTAGTAAATTTATACATTCACCATCATCGCTGAATGTTGAAAGAAAAACAATGGCCAGGATACGTTTTCTCAAGTTTTGACATTTAAGTTTTTTTTAAATGAACAGTTCATTCTTCTTCTTATCGATTGGTTAGTGGTCAACCTAGTGTCAGAGTTGTTGAAGTCGCCTGTAGGCCTCTGACTTGACTTATCGACTGTTGTCTAATTGTCAACAGCCGGGACCGACTTTTTACGTGCCCTCCGAAGCACGGAAACGCTCGATAGAAATACCACTATGCGATCACCCATCTAGTGACTGACCGCGCCTAAAGTTGCTTAACCTACCGATCGTTTACCGATCAGCGGGTGCACTCGGCTATGAGCGTCTCATTTATTCTGCTAAATATATTAAAAATTTACCAGTTTTAGCATTTATATACATTTTTTGATATAAGAGTCAAATGGGCAGGAGGCTCATCTGATGTTAAGCGATCACCAGAGAGCATGCAGATGCGTTGCCGACCTATAGGCTCTTCTCTTCTTGAAGGTTCCCAGGTTGCATCAGTTCAGAAAGACCGCCGGCGGGAGTTGATTCCACAAAGAGGTTGTGCTAGGAAGAAAATAAAAGCACATATAAATTTTTAAACACAGACGTCTCTAGTCCATGTAGCGCAGGAGTACAATCATAAGTTTAGCGTCCTTTAGTAAGCGCTTGGTTAAAATGGAATTAGAACAAATGTTAATATCTCTATATAAATGTTAAAAATCTTAATTGTATCTAATATAACCCTAGAACCCTACAGTAGAAGTTTCCTATAGTTTTTGGGTCGAAAAATTATATGCTTTTTCCCGTTATAATCTACATTATTGATTAGCATTTTTAATAGCTTTTCTTTGCAACTTTTGAGTAAATTTACGTTAATATTGCATCATACGTTTGTGGACAAAAAAATTATCACTACATTTTATATCTGTCTCAAATTAATTATTATTTATAATCAAAAATACGACGCAGTTGTGTAAAAAAATTAAAGGTTTTCCTATTAAGGTTTTCCTGATTGACGTTTTTTTATAATAATATTATTGAATTTATCTTATTTTTAATTTCCTTGTGGTGTGTTAAATTTTTTTAGCTATGAACAGAAATTGCTTTAACCATTATAAGCATAGATACATAGTATAAGGTCTTTCAACACCTAAAACAGTTTGATATATTGAGAATCCTCGATCGGATCATTCTTTTTTATGTCATGACGGTTGGCAAACAAGCATACGGTCCGCCTGATGGTAAGCAGTCACCGCAACCCTTCATGGCTTACTTGAATACTTGAAGTATCACATGCCCATTGCCAACCCAAAGAATAGGAGGGAAGGAATGACAAGGTAAAGAAAGGGAATAGAGTAACATCCATTTCTTCATTAACTGACCCACCTAACTAACCCTAGCCGAAATGTGCACGCGAGATCTGAATGTACATGTCCACTAGGCTAAGTCTTATAGTAGAAATATCATAATACAACTACGGGGAACGACTTTAATTGAAACAATAACAACTTGATCGTAAGCTTTACCTAAAACAATATTATTTATTTAAGAAACAACAATAATATGTTTTTCATGTAAAAAATTCATGTCATTCAATTGAATCAACAAATATGTTTTATTTTCTAGTCAGACTGATTCGATAACGTGTGAATTAATTTGATGAAAATATTTATATTTTTTTAGTCTTAACCGCAAACAGCCGGTTTTGGGTTGAATTGACCTCTTTAATGAGTGATAAAATTGTTCTTAATGTAAGTAATTGCAGTCTTAAACTGCATCTTGAAGATTCTCTCTGTGCAAATCGTGGTGAAGTGTCTTTCTATATTTTCCGTTGAGACATTAGCAGTGTTTCGTTTTCCCTGGACAGAATTTGAGGCCTCAAAAGGGCTGTCCTTTGTTTACGGCTGCGTCTGAAAGAAACTAAGAGCAACAGCAAAATAATATTGACTCACACTATATTAAGGTCTCATTTCGATAATTAATCACTAGACCGGACTAATATTGATATTATTATTACCTAACCCAGTTAGATAAATACTACAGAGCTATGTCCCAGCTACTGTGGACCAAGGTTTCTTAGTATCATTGACCTGATTAATTTTGTTTATGAGGTGTGATAGAACGTGGAGGTTATGGGGTCATTATTATATTATAAAGATTATGTAGACATTTTTACACAAAATTATTAGATATATCAATATTTAAAAAATATTTGATTATCATTTGAAAGTCAGTCATTTGATGTTTAATATATTTTTGTACAATATGATGGTGGTAAAGGTACGTAAGCTTACGGTTAAGTAGGAATGAGAGTATTGGCCTCCAGCGCACTCACTCATCAAGTGAGGTCTCTGTTACTTAACGTGAACACTGCAAGGCTCTACGAATGCATAATAATATATTATAATAAAACTGTTATAGTCTGTTAAATGTAACTAGAACCCTGCGCAGTAACACGTTTTTGGGTCTCAACCGTATGCGGTATGAGGGGGCCGGGTTTAGTACACTCGGTCACGGTAGTTTTAGTTCTTTAATAATAAATTATTAAAAAATAAATTAAAACATAAATTAGTTTTGTCAAGTGTGTTAACATTTATTTCAAGATAAATCCTCGACCACAATCAACTTTAAGGAGACGGGAAAGAAGGATGGTATTCGACGTTTATAGTTATTTTTTAAAAGAAAATAATATAACTAATTCTCTGAATAATACTGCGGAAGATACGAAGAAGTCTGTCTCACTATTAATAATGTACTTTAATTTTTTTTTAATATAGATACCTTTTTCTATACTATTTATTTGTTTTATTCGATTTAAGTAATTAATAACGATAATGAATAAATAATTAATTGAATTGAGAAGAAATAATAACTATATTTATACTTCATTCCGTTTTCCTACTTTATAAAGAATCGATTTAAATAAGACGAAACCAATATTTTTGTCTAACATTTTTGTCCAGTCCAGTACCTGCGCAGAAGCGGCCATTTTGGTTCAAGTTACATTTAAGGAACTATAGCACGTTAGTGCTAGATTGCCGACTTTCTCTTAATTACAAAAGAGTGATATTATCACAATCAAGCAAACCTAGGCTTTTGTATTTTAAATTCACTACGTTTCATTTTATTGATTGTAATCAACGTTTCATACTGTTTAATGAAAGTATATAATTATAGAAGAAATGATAAATTGGGTCAGGTTATCGACGTGCCATTTAATCAATTATTTTTTTAATTAACGTACATAAAATACTCGATTTTAACGTAAGCCTTACTGATAGGACATTGTATGCTTGTGTTTAAATTTTAGTGATAATTGCATCATGTATATATTTTAATATATATCATTTATATATATATATTTTAAAAATAAACACTTGAAATAAATAACGTGATAATGTCAGATTAGTCGTAAAATTAAAACATTTCGTATGAATGAATTTATTGGATAAAAAATATTACAATACGAGAGACGCGGTGCCACAAAATACCTATACTATGATAAATTTACTACAATGATTCTGATGACATTGAGCTCCAGTCATCGAACCTAGAGTATCACGATTCGGTAGGTTATCACACACGCGCCAGATAACCTCATGACCATATATAAGACAGGGGTACTCAATAAAATCTTCAGTGCTCATTCAAACGTCAATTGATAAACTCTAACTGACCGCGCTAACACTTTGAGTCTGTACGTGGACAAATAGTACCCCAAGCGATTGACTGTGTTGATAAATTTGAAAACTATAATTCGTGAAGAAAACTCGGTGACAAGATGCGTTTCTTCAATATAATTTTCTTGATCATCGCAATTCTGCTTCTGGCTGCACAAACGCAAGGGCGTCCCAACGATCCCAAAAAACATGTCCAGAAACGCTCCTGGTGCCTTCTTAAGCTGTGCGGCTATCCTCCTCTCCAATGAACAGAATAAATTTGGTCAAAAAGTGTTAACGTAGATGCAACGCAAGCCTAACGCACATGGATAACTAAATGAAATTTCTTCAATATTTGTAGTTTATAGCTGCGAGTCTTTACTCTTTCTTTTGACCTATATTAGGTCTCTGCCTAACAGAAGTATATCTGTACTTAAAATGTAATCGAAGTATTTTGGTTTTTCTTACTAATGCCATGTAGTAATAAAGTAAATCTTTAGTATTGGTTAGAATTAAGTTTTAGTAATTACTAATATGCATATATTGTCGTTAAACTAAAATTATAAAATGTAGAATACTAAACATTCAGCTTATATAATTTTACCAATTTCAGGCTGTAGTATTTTTATTCCATAATTATGACTATTTAAAATGTAACATGTAATTTTATAATAAAGAATTTAAAAAATACATTCTTTTATTTTTCAACTTACTTCTTCAGAAAAAGCATTTAGATTCCATAATAAAATTTAAATTATAAATTTAGACGCTTTTTATATTTCAATTTAATAATGTCAATATTAGTTAAAACAAAATCAAAAATTGTTGTATTAGATCCTAACACTTTACATAATTATTAAATCATGAGATGTGTCCCTTTCGCTGATTGAGACAGCCGGACTTTCTTCTGAAATCTTTAGGCATGAGGCTTAATTCATGATTTGCTTTAAAAGCATAAACATCCAGAATGAATATTTGTTTCTTTATTTTCAATTGAAAAATTTTACAGCATTATATTTTGAAATATATTGTAGGAGCATTTAAATCGTATTGAATTGTATACAATGTAATAGACTTCAAATGGTTAGTCTAATCAACCCAGTCAATTGCCTGGGGTCAGTTACTTTAATGTTGAATTGATGATACATCTGTTATATTTTATTTTCAATATCTTAACTTGATAAGAAAGGTCAGCCTAACAGGGTCAAAAGTACCGATGTCGCAGCAATTAGGTTTATGTATGAAGCCGATAGTGAAGTGTTGAGATACTTGGGAAATAAGGCCGTAATGAGTTTCTAATAAATAGCCTAATTGTAGTTATATGTTACCAATATTCTTTGACTTTACTACATTAATTTAGGAACGTTCATGAAATACTGTTTACAATTTTTTTAATAATCTTTTTTTTTGTATTTTAAAAGGCAGTAAAGTTCAGACTAAGTTTGGTAATTCTGGGATCAACTAGGACTTCTGATTTCAACAGAATAGAAATAAAGCAAACATATTACCAATGATTTTTCATGCTTTCTTTCCTTCAGAAATATTTTGAGTTCAATTTTAACAAAAACACCAGGCTGACAATTCAACCATTTTAGTGGTACCTAAGGGTGGTAAGGATGAAGTATTAAGTAGTTAATTTATTTTCAGCATAGATATGCTAGTTCAGTAATTTAAAAAAGTTCAGTAATTAAAAGTATTTTGTTTCTGACCCTACAAGTCTGTACAATTTCATTAGGTACCTATATAATTTATTCTATAGGTGCTTTATTGGCACTTAATAATGATTCTTCTATATAAGTGATTCGTTATAGAAATTTAATTTGCCCAATTGCCTTTGATCATATTAATAACTGCGATCGATACTTAACCTTTTAATGGCCCATGTCAATCACACAATTTACACAAATTTAACGACACTTAATTATATTCAAGCCGCATTACAAAGTTGCCAAAGGCTTTTTATATATATCAGATATCTTTAGAAAGAAAATACACGGTCATCCAGTTGCAAATTATCGCAGTTTGTATTCACGAAGGTTACTTTGCGTTTTACCATCAGGAAAGTAAAGGTGTAGGTGCAGGTGAAGGTAATGATTCTTCATTCTGAGCTTGGTTCTCTAGCTCTCACTATCATCCAACGAAACTCATCATCGTCGAATTAAAAAATAGCAATTCTTCTTCCCATCCATATTCCGTTTGAGGGGAGATTTTCCCCTATTGAGCAATCTCATTCATGGTGTGAACAGCAAAGTTCCAACATTACTAAAAAATAAACAAAAAAATCGCTAGCATCCTACAAATTCAAAGTCTTAATGCAAGATTTTAAGAAATTCCAATATTAAATATGAAATGTAGGTGATATTAATTAAGTTATTAAACGTAACACTAGCATAAATATTAACAAACACTTTTCTCAATTACGAGGCAACTTTGACATTTGACTGTAAGCTTAGCTATAAAAAACGTCACTTATTACGTCTTGTACATACGTTTAAAGAGCGCGCCTTGTTTTATTGAATTACCACAAAGCCATTATGAATAAATAAACACATTTCCCATAATATCATGTTTATAAAATAAATAGAAAAGGCCATGTTTACACATGTTTTTATGGAATATTAAGTTAATATAGAATCGATCACCCGGCTTCGCTTATAACGAACGCTAAAACATGGCGTTGTTACTTTAACAAAAGGATAAAATGATTATAATACCAAATTTTTAAGCACAAAACCTAGAAATTAAATAGTTTTAAAAGCATATTATCAAAGCTTTTATTCCAGAAAATTAAAAATGCCCAATTGTCATTTTAATCCCATATTGGAAAAATTTCGCGAGATTCTTCGCGAGATTCTAATTTATATGAATATACATTACAAAAAATAATATAAATTGAAATATTGGTAAAATAATAATTGTTGAACTTTTACTTTCGAAACATGTACTTATTATCTTAAAAATTTATTATTATATATTAACGTAACAATAAGATGTCATTTATGATAGAAACTCGTGTACACTGGATAATTTATTCATAAACAAAAATTATTTTACATGTTAGTGATTAAATAATCCTGCTAATTTAATAAATGTAAGAGTTTGTATGTTTCGATGTTTGTTACTAAACTTACGCAAAACAAACTTGCATAACATTTAGATATAGATTATTGTCTGGATTGACACATAGTATAGTTCCAGAAAAACCTTAAGTTCCCGAGGGATAAACAAAATAAAACTAATTACAAGAGGGTGAAATAGGGGATGAAATTATATATCAGGAACCATTTGTTTGTATTCCAATAAACGTACCTCATTACACAACGTTATTCATGCGGGCGATGTCGCGGACAGATACTAGTATGAACTAAATTAAAATACTGCGTTCAGAATGCACCTTAAGTTGACGCATTTCCATACATAAAACTATAAACAAACATACAAATCGTGCGATATGACAAATCACTTTTTAATTATTGCCAAGCGATTTTAGACTCTATACAAAGATAATACGAATGTGTGCGGCGTATATTAATGCATTAGATATATTAATTGAATGTTTTCCAGTTTTCTGTCATTAAGATAATCAACGACGTTGGTGGGAAATGGGGATAGGTCTCGCGAGGTCAATAAAGTGCGAGTGTACTTAAGTTGCATAGTTTGAAACTCGGTTCAAGCATGTGCTTTATTGAGCACTAGCTTCAGCCCGCAACTTTTACTTAAAATCAGCGTTTTTTTCGATTGGCATACACGTAATATTACGCGCGTTTACGAGCTTATAACCACGTCAAAGCTCGTACCTATTGCGCGTGTGGTAAAAAGCGAGCTTATATGCGCCTATACGCGCTTCAGGAGATTGTACGCTTCTATAAAGCGGCCTTGTTGTTTCTTAACTGTTTCAGCCCGAAACTTTGTTTGCATAGAATTAGTACTTCGAGTAGTTTCACCGTAATGATAACGCACGGTTAAAAACATTGTATTTAAAGATTTCGGCTCTCGGTTGGCGTATTAACTTAAAACATGTGGCAGACTTTAAGTTAGACCTGCAACAATACGGACAATAGACAAACCAAAATTCTGAAAATAATTGTTTTGCCTTTTTTATATAAAGAAACCTCGTACTAATTAAATATCATAAATATCTTTTACTGACAGACATCAGCTATTTACTATTTTATTATATATAGATTTACTATTTTATTATATAGATTATTCTAAGTAAATCAATTCAAAACCAATTTTTGTATTAAAAGACTTAAGAGAACTTTTGAAACGTTTTCAAGACTAAAGTTTTATTTTTTTGAGATTTTATTTAGAGTAGCCGAGCAAACAGGCAGACAAATAGATAAACATTATAATTGGATTTTTAAATATCGATTATACATTCATAATATGCATCTATCAAAAAGTGATATTTTGAAATAACAAACAGACACTAATTTTTATTACTTGTGTATATACAAATTAGTTTTTTATACTCGAACTTATATTATTAACTAGTTTACGTGCACTCTTTGGTGCAAGTGCACTCAAAAGTACAACCTCTATAATATAGTATTTGCTTACGTCATCTTCTAGTTTTAATAACGTAATCATTTTAAAGATAACATAAGAATCTATTTTGTATGTATATTATATACAATCAATATGTATGTGTATTATCTACAATCAGACAATCTTACTCAATAATAACAAAAAAGCTTTACACTGGATAGTGGAAATCCACCCAGAAACAAAAATACGTTTTTCTTCAACTCTGAATGTAATTCGACGTTATATGATAAAAAGAGATAGGGATAGAGAGAGATCATTTGCCTGTTATAGGCTCGATTCACACATACACAAACACACAACAAACGGCATTTCGCGATTTCTATTAAATCGCACTACCCGTAAGGTGCCATATTATATTAATATGCCATACTATACTATACTCTTCTGAGACTATGAGAACCTGAGAAGAACCTATGATATTTGGTCTAAGTCTCTGCGTTCTCTATCTACTGTTTTATCTGGGCTTCGGCTTCGAGATTTGCCTTCACATTATTATTTGTACAGAGAAGGATTAAGGGTATCTTTCAACTAGAATATCAGTACTATTCCCGTGGGGTAGAAAAGTAACTTTTACACTCATGGCTTACTTAATAAAAAAATGAAAAACATGGATTAATTAACAAATTTTTGTTAACGGGAGCGAAGTCTCAGACAGAATCATTTTTATGGATGGTTTAATTGTGCAGGTAGCGGTAACTACCTTCGTTTTGAATAACTAGCATCGTTACATTCGCATCATGTTATATATTTACAACACCTTCACTAAAGGTTCAAGTTCACAATTAATTTAGGAAAATTACTTCAACCGATAATATTTAAAAAAAATCTAGTGACGAAAAACATAAACGAATGTAATATTTATCTAATGACAGTCATAATATTGATAACAAGAATTCGAGTCTCGCGATTCCAAAACATTCTAGATTCCTTGACTGTTTTATCTAATTACAACCAAACAACTTCTGTCTTACAGTTTTAACGAGTAAGCGAAACCGTAGATTATGATAGGTAGTCTTTTGCTGAATGAGTATTGTTTTTGAGCCAAGGCGGAAGGAGTAGGATAAGATGAGGTAGAGCTAAAACCATTCCCGAAGGTGAACTGCACTAGCCGTCCTTGCCCTGCCTACGAAACGTGGCTGACGTGCAGGGTGTTTAAATGCTTCTGGCATTGTCTTGGAATTTTTGCTACGCGATGCAGTTTTTCTCACAATTTTTTCATCATTCATCGTTAAGCTCCTGATAACTCAAAGCTCTAGCCCGAATTGGAATTAGTGACTTTCGGTTAAAGTCTATGTTAATAGTCTAACTAGTGAGCAATCTCGGCTTTTTAAATTATTATCTCGTATCACTCTCATAGGAATAAGAAGAAAATAGGATAGCCTTTATTAAATACTTGCCCAGATATCGGAACGATTCCGTCACAAAGGACCTGAGCGCCCTAGAAAGGGTCGATTGGCATCAAGTGGTGTGGGAACGTGACTAGTGGCGTCTTCTGGTGTCGGAGGACAAGACCCTCTTTGCGTCACCGAATCAGGGCAGTAAGTAAGTGAAATATGAATCAATACAGAAAGATAGTAATTAAAAAAGGAACAAAATTATTTGACAATTTATCTTTATTAAAC
Organism: Hestina assimilis; assembly: GCA_023373885.1. Classification (NCBI taxonomy): domain Eukaryota; kingdom Metazoa; phylum Arthropoda; class Insecta; order Lepidoptera; family Nymphalidae; genus Hestina; species Hestina assimilis. Next base: position 1,736,732 of record CM041750.1, on the reverse strand, counting down.
AAGTAACACACATTACATTTTAAACAATAATTTGTGAACATCTCACATATTAAAAAAACAAATAACTTTGAGCGTAAACTATCTTGTATACTTATCTAAACAGCTCAATGTTTCATGTATTTTCCAACTTTAAAAATCATAAAATATTTGTTATGGAAATTATATAATCAACAAGAATGTATATATTCATAATCACATTCTGAAGAGTATAGTATATACTTATGGGTCAATAAACAGAATCTTGGTTATATAATGTGATGTTTTACCTACGATTCGAAATTGCGGCTTATTTTGGCCGCGATCTTTCAAAATGAAACATTTATTCATCGGCGTGCGCAGACAGAATAGAATTAGACTGTTTCACGAAATAACAACCAGCCTTAAATGCTGCATTCTTTTTGTCGTAAGTTAAATAATTTATGAGACCTCATTCAATATAATATTTTAAGCAAACTCAACGTGTTTCTTTACTAACAAACAACGTACAATAAATAATTTAAACGAAGCCTTTAGATAGAACTAAGTAAATTATAATAAATTAGTGTTTTGTTCTAATAAGTTAATAAATATTTTAAAATCACAATTTATTTAAAAATCAATTTACATGTATATGAGAATCTCAACAAATAATTACATTCGTAAGAATTCGTTCGTTCGTTATTAATATTTTATACTTATAAAAAGATAACTGGCAAAAATGTATGTTTAAAATCAACATTATTACATTTTAAAACTGAAACAAATTAAAAGATAACGATATCTCCCTAGGTTTTAAGTTGCAAGTTACCTTGCTTTTGGTTTAAGCAATAGCTGGTCGTATTTCTTCATGTGCCTCGATGCGAGTTCAACATCAACGTCAGTTAGAAAATAAGCTTCGAAGTTTGGTAGCGGTCTTAACATGGCATACAGGCGTTCGGCGTACTTCCTAGAATATAGGAAGGTTAATGGAATTATGGACTAAACTTAAACCTTATCACCCTCGGCGAAGGGTATATGGATGCCACGATTTTTTTTTATATCGAATTGTCTTGGATGTAAGTGGAAATAGGTGGCTAGGATTGGCAAAGGATGCTTTTGAAATGCCTGGAATGGACTGGAATGGAGTTCAAAGAGGGGCAAGGGGTGACATGGGGTTGGGATATGAAATGAAGTTAATAGTGAAAAATTATAGTGGGAAATGAGATAAAGGAACTTTAATATTTTATTTATTTATTTATCTATAAATTATAAATAAATAATATAAATTATACTGAATCTATGTACGCAGTGATTACCTATAAAAAGAAGTACAATAATCATTGTTTGGTAACTTGCCATGTCTTTAAATTTATATATTGTAATTTCTGTTGGTAGTCCTAACTTAAATAAATATTACTGTGCATCCAGCAACACGTTTTGTATTTTATATTGTACCTTGTTTCTGTGGTTTTATCTTGCAGCAGTTCTGCGAGAGAGCGTAAGGCGTGTAGTCGCGCGGCGGCGGCGGTGGGCGGCCGATTGCGTAGGATCTGTCGCCCGCCCTCTGCCAGTGCGCAGCATACTACGAGAAGGCGGGCGGAGGCGCAGCGAACTAGCGCACTCTTGTGACTAAGTGCCAAACCATTTTATTTACTAAAATTAATGTATATATTCTAAAAATGATTCCCTGTCTGTCTTCTCGAAAAACAACAGACCATTTTAAAGATGCTTTATTAGGTTTCCGTACCCAAAGGGTGCCAACGGAACTAGACCAACGCTGTCCGTCAGTCAGCGGGCTTTATCTCCCAGTTATTACCTATTGTTAGAACGTTGAAATTTTACAAAAATAAATACTAATTAATAAATATTAATAGATAAATTGGTGAAACTTTCATAGATTTTGTATTTCTATGGCTGCCGCTATAAGTACAAATAATAAAAACAAATTTAATTAACCCCCTTTACAAGGAACTCTATATTCTTGTTCTACGGTGGTAGGAAATTGTCAGAAAAAAAATCACTATAGTTTTGTACAAGTAAAATGGCGAGAATGTCTGAATATTTATTAAAGGAGGTTTGTTACCTGACACCATAAACGCAGATGGCAGTGACGCAGTGCGTCACGTCAACCGTACACACGATGTTGTCCAGAGCAATATTAGCTTCGCGACGCACCGGACGATTGAAACTACCAGTTTTCGTCAGCAACGTAGATATACTTTCGTAAAAGTCCTTAAAATATTAGAATAATGTTCGTTTGGTAAGAATGATTAGTATGGGGAGCGATAGCTGCACACTACGCAACAAAATTAAAGTTACTAAAGTTTTAATATATAAACTATCCGGGAATGGGTCGCCAGGCAATACCACCGGCCTGGTCGGAGGATCCACGTAAAACAACAGTAACAAAAAGACACAACAGGCATTTGTAACTACCGTTGTGTGTTTTCATCTAAGATTATTTTATAAAATAACTTACAGGTTTTTTCGTATATTTTGTGTTTTTCAAAATTTCAGCCAATGTCTTACAAGCTGCACGTGCGACTTGAGTGCGTGGAGACTCTACATGGGCTGATACCTAAGTAGTAAAATAACATTACATTTTTAGTGTGTTTTAGAGGGAAACCAATAAAGAGACAGCCGCCTTTGTTCCTAATACTAAGAACTAAGAACCTAATACTAAGAACTTTGTTCCTAATACTAAGAACTACCTAAAACTAACTTGCTTGACGAAATGCCAATAGTTAGAACCTATTGGGTTGCCGAAAGAATAGATTTATGAAACTGTTGAATCGCATTAGGATTACCTTAAAAATAAATCTTGTAATGCGGAATAAGCCAGATCTGCTATAATGTATGTCCATTGTCCAACAAAGTAATTTTTAACGTTTAAAGATCAAGCTGTGAGTGGGTGTTCAGGAACCATAAGACATACCCGTCATATCTATATTGTTCTCAGTTAGGGATGCCAACAATAAAAAATATCAGAATTGAAGTTACTTTTTTCCGATTTTATAAAAAAAATTAGCATGAAATTTTGCACAAAGATAGCTTTTATCCCGGAACAATGTTAGAAAAAAACGAACTACATGAAATATTTACTTGTTTGTTATATACATATGTGTCTTATGGAACATTATTTCCATACGTTTCATTTTTCTCTTTACACTATTTTAAAGCCAACGCGGACACAATCGCGGGCAAATATTATTTTACAGATAAATGTCATAAACTTAACTGTTTTTTTCCGAACGATGATGTTATGTCGTGATGAATGTTTATTTTTTTGAAAACATTAGCAATAGGAATTAAAAGTAGTTACTTGTCTCAATAAATCAGCAATGCGAGTTTCTGTTATGATGGACCAAAATTTCTCCAATGCTTTTGGTAAATCGTCTAAAGTTTCAGTTATTTCGACCCTGAAACAAGAGAACATTAAAAAATTGTACTCTAAGCAAAAACTATTAATTATAAAAAATAATAACTTCCCCGCGTTGGGATATGACGACCCCATCGCCCGCTGTTGGGATAACCTCTGTCACAGCAGAGATTATTCCACCAGTGCAATCAGTCACACTGTCAAATATTCTGCCACCAAATAGTAGTGTTTAGGCATTACTGTGTTCCGGTTTTGAAGGGCACTGTATGCTAGTGAAATTACTGGGCAGAGGAGAATTTAGAACCAATATCTCTATGTTGGCAACGCGTGAGTGGCACCTACTAAAGGTGCTGCAAGCGCTCTTATGCTACGGCAACCACTTACCATCAGGTGGGCCGTATGCTTGTTTGCCAACTTATAACATAGAAAAAATAAATAAACAAATAATAAATTATTATTAAATTAAATTCTATTAAAAGATTTAATGAACTGAGGAGGGCATATTTGGCATAATGGGTTAGTTCGACCAGGTAAGTTCTGATCGTATCTATTTCTATCTATTAATGCCCAAAGTCTAATCACGTCCATTTTATCCCTTCTGTCTCCTTGGGTCGGCATCACGTTTGTTAATTTTCTGGTTTTGCAAACATTTATAAACTACGGTAACCACTTCCCCGCCACCTTTATCCTATATAAATTTACTAAAATTTAATAAGCATAATTAAGCATTCTCAAGTTTTTACCAAGATGATGATCGTAGTCTACGGAGTAGCTCTGTACAAAGAATATCGCACCCTCTTTCAGCAGTATGACTATCACATGTTCTGTTATCGTCTGGCGAAGAAATACTTGTCGGCGAAGGACTTCTACTATAGTATCTTGGTCTATACAAATTTAAAAGGCACGTTATAGAGACAAGTACGTACGTCTCGTACTTCAGACACTCTACAGAGTGTTATCTCGGAGTTACTTTAGATACTAAACTTATGTTTGATAAGCATATTGACAAAATTGTAAAAAAAGCTTCTAAACTTTTAGGGTATATAATACGCTCAACAAAACAATTTACTAAACTTAAAACATTTAAAATTATTTATTGTGCCTTCGTCAGAAGTAATCTAGAATATGCATCTCAAATTTAGAATCCCAATTATCAAGTCTACGTAAAACGTTTGGAAAATGTTCAGAAAAAATTCATCAGGTTTTTAAAATTTAAATTTAAATTACAGAAGACTATTACTTACGATAGCCTATGTGAACGCCTTCATCTATTGCCATTGAGCACCCGCAGAGATATAAACGACATTACGTATTTAATGAATATTTTTAATAATAAAGTTGATTGTCCTAAAATTTTAGCAAAGTTGTCTTTAAACGTTCCTACCAAATTCCGTAGATACCCTACTATCCTGAGCATTCCGTGTGTACATACAAACTTCAGACGCAACGCCTTCCTCGTTAGGGCTTCTGAAGCATTCAATAAAATATGCGCTGACCAAAAGGTAGACCTATTCTTTAATAGTACCGGTTTTATGCGAAAGTTTTTAACACGATGTTACTTTGACCTACCAAATTAAAACTAGATTAAAAATAGCAATTGTTTAAAAATTACTTTACTATGCAAACTAGTGGATGTTTTTTTTTCATAACTAAGATTTATTTGTGAAAACTTGTAAGTGGCTTTAGTTTTAAGTAATATATGTAAAACATTTATTGTAAGTTTAAAATAAGCTGTAAGTTTTCCTATTTCAATAAAATAAAATAAATAATGTTATATCACAACAAGACAGATCAGAAACCCGTTCAGGGTGACATAAAAAAGCGGTTTTTTCACGGTGGCTCCAATTCGAAACCTAAGTCGGAAGTAATCGGAGATGGAACCAGTGTTCAGAGTACATTTTACACGATGGCCTCACCCAAAAAAAAGAATTTAGTTGATCATATAATTTTGAAGTGACCGCGATACTTTTACGATAAAATACCCTGGATGGTCGTAATTGACGAAACTGGAAAAATGCTTTTATATAAAAACTAAATATTTGCAAATTTAAATATTTTCATCAACTTATTTGATACAAAAAAAACGATAAACATTTCGTTTTTTTGAAGTAGAAACTTTAAGCAGTCGCCACTTTTCTATAAATTATAATAACTACAACTCTTATCAAAATCGTTAAAGACGTTTTAACCAGATCGTGCTAAATAATAGTTACACTCGAAAGACATAGGGAATTGTTCCTTCTGGATGGATGTCCCTCCCTAAACACTACTGTTCTTGATTTATTTTCACTTACCCTGCTTTCCGAGCGTTCAATTTTAACTCCTTGATTTTTCCATTTATACTAATTTCGTCAAATTGACTACTTATTGGAGTTGGCGGTATATTTGCAGTATGCTTTTCATTGTTAGCATCATTGTGAATTGTATTTTGAAAACAATCTATATGAATTGGAGGTAAATGGATACGATCTTTTGAGCTTTTTACAGAATCTGAAAAATATTATTTTGGAATTATCTTTAATTTATCAAATATTGAATTATTACTTAAACTACAATTTCTATAAAACGCTATTATATATGTATGTATATACTGTAACTACGTTATAGTTGTCTCATCTCACGAAGGCCTGTTGGTCTTAGTCGTGTGTAGCTCGGGAGCGCGCTCGTTCACGTCGAAATATGAAAAGGGCGCGTTTCAATATACATCACAACTACAAGCGTAGCTCGCTCTCCTTCTTGAAATAGAACTACTATAACTAATAATATATGTATATTATACAATAAATTTAGCTAACATTTATATTTAATATGTAAATAAATGAAGTTATTTCTCTTACCATTTCTACCGCTTATGAGCGGACTTTCACCGGAGGCTAATTCTTTTGTACCGATTTCCCATCGATCAAACAATTTATTCTTTTGTCTATCGTATAAATAAGGTAGTGTTTCACACCTTCCAACTGGTTTTTGAGAGTTGACAGTAAATAAAAAGTTTAAATTCGGACTGCAGGGCCACGATTGAGTTTTGACTATAGGTGGTAATTTAATTTCACTATATTCCTGAAATTTCTCATCATCATCTGATAATACTTTCACACCAGAAGTATTGACACTTAATGAGTTTTTCTGAGTATCTTCACTTGCTCCTGTTAAAGTCCGGATACTTGGAGTTACATCAATAATGCTGTCTATTTTTTGTGCAGTTTCTTCTGTGAGTGGTGTTAATATATCAAATTTCCTGACAGGTTCTACTAGAATCGGTGATAATAATTGAGGACTGTCTGTTAATCGGGTATAAAGTTCTACAACATCATTATCGATTGAATTCATAACTTCACTTGTTTCATTGTTGTGGTCACTATCCTTACATTTGTCAGTACCGTGTTTGTTTTCCATCAGAGAATCATTTTCAATTTCAGAGTCAAATGAAGACTCAAATTCACTAGTTGTATATTGGGTTTCATTCTTCAATGCAGTATTTATATCTTCTTGTGAATCATCTTCGATGAAATGAATTATGTAGTTATCTGAGTTTGTATCTTCATTATTTTCAAATTTCAATGAATATAAATTAGATGATTTTTCTTCAAAATTATTAGGTAGCATAATACTTCTAGCGAGATCATGAGCATAATCAGTTTCTTTGAGAATGCTTTCATCTATAAATTGTAAATCATTAAATTCATTGTTGTAGTTTTCACCAAGTATATGTATTCTGTATTCAATTGATTTCTTTTCCGTTATAGACATAAATGATGTTTGTGTTTCTAAAGTGTCTGTATGTTTGTTATTAGATTCATTTTTAGCTATTTCGAATATAGTCTTGCTAGTTTGTGTGAATGTTTCTTGAGCTACAATATTGCATCTCTGTAAACTTGTAGAAACTGCACAATCTATTGTCTGCATTGTATTGTTATGTTCGTTTCTATTTGTTTTTACGTTCAGTGCACTTTTGTCCGTTAAATTTATCATGCTCTCATCCTCACATAGTTGGAAAGTTTTATCGCTATCATCACTATCGTGATCTATGACGTAGGTTTCTTTAGAATTGTTTTTATCTGAGCTACTGTCGGTGAAGTCCAGGGAATAAACAGCTGACGTGGTTACACTTTTTTGGGAGTCTGTATATTTAACGTCACCTACCAGATCTTCAACTTCATCGTCCTACAGAGAATTAATTATATTATTGTAAATATATCTATTTGTTTAGTATATCATGTTGAACGAGTATCTAAATATATTTAATGCTGATTTATATAGTAAATACTATGCTTACCATAATTCTAGAATTTGGAACAAAAATAAGACAAAATCACATTCAGACGACGCAGTGTAACCACAAGACAGCGTATTCAAGTATTGATATATGAATATTTACATGCAACTCTGACGGGCCATGACACTTTGAACTAAGAAAATGTCAGGACATTTACATCGGTAAGCGAACAAAAAAGGTTATATCAAAGAATCTGATGTTTGTTTAGGATTATATGTGTTGTATGTATATAAGAGGTTACATGTTTATTGTAAAAAGGTCTTATACTATCATAAAAAATATAATTTAAAGTGTCATGTCTGTTTTAGGATTCAGTATAATAAAAGATCTCTAGAAGTCAACACTGCTTTTACATCTTCTAAATATAACATGGTGTCAGGTGTGGGGTAAAAGCAAAAAAAAAAAAATGTCTCAAAATATACAACAACCGCCAGCCTTAGAATACAATGGCAATCTGGGTGTTAACTGGCGAGAGTGGAAGAAATCATTTGAATATTTTGTTATTGCTTCCGGACGAGAAAAAATATCTAACAGAGAGAAATGTGCTCTATTTCTTCATGTTATCGGCAAATTTGGGCGAGAAATTTATGACAAAATTATTTTAAAAGACGATTTGGAAGATTATGAATTCCTCGTTAAAAAATTTGATGAGCGTTGTGATCCAAAAAAGAATGTCAACTTTGAGCGTCATGTGTTTTTTGATACATATCAAAAGGAAAATTCATTTGAAATTTTTTTGAGAGAATTAAAAATAAAAAGCAAAAGCTGTGAATTTGGAATATTGCGAGACAGTTTATTAGTAACTCAAATTATAAGAGGACTCAGAAACTCACAACTGCGAGAGAGACTATTGACGCGGTCATTAATAAGTTTAGAAGAAACAGAAATATTTTGCAAAGCAGCAGAACAAGCTAGTGCTCGCTTATAGCGTGTACCAGTGTTAAGCCGGATGTTACGATTGAAGAGGTAGCGCACATGCAAAAAATACCAGCCCATAATTGGCGAGGATGGCGAGGTCAAGGTCGTGTAAGATTTATTAAGAATTATAGACGAGGTGCAAGTAATCATCATCATCGAGGAAACGGCTGTGTAAAATGTGGTGGATGGCACAATATTAATGAACACTGTCCAGCATATGGTGTGAAATGTTATAAATGCGAGCGAATTGGTCATTTTGCAAAATGTTGTAAAAATAAATCTATACAAGAATTAGTTAATTACGGCGAAGATTTAGCTAGAGATGTTACAAAAGATGATGAAGGTGAATTGTATGTTTCAAATTTGTCAATAGAAGCTTTAGAGGATATGAAAAAGTTCTGGTCTGAATATATTTATGTTAATGATATTCTTATAAAATTTAAATTATACACTGGAGCTGATACATCAGTTATGTCATATAAGTCATTTTTAGATGTAGGATTTAAAAATGACATCTTGATAAAAAGTAATGTTATATTAAAAGAAATAAGTAAAAACAGCTTGCCAGTTATAGGATATTTTACAGCAAATTTAAAAAATAAAAATTTGTCCACATTTCAAAAAATTTTTGTTTTAGATATTGAATGTAATAATCTATTAGGCTTATCAGCATGTGTAGATTTACAATTAGTAGCAAGGATAAATGAAATAATGAAATATAATTTCAGTTCGACAATTTTCAGCGGAATCGGCTGCCTACCAACAACAGTTAAAATATCAATAAATGAAAATGTTCCACCAGTGGTAAGTACTTCTAGGAAAATTCCAATCCGGATGAGACCTCGTTTGAAGGAAGAATTAGACAATATGGAAAAACAGGGGATTATTGTTAAAGAAGAAGGTCCCACAGATTGGGTATCTAACATTGTAGTAGTTGAGAAACCGGATAAAACGCTAAGAATTTGTTTAGATCCTTTTCATCTTAATAAAGCGGTACGTAGAAGCTATTTACAATTACCTACATTAGATGAAATATCAAGTGAGTTAGATGGTGCTAAATATTTTTCTAAATTAGATGCCAACAAAGGTTTTCGGATTTTGAAACTTGATACTGAAAGTTCAAAATTATGTACATTTTCATCACCATTTGGAAGATATAGATTTTTAAGAATGCCTTTTGAATTAGTTGTGCCCTGAAATTTTTCACAATGAAATGGTAAAATTGTTTAAATCAGAAGGAGTTATGGTTTATATTGATGATATATTAGTAGTTGGACGAACTAAAAATGAACATGATTTAAGACTTCAGAAAGTAATGTATAAAGCTGAGGAAAATAATGTCAAATTTAATAAAAATAAGTGTATTTTTGGTGTTAACAGAATTACTTACTTGGGTCATACATTTGACGAGAATGGTATGCAGCCAGATAAAGCTAGGATAAGTGCAATTATGAATATACCAGAACCTATGAATAGGAAAGAATTAGAACGGTTTTTAGGAATTACAAATTATTTAGCCTGTTTTATTCCTACTTATTCTAATACAGCTAACTCTTTAAGAGAATTATTGAAAAAAGATGTTGAGTTTATTTGGAGTGATATACATAAAAATAGTTTTTTAGCCTTAAAAAACAAAATAAGTAATGCTCCAGTACTGAAATATTACTCACCGAACGAAGAAGTTACAGTATCAGTTGATGCAAGTCTAAATGGCTTAGGAGCCTGTTTGTTACAGAATGGGCGACCTGTTGCGTATGCTGCACGTACATTGACACCAGCTGAGACAAGATGGGCTCAAATAGAAAAGGAACTACTTGCCATTGTATTTGGTTGTTTGAGATTTCATCAGTATGTTTATGGTCATAACTGTGTTACTTTAGAAACAGATCATAAACCTTTAGAAGCTATATTCAAAAAACCATTAAATTCTACACCAGCTCGGCTACAGCGTATGTTGATGAGATTACAAGGTTATAATTTCAATATCAAATACAAGCCTGGTAAAGAAATGTATATTGCAGATGCGCTTTCCAGAACTCCAAGTGAGAAGGGTTCTAATAAAGAAATTGAAGAAAAGGTTACAGTACACGTAAATATGTTAATCAAAAATGTGAATGTATCAGAAGATAAATTAATTAAAATAAAAGAAGAGACAGAAAAAGATATATCATTACAACAAGTACAAAATTATTATATCAATGGTTGGCCTCAGCATAAAAACAAAGCACATGATTTAGTTAAGCCATATTGGGCAGTTAAAAATGAAATACATGTTATAGAAGGGATAGTATTTTCGTAGTTCCCAAATCGTTGTTCCAACTGTATTAAGGCGAGAAATGCTACAAAAAATTCATGAAGGACACATGGGTATTGAAAAATGTAAAAGAAGAGCTAAAGACGTATTATGGTGGCCTAGTATGAATTCCGATATTGAGCAAATGATTCAAAACTGTGAGACATGTCTTCGACATCGATCAGCTCAATGTCGTGAACCTTTACAACCACATCTTATACCAGATTTGCCTTGGCAAGTATTGGCTGCTGATATTTTTCAAATAGATCAAAAATATTATCTTATTTTAGTTGATTATTACTCAAAATTTTTAGAAATATCACTTTTAGGGAACTTGACGTCTAGGGCTGTGATTGATAACATAAAAACAAAGTTTTCAATGTTTGGAATTCCACAAAAATTAATAACTGACAATGGTCCGCAATTCACATCGATGGAATTTGAAGAATTTATAAACAATGGGAATTTAAACATATAACCAGCTCTCCGCTATATCCTCGATCAAACGGATTAGCTGAAAGAAATGTTCAAACAGCAAAAAGGCTAATTATAAAGGCACAAGAAAATAATGAAGATTGGTTACTAGCTTTATTAAATTTTAATAACACTCCAATAACGAATGAAGAATATTTACCAGCACAGCTGCTAATGGAAGAAGGCTTAATACGAAATTACCAGTAACTCCAAATCGCTTATTGCCAGAAGCTATACAGCCATCTATTGTCAAAGAGAAACGTAACAGTGCTGTCGATAAAACAAAATCATATTACGATCGAGGTACAAAGGTTCTTGAGCCTTTGCACCCAGGGGAGAAAGTTTTTGTGAGAAACAATGATAAAAAAATTTGGGTAAAAGCGGATGTACAAGATACAGCTGGTGATAGATCGTATTGGTTAAAAACAGAAAATGGTGGTGTATATAGACGAAATAGAAAACATATATTAAAAAGACCTTGGCAAAATTTACAATATAATTGTCAAATGGATGATCTGTTTCCTTGTAATGAAGGAATGCCTACATCTGAGAGCTTAATACGAAGCAATGAGAATACACACACAAACAAAAATAATTATGTAACTAGAAGTGGAAGGCAAATACGTCCGCCAGTACGGTTTCAGAATAGTTAAGATGATTTAAAAATAATATTTTATTTTTTATTTTATTGTTTTGTTAAAAAAAAAGAGGAGGAAATAAATGGTTATGTTTTAATAATACATTAGTTTTATATATATAATAGTTTAGTTTTAATTTATAATTATTTTATTTAATTTTTTATTTATTAAGGAAGGAGATGTTGTATGTATATAAGAGGTTACATGTTTATTGTAAAAAGGTCTTATACTATCATAAAAAATATAATTTAAAGTGTCATGTCTGTTTTAGGATTCAGTATAATAAAAGATCTCTAGAAGTCAACACTGCTTTTACATCTTCTAAATATAACAATATGTATGTATTAACGACAATGAATGTGGCAAATTTTATGAGAGTACGTATAGTTCCTTAAATGTAACTTGAACCAAAATGGCCGCTTCTGCGCAGGTACAATAATGGACAAAAATGTTAGACAAAAATATTGGTTTCGTCTTATTTAAATCGAATCTTTATAAAGTAGGAAAACGGAATGAAGTATATAATATGGTTATTATTTCTTCTAAATTTAATTAATTATTTATTTATTATCGTTATTAATTACTTAAATCGAATAAAACAAATAAATAATATGGAAAAAAGGTATCTATATATAAAAAAATTAATGTACATTATTAATAGTGAGACAGACTTCTTGGTATCTTCTGCAGTATTATTCAGAGAATTAGTTATATTATTTTCTTTTAAAAATAACTATAAACGTCAAATACCATCCTTCTCTCCCGTCTCCTTAAAGTTGATTGTAGTCGAAGCATTACACACGAGGCACACTTGACAAAACTAATTTATATTTTAATTTATTTTTTAATAATTTATTATTAAAGAACTAAAACAACCGTGAGCGAGTGTACTAAACCCGGCCCCCTCATACCGCATACAGCTGAGACTCAAAAACGTGTTACTGCGCAGGGTTCAAGTTACATTTAACAGACTATAAAGCTAGTCCCTTTTGTTGTTAGTCTTACGATCAAGACTTAACGATTATAATCAGATGTTATGATTACAACCGGGACAGCATAATGTGCACTCTGAGGCACGGTGGGGATACCCACAAGGATAAACCCTCAAACAGAGACAGATATTTGTAAGATCAATACAAACATTCAGAGATTAAAGGCAGGCTCGCTACCAACGCGCCACAGCGATCGTATGGCGGACGACGTCCTTATGAGTAATTATTGAAGAAACTAGGGCTCAGTATAATGTATTGGGGTATGAAAACTGAAATAGAGGTAAAAGCGGTTTTTTTTGTTACAATTTGGCAAGCCAGCATACGGCGCGCAACACCATTAGTTGGTACCACTCACGCGTTGCCAAGCTCGAGATATTGGTTATTGAATCTCCTTTGCCCAGTAATTTCAATAGCATACAGTGCCCTTCAAACCGGAACACAGTAATGCCTAAGCACTACTATTTGGCGCTAGAATATTTGACACTGCGGTGGTACCTACCTAGCCGGCTTCTTGCAACAAAAGACCTACCACCAGTGTGAATCATTGCACTGGTAGAATAATCTAGACTGTGACAGAAATTATTCCAACAGCGGGGTTGGGGGCGTCACGTCCCGATCCCGGTTAGTAAAGGATAAATAAATACAACGAGTTGATGAAATATACATATATTCAGGTTAAATAATTTCTCACCTAAGTCTATAGAACATTATCACAACAAGATGTACCCATGTTTGATGTTCATTCAAACTTGGATAAGTATATAGAATAACATTTATATTTCATGCTAAAGCTGACATCGGAAAAACCATTTCAGGATCAAAATTTTGCTAAAAATTCTTTTTATATATTTTTGCATCCCAGACTTGGCATAATTTTGCTTCTATATTTGAATGTACAATCATTAAACGTACAGATTAAAAATCTATCTTTGATTTTAACAACCAGCGACATTAATTAAAACATTACTACACATTTTTTTTGGTTTTGATACAGGTTTCTATAGTTATTGGCAAAATTATTTCGACCCAGCGATCTCCCATCATAATGCTCTGGTTAGACATGTACCAGCTGACTGAGATAAGGCGTCCTAAGCAAGTCTTGCAATTTCCTGACGAAAAGATGGCATTAGTCGATGTCAATAGACAACACAGACATAGAATTAAGTAATATCGCTGGCGGTTGAAGTATCTTGTTTTTTTTTAAATTGAAATGAGATTCATATTTCTCCAAATATCAGCTTTAACTGGACATAATAGTTATTGGCCACATCAGTATAGGAAAATATGTGCATAAGATCTTATTGTCACGTGACTAGCACACAACTAAACCTGTAATGTTATCCCAACATTCATAGATACATAACGAAGATACATAGTTTAGTCCTTAATAATGAACAACATGTTATCTTTAGTTTATAAAACACACAATACAAATTTTACTATAAACTAAGGACAGAAATTAAACATAGGTGCAACGCAACGAAATTAGTCACAAGCTTGCAACATAAACGAGTAAAGATAGTGTGTACTAACTTCATTTGATGTTGAATTTTCGAAAACGCACCAGCGAATCTATGGATATTTTTTCTGTATGGAAGTGCGGGTCCTTAGTTTATAATAAGTCAATGAATACAGGGCACATTGTCTTTTAATATTAATGACAGTAGTTTGACAATGTTTTTTTGGGAAAATACTATACATTACTAGCTTTTCCACATTTACTAAAGTAATATTAATAATACAATTATTTATATTAAAGTAGGATATTTATTTACCTGTGTATTCAAATTAAATTATAACATAATTTAACAAAAGGGTAACGCGATAATCATAAAAATTGGGCCAAGCCTTAAGCTAGGATACTAGAGACCCACAGTCCACGGGTATATTAAGAAGTTACGTAAGTTTTTTTTTTCAAAATTCCAGAATCATTAAAGATCATGTGGCAATAGTGGGATTTGGTTATAATTAAGTTTTTGAGATGCGCAAAACTCAAATTTTATTATTGGGAAAATATTGACTTTAAACTAACATCAAATTAGCAGTTTAAAAAGATTACTTCTTCTTCGACCTAGTATTATTCCCGGTATTTTATTTACCCAGGTTCTGCTTATTACTCTTATCCGATTTTTTACCGGACAGGTTACTAGTTTTTACACGGAGCGATTGCCATCTGACCTCCGCAACCCTAAGGGCGAACCAGCAACTCATTGGATAAGAGAAATTTACTTATCAAGAGTTAACGATTATTATCAGATGTTATGTGATAACAACCGCGACCGACAGCTTAAAGTGCTCTCCGTGGAACAGTTCTTAAAAATTACATATTATATTAATTTAGATAGATTTTCATGTGTTTGCCAACTTCATAAATTCCTGTCTTACATACATAAGGGATAATATAATCTTATTCAATATAAATTTCACTATATATGTTATAATAAATAGTGCATGATTCAAACAAGTGATACACGCATACACACAATTCATATTTTTAAGGTACAACCTCTATGAAAATAATGAAAACTTGCCAATTGTCGATTGTTTTTTTATATAAATGAAACTTCTATTTTTTTAAATTTACTAATTGTGAAAAACGATATGTTAATAACATTTATAGATGACTGGTGAGTATTTGGCCACTAAACATTTCAGACCAAAACCAATAGCCATCTAAATTAGGTACATAGAAACTTTATTAATTATTAGAAAAGGGTTTTTGAATAAACCCGTCTTGGTGGTTTTGAGGTTCTCAATTTTTTCATAGGGGCAGTAATTTTACTATACCTAAAGAGATTTAAAATAACATCACAAACATCTATATATTATAAATAAATACCCTTTATATCCAACAGTACAATATTATATTAAATTACTTTAAAGATGTCTCATTTGTTAAACCATATTTTTATTTAGTTAATAGCAACAAATTTATGGATAAAATGTGTCTAAGATTAAATATTAGAACCAAAAGTAACCAGACCGGTATAGTCTATACTATTGTAGGAAATTTGAAAATCAATCGTATAAAAGCGCTTACAAACCAGCGTTTCATACAAGCGTACAAGCTCGATTTTTAAGCGTTTTTTGTCACATACGCAACTCGTACGTCGTATATACGCGGGAATAAACATTTGTTTTTTTTCCGGAGTGTCTATTACTGTTGGCCTTGACAGCGTCACCGATGGGAGGGCCGGGTCAGGAGACCTCATTAAGGTAGGTAAAGGCTTGACAGCCCACGCGGGGCTTTGCTTGAATCCGTCCTGCGAGGTTGAGAATAGGCTTAGGATGTCATCGGGGAGGGAGGAAGCATTCCGGAGCGCAATTTAACGATCGTACGCGGGCGTTAAGCCTTTGTACGCGCGTACGCCGTTTTGAAGCATACGCACAAGCTCGTATGCCGAAACAACAGTGATTTTTTTATATCTATTCACTAAAATAAAATAAATACTGTAATTTAATTTCAATTCGACGTCTGAATATATTTAAGATTTAAAATTTTTAACTTGGTTGAACAATCATCTTAGGAAAAAAAAATTGGTGTTATTTTAATCGCGATCGAAAGATGAGATAATAAATCTCTACAGTCCATTCTTTTTTAAATAAAAATATAGTTTACATCATAAGACGTCCATAATGAAATAGATTATATAGGAAAGGTATACATTTAAAAACTCTTTTCGAAATAACATTAATTAATTTACATTAACAATATATTATAGGTATATATAAGATTATTTTCACAATTATTATAATTTGAATCGCACATTGGACACTTTTTGTAGTCTATCATGTGCGATATTTTTAATCTGTATTTTTATTAAATAAATATGGAAGTACGATTGATTTAAAGTAAACTGATTCTTATTATTCAGGTAATAAGACATATTGAATATTATACATATTGAATTTATTCTTTCTATTTACAGATATGTAATTTTTATATATCCCCATATTAATATTTCATACGCCGTCTCTTTTAAGACTAAAGCTACATTAGACCGCGACACGACCTGCGATACGTGAGTGATAAAACAAATAATGAATATTTACGTTTTTGGCTACACTGTACTCCAAATATTACTAGTGATATTTGATTTATTTATCAGCGAAATTTAAGCAATTTTTTTTAGATAATTTCTGACTTGCAACAAGTTCAATAGCTACTACATAAGTCTGTAGCTACATTACGCGTATCGTCAACCTTTTAACACTGTTGCCTTATGAATCGCTCTTTTAATCCGCTGTGAAGTATAATGTAGCCACATCATCGCCGGATTTTCGCTTATAATGTAGCCATACCATGTTTTACTCAACTGTAGCTTCAGTCTAAATGTTAATTATGAATAATTGTATACAGCGATAATACCTTGAAAATATATTTTCGAATATAATATATTCGAGATAATATATTTAATCACGAGATTTTCCAATAACACGTTACATTTAGTCGAGTTATAAATATTGACCACAATTTCGGAACACATAATTATCGCTAAAAAACTTTCTTGAACTTTCTAATTCAAACAATTGTCACAATTTCCATCACTAGATTTAAAAAAATTAAAAAAGCTATTTCTGTCTAAAAATATAAAAATGTGTAAATGTCAATTTGTTTTGCTAATACATGTTCCTATTTATAAAACAATTTGTCCCATTTTAGATATGTTCATATTATTTGATATAATTCACATTAATTATAATTAACATCAAATGAAATACAGCCGAATACCTTAGACCATTTAACAACAATGGTCTAGGCCGAATACCAACGAAATCTAGTTTTAGCCGGTTAAAACTAGTTACGGCCAGACGACAACTCTTTTATGTAAAATAAAAAACAAAAAATGTGCGTGTACTTTATATGTACGCATGAAACCAGTTATAATTCTCAGTCGTAACTAAAGAAAAGTGCCGGAAAAATATCGTAAATGCAAAGTTGGAATTATTTTTGGACGTCGTTAAATACAAGTCGTATTTAACGGGTTATATAACAAATACAACATTAAAATCAGTGAACACACAATTCCTAACTTATATTTCTTCAACACTGTAACCGAATTTTATTATTTATTTATCAAACATCAATACTTCAAAAATATCCACACTAATTCGACGAAAATAAGCAATACCATGTCAACCCACACGAATGTCATTTCGAGAAAAACGCGTTTGAAAATTTTTAACAACTTGCTTTATATGAATTTTTTATGTATTGGTCAAGTTTTTGGCAATTTCAGAATTATGTAAGTTATTTTAAGTAAGTAATTATTTTCACAAAAAATAAGTATACAAACTGCATATTTCGTATATAATATAACCCAAAACGTTTAACATTATACATAAATTGCGTTATTAAAAAATGGCTTTTTTAGAAGTTTTAAAGCTTAAAACCCTACAAGTATTAAAGAAAAGTGTTCTTCAGCCATTTACCAACACTTCTGCATATATAACTCAGTTTTTTCAATTTCATGGGTTGACATGGTATTGCTTATTTGCGTCCAATTATCAAGTGAATATGCAAAGCACATACGCAGTCAAAGATTTCCCTAAAAGATTCCTCAGTATAGGATTTTTGTGTTTAAAATTTGAGGGAATCGTGAGTTGCGGGAATTTAAATAAAAGCTATTTCAAGGTCAGATTTAAAAAATAGCATAAAACCCATTACGCTACTACTACCACCCATATCAATTACTAAAACCACAACTAACAGATTTATTACGCTTACGATCTCGAATAGTTAAAACAGGATAGAATATTCTGGAAGAATGTTTAAAGCTCATATAAAGACACCGCACACCAAGAACGTTATAATGAAAATAGTAACACACCATGTGTACAGAAATATTGCCCATAACCACTTCTTACTTACGGGTACTTTCCATACAGACAAAATATCAAAAACTCGCTGGTGCTCAAGGTCGTAGCATTTGGCCTAGAGGAGGGCAAAGTCTTAATTTATAAGTGTAATAATAGTGAATTTTTCAGTATTTCGCAAGACCCACGGGAGGGGGAGTTGTTTTATCCTCACTCAACTCAACTGACCTGTTGCTCCTACTTCGCTACGCCCATGCTGGTGCTCTTTCGTATATCCAACATCAAGGCAAAGTAACGAAGTAAATTACAAGCAATATAATCGAATAAATTTAGCGTGTGACTAACTTCGTTCCGTTGCATTGATGTTGAATATACGAAGGAGCACCAGCGGGTCTGGACATTTTGTCTCTATGGTAATGCCTGTCTGTATATAGTAAGTGTATGCTCATAACAAACTAGTCTTTATGGTCACAAAACAAAGTCCACAACACACATATAAATTTTAATTATTTATGTGCAAAACGCGTCCACTTTAAGCACTTATGTATGGTTATAGTTCATGATACACTGGTCGTGTATATAATTTGGTCCGTCTAGTCGGTGAGGTAGAGCCTCGCTAGACGGGCTCGCGATCCTCAGCGGGGAGTCACTCCCGCCATGTGTTCGCCGTGCAAGCGAACTATTTCAGCTACTATCGAAGCCTCGATATCTACGCCTGGTGACAACATACATTAAGGATTAAGAAATTTACTTTATAAAATGTACATGAGGCGCATCTGATGATAAGTGATTACCGCCGCCCATGTGCTTTGCCACCTTTTAGGATACAACTGGTTATAAGCTGGCTGACCTCGAAACGCCATTGACGATCAGTCACTTTACGAGTTTTTCGCCAACGTACTATGGTAGGTAACTAGAATCTCTAAGAATGTCTTCCACGACATGCAAGTAACGATGTTTTCCTTCACCGTTAAGCACGAGATAAATTAGAAACACAAATTTAGCACTTGAAAATTTAGAGGTACTTTCCCGGTTTTGAACCCGCGATTCTACGTAAAAGTCTATATTTTCGAACCATTGGGCCATATCGGTTTAGCCCCTGAGCAAGCCCGAGTTTTCATATGCTTAATTCGCGTGTGGTTTTATTCTTTTCTTTCACTATCCTGCACCTATTTCTCTATTTTCTAAGGGATGTGAAGAACTAAGCAAACGATCTTAACAGACCCACTCCCTTCCGTCTAAAATATATTGAGATTACTTTGCTATTACAATTCTAATCATGTAACCAGGACTTTTTTGTGGGGGCACGCGGGGGCAGGCAGTGACCCCATAGGAAATTTCGACAATATCGAAAAAAATGCCATAATAAAAAAAAATAAAGAATTTGAAAAAAGTATATCTGGTTACAATTTTTGGTTTTAATAGGTAAAAAAATATTTTGTAAAAATTATGGACTTCCAACTTTCGAGAATAAGCGTGCCCCCAAAAAACTAGTGCCAAAAAAAGGCCTGCATTTAACTAACATAAACGTTCTGCCATTAGTTAGTGTTAGTCACAGTTCGCGTTCAGTTAAAAATATTCATCAATCTATCTATCTCTGTCTTTTAAGAGGTAATGAAAGAGAAATACATACCCGCATGTACTTCTTCCCTGGTCAGTACAATTTCTTGGTTCGCTTCGTGAGTGACGAGGATCACTCTCTGATGACGTGTTTGCAACAGATTCGCTACCACCATCTGATAAGCAAAAATTCATATTTTTGGACTTTACTTTTTATGAAATTGTTTTTATCCTTGCTATGAAAATTTAATGTGTGAATTTTCGGAAATTCCTTAACTAAAAGTGTCACGAGAGATGAACTCAAAAGGGTTTGTATTCTGTTTTTTTTTTATGTATGTTTGTTTGCGTGTATAGTTTTTTTATTGTTTTTTAAATATATTTTTGATATATAATATTGTCTTTGCTTATTACATATTAAAAACAATCGTACTTAAACTCTTAGTGCCTCTTCACACTGACTGTCCGGTATTTGACGCCGATTGTCCGGTAACTCATTTGAGCCCGGCGACCACTAGCTGAGCAAAATTACGTCGGTACGTGTGAAAGCTGCCATACATGCTCATACACTTCGCTACCGAGTACCCGGCAACCGGCACGTGTGAAAAGGCACTTATACTCTAGTCGTATATGGACAGGCCTTTCCATACAAATAAAATGTCAAAGACATGCCAAAGACTTGCTTATCCTTCTGGCTTTGACAACTTCACCGGGCGCGGGTGGCCGGGTAGACAGACCCGGCTGTGACAAAGAGCCAACCCTCGCGGAGGCTCAAAGTTGATTTCGTCCTTAAGGAGCCTTCTGCGAGGCCGAACCACTGCTATGGACGTTATCAGGAATGATGGCAGCGCTTCGAGCACATTCTAATTGACGGAAGTTAGCGTTGACTAATTTCGTTTTGTATGACGAATTTACGAAGGAGCACCAGGAATTTTTTCTTTATGTAAAAGCCCTCAGTTTATAATAAGTCAATATTAATACCCATAATTTAAAAGATTTCACATAAAGGAAAGAAAAAGGCACTGAACTTATAATATAGAAGGGAACGGACAAAGCGAAAATCACTCTTGCAAGAAGATTAACTCTCACCTTGTGCTTATATTTCTCTAATGCAGCTCTGGCTTTGGGTATGAGGAGATTTTCATCAGTCTCCAATTTGAAGGAGACCACGTACGCTTGCGGTACCCAGAGATTAACGAGTGGAGCTAGCATTTTGGGTACTAAGTGGAGTTGGATTACTGGCGGTCCGCTTGCTGATTGCATCTTGTGAGTTGGCTGGAAAAGAACATTTAAAATCTTAAATTATTCAAACTATCGTGAGACATTTCTCGACTTAATGTAAAATTAAACGGCTAAAACTCGCGTTCAATCGGTTTACGTACCGAAGAGTTACGGACCCATCGGAGGTCCTTCATCAGCACTGCAGTGTGAGACAGGTCGCGACCGTGAACGTAGCCCACTCACCCTGATGAAGGACCTCCGAAGGGTCCGAGAATTTCTGTCTTTTCGTCTGACGACATTTTGGCGCAGCGGTAGCAAACCTGCCTTAAGCGCATTGACCATACAGGCATGTTTCTGGGTGTATTTGGACCGGATTTAATTATCTTAATGGGGGTCGTTGAGTATCTTTGATTCTCAATCTATATTTTTTATCTATGATTCAAATACTTACAACTCTATCCTTAGGTATATAGAAGTCGGAGACAGCGGCAGCGAGATACAGTAACGCCCGAGCTCCGGTGTGGGCTAAGCATTCGCAAGCCGCTCGCAACAGCCAGAAGTACTCCGACACTGTGGTAAATGACACGTGCAGGAGCGCTCCAGCGGAGTGAGCGGCCTGATATCGGGCTAGTACTGGGGCGAGAGCGAACACGCTGTCTGGTTTCACTACAATGTAAGTTTTTATCAAAGGTATTAGTAGCCCCAATATGACAAGAAAAATCAACTTTATTATTTTTTTTCATATTTTTCACTTTTAGGACAAAAACTTAACGTGCCAATAAATAAAAAGTAAAAAATGACCTTTTCATTTCGAGCAAAATCTACAAACTTGAATTTTCAAACCATAAAAAAGCAACTTAACATGAGTGAACAAGGTTAATGAGGCATTCACACAAGTGCTATTGTCTGCTGACACAATAGGATGACAAAATTAATTCAAGATGATCATTGATTTTTATATCATCTCATCTATGTCAGCTTCTTTTTGTTCATGGTAGGAATTCCGTTTAAACATCGGTATACCTTTTACTACTATAGAACATATTATTTTTATATTTGAATAAAAGTTTACGAATTTTAAAAAAAGGTTTATCACTTTTCTATAATCACTTCACCAAACTTTTAATTTGCTAAATTAATTAAAGCAATTCTTTTGAAACATACATAATATATTTAAGGAGTTATTTTGTATATGCTATTTATTTATACTTGCTAATGCACATGAAAACGTCACGAAACATAGTGATGTTTTTTTATCAAAAATGGCTATTAATGATATCGACAAGAAAACTGTTACATACAATGTTCTGGCCATAGTAATAAAAAGCAGACTACTTTTCCGCTAGACTTTCTATCAGATACCAATGTCTCAAAGAGGGATAGGTAACCCTGATTTTGAAATTTGTTATTGTCTTTGTCACACAAGTATGAAGGATATCTTTTATCTCTTTTTCGCAGATTTATGAAAGCCCCACAGAGTATATCTTACCTGTAATGGATATATTCGATCCTCTTTCCTGTAAATCCAACATGTCCAGCAATTTCTGACCACTGAAGTGTCTCGTGAATGGTTCGAGAGATTTCTGTCGGTGCATGAAGATGACTGCGTAGCCATGTTCTAGGAAATACTCTGCGGATGCTGACCCTCTAGTGCCAGCACTGAAGTTGTCAACGAAACGTACGGTATTATGTTCTAGAGGAACGGTTGTACCGCCAGACTGCAGAAAAAGTAAATTATATTTAATGAATTAATAGAAATAAATGAATAGAGGCCTCTAAAGAGGTTTATACTTTGTCCTTCTCTTGAATCATAGACAAACACATATTTATAAAATATCTACTAGTTCATTGTCAATAATTCAAAAATTTAATATACATAGTTAAAAATTTATTTATTCACTGGTGGTAGGTCTTTTGTTGCAAGAGGCCGGCTAGGTAGGTACCACCGCAGTGTCCAATATTCTGCCGCCAAATAGTAGTGTTTAGGCACTACTGTGTTCCGGTTTGAAGGGCATTGTACGCTAGTGAAATTACTGGGCGAACGAGATTTAAGAACTAATATCTCGAGGTTGGCAACGCGTAAGTGGCACCTACTAATGGTGCTGCAAGCGCTCATAGGCTGCGGCAGCCACTTACCATCAGGTGGGCCGTATGCTTGTTTGCCAACTTCTAACATAAAAAAAAAAAAAAATAAAAAAAAAAAAAAAAAAAAAAAAAAAAAAAAAAAAAAATTTATGAAAAAATTATCAAAAAAAGCATAAGCGTGGGACTTAGTTTTTGGGAAATGTAGCAAACTTGATAAAAACAATAATTAATAAAAGTAGAGTATAGTGTATATTACAAAGTTAAAATATGATACCATTTAAAAAACATTTTATTTTTTATGATCAATCAAAATTTGAGACATATTTTTCTGAAATAAAGTGACAAACTCTACGGCCTTACACACTCGTTATATTGTTATATAAAACTTTTTAAATGATATTATACATCGTTACACAAGCACGGAACATTCGGGCATCTTTATATAAAATCAATCAAAAATATTATTACTATAATATTAATATACTCACAGTTACCAGCACAATCTTGTTTCCGTATTGGTCATGTCTCTTACAAAACTCCTTCAGCAGTGAGCGATTATCTTCAAAGTCGGTCGGAGGTAAATGTACAGCAAAGAATTCTTCCCAAGATCCGCTTGCCATTTTAATAGATTTATCTTTGCAAAGACTAAAAAAAAGTAATAAACGTTTATTTGTACTACCATCAAAATCTCAGATATTTAAGACAATCTATTAAGAAATAGTACTTTATTTTAAATCTAGATTATTTTCCTTGTTAATTATTGTATTTATTTTAATTTAACTATATACCTTTAAACAGTTTACTACAAGACAAAATCGTAAGAAAGATTTTATATTTATAATACTGATACTCTACAACAAAACTGGAGTAAGTTTTGGTTCAGGAAGTATTTTGTTAATTAGATTTAAGGGGCTTACATGTAATTTGATGGCCGTTGATAGGTGATCACACATTGTAAGGATTCATGTTACATCATATCTATGTATTTGTTAAATTTAAATAATATACTTGTAATGTAGAATATTTTTGGAATTCGTAATAATAATTAGGCAGTTTAAATTGAATAGTAATTGAAAATACTTTATATGTAAAGTGACTATTTTTGGATTTATTTATTTACTACATAGTACTCTCTCTCTCATGTGGCAAGAAAGCTAGAGGACACCCTAGGGAATGTTGGGCAGATTAAATTAAAATATGCTGGAGACAAATGGATGGAAAAGCAAGGACAAGACTGTTGGAGGAGGCCTATGAGTATAGGCCAAGGGCCTTAACAATAAAAATCAATTAATTAATTAACTGTCTATCCAACTGTAAAGTAAATATGTATTATATATTTCTAGTGTAATTTATTTATAAGAAATTTACATTTGTTAAGGAAGTTAATAAAGGCTTTTTTATTTTTATTTATTCTCCCACATAATATCAAAGTAAGATGTTCATATTGTTCAATTTAGTTTGATAATTGAGTATTGGTGACTTTTCCTTTAAGTTACAAGAAAAATAGGTCACAGTGATTGCCTACACAAGTAGCTAAGTTTGTGAGATATTATTGTAATATTAAGAAAACATATTCTAGTTACTTATTAAATTATATTATCTATTTGGTTATCAATTTCTCACAGTTTCAGTATTCTAGCATTTATTCTAGATGAAAATCAATAAAAAGTATAAACCTTAAACATATTCCTTCTGTGAAAGTAGGGTCTTGAAATTAGTATATTATATTTTTTAAAAATCTTTGTACAACACAGTAAAACACACAATAATTAACATTAGTAATATTCAAAATTCGAATTCTAATCCTGTTTCTGTATAAATTTGGCACTATTAGGTTATTGATAAGCCACTTGTTGCTTTGAAGTTTCATTCATTGTGGAAGTTATTTGTTTTGTTTATAGTCTAGAAAATAAATACTTACCGAAATATCAATCGCACGCTGCAATGTTTAGGCAAATTAAGGAAAAAAATGCCTTGAAAGTAAGTAACTGGATAAAATCACTAGGAAATGCTAGTATATGAAGACGTATTTATAATTTTACTAATAACTATAAATTTAACACTGTTGAACACTTTTACAAATGTCTGTATTCTTAACAGTTGAGTTCTAATGAATACGGGCTAATCAGCTAGCGGCTTAATCGAAAAATCGATGCTTTATAGAGCATCACACCATGCTAGCAATTCCATAAATTTTATGAGGTGAAGCAGGGTTAATTAACAGTCTTAGCTGTCTTTTAAGGTTTGGTTCTTTGATCAATGTTTTTAATTTTGATAATGGAGATTTGCGACTAGAGTAGTATAGTATTAGACTAATAATCATTAAAACTGCGGTTACTAGTTATCTCTTTATCACTTTGTGACAGACTGCGAGTTTGAAGCTGACAAGTTGACAAGTGACAACTGATGAACTGACATCTAGCAGTGAGCATTTTTGCTACGCTATGGCTACGCTACGTTCCACTTAACGACCGCAACGCCTTCGACCGCGACCGCCAAAATTGTTGTTGCACTTATCCACTAAGGTAAAAACTTAAAAGGCTTAAACGTTGTGGGGTGGAAAGCACATCTTGAGCGTAAAAGCCCACTATGGCCTATCAATATTATACGGGCCAAGTAGGCGCGACGCAGTCGCGAAAAGTGACGTCACCTGTGACGTCGAGCGAAAGTTCACGACGACCCCGTTCCTTAGGCAGAACGATGCAGAGGTTATTACAGTCGTTTCGGCATTATGCGGAACGTAGCCAAAATGCTCATTGCTAGATGCATACCCCTTGAGTCTACAATGTAGTTTTTTTTAAAGTGAGAAAATTTATTGAAAATATAAAATAAATAAAATATTTCACATATAACAATTTAATTTTCTAAACCTTTTAATACTGGTTAAATATTTTTAAAACATGATAGCGTAGTCATTAAGACGACAAGGCCGTGCTGGCGTTGAGAAAACCATGCTGGTGTTTTGTATAATAATGTTTTGCCTGAGTAAAGCGAAGCAGTATTACATTTCAGGACAGTAAAACAAATCACAAGTCTGCGGTCTTAGTTCTTTTATATTTGTGTAATACTCCTTTCACCTTCGACCAAGAATATCAGCGTTGGCCTCTTGACTCGGTTAAAAGATGACCTGCGCAAATCGTTGACGATCTGAAGCTCACGAGTAGGATTCAACATTTATGTCTAAGGAGAGACTTCTTTCTATACTTTCATGAAGTGGATTGTTTGTTTCGAGATTTTTTTAGATTTTCTTCTGTCACAGAGTTCGCCACTGTCAAGGTGTTAATTCTCACGCCTACATTCCACGACCATTACTTTTTATCACTATTACATAATTATTTAAAAAAAAAAAACTAGTACGTATAAAAATATTTTATTCTGGTATTTTATACATTATATAATAATAAAAATATGTAAAAAAATATTTAGATAAACATCAGTTACCTATCAGTAATGTGGAGGGTACGTCATTATAAATGCCCTCCAACACTAAGGGAGGATCCTCCGACCAGGCGGGTGATATTGCCTGGCGGACCGAAGCCCTGGGCCGAAGCCCAACGACTTACGTTGGAAAGTTGTATATATACCTCAAGTGGGTAGGAAACTTTGATAGCGCGATTTAGGAACGTGACGTTCGTTGGTCGTCCATATCGTTGCGTAGTATGCCCTGTAGGTGTCGTTGTAGCTTGATGCGACATTGTGACAATCTTGTCTTTCTATCGGGTTACGTCATGTTGCGTGTAGATGTCGCTACAAATAATATCAATAAAATTTTGAGATCTGGCATTTTTGATATTGTTTTCTTTTACATAATATTAGCGAAATGCGAAGTTACAAAACCCGCTAATCTTTGTCACGGCTTGGTCGAAATGCGATGTCATTTATAGTCGACATACGCGTTTTATGTACAATTTAGAAGAAGGATCTTTCTCTGTCCACGATGTACGCTTTGTCCTGGTTCGGCTAAGTCATGCCAATTATTAATTTATGAAGAGACATTGACATTTTGCCTGTATTGCATAGACTTCTTCAAGGTGCGAGTACACAGGCTTCTTATGAGTAAGCTCGCTCCACCGTAGGACCTCATCTATGCCTCCGCGCTCGATGGAGGTCAAGAGCTTACCCATTTTTAAATAAAAAAGAACTTACTATGTACCGGACATTAAGTCTATGCAACTAACTTTGTTTTGTTTGAGGTAGTTTTTGAATAAGTAGCCTAAATTTAAATTAGATTTTAACTTTCGCTACTGTCATTTGTGTAGAAACCGATCGTCTACAAGAAAAGCAGCGATCACAGCTGATGCTGAAAAAGAAAATTGTAATATTAGTGTTATTAATTTTATACTTGACGACGTTGTGGCGCAGCGGTAGCGAACCTGCCTTAAACGCCACAAGTCGCGGGTTCGATTCCCGCTCGGAGCATAATATGCTTGTATTGATCATGCAAGCATATTTTCCGGTCTGGGTGTATTTGTCCTTGTCATTGTGAATGTTTCCGGACCCCCGACACAGGATATTAGTATCCTAATGGGGGCCGTTGAGTGTGTAGCGTTTATTTATTTATTTATTTATACTTTCACATACTCTTCATAATCTATATTTATTTTAAGTTCTAGACAAACTAAGTCTAGAACTTAAGCTAGTCAAACTAAGAATCAGACTTTACTTTTTATTTCTTTAACTTCTTAAGATGGAAATTTGCTAGTTAAGAATTTGGACGCATATTCAGGTGCTAGATTCAAGAGCCATTAAACTGATCTATTGAACTGAATAGTCCCTAAGGCTTTGACTCTCTTGAAAGCCAGCGCTAAGGCTTGCCACAGCTTAATGCTGAGAGAGATCTATATTTCATGTATAATTATATGCTTATGATTATTGTCATTACTCAACAGGACTTACATGCAAAAAGAGCTGAATACACATAAAATCCAACTTCACAGTTATTCTGTAATAGAACATTCAGAATTTGTACCGATGCAAAGGAACCGACACGCATTCCTGTCATTGTGAAAGATACAGCGAGTGCCCTGAAATAATAAAAAACATTGTCATTTTAAGAGTAGATAGAAGCCAATACAGCATCATTAGCACCTTTATACTTATACCCTAAGGACGGAATCAATTTGAGCCCCCGTGAGGGCTGCCCCTTTATCACGGCTGAGTCTCTGTACTCGGCCCCCTGCCCGGTGACGCTGTCAAGGCCAGTAGGGCCAACAGCAATACACATTCCAAAAAAAACCTTTATACTTTACCCTTTAACTTTATATTTTATTTTCTAGTATTTGGGGCGGCAACAGAAATACAAGAAAGCTGTTGACAGACAGATGGACAGATGGAGAGCGTACTCTTATTAATAGGGTTCCGTTGGTGCCATTTACAGAGCCTCGGGCACAACTGGTATAATATATAGGATAAATTTATATTATGTT
Organism: Hestina assimilis; assembly: GCA_023373885.1. Lineage (NCBI taxonomy): Eukaryota > Metazoa > Arthropoda > Insecta > Lepidoptera > Nymphalidae > Hestina > Hestina assimilis. Next base: position 1,707,698 of record CM041750.1, on the reverse strand, counting down.
CATTTTGAGCAAACAATAAAAAAATCGAAAACTATAAGCAATACTGTAGAAAAATGTAAAAAATATGTATCAAACTTTAACTACATCACCTGAAGTATCAAGCGAACTTACTCTAACTCAAAAATATTCTTTAATCAAATAGGCCTATAGGCACTTCTGAATTGTCAAATATATAGTCAGTTGTGTCCGTCTAAGTGAAGCTACCACCGATTCGGAGTGTAGATCTGCAGAGAAGAACCGGCAAGAAACTCTACGGTTACTCTTTTCTTACCTAAGGTAAGTAGGGAATAAAGCGACTGCTATAGCGGTGTACAACCCTATAGTGACGATGCCGACAAGGAAAACGAAGAACATGATAGCACTGCCGATGGCGTTGGGTATCAGGTTAACGGCGATACCGCACAAACCACAGAGAGCTGTCACGAATATCACCATATTTCTTCTACCAGTGCGATTAATTATCTGAAAAAAAGAGTGAATTATGTATAATAGAGTATAATTATTATTATAAGAAATCGAACAGTCGTTAATGCAAATATTCATAGGCTCACAATTTTAGTAATATTAAGACACTTATGAATTATAATTTATAGTAGTCTTTTAAGCTTTTTCCACGGTAGGAGACATGTTACCAGCACAAATGGCTGTCCATTTGTGCTGGGAACGCTCGAATGGAAATTACTCTCACAGAAAATCGGTGTAAATAACAGTATCAGTAGGTAATGTTATGTTACGTGCGATGAGTGAGACCTCCGGAGTTCCAACATCCCACCCCCCTCTGTTTCCTTCTTTTTATAGCTTCTCATCCCTTCCCTCCTTTTCCTTGGGTTCGCAATACGCAAGTGCTACTTCAAGTATCTCAAGCGTTGATAGGTTGCGATGACTGCTTACCATCAAGTGGACCGTATAATTGTTTGCCATACGTTATGAAATAAAAAAAAGCTTACTTTTATAGTACCTATATTTAATAGTATAAAAAGAGTGATTATAAAATTACTCTCAGAGTAACAGCTTAACTAATGCAGTATTTTCAATCCAAATCCACGCGGACTGCGTAGAATATACATTGGAACGCTATATTTGACTTAATGTTAATACAATAAGAATTTACAGGAAAAGTACTAAACTTACCACGCTTATGAGAGCGTTGGTTATAGATTGCACAGCGCCGACTGCTAACACGATCAGAAGAGACGTCATATTCAAAGAACAAGGAACTGCGTCAGGCTGTAAAAGAATTAAGGTTTTTTGTCACTATTACTTATATAATTCGACGTTTTAGTAATACAACAAGCGGCTTCCTGCGTGTGTCAGTACTTTTCTACAGTCACATTGACGTATGTTAAAGCTGGAGGATTTATATCCATTTCTGCATACTTTTACCTCTCACTTTTCTCCTATGCTCATTTCAGGAGTACCGGTTACGGTTCCTGCTTTTTACAGTGTTATGATGGCTGGAGAGTTCCTCCATCCATCCATTTAAGTCACCTTTTTCTTTCCTCGCTCCTCTTTTATCTTCATTTTTTTATGTTACAAGTTGGCAAACAAGCATACGGCCCACTTGATGGTAAGTGGTTACCGTAGCCTATGAGAGCTTGCAGCACCATTAGTAGGTGTCATTCACGAGTTGTCAAATCTCCTCTGCCCAGTAATTTCACTAGTCTACAGTGCCCTCCAAAAAAATTTCGGGTAGATACAGGCTATGTTAACTGCCTTGTACCAGACAGTCGCACCTATGCTTTTTGTGTAATTGTTGTACCTATATTATATGTGGCAATCTATATTTTATGGAAATATTGAATGACTAATTACAGCAAAAAAATCAATTAAAATAATGTAATGATTGTTAATTTCAATTGATAGCCTCTATAGGTATCTATATCGGTATATTAATATGGTTAGTCTTTAGAAATTTATTATTTGTATACAAAAATGTGATGTTATTTTTTTATAATATATTTTTGTACTGGCTTACGTCAGGGGCGCATCGATACTGCTTCGAATAATGCCGCAGAGAGTGAGATTGGATCCTTCTCCTGTTTCCAGGATCTCTACAAACTGGTTAGCGATTGTTGGCAACCATACAAGAAACGATGCGACTCTGAAAAAATAAAATCACTTTTTAAAAATAGTATAACTTTACAATTAAAAATATAAACATCTTTATATATTTTATATTTACATTAAACACAGAGTAATAAAGATTATTATTAGTTCTATGACATTGAATATATTCTAAGAATTACAATACATTAGTGTCGAGCAATTGCCAATTTTCAGTCATGGGTTTACATGAGTTCTCACAACATTTTGTAATAATGAACTGCGTTGTTAGACTAGGTTTTTAAATTTTACGTTTTTGGTGGGATTGCATGTTTTAGAAAGTCTTTCGACTATATTGATATGTGTTGTATAAGAGTAAGCCTTAATGTATGTACTGATAAGAATATAATGACTTTTATCATTTTCTCTAAGTTTCTTTTTTAGTTTTGCTATAGCTCCATAAAATAAAATATCAATTCATTATCCGTAGTGTAAATATTGTATTCATACTCAACTGTTGAAACAAGAAAAGTATAAAAAGAATGATGGTGTTCTTCAGCAACGGTGATTTGAACAGTGGTAATATTTGATCTTTGACTGAGTTCGAGTTCGTTGATGTCTCCACCAGCACGTTCTTTATCTGAAAAATCGGTTTAAGCTCTTAATATATCTTAAAAGTTAAAGTTAGTATCTTGAAGTTTCGACCAAATTTTTTTCAAAGTCGACCAATTTATTCAATAGAGACATTAAAAAAAAAAACAATTAGTCAATAATATCGATATTAAATCATGATTATATCACGTTTAAAATTCATAAAAAAACGTAACACCGGCATCCAGCCATCACATTCTCTAAAAACGAAACGCAACAGTACGGATACGGTACGGTACAGTACGTACTGTCACGTCACACGTCACGTCATGGTAGTAGTTTCACAGTCCATCCACTACGCTTATAAATTAATGACGTATAATAATTCTTAGTAAAAAACTAAGCTAAAACACATTACTATTATTTACCGGCGTCGGGATGTGACGACCCCATCGCCCGCTGTTGGGATAACCTCTGTCACAGCAGAGATTATTCCACCAGTGCAATCAGTCACACTGGTGGTAGGTCTTTTGTTGCAAGAGGCCGGCTAGGTAGGTACCACCGCAGTGTCCAATATTCTGTTGCCAAATAGTAGTGCTTAGGCACTACTGTGTTCCGGTTTGAAGGGCATTGTACGCTAGTGAAATTACTGGGCGAACGAGATTTAAGAACTAATATCTCGAGGTTGGCAACGCGCGAGTGGCACCTACTAATGGTGCTGCAAGCGCTCATAGGCTGCGGCAGCCACTTACCATCAGGTGGGCCGTATGCTTGATTGCCAACAAAAAAAAAAAAATTATAAGTAATTTTTAACTTACGTCAAATTCCTCTTTTGAACCCAAATGATTCAGCCTGTGGATTTTCTTTAAAAGTTCTATGGCCTCATCTTCACGACCCTTAGCGAAAAGAAACTTTGGACTTTCATACATGAAAAATAGCCACAGTGCTGAAATAATACTCGGTATGGAGTATACAAGGATGATGGTCCTCCAGGAGTTCCAATAGATACCTAATGTCGGTAGCTCGTAGGAGAACGTTAATGGAATTATTGGTATCGCCAACACTGGAAAGAAGTAATTTCTTATTTAAGTTACATGATATGTCATAAATATCCCACAATTGAGCAAAGGCTCGTCTATTGTCAAGGGCAAGAACTAGAAGATTCATCTATAAAGCTGCTCATCTGCGGGAGTTTCTTCTACAATTGAGCATTTCAAAATAATAGCGACGTAGACGCGATAAAAAGAACCGAGTACAAAAACCACCGGAGCTGCGAGCAATGTTACTCTAGATTTTTGATATTCTCAATTTTTTATTTTGTATTAGAGAAGGCAAACGGGCAGGAGAATCACACAATGTTAATGTGATTACCGCTCATAAACATGGCCAACACTAGAGGGAACTCGGCTAGCAAGCAGTCACTTCACGAGTTTTTTATCAACGTTGTACGGTGGTAGCTAATCAGACGGGCATTTATGGCCTACGATCAGCAAGAACAACACTAAGACCAACACTAGGATTGGTGGAAATACATGATGTTTTCCTTCACCGCTAACCACAATATAAATTTGAAACATATATTCAGCTCTATAAAACGCAGAGGTGTACGTACCTGCCATAATTCCTTGCGCTAAAAGGAAGATACTGCCCACTAATAAAACGACTATATTACGCTTCGCCATTGGTACACTTTCGCTCAGAATTGTCATGGCCAGGGAGTACTGACCTGAAGATCTAGTAATAAATCATATGATTTATGAAATATTGGTCAAATTTTTTAAATGATTTAATAATAAAAAAGATTGTACTAGTATAATAACAATATATTACAGATCACAGATCACAGGAGAAGTACTACTCTCTTACAGAAAACCGGCGTAAACTACAGTATCACTGTTACATTTCGTGCGACGAGTGAGAGCGCGGGAAGCCCAATCTCCCATCCCCTCTCGCCTCTTCCTTTTTTTGTAAACACGTTGAGTAGATTATTTTGACAATGAAAGAAATCTTCCACTGTTGGAGCCCTTTCTTATACTTACAAAAAGGTTGCAATAAATTGAAGGATTAATAACATAATCCAGTTAACCGATATGCTGGCTAAGGAGTTTACTGCCGCAGCGGAAATCAAAGATACAATCAGCGTTGATTTACGACCGAAGACATCCCCAACGTATCCCCATAGTACAGCACCAAGCAATAAACCTGGAAAAAGTATAAGATTGCAAATCGAAAGTATCATATGGTTACACACTGGCTGACCTCGAAATGTGGCTAGCGGTCAGTCACTTCACGAGTTTGTCACCAGCGTACGGTGGTGGCTAAGCACTAAGAGACCATCACTAGAATTTGCGGTTAAACAATTATTTATACATGTCTTAGAATTTCTTCTGCGAAATGCAGGTATTGCTTACAATTTTTTTTCTTTTATCCATTGGGCCGTCTTGGTTGAAACCTAACTACATGTATATAACCTTATAGATAAGGCTGCGTTTCCACCAGAGATGTGTGATGTGTTTATTAAGAACCATAAGTATCCCTTCATTACCTAGTTTCGCTCCCGTAAGCGTACGTATCCGCATGCGGTGCTCTGAGAGAGTCTAGGTAAATGAAGCGATGCTATTGGTTCTTAACAAAACATCTCTTGCTACGTTGTATAGCCTAGGTATAAGCCGAGATGATAACGATAATATATGCTTGATAATAATGCTTTCTGTCTACGTTATTTTACCTACAACAGGAACAGCTGCCAGGATGCCTCTCTGAGCGACAGTGGTCTCCAGTTCACAGGCACTGGTTGGGACGATGATTGTACTTCCATATGCAACACAAACTACCGCGATAACTGTTAAGCCAGCCAGGCTCAACAATAAATAGCTGTACAGACCGAAACCTGAAATTAATAAGTATAATAGTAATAATATAGTAGTAGTAGAGCCCTACTCCTCCCATGATCACAGAAGTAGACCCATTCTCCTCTCATGATCACAGAAAATCGGCGTGCAGTAACAATATCAGTAGATTTGTATTCCGTGCAATGAGAGAGAGCTCCGGAGGCTTATTATTAGGCTCTCATTCGTTTACATTTACTTCTCTACTTTTACATTTTTTACCACGTCATCCCTTCTCTCCTATACCTAGGGTTGGCAACGCGCGTTTTATACTTCAAGTAAGCGTTCCTAGTTTGCGGAGACTGTTAACGATCAGGTGGACTGTATGCTTATTTGCGAACTGCCATGACATAAAATGAATTATCAACATTATTGCATGGTGGGTAGCATCACAAGTCTCTACTCTGACTCTTTCTACGCATGACTCTACTATAGTCAAATTTATCAAAGAATTGTTAATATTCATTTGCATTTGACCGTACGTTGTTTGTTCTTCGATTACGCGAAGTCAACTTGGAAACGATATACTTCCGAAGTTGTTTCAATGTAATCTGATAGTCCGAATCTCATAATTAAATTTAATTATCATTTATAATTAATATTTATTATTTATAATTATTATTTTCTTATATATTGTTAATTATTATTTATTATTTTTAATTAATATTTTTTAAAGTGCAAAGGTATTTTTTAAAGTTAATTGCTGTCAAAAAGCACCATTTGATGAAGTGAAATCACAAATGGCCACCAGAACTATTTCAAACTAATAAACATTTCACGGGTTGCGATACAATTATATAGTTGAATATGACTTGAAAACGAATAAAACGTTACTATTTTATTTTTCATTTCTATATGATATTAAAAACAAGTTACATTAAATGCTATTTCACAGAGTGTTTTATACATTTAAATTATTTTTAGATCACCTACAAAATATTTGAAATTAGTTACAAAGTAACAGGTGATATCGTAAAGAGCATGTTGTATTTACTTTATCGTTACTTAGTAAACTGTTCGCGTGGATGTAATTACTAGTTTGCCTTGTATTATTTTCTTTTTGGTATTATGGTTCAATAACTGATGAATGTATTTTTACGAAATATTGAATACGTGGTGTACATTGTATAATTGAGTCATTTTTGAAAAATAATTATACGGATAAAAAAAAATTGTGTTACTAAGTTGGCAAGCAAGCATACGGCCCACCTGTTTGTAAGCGGATGCCGTAGCATATAAACGCTCGCAACACCATAAGTAGGTGCCACTGACGTCTTGCAAACTCGAGATATTGGTTCTTAATTAAATATCCTTTGCCCAGTAATTTCACTAGCCCAGTGCCCTTCAAACCGAAACTGACTAAAATAGTTCAAAAATTGAAATTGATTGATTGATACTACGAGTAGTTTATTGTTTTTTTTTTTTTTTTTTTAATTTTTTTTTTTTTTAGAAGTTGGCAAACAAGCATATGGCTCACCTGATGGTAAGTGGCTGCCGCAGCCTATGAGCGCTTGTAGCACCATTAGTAGGTGCCACTCACGCGTTGCCAACCTCGAGATATTAGTTCTTAAATCTCGTCGCCCAGTAATTTCACTAGCGTACAATGCCCTTCAAACCGAACACAGTAGTGCCTAAGCACTACTATTTGGCGGCAGAATATTGGACACTGCGGTGGTACCTACCTAGCCGGCCTCTTGCAACAAAAGACCTACAACCAGTATGAGTGATTGCACTGGTGGAATAATCTCTGTTGTGACAGAGGTTATCCCAACAGCGGGCGATGTGGGGCTATTTTTAAGTCGTCACATGCCGACGCCTTAAAAATGTTTATATGTAGAAGAGTCATACTCCTCACAGCACAAATGAGCCGGCTCGTCTGGGTAAGTAGTAGCAGCCTGTTGCGTTTCACCCTTCCCACGAGGATTGAGAGCGTCGGTAACCCAATCTCCCACCCCCTCTGCTCCCTTCTTTTTTGCCTTCCTATCCCTTTCCTCCTATTGACAATGCGTATGTGACACTTCAAGTAAAAAAACATGTAAACTAAACATAGATGACGACGTTGTGGCGCAGCGGTAGTGAACCTGCCTTAAACGCCACAGGTCACGGGTTCGATTCCCGCTCGGACCATAGTATGTTTGTGTTGACCATGCAAGCATATTTTCCGGTCTGGGTGTATTTGTCCTTGTCCTTGTATGTGTTTCCGGACCCCCGACACAGGATATGACTATCCTAATGGGGGCCGTTGAGTGTGCAATGTTTATTAATTAATTTATTATTTATTTATTTTATTTACCTGCTTTATTGAGGGCTTCCTCAAAAGTAACCTTTTCTTCATCCTCAATAACACCCATTTTATATTTCACTAAACAAAGTTAATTTTAAATTAATCACTAGAACTCGACTGCACAGTACAGCGGTCTATAGGTCTCTAACTATATCAATACAATATCAGCATTGCTAATAATTTAATCGACCTCGGGTGATATCGATGATATGTTTTAGTGCTTATTTACGTATATTATCAAAAAGTGCTATACTTTCGTATAATATTTCGTCTAGAAAGATAACTAGAAACATTACATTATGCCGGTTAGAAAGTAACAACTTAAGATATTACTTAAGACGGAATGATCGAAAGTGGCGCAGCGGTAGCGAATCTGCCGACTCATCCTCGGAGTAGATGTTTGTATTGACCATACAGGCAAGTGTTTTAGTCTGGGTGTGTTTGTTTGTTCTTGTGTATATTTACAGATCCCCGACACATGATATCACTATCCTAATGGGATCCGTTGAGTGTGTAGCGTTTATTTATTTATTAATTCATTCCTCACGTCTACAAGACATGAGGACATTGTGCAATGATTATGTTTTTTTCTGGATAAACGTTAAGTAATATATGATTGTACATAATTTGATAAGTAAAAAGATCGACTGTTTATAAAAAAATGGCTTAATAGATTCCGTAACGCTACGAGCCCAGTATTTAGTTATCTGTTATTACATACTTGTTAAAACTGTGGGCAACTATGTATAAATAGGGTCGTTGCGACCAACAAGTTACAACGCCACATAATTGCTCTGGGGGGTTACCATAAACTTTTACTATTTCTTTTGCGATTCAATTCAGTTCAGATCAGGTAGTAAATACGTGTAACTTCCTATTAACTTATTATATTGATTAAGAACTATGAAATTGCAATGCGGCTCATTTAAGGTTCTCATTTGAATCGCAATAAGAGTTCATGGTAGACCCCATGCCGTCCTTGTGCCGTTTGGGAAACCTAGATTTGTCGGCGTCGGCGAGAACGTGCACTTCGGAAGTCATAGAAACAGACATACATATAATATACTGACATACGATTTCTTTGTGTTGGTGTCAGAAAGTGTTAAACGGAGACTTAAGTATATAATTATATAAATAAATATAATAGCAGAAGAACTGCTTCATGAGACTTGGACTTTTTTACATTTTATGTTTTTGATGGGATATTATATTTTCTTGGTTATTTACGTCAGTTATTCACGATCGAATATGACTATGTTTGAACTATTGGTACATTGAGAATTTCGTTTTAAGTCATTTTACGCTGATAACTAAATTTTCGTCTTTTTTTTATTGTGGCGTCGTCGTTCTAAATGTGCGAATTAAAGGTGCGTTGGTGTCTTTCCATCATTATCTTTTTCAAGTCCTTACTAATATTCCTATTTTGCATATAACTAAGCGCGTCACTTGTGCTATAAGAGTGGATATGACCATAACCTGAGGGGTCAGGATCGAACCAGCACTTCTCGTATTACAAATCGCCATCGGCATTATTACAGTTGAGCCATTGAGGTGTTTAATGGATTTAAATTAGAAAAATAATTTATATAAAATAACAACATGATATACTGAATAGTGATTTTATCGTTAAAATGATTTTAAATTATTAATAAAATTAAGTATAGTTTGATAAGGTTTTACAGATAAATATTTTTTATTATCTCGGCAGAGATATGTAGTTTTTAATGAGTTGCAAAAAGGTAAAAATAATGAAAACAGTCATTGTAATAGCTTATCAATATTTTTATTATTTTTTATACATAATGTATCAGTTTTCATATTTTATAACATCAATTAATTTCCTACTCGTCAGTGTATGAGGAAAATTTTATCGATTAGTCCTACAGAAAACTTATGTGTTTATGAATGACATAGAAAAGTTAAGCTCGACTTGGCGGGGCACTGCCGTGCCCCAGATGTCACCGCACACGAGCCACTAACGACTTTCACAAAACGCAACCACCCGAAGATCTAATTGGTTACTAATGAGCGGAAATGTACTACAATAGATATTTTTTTCCTATTTCTAGCTGTCTTACAATGTATTACGATCTAGTTACGCAAGGTCTGAAGAAGAAGATACTATTGATAATTAAAAGGAATTAAATCGTGGCGAAAACCACGTCTAGTTCATGTGAAATGCTCTCCAGTGAGGGTTTTGTAGTGCTCAGTTGTAGTTTTGTGGTTGCGTGAGTGGCCACTGTGCAGCGAAGTTAGGTTTAGTACTTTTTTACACAATATAATTATCCTGCCTATGTTAAACTTAAACTAAACTTAATAATAATAATAATAATCTAAAATTAAGAATTTTCCAGAAAAAGTAGCTTAAACCGTATCTTTAAGATTTAACTTTATTTTTTAGTCTTCTATATTAGTCGGAAAGTAAAAGTACATTTATACGTTACGTCTCAGAAAATACTTGTTCAGGTACAATAGTTACTAATAACATGATAGTGAACAACTTATCTATCTTAATAATAATCAATTAATTATATTATAATAATAAATAGGGGGACATCAAATGTACATTTTCTAAGATCTATTTATTTACGAATCTATTTACGTATTCTTCACGTTACAAATTCGGTTTAGGCAAAGTTTAAAATTTTAAAATGAAAATATAATTACAGCAGTTTTCGTATATAAATTATTTATATTCCAATCTACGTATTAGTTCTATAGAAGAAAGTAATCGAAAGTCGACTAGTGACGTTTGCTCGGACAGAGGGCTTACCATTAACTCTTATTGCAATTCAAATGACGATTTAAACTAAGCTAGATCGCTATTTCCTACCTTGACATTATTTATACGTCATGCTCATATAAAATCGGAATCGATTTACTGTCAGGATTGAATTGAATCGAAATAGAATTTTTACTAAAAGTTAATGGTAAGCCAGCAGAGGCTTTTTTTAAAACATTATCAATATTAAATAATGTTTGAATTTTGTTATGAAATTGTTTATGAAAATGATATTGTTTATGAAATTATATTTAGCAGTCTAATTGCAGTCCAATGGTTTACTTAAGATACGCAGCCTTATAAGTTCTATACTTTAAAATGTTATTGAGAAACATGATGTGAAAAATAACGAATAGTAATATAATTAAAGCTAGGCTTATTTTAACATTTGCTTACTAATGAATATTAATTTTCTTATTGTAATAATAAAACAGACTATTTTTTGACACATACACATCCATTCTCACTTAATAAGCTCTTTAATTTCACACTTTCTTATGGTTGTCCTTATATTGTCAAATAAGAAAATTCATTGATTGGGCTTTTTATCTTTCGGTAGTAGCCATGAGAATACCACAGCACCTGAAAATATAAATATAATTAAAAATTACAACGCAGACACAGTTCAATTTTCTATTCACGTGTCATGATGTTATATTTAAAACTAATTAATAAATTAAATATTAATTATATGAATCAATAAACATGCGGTGGGGAAACTGTTGTTAAAAATCAAGTTTACAGAAAAAGAAATGGCGATAGGTACTTATTAATAATTGCTCCTCAGCATAGTAACTACAAATTGATAAAACAATGATGACGTCATCCTCTAATTTGCTATTTTGCATAGACAAATATTTATCATCATCTCACAATCTAAACAATCCAATGCCGTGTCATTATCGTTTTTTATATATGTAGGAAATAAGATATGATTATATATGATTATATTATATAGATAAAATACTTACTGAATAGCAGCACTGACCAGCCGTAGAACGTGGCCTCACAGTTAGCAGACAATAAGGCTCCAATGGCATTGACGCCCAAGAACGCACTCGATCTGCCCAGCATCACAGAAAGGCACGACGCCATACCCCTATAAGTAAGATATTATCATTTTGTTTATATAATCTTAAAGTTGGGAAACTTCAACAATTAGTTATTAGTATTGGGGCCTACCATGAACTCTTATTACGATTCAAATGACAACCTAAACAGAGCTACGACTATTCCGTACCTTGACATACTCGTATATAAAATCTGAATCGTGTTACTACCTGAATTGAATCGGATAGTAGACGCCCAGCATATGTTTAACACGTGTTTTCTTAGATTTTAGGCTTTATTCGTGTATATATATATTTTTGGTGGAGGAATAAAGGTTGGACGTTTAGGGACGCAGCCAAAATCGGCCTGTCGTCGCAACATATGCCATCGCCGTCCGCGCCGTCCCACGGAATCGCGTTAGATATAGACCACTTCTTGTGGAAATTTTGAGGTTTAGTTTCCACATGAAAATCTATAATTTTCGTAAAGTTCTTACCTTAAAGATGTGGGATACAGCTCCACAAAATACACGCTCAGGATGCCCATAGATAGAGCACACAAGAGGAAGAAAAAGAAGAATATGCCGCCAGCAACAGGAACAGCGACAACGTTCAGAAGTATAGCAGCAACCGCAGACACCGTCAGGATGCAAATCATTGCTAGTCTCTTTCTGCACCCACATGTGAGGGATAGAACTAGGTTTATAGAACTAGCTAATGCTCCGTATGACATAGCGGATAGAAGGGTTGTTTCTTGAATTGTGTCATTGCAGACTTCTTGAACGATCTGTAAGTATAAGTAGAGTGTTATTTAAAATTAAAATAAAACGATAGTCATTTGTTGCATCACCCTCATTTGTTTGAGTTTAATCTTTATAACGTTGAAAAAAGGCATTTGATATCTTACTAGGTCTATTCCACTATTATGCTAAGCCTTTTACTATAATATGATAAACGATTTTAACTAAACTCCAAATTTCACTAATTGGTTATAGAAAGTAATTATAAATATGTATTGCTCACGGTATTATTCCCAGCAATAGCAACCACTTCTGTCGAGTATCTGAGTACAGTACATAGGTTCATGCCTTGACCACCACCAGCTTCAATGACCGAGAACAAGTTATTCATGATGTATGGCAACCAGAGGATGAAGCCGCTGCCACTAGAATAAAAATATTGATTTTTAATTGTTTGAAGAACATGCAAACAGAACAACCAAAGAAACCGAACTGTCTAGAAAGTGGTGGTACTATTACTGTGGATGCAGAATTGAAAAAAACGGGGAAGTTTAGCAACTGAAGGTAGGTAGAAGTACCTACGTGTAAGTAAGAACTGGAAGTAATTTATAGTTTAAAGAATAGGGTAACTCTATCTATAGCGATATGCTGGTAGCAACCAGACCAACCAAAAAGAACATGATACCAATAAGCATACAAACAAAAATAGCTTGGCAACATGTAATCCTATAGCCCCATATACCTCACAAATATAGTAGCTTTAGTTGTAAGATCACAATAGTTCATACATGCAGAAAAGTGTCGATCATAATTATATAAATAATAATGTCAACTATACAATAAAGACCTTTTGTAAAACTTACGTCATGTAAATAATGGTGACCAAGTAGAAGAGTTTGAGTGTGACTTTGAGTAGTGGTGGTTTGAACAAAGCAGCAGTTTGCTGCCACATGGCCTTCAGGAATGAATCCTGGCTCGAAGTTTGGTCTGGCTGATCTAGGAGTTTCTTAACCTAGAATAAAATTGTTGATAGATTTATTACTCATATTTGAAATGGAGATGTATATATTTTTCGAATGAATGTTAAAGATTTTGAGGTTCGTACTTAAATGTTCAAATTTACATTTAACTTTTTTTTTGTATATCATTGAAAAATTTTCTTAGACATCACATAGGTAGTAAAAACATTACAGACCTGCCGGAAATTGTTACCGAGAGAAGAAAGGAACGAAAGCAAATGAAGCACAAGAAAAAAGCCAAAAAAATCTCAATCAATTTACTAATCGAATGAAACACAATACTACACATAATGGTACTGGTTCTCACTATTGAGTGAGAGAGTTCTTACTTCCTTGATCGAGCAAGATCAAAAAGCAGGTGGACTTTAAACAACACATTAAACAAAGGAAATTTCACTAATACTAGTATATACTTACTGGGAAGTCATCCGCGTCTGCCCCAGTATTGCATGCATAGATCTTCTTCAACACATCTAAGGCTTTATCTTGTTGGCCTCTGGATATCAAGAACTTAGGGCTTTCATGAAACAGCTGTAGCAGGCAGGCGGTGGCAGCACATGGTATAGTCATTACCAAGGCCAGGAGACGCCATGGTCTGTAGTGGATTCCAAGAAATTCAATCCAGTAACTGAATTCCAAAGGTAAGATGGGATACGCGAATACTGTAAAGTAATTTATAATTTAAATAATAAACAGACAAATATATAAAGAAACAATTATTTAAAAACAAAAATCACACGAATATTAGACCAAATAAAATTTATGGCGACGTTGCGGCGCAGACATTGCGAACCTGGCTTAAGCGCCACAGGTCGCGGGTTCGATTCCCGCTCGGAGCAGATGTTTGTATTGATCATATAACCATGTGTTCCGGTCTGGATGTGTTTGTCCTTGTCCTTATATATTTTTTCCAGCCCCCCGACTCAGGATATCGCTAATGGGAGCCGTTGAGTGTGTAGCGTTTATATTTCATTTTTTAAATTTAAAATATCGAAACTTACGAGCAACAACAGCCTGCGAACACATTAGTGAGCAAGTGCAGAGCAACATAGACCTCCCACGAGAATGCTCTGAACAACTCTCACCAAGCAGTGTGTACGCACCGGAATTACTTGCCGACGTGCTGAGGACAAAATATCCAAAATGAAAAACATTTTGATCGTATGTTTCAGAAGATAAACTTAATTATATTATTTATGAAATGATCTAAGTATGATAATGACATGATAAAATTACAAGAATTCCTTATCTATTGTCCAATTTTGTTTTGGTATTACATAATTTAAGATAAGCCTTATCTTTATCTAAATTTACGGACCGCCTTATTTTAATATTGTACCACGCCGTAATTTACGCCTGGGGTATAGTAACGAATGTATTTACTGGCTCATTTTCAGGTACATATCGTATCATAGGACCGAGAGCTGGCACCAATTTTTGGGTAGGTATTTTATGGAAGCTAAAAAATTGCCCCGTCCCTCTCCTATTATATCTCCTATAACTCGGAGCTGTAGACCTGGCTGGTAAATCGACCTCTACATTTTTTTAATTTTTTTCCAACATCATGTCACAGGCAATATACAATGTTTGTATGTTGTAGTATAATGTTTAAAAAATTAAAAAAATAAGCTAGACGATGTAGTCGGGGCCAGACGTTTGCACACGTCCACACCCGCTCCTCACCAAGTCTGTAGCTTCGTGTTGGAGTATAATAGGAGAGGTATGGGACAAGTTTTCAGATTGCATCAAATACTTACACAAAAGTTGGTGCCAGCTCTCGGTCTAGATTTAGCAATGTAATGAGTTTAGCTTCAACTAAAGCTTTAGGTCAACGATATATTACCAAACTGCAAGCTTATTTAAAGAGGCTATAAGAGTATCTTTAATGCTACAATTAATAAATAATAAACAACATACAAAATGTTAAAAACCTAAAGAAAATATGTCACATTTAAGTATGAAGCAGTTTTAACTAAATGTTTATTGTTATCAGAAAAATTGTAATCAGCTTAGGCAAATGTCACTATGATAACTTTCACATAAATCTATTACCCGAGTATCCATTAGAGAACATCAAATATTTATGATAGGATTTGATTATTAAACATCTTGCGAGCTGGTGACGTGTGGGGTAATTTTTAGTTTATTTAAGAATTTCTATTGCAAATAAAGTGAAAGTAAATAGTAAAAATTATCTGATATAATATTATTATTTTTTTTTACCGACGCTTCAAATATTCCTTTGAGATTTTAATTAGTTTCATACAATATCAAAGCTGTGGAATGGAATTATGTCTCGAAAATATTGGAACGGTCAGTGAAATATAATATGTTTACAGTATGAATTAGTCACTCATGCGTATTCTAATTGAACAAGATTTCCATTGCGTCACATATTGAACGAACGATGACGTTCTCTTATCTTGGAAACTATTTTGTGAATAGTGGTTTAAAAAGTAAATATGTCAAACAGAATTTTCGCGATGTATCGTTTTTAACAAATCACTTTTTTGTCTAAGGTTCTCTAGGACCTCTATATTTAAAACTTCCAATAACTGATTCAGGTCGAATTAAATTTTTAAAATCAATCAAATGACTTGTCAATTAACGACTATAATCAAATAAACAAACACACATTTTTATACAGGCGTTTGTCACGCTGTACTGTTCAAATAGATTCTATGGCGTAACTTTACTTGATTAATGATAAATTGTTAAAGTACGCCATACTCACAATGTAGATGATGCAAGCTTAAGTAGCGCCATAATCTTCCAGTTTGGAGCAAAACTGCTGAGAGCTGCGAAGACGAAACCGACAGACATCGATAGCACAAGCGTCAACCTTCGACCTTTGTTGTCTGACACATAACCCCATAATTGAGCACCAAGAACAACACCTGAAAAAAGATTTACTATTGATAATCTTCTTCTTCCTAACATTATTCCCGGCATTAAACGAGTATTTTACCCAGGGTCTGCTTATTACTCTTGTCCGGATTGACAGGTTACTATTTTTTACACAGAGCGATTGCCATCTGACCTCCGTAACTCTAAGGGCGAACCAGTAATTCAATTTATAAGACCAATTTACTTATCAAGAATTACATTATATTTAGATGTTATGATTACAACCGGGACCGACAGCTTAACGTGCTCTGCGAGGCACGGTGTGGAGACCCACAAGGACAAACACCGAAATAGATATTTGTAAGATCAATGCAAACATCTGTCCGAGTGGGAATCGAACCCGCAACCATCGAGGCTATAGGCAGCGAAGCAACTGTGGTCTAATCCTCAAGAGCGAACATAAAGGTTTAATAAACATTTTATAATTGCACATATCATTTAATTTCTTTTAAACGACAACTCAACAGATATTAGTGAGGTTAGTAATCTGTATAATGGTGTCTCTTTAATACAGAAGCAAACATCTGGTGAAAAAAAATCCACTGCGCTCACATCATCGTCAAGTACTTTGTCACTCACCAATAAGAGGCGTAGCAGTCAACAATGCTCTCTGTTGCATTGTCAATCCTAAGTCGCATACTGCTGCAGTTACAACAAAGCTGGTACCAAACAAGTCCATTCCCATTGCTTGCAGTGTCCAACTGCAGACGAGCAGCAAACCAAAGTTGTATTTGCCAAAACCTAAAATTTTAACATTGAAATTTACAACTACAGAAAATTTTAAGCTCCACTAATTTTTTTTGAATCATTGTAACGATATTTATCAAAACGAGAAATGAGAGAACGTTTCTTGGGAGTGCCCAAGAATCTTTTTTAAACCTTAAAGAATATTGTATTCTAAAGAATTATTTATCGATAGGCCGATAAAAATCCGCTTGATTGAGAACTTTTTCTTATTTGAAGTTGGTTGATAAAATAAAGGCAAATACACACCGTATAATGATGACAATAAGAGGTTCAAAGTGCAAGTGCATCAGTGCTACTATTTGAAAAGAAAAAAGCAATACTTAAACACCAATTTAGGTGTATTTGTATGACGTAAGGTAGAAAAATTATATGGGATGATCATTTGTGACGTCAATATTAGCAAGTTGCAATTCCAAAAGGTCATAATATTAAAAGGTCATTATTCTTAAAAATGGCGAAATCTACATATCATTTAAACATAAAGTATTTCGAAGATTGTTGTATGTATGTTTATATTTTCGTTGTTGTATGCCATTTTAAAAATAGGCTGGTTTGACGGGGAAAGTACTACCCTCTCACAGATGATCGGCGTAACGGTTTCGTGCGATGAGTGAAATCGCCAGAGGACCAATCTCCTACCTCTTTGTTCCCTTTGTCCCTTGTTTCCTATGCATCAGGTTGGCAACGTGCATGTGATACATCTAGTGTCACGCGCATTCATAAGCTGCGGTTAGTTAGTCTGCTTACCATTAGGCGGACCGTATGCTTGTTTGTCAACCGCCGTGAAATAAAAATAAATAAATAAACCAAAAATTATGGCTTAACATTGCAGATGATAATTACCTGTAGCATTGAGTGCTTCTTCAATAGTCGCTGCATCTAAATTCTTTTCCTTTTCAAAATCCACCTTCTTCACGGTATTCCCGTGTTTGATCTGCATCTTTTTTTCTTTAGATATTTATCTTTAAAATAGGAAAAAAAATTATGAATTATTTGTTAAACTATCCTGCCTAAAAATCTTTTTAAATATTATCCTATTGTTATCGTTTACGTATTTTCGAAAATATTAAAATCCATTGAAATTCCGTTGGAGAGTAAAATTTTTTCTGGATAAAAATTATCCCATATTTTAAATTTGAAATTAAATCACACATAAAAGAAATCATTAAAATCGTATAAGTAGTTACGGAGTCCATCGTAACATGGGAATATTATATAATGATGTTACAATTTTAAATTATTCTAGTG
Source organism: Hestina assimilis (assembly GCA_023373885.1). Taxonomy (NCBI): domain Eukaryota; kingdom Metazoa; phylum Arthropoda; class Insecta; order Lepidoptera; family Nymphalidae; genus Hestina; species Hestina assimilis. The sequence continues at coordinate 1,689,400 of CM041750.1, read as the reverse complement.
TCAACAGACCTCTGACTTGACTTTTCGAATACTATGAAGCTGATAAAAAAATACAGACTATTTTCATGCAATTCGAAGCATCGAGATGCTCGGTTAAAAAACCAAAATCAGCGTATCATGAGCGTCAAATTTAAAGTCACAATCATAGCCTTAATTATAATATATATATTTTTATTTTACGTTATTATATTGAAAGCCCCTGCTCACCTTAAAAATATTTTCTTATAAAGAATACCTTTAAATAAAATATATATGTATCAGTACTAGATATCTTGTAATTATTTTTAACAATAAACTATCTTTGGTAGATACTACCTTTATATACTCAGAATGTGGATACGTCACCATCTCGGAAATCTATTTCAGACTAGCAGTGACACGCGTCTATTTGCGATGTGTAAAAAAATGCCATATTACTTCGTGAACGGAACATTATATATAAGGTGTGAATAAATTTGATAGACGCTGATAATTAATTGAAATTTCTTAAAATTAACTGTTTTTTAGTTTTTCAAGGTTTATGATCAGGCGTTGACCGGTTAATAATTTACTTTAGACGGACGTACGACGAGTTTGTAGTTATATATAACAAATACACAAAAAAGAACTTTAGTGTACTAAACCTACTTTAAGCATCACCTTACCAGAATACTATATATATGCATTTCTCTTCTTGCTAGCATTATTCCTGGTATTTATCCAGGGTCTGCTTTTACACAGAGTCCTTTCCTTCCCAACCCCAATGGCGAACCAGTAACTCATTGGATAAGAGCAAATTACCTGTCAAGAGTTAACGATTATTATGAGATGCTATTATAACAATCGATAGCCTGAACGCGCGAACGCCCTGAAGTTTAAAGGCAGGCTCGCTACTAACACGTCACAGCGGCTATTTTGTTAAGACATATATGACCATACTACCATCAAATTTATCACAATAGAAGTCTTGTATTTTTTATATAAAGAATATTAGCAATGCTTTTGGAAGTCATTACCAAGTAGGCTTGAAACTTGCGCTAGGAGTGAGTACGACAATATCTCAAGAGGGTCAGCAGCGAACCCGTAACTATCCGGTTAACAGATTTGACCCTTCTATCGTTGAGCTATTGAGTTTATATTATGCGATATAACTAGGCTAAATATCTATTTAATCTTTTTTTTATTTCATGACGGTTGGAGAACAAGCATATGGTCCGCCTGATGGTAAGCAGTCACCGCAACCTATGAACGCTTGCTATACTTGAAGTATCACATGCACGTTGCCAACCCAAGGAACAAGAAAAGAATAGAGAGGTGAGAGATTGGGCCTCCGGTGCTCTCACACATCGTAGGAAACGCAACAGTACAGTTACTTTACGCTGATTTTCTGTGAGAGAGTAGTACTTCTCCCGTCGTACCTTAAACAGTCGTTTATTAATTAAGAAACAGACAGACAATTATAAAATTACTAATGTGTTTGTGGTATTATCGTCATGGGTGTGTAAAACCGTGTCAACAGTAAGATGCGTATGTACACATTATTATTTACTCAGTATTAGTGCACCTATAATTAGATACTTTATGGCGCCCCACGGGTGTTTATTTGTGTTACTATTATAGTGCATATAATCTTATAATTATTGAATCGGTAGCAATTCTTGATCGCTTCCTGTTTCCTGGAAAAGTTTTGATATGTTAAGTCAGTATCGTAGCTAAGGTCTTGAAAGAATAACTGGGGGTAGGGCTTCATTGTCCGCCTGGTTAGTTACCACCGTACCGTGGGTTCGTGAGGTTTGGTTCGAGGTCAGCCAGCGTATAACAATTGAATCAGTGCATAGGCAGGGAAAGGGCGGCTAGTACAGCTTATCATCTACAACCACCTTCGTGTTTGGACTTTGCTTCCACTTTATGTGGGTGGATTAATCATCTGGCGTCGGGCTATCGGTCGGGGATATGTTGGGGATAAAATCCATCCCTCCCTCCGGTGATTTAGTCTAAAAGGATAAATTAAAAAAAACCATATAAAACAGCCTAAATGGATGGCAAACAAAAAAATTACACAACGACAGACTGTCAATGTTGTTAAAAGAATAATTAAGGCAGTTGCTTGAGCTCCCTTTCCTTGCTTTTCCTTTTCATCCCCTTAGGACTGGGCTTCCCTGGTGTTCACCCCACTTGTGAGGCCCATAGCTACGACGTCGTGTTAAGTAATGTCATGCTTAACGGTACTAATCCCTGGTTGGTATTTTTGGTATACCCATTAAAAAATTTAAATTTGAGGTTGAAAGATAATGAAATTCTCCCTTCATCATTCTTCAGATTGGAGATCCTTCAGGCCGAGGTCTAGCATTGCCGGTACTGCGGAAAACTGTGAAAATATTCCCACAGCCAACAATTGGTGTCTGGAAGAGAACTGTGGGGTTTTATTCGGTAGGACTCCGTCATAATGTATCCATGACGTATCCATAAAATATCCATGACAGATTTTCCTACATAACCAAGTAATGTCATATATAGGTAGCATTTAATTATGAGAAAAAGATTTGCAAATAATAATAAGAACGATCTTTTAGTAGTTCATAATTCGCTGTAATATATGTGTCATGTTAAAAAATGGTTAAACTACGCTACTAATAAATTCTGAGTATACGATGTTTCAAGCCGGTTCCAGTAAATTTTAATAAATTATGGTAAGAGATTAATATTATTTATTGCTTTATAACGTGATACTATGGATATAACAATTCTCAATGACAGTTTATGAAAAATATTGAAAAGAAACGCACCTATAGAAATATAAGTGAATAAGAATATAAGTGAATTTAAATTGTCTTGAAAGGTAAAACGTTTTAAATGACTGAAATTATAGATATTATTTATTTCTATTTATGTTCCACTTTAAAAAAAGTTAAATATTATAAAACGGAAAAACGTACTTAGTTTTGACATATTATTTAAAATAGTTTAAAAAAACAATCACTAAGTAATCACTAAAATCTTAATAGATAAAAATAAGACTAAATTTCAAATAAAAAAAAACAAAGATTAATTTTAAAGCTAAAAGCGTTGCATCTATAACTCAATTTTAAACTTTTCGTGTTTGGGATTGTTTCATCTCCGAAGTACTTCATAGGATCAAAATGTATAGTGACCCGGTCGTGTAGCTTTCGATGCCAACTTTCTTTACCCAAAATATAAAATATGGTTCATATGGCATAAATTTGTGTCGTCGCGTTGTGCACAACAAACTTTTCAGAAACGTTCACTTTCTTTGAATAGAAATCAGAGAAAAATTAGATTGTTTAAACATTTTCTATTATTATACTTAATTAAATATTATTTTTCATGTGTTTTTCGGGTTGGGTTTTCCCACAATCGTAATGCGTCATATGTTTTTTTTTGTGACGTAAAGTGCTATACTAAAGTATGCGTTAAATGTTTGAGGTTTATATACGCTAAATATAGAAAGATAAGAAATTTCTTTTATACTAGGTAAGTATTTAACTGACCACTATTACGCATTTAATAATCTTGACAGTGCAATTTGTTATTAACCTTTAAATTTGATCCCAATAAATTGTATTTTTTTTTACTTAGTTAGCAAGCAACCTTTTTATTAGGTGTTTCCGAACGGATACGACACCTTAAGAAACAAACACGCAGTCAGATTTATCCACCGTAAAGCAGTATACTTTCTTTCGGTTTGAAGGACTGTAGCTAGTGACATTACTGGGCAAAGGACATTTAAGAACCAATATTTCGAGATTCGCAATGCGTGGGTGATACCAACAAATGCATGGTGTTAGATGCGCTTATAGGCTACGATAACCTCTTACCATCAAGGATTGCTTGCTTGCCAACTAATTCAACGTGAACCAAACGTGAACTGTCAAAATAATAAATTAAATAGGATTACAGAGTCGCTCTATTTTAAGAATTTATCGTTCAGTTTGCACATTAAATAGTGTATTATTTATGGTTACGATAAGTGTAAACAACAATAACCGCCAGCGAAATCTTCCGTGAGTTCCACAGATAAGAACAAACGCTCTCGAGTTGTTTACGAAGTGTGTTTGCGAAGATTCAGTCGTTGGGGGGTCGAGACACGAGATAGTGACGTATACATACGTAGCAACGCCATTCTTGAAAACTGTAGAAGCTAGAAAATTTTCTAGTAATACTTGTTTTCAACTTTATGTTTAGTTTTAATGATAACAAGCGTGTTTTTGTATATATATTTGTTTAGAGAAAGAAGAAAATATTTATGTAGGTTTATAATTGTTATTACAGGGGGCCATCCATATATTAAGTCATTATCATGTAAGAGGGGTGGGAGGTGTCGACGAAGTTAGTGTGACAAGGGGTGGGAGCCGTCCTAAATTTTGTGACGGCACATTTTGACACTAATATATGTGGGATGGAAATAATATAACAGAGTTCGTTCATTTTTAGAAAATGTCGTTTTATCTGTGTTTTCAGGCAATTAAACTCCCGGTTCGAGTCCAGATGTCTCCAGTCCGATTATTTTTCCCCCTTTTTTTTTGATAATAATAAAAAACATTATTCATATTTTATCATTTTGCAATTCGTATCTAAATAAAATTTTCAAAAACAAGATTTACCAAAAAAAAAAATACTCAAAGCAAAGCTCGATCATCCAGGTACATAAATTAACTTTAGCCGCAAACGGTCCGATTAACTAAGTATAAGTTATAGTCTGGGTTGTTATGTTTGTGTTTGTATGTGTCTCCGAACCCCCAACACAGGATATTACATCCTAATGGCGGCCGTTGAGTGTTCAGCGTTTATTTATTAAAAACTTGTATGTATTTTTTTATTGCTATACGATATCATGAACTAGTGATAACCCACAAATCATACGTATTATAATTAATTAATTATTCTTATTGTTAGTGGCGAAGAGGTAATAAACCTGACTTAAGCGCCACAGGTCGCGGGTTCGATTTTTGCTCGGAGATGTTTGTATTGACCATACAGGCATGTTTTCCGGTCTGGATGTGTTTGTCCTTCTTATTGTGAAAGTTTCCAGACCCCCGACACAGGATATAACTATCCTAATGGGGGGCCGTTGATTGTGTAGTATTTATTTATTTATTATTTATTTTAGAATTTGCTTCTTTTGCTTTAATCATTGATTAAGTGTATTAAAATATATATTTATTGTTACATTAAGCATCTCTTGGCTAAATTTGACTGTCTGTTAGTTCCAGCAATCTGAAACGGTTGCACGGATTTTGACGTTATTTTCACTGGCCGATAATATCTGATATTGTAAGGAGTAGCGTAAGGTAGTTTTATTTTAGTTAGGGAATTAGGGTTCCTCGAAAAATAATGTAGAATAATTCTGTACACTACGTGAGCAGAGTCGTGGGTAAATCTAGTTCAAAATAAAGTTCTTCTTTTGTTTGTATGTAATATAATATTCTCATAACGTCAAGCGATTATGCTTCCAATTGTGAAGTAAAAGATTACATTTTACAATGTAACCATACAGTGCAATGTACTGGCAATAGTAATGAATGTAATTTTATTACAATAACATGATAAATTGTCAGCAAATCGACACAGTAAATTATTAAACAATTAATTTCTTTATTAGGGTTCAGTCAGGTCTAGGTTTATGATGAATTAATTTTATATGTGACGCTTATAGCCGGGTGCGCTCACTGATCGGTAAACGATCGGAGGGTTAAGCAACTTTAAGCGCGGTCAGTGTTTCGAAGGGGATGTTAAAAGTCGGTCCCAACTATTATCAATTTGATAATAGTCGAAAAGTCGAGTCATAAGCCTATAGGGGGACCTGAACTCTGACACTAGGTTGGCAATTAACCACTCGAAAACAAGAAGAAGTAGAATTTTATAGTTTATACATAACTTTTAGCAGGTTTTTAAAAGACGGACGGACTCGGTAATGACTAGGTAGTAAAGAAGGATGGACTAGGGGACTCCGGCTCTACTATTATAGTGGCTATTTTGGCAAATGATGTCTCCTGACAATCATTGATCTTCTAAGATATTAGAAAAGAGATGGTTTCCTATTGTAATGCCGTAATGTTTTTGTCTTGTAACGTGACCGAGATACAATTTGTGAATATTAATTAAATTACTATCATCTATCCGCGGCTTCGCCTGCGCGAATAACGTTTATTGCAACACAACTAAATACATACTTCCATCCCTATATTTTTCCCCATGCTTTCACATAAAAAAAATCATATATTATAATATTCAATAAGACCTATTTATATCGAATCTGTTCAGTTGTTTTTGCGTGATTGAGTAACAAACATCCAAGCATAGAAACTTTCACTGTATAGCTTTATCGCTATATAGCTGACGACAGAAATAGGTATTATATTTATAAGACGCACAAATTAAGATTAAATTTAAAATTAGTGATAATCATTATAAATATTATTCGGACGTCATTTTGTTCTATTTTTTGTTATCATCATATCACATCTGGTGTGAGAAACACCGTGTGGTAATTATAATTTGCGAATAATGTTCAAGATGTTTGTTCTTTAATTAATTATTTAGCGACTACCTTTCTAAAAGAACACAAAAAGTTAAAATCAGTTCTTATGTAAGTGAGGAAAGTAGCATACCATACGGGGTCCCACAAGGAAGCGTATTGGGACCAACCTTGTTTCTCATTTATATTAATGCGCTGACTAATTTGAAATTAAAAAATGCACAGGTTTTTTCGTATGCAGATGACACTGCGATAGTTTTCTGGGACACGACATGGGATAAAGTACGTAATAATACAGAGAACGGACTACGGGAAGTCGCTAGGTGGCTTAAAAACAATTTACTCACATTAAATGTAACAAAAACAAATTATATTTGCTTTAGCATCAATAACAGAACACAGCCAGAATTAAATTTCAACATTAAAATACATACATTAAATAGCAATTGCACGTGTTCTACCATATCCAGGGTAGCTTTCACTAAATACCTGGGTATCGTTATAGACCAGCATCTATCATGGTATGCACATATCGATCTTGTATCTAACCGCATTAGAAAACTTATGTGGATTTTCAAAATACTGAGACATGTTGCTACCAAAGACATACTACTTAAAACATATATTGCACTGGGTCAGTCAGTTATATCCTACTGCATAACGGTCTGGGGAGGAGCTTGTAAAACTAGATTTTTGGGAGTGGAAAGATCCCAAAGAGCACTACTCAAAGTCATTTTCTTTAAACCGTTAAGGTACCCAACTGTTGATTTATATAGCCTCAGTGATGTTCTTACAGTAAGGAAAACATATATTTTACTCGTTGTACTGAAGTTACACAAAAACCTGAAAGGTAATGTTAGAGAATATAATAAACGAAATCACATAGTATTTTTGTCAAGTAATACAAAAACTAAATTTGCTAGAAAAAATTTTACTAATAGGTCATCTTATTTATACAACTTAGTTAATAAAAAACTTAAAATATGTACAATGCGATATCAGGAATGTAAAAAATCATTGACTATTTGGCTTAAAAAACTTAATTATGATGAGACTGAAGCTTTAATAGATATTTTAAAATAACATAAACCTAACACCTATCGATACCTATATTTAAAATTAACATGATACATATATTTAAAATTACATGGGTAACTCACACACACACAACCACACACACACACACACACACACACACACACACACACACACACACACACACACACACACACACACTTGATACACGTAATATCCATACATACATTAATAAACAAGATAAATTAAATATAAGTACGAAATTAATTAGATAATATTAGTTAAGTATGTTCGTAAGAAATTTATTGACTGAAATGCTATGGAAGAGCGGGATCTTCTGGTACAAGTATTGTCATACTTAAAAGAAGATCCCAACAACCTTTGTAATTGTGAAAAGTTTTTGGCATAATAAACATTTTTTCATTTTCATTTTCATTTTTCAATTAATACTTAGTTTATAAAATTAATACTTTTAATAAGCCGTCTTTATGCATAGATCATATTTTAATAAATCATCTTATATCGACAATAATATATGTTATAGAAGATATTGAATAAGAATGAAGGCCTTCCAGAATTATGTCCGAAAGTTGAAAAAAGACATCCTTTCCTGGTAAGGGGTTAGAGTATGAGCTTTAACCACCATTCAGCGCTGCTCTGATTGACAAATATAGTGTATCTCAGACTGTCTAAGCAGGTTCTCTCACAGTGTTTTCCTTCACCGTAAATGACAATAAATTCTAATATTCAAATTAAGCGGGCAGGGGGTTTTAGGATTTTAAAAGTGTTTCCTCTAGCACTGATTGATTCTAGGTTGGGATTCCAGTATTAGTGAACTAAACGGATACTGGTACATCGTTGGGATCTCACAAATTCATGACATATCACAAGGTAACGAGGGAACGGAACGAGGGATTGTAGACACACAATGTCTCACTACAACCCAACCCTAAATACTTTATTTATTTATTTGGTACACGCGATTTCAAGCGAAATTTCCTCTACTATTTTTACGCCAATCAGAACCAACCATTTATTTGCCAACACACACAAAAGAAAAAGTAATTATAATCAAACATCAAAAAAGCCGTTTTTTATGTAGTCTACATAGATAAAAGACTACACAACAAAACGGCTTTTTTGATGTTGGCTGGGAAAGAATCGTCTGCACCAGACCGACATCAAAAATATTTAAATTGAGAATTTTAAATAGTGATTCCCTCTGTTTTCGATTCTTAACACATTCCATCAACAAATGTTGCACGTCTTCTACTCTGTTACATATACTACAATTTGGTGAACTTACTTTTTTATCATATATGCAAACTTGTTTGACGGAATGTGTCCAGATCGAAGTCTTAAAACTAACTTAATATAATTTCTATTTAATTTTGCGTTAAAAAACCACGGTATACGAGGAGGTTCTGACTGCATTGCTCTATACTAAATTCGTTTTTCTTTGGATCGCTCATTAAAGTACTCATTCCAATGTTGTTGATTTAATTTTCTGAATTTATGTAAAACTTCCGAATAATCTGGTATATAATTTAGTTGAATACCTTATGAAATGCTTATCTTTGCCAAGCAGTCAGCCTCCTCATTATCTGCTACGCCGATATGGGCTGGAACCCATTGGAATCTTAGAGTCATACCCTGTTGTTGCAGATCAAAAGTTTTATTTAAAATAACATAGACTATCGGTACGCCTCTTCGCCCAGAGGCAGATCGAGTCATGTGTTGAAGAGCACTTTTGCTATCCGAGAAAATTACTACTTTATTCTGATATCTATTATTAACATTATAAGTGCTACAGATATATGACAATGATTCTGAGATGCCAATGAGCTCCGTGGTCATGACAGAGATGTTACTATCCATATTAAAACAACCAGACCGTTTTTCACAAAAATCAAAAAATGCTGCCCCAGCACCAATACTGTTTTTCGAACCGTCAGTGTATATAGTACGCCACCCACTATATTTCGTACTTAGTTCTTGGTTGACATTAAATTTGAGTAAATTTGTTTCATAATTTTGTTTTGTTCTTAATTTTCCAGACTTTAATGAGATTATATCTGTATTTAAAGATATAATACTGATATTTTTATGATAGTTTGTACCTGTAAAAATACACGTGATTGTGATTATTTTTTTTTTTACAACCCCGGGAAGGCAAATGACTCCACCTGATGGTAAATCGAAGTGCAGTCCACACTACGTAAACATATACATATAATAATGCTTTTTCAAGTCATTACATATATTCCTATTGCCCCTCCTGTACGGTAATACTGGGCACGACAATAGCCTAAGAGGTCAGAATCGAACCTGTACATCTCGCGCTAGCGGAGTGCTATTTGTATATTAGTTCTATCGTTAAGCATTTTATTTAAATATTCTATAACATCGTACTGAGTACGCCCATCGTTTCTTGTTTTATCACTGTTTAATATATAAAATAGAGTACACAATGTACTGAACACTAGCACTAATTAATTACAATACAATAAAATCGTATTTTATACTTTCATTCGCACCAAAGATCAGAAGGCAAGTTTTATTGTTTTATTTTCAATAAAGGGGATGATAACGACCTCACAGGAAGAGGAAACCTACGAGCCAGTCAGTCTTAGAACTGACAATGGACAAATGTCGTATGTCTATACTTTTAAAGTGAAAGTGACGATTATTTATTTTTAACTTACTTCGCTTTTAGTCAAAATAAATTTAACAAAAATACTGACAACACAAGTAATAGTAAGGGTTTTTAATAACAATTTTTTCTTGTGTAAGTAAATCGTTTCTTTAATTAATTAATGCTGTAAGTTTTAGGTACTTCAATGTTTTAAATTTTATTTATTTTGGATAAATTATTTTAATATAGGAGACTTATTAAATCTAAATATTGTTATCCGGATTTGACAGATCACTAGTTTTTACTCACAGCGATTGCCTCCGAAACCCATAATCTTAGGGTCTTAGGTCGAGGATTAAGGCAGGGTTGCTACCAGAACCCTTTTTTATGTTAGAAGTTGGCAAACAAGCATACGGCCCACCTGATGGTAAGTGGTTGCCGTAGCCTATGAGCGGTTGCAGCACCATTGGTAGGTGCCACTCACGCGTTGCCAACCTCGAGATATTAGTTCCTAAATCTCCTCTGCCCAGTAATTTCACTAGCGTACAGTGCCGTTCAAACCGGAACACAGTAATGCCTAAACACTACTATTTGGCGGCAGAATATTTGACACTGCGGTAGTACCTACCTAGCCGGCCTCTTGCATCAAAAGACCTACCACTAGTGTGACTGATTGCACTGGTGGAATAATCTACCGTACAACGATCGTCAAAAAGCTATATTATACTTAAAATATTTTGATTAATTCATAGATTAGCTTTAAAATTAATAAGAAATTGTACAGATACATGTAACATTATCAGTGTGTCTAGCCATTTTAGATATTTTTCATAATTAACAACATTTTAAACAAATTAATTAGTTAACGATACCCTTAGTATTTAATTATTTACTTATTTGTGGATAATATATCTTAATTATATACTTTTCAAACAGTTCATTATAAGATTTGAAGAAGGTGTTTGTGTCGGTGAAAATAAAATTAGTTTTTTAAATATATTTTTTCTTTATATTTTTCATATTATGTTGATTTGTGATGTTTAGACGTAAAAAAGATATCCACTATTTACAATACAATCTAACTAAGTGCCATAGTGCAACAATGGAAAGGTAAGAAAATATGGAGGCCTACATGTTTTCCGGCGTCGGGACGACTCCATAGCCCGCTGTTAATTTATTAATGGTGTCGCAAGCGCTCATGGGCTACGGCAACCGCTTACCATCAGGTTAGCCATATACTTGCTTGCCAACTAAGTAACATAAAAAAAAATAATTAGCGGTGCTCATATGTAATACAAATCTAGTGGTTATAATTATAATGAATTTATAAGTAATATATCGGCAATATTAGAATTTATAAATCTTGTTCTGCCATTGGAGAAAAGAAATAACATGAATTCTTACTTTAATTGTTTACTTTTGGCTGGGTTTAAAGCCGAACTGTGCCAATCGGTGACAATCCCAAACACACAAGTGGTATCGAACCCTGCGATATGGCCACCTAATGTGTGTTCTACGGGATATATAATCAATTTATACCTATCTTTTACCATTGCGGTGCGAAGTACTAAAAATAACTAATAATAAATTAATATGCCTTCCTGCAGTTTTTTTTACCTTATTTCTGGTAATTATTATTATAAGGGCTTAAATAGAAAAACCGGTTAATGATTCTGGAGACAAAGTTATATTGCTTACATACGTTTTTTTTGGTTAAAGTTTCACGTACCTACTCAGCTTACGCAGAATTAAAAAGAATTCTTAAGTTTCCATTTCCGCTCCTAAATAATAATAATAATCATTTTTCAATCATTAACCTATTATTGTAAAATATTTTTACAGGAAAATGAAAACAGAAAAGGATAAGTTGCCTATAGATACAGCTATCATACATAAATTTAACACGAGTATGGAGGCTGATTTAGAGAGGGCACTAGATTTTTGTGGTAATACAAAACAAAAAATTCCAAATTATTTATAAAAATATAACTTATAAAAAGCCTACTTAAGCCTACTACTATAGTAGAGGGTCTAAGTAGGCTTTTTGGTTTAGAACACTTTTGAAGTATTTCCTTACTTTTTCATAGTTATGAAAGAAAACGCCTATTTGAGTAAAAAAAATATAGCAATATTGAATTGCATTGTAACGTCTTGAATATTTGTTAGGCGTCGATAAATATCAAAATATTAATTATATTTATTTGTTCATATTAAATATGAAACTCCTTAAATTTTATAGCAAATTTGAATTGCATCGTTACGTCTCCGATATTTTTCTAGGCGTCGGTAAATATCAAATATTTCATACCGCTCTTATGGTAGCAATCCTTGGTGCGTCGATACTAGAAATAATTGGATGCTCTTTTATACTACCAGCTGCGGCCTGTGATCTTGATCTATCTGATAGCATTAAAGGAATCATTACGTCTATTCCAAATATAGGTAAGGAAAAATAAAAAACATTTTACATTATTGTTTTATTCTCAAAAGAAATTAGATTAGGTATTAAAGATGGCTCAGTGCATAGAAAACGTAATTTTTAACTGAAAGCCGAAGGTTCAAATCAAGATCAAACAAGAGAGGACGGGATCTCTGGAGTGGGTTTTTAATAAGCTTTTACTTTGCGTTTAGTTCTTAAGAACGATATTATCGTATTACTTTACCTACTATATAATCATAAAATTTAAATCTTTAAGGTATAATTTTAACCGCACCTTTTTGGGGTCGAGCGGCAGATGCTCTCGGGAGGAAGCCAGTACTTCTGTTCTCTACTGCTGTGTCAGGAATAATCGGCCTGTGTGCTGCTTTTATGCCAAGTCTACTTAGCTTCGCTATGTGCAAGTTTATTGGCTCACTATTGTAAGTACACTTCATAAATTGTTTTTTTAAAAGGCTAATGGGGTCGTGACCACCCCTAAAAACAAAACCCTCAAATCCAATATTACTGATATTGACAATATGGCTTAAATCCTACGTTGCAAGAGTGTTATCAATATGTAGAGTTCTTGGTTATTAATTACTTCTGATTTTTTAATGTGTAGTTTCTAAGATAAATTGGACTCAAACACTACTATACAACTTAAACAAATATTTAATCCGAGATTCCTCACACATACATATATTTTAACGATTATTTATAGAAAAATATTAAAAAATAAAATAATAAAGTCCAAATAGTAAGTATTAATCACGTCTAAATGAAGATGTTTAGAATTTTAAAATTTACAGCCTATCTTGCCCATCATCCCTCGGTTTTGTGTACGCCGGTGAATTGATGCCTAAAAGACGAAGGGATTTAGTTCTGTTGATATGTAACGCTCTCCTGATGCTTGTCGCTGCACTGTGTCCCAGTAAGTATCTTCATTGAATTATATTTAATATATTTAACGGTTTAATTATTACTTATTGGTCGTTAACGCCGTGATCGTGATCGTAAAAAATCAGTGGGTTAAACAACTATAGGTGTAGTCAGCCACTAGATGGGTGAACATATAGTCTTATTTGAACGTCTCCGTGCTTCAGAGGACATGTAAAAAGTCGGTCCCGGCTATTATAGATTTGAAAATAGTCGAAAAGTCAAGTCTCATACTATAAGTTGGCTACTAAACACTGAATTAGAAGAAGAAGCCGCATTATCGACTAACGAATATTACTATATGGACGCAAATAAGCAATACCATGTCAACCCACACGAATGTCATTTCGAGAAAAACGCGTTAGAAGATTTTGAACAACTTGCTTTATATGATTTTTTTATGTATTGGTCAAGTTTTTGGCAATTTCAGATTTATGTAAGTTATTTATACTTATTTTTACACAAAATAAGTATACAAACTGCATATTTCGTACATAATATTACCCAAAACCTTTAAAATAATACATAAATTGCATGATTAAAAAATGGCTTTTTAGAAGTTTTAAAGCTTAAAACCTATACAAATATTAAAGAAAAATGTTCTTCAGCCATTTACCAACACTTCTGCATATATAACTCAGTTTTTTCAATTTTGTGGGTTGACATGGTATTGCTTATTTGCGTCCATATAAGAATGTGAGTTTGATCGTTACGCGTTCTTAAAAAATCAACCAACCGTCATATTAGGGATACGGAAGAGGAAAAAAGCTACCTTTCATCCAGAAAAAGTAATATCTAACTGATATTTCTCTAAGAACAATTATAAAGATGCAATTATTATTTTTTGTCACGACGGTTTGAAACAAGCATAATATGATCCACCTGATGGCGCGTTGCGCATCACATAAGCTTTGTCAACCCAAGCGATAGGAAAGAAAGGTGATTGGGCCACCAGTGGTCTCACTCATCGCACGAAATGCAATATTACTGGCAGTTACTGTCAATTTACGCCAATTTTCATGGTTCTACTAATAATAATAATAATAACTTGGCTTAGGCCCGTGTATATTACTAGTTCGGTGTAAAAACCGGGAAAATAGAGAAAAACTAAATAATAATAATAAAGACATTTATTCATCAAGCAAGCATAATTATAAATTGTTACATCGATTAGAACTAACATTAACCATTAAGTACTGCTTGTGAAAAGGCCATCGACTCAGCTTACAGCTGATTTTCAGTCAAAGCCTGTACAAATGCTGCCAGCACGATGTGTAGATGCTTAGGTACAATATTAAGCTTCAGTAGAAAAAGAAATATTAAAAAAATAATGAAATAATAACTATAACAAAAATATAAAAATATAACTGTAAAAATAAGAACATTATAAAAATAAAATGAAAATCTGTATTTGTAAGTATAACAATATCACGAACTGCATATAGGAGCCTGTATTTTAATATATAAACATATAACCTGCGTTGGAGAGGAAAAAAAAGCTGTCTGTCTAAACAATTTAATATAACTTAATATTCTGTGGTTACTAACTTAATAAAATATTTTATGACAAAATAAACAATAACATTAATAAACAATTGAATTGAATATCACTACTTCTAAAGTTACTTATATTTGTTATCAGAATTGCCAACTTAGCATGCTCCCCAAAAGCCTATTTGGGTTTAATAAATATCAGTTACAACCATAGAAATCTTAATAATAATGTACTAAAAGTTGCATATCCACGAAACCTTATCGCCGAAATTATGACTTAAGAGCCATGAGCGTGCGAATATACATTAGTATCGCTTATTCACTTTGCTCACCATTGCTGTACAAGGTATTCTATACCCGGAGCGGTACAAGCACAAGTAGCGATGCAATGTTAAACTTACAATATCGTCGAGTTCTGTGTATGTAGTAGCACAGGTAGTGGTGACAAATTAGCTGCGAGAAATCAAGTGGCCAAGCGACGACATGTGTTACCTTATTAGTACGCGTCTTTTAAAATTTCTAGTATCTTACTATTAAAGTTTTTGTGGTTGCAACTGAGAACTGGACTATTAGCATGAGCGTTATCATTCTAATCATCTATCTTTCTAGTTTTCGCCTGGGGTGTACTATCTTATGATTGGAAGAACAGCCTTTACGCCCTACGACCTTGGAGAGTTCTGACTGCTGTTTACGCTGCCCCTCTCATTCTATCTGCGTTATGGCTCACCCAAGCAAAAGAGAGCCCCAAGTTTCTGATGATGAAGGGTAAACATCATGCGGCATTGGACGTCCTGAAGCACATTTATGCTTCGAACAGTGGCTGTCCAAAGGAAAATTATTGTGTACGTACTTAACTAATATTCATCGTTGTTCTATTTTACTTACTTTTTTATTTAATGCAAAGTTAGAGAAAGTTTAAGTTACAGTTAAGATGTACACAATTTTCTCTACTAACATCTTACTGACAAATTCAATTTTTTTTTCTTTAATAGAACCATTGGCACGTTATAAGAATCTAGTAAAATACACCCCGTAGCTTCACATGGAACATTCTTAGAAAGTTTCCGTTTTTCTTCTGTTAAAACTTTTGCTTTTCTTCATTTAAGTTTACGAGGTAATAAGTATTTTCTTTGTGATTTCTTAATATTCTTGTTTTATTTTAGTTTAAATTTCATTAAGATCGATTCATTAGTTTAGTCTTGAAAAGGTAAAAGATAAATAGAGTTCATTCTCATTTATAATAAAATACGACGATACCACCACTAAAGGCAGATGAAATACCACCAAACTGGTAAAATGCAACTCATAAAGACTCAGTACCAGCAAGCTTCTTTAACAAACGGGGTAGTTAGTACAATTTGTTGATAGGATGATCTTGTGCTCTCATGCGTATAAAGTATTTATGACGAATAGGTTGCAGGTGTGATAATGAATTCCCTGCAATTACCACCGAGTCAAAATTTACATATACATACAGATAAGTGCGGCTTAGGCTATAATATTTAGATGAAGATATAAGCTGCATCCTATCGGATACCAAAATAAACCTTATTATTCCTTCTGTAGTCAGACTTTACGGAGTTTATCATAGAAAAATGTAGCCTTGCTATTTTGAGCATTAATCGGCCAGCTCTAACGGGGAAGTACTATCCTCGTACAGAATATAGAAGCCGGAAGCTTGATATCCCTGTTCCCTTTTATCCTTTCCTTTTATTTCCCTTCCTGTTCGCTTATTCTTTTGGGTCGGCAACAAGCTTTTTTTTTTTTTTTTTTATAAACGCTACACACTCAACGGCCCCCATTAGGATAATTATATCCTGTGTCGGGGTCCGGAAACATTCACAATGACAAGGACAAACACAACCAGACCGGAAAACATGCCTGTACGATTAATACAAACATCTGCTCCGAGCGGGAATCGAACCCACAACCGTCGAGGCTTAAGGCAGACTCGCTACCCACAACGCCACAACGGTGTCAAGCTTGCAATGCTACTGATATAAGAAGCGTCTAAAGGTTTCGATTACTGCTTACCATCAGGCGACTACTACGCTTATTTGCAACCATCGCAGTGTAAAGATGCATAATATATTTATATATTTCAGGTGACATCATTAAAGAACTCAGTAGAGGATAGTGAGAAATCGGTATATGATCGAAACTGTGAGCTTGGTGATGAATTGAGGAATAGATCTGCATTTGCACTTCTCCGACCACCGCACGTCAAATGGCTGGCATTGACTGGTTTCCTTATGTTTGGGCTGTTTTCTTTGTAAGTAGGTATAGTTACTGTTTCGTTTAGCTATAATTAATCATTTTATAAAAATCAAATTGGACACAGAGTTAGTGCCTTTTCACACGTGCCAGTTGCCGAGTATCCGGCGCCGACTGTCCGGTAACTAATTTCGCTTTCAAACGACCCTATTAAACAAAATTACGCTAGTACGTGTGAAACCCCACACACTTCGTTACCGGCCACCCGGCAACCGGAATGTGTGAAAAGGCAGTTACTATATACTATGATCCGGTCCTTCCGTACATACAAAATGTCATAGAATCCTTCTTGCCCCTTGGTAAATTCAACACTAGCACAACGAAAAGAAAGTTAGTCACAAGTTAACTTCATTGTGCACAACAAAACTGGAAGTTTCAAAGTGTTGAAAAGAGGATGAAAGTTTTTGTGAAGAATGAATTATTTGCACTGCATTAATATAGGTTTCCAAGTGGGTCAAATCGGGGGCAGTAGCTATTAACTTATAAATCATAAAGTTCTGATATGATTTATACTAGAAATATTACTATGATGTTTTTCCTGCATTCTTCAGCTCATATCGTAGTTTATTGAACTGCGATTGAACTGTATTCATGCACAATCTAGGAATAATATAAATAATTGATAATCGCTATGCAAGCGGAATAAACGTATGTTTGGATACAAAATATATAGTTATTGTTCATCGAACTTATTGTTTTATAATGCTAATGAACCAGAAACTAATGCTAATAATTCAATTCCTTTGGTTTGTAATTAAATTGTTTTAATATAGTCAAATTTAAGTAATTAGTTATTATAAATTATTACTTTCTAAATACCGCAGGAAGATCGTTGATAAAATCTGTTTTCTCTATATATTGTTACTTGAAACAAAAGGTTTGTACCTCTTTTTACGTACGAAAATTGCGCGGACGGAAGAGTATGAAATTTCCCACATTACCACTTATAGTTTATATGGAGAAGGAGTGCAGGATGCTAATATTTTTTTATTATGCATAAAGTACATTAAATCAATAAAAAAAACATTACACACCATGTATTTGACACATACACGCATATATACTTTAAATTAAGAATAGTTAATAATGTTCAAACTTATATTTTTAATTATTCGAATTTTCCCCACGGGGCAACCACTAGTATATTTCTATTACATGATAAAAATTATACATCAGTAGAAAATCACAAGACTTTTGTATTTGTAGATTAGCTATCCAAAAATTTTACATTAAAATTGTAGAGTATATTACTTAATAAGTTCATTTAGATTGGCATTTACTTGGGCGTCGTATCAGATGCTTCTGCCGCGAGTGATTGATAATAGACAACGGATCGACATTAAACACCTGATCTTTAGGTCCGTTAATACAACGGTCCTTAGGGTAGTCAATCCTGTTGGATCAGCTTGATAATTATAGTCCAAAAGCTAACGGATCGCTTTGACGGCCTAGAGCGGAAAATCGCTGCAACGGTGAAAACTATATCTATTCTGAGAGAGACCTAAATATGCTTGATCAAAATATATTCTATGGTAACTGTTTTCGTCTGTGCTCCGTCAGCTGAAGATGGAATCTGCCGAATCAAAACATATACCTACTAGTATTAGGTGTAGCACTGGATGCTTGGCTCAACTGCTTGGATTTAAGGAAAGAGTAGTAGCCAATGGCTGAGCTCCATCAGGACTAAATAGTCAAAAGTTAACAAACATAAATAAACGCTGAACGGTCTCCATTAGGATAGTGATATCTTGAGGCGAGGATCCGGAAACATACGCAATAACCAGGACAAACACACCCAGACCGGAACACAAGCCTGTATGGTTAATACACTACTCACAAAAATTAAAGGATGTTAAAAACTAGTCAAAATTTGTGGGCGATTTTCAACAAGGCATAACTCGGAGAGGAATGGTCGTACAGTAAAGAAAAAACACAGATTGTAGCTTCAAGTGTTTTGTTTTCAATCTGGACCGTAATTTTTTTCAGCACATGTAGTTGTGAAGTGATCATCAGAAAACCAACGAAAAAAAAAATTCTTTTCTTTGAAATGTTCCGTTTCCTTCAAAAGATTATTTTATGAAGCAACCATAAAACTCCTTTTTACATTTAAAGGCGTCGGGATGTGACGACCCCATCGCCCGCTATTGGGATAACCTCTGTCACAGCAGAGATTATTCCACCGGTGCAGTCAGTCACACTGGTGGTCTTTTGTTGCAAGAGGCCGGCTAGGTAGGTACCACCGCAGTGTCCAATATTCTGCCGCCAAATAGTAGTGTTTAGGCACCCGCAGATTATTGTCCGCCGGCGGTCTTTCCGAACCGATACGACTTGGGAACCTTCAAGAGAAGAGCCTATTCTTTCCTTAAAGGTCGGCAACGCGCCTGCATGCCTTCTGGTGTTGCAGATGTTCATGGGCGGCGGTGATCACTTAACATCAGGTGAGCCTCCTGCCCGTTTGCCCCCTCTTACATAAAAAAAAAAAAAAAAAAAAAAAAAACTACTGTGTTCCGGTTTGAAGGGCATTGTACGCTAGTGAAATTACTGGGCGAACGAGATTCAAGAACTAAAATCTCGAGGTTGGCAACGCGCGAGTGGCACTTACTAATGGTGCTGCAAGCGCTCATAGGCTGCGGCAGCCACTTACCATCAGGTGGGCCGTATGCTTGTTTGCCAACTTCTAACATAAAAAAAAAAATACAAATTACCCAGCTTTCATTTGATCTCTTAACGAGCTCCGTACGATGATTTATCAAGGAGTAATTGTCGATCGCCTAGTGTATGTATTGATCCTGTTTCAATACTTCGTATTTCCACCTGTTCAGAGGCTCAGTACTGGTGTGGGCAGACATTTCTTGCAATACACAAACTGAATTATTCGACAGAAACGAGGTATTGAAGCAGGATCACTACATACACATACACCCACACTGATACTACACACACTATAATACATATAGTAGCTAGGGAGAAAATAAGTACATTCTCACCCGCAGATTATTGTCCTACTTTTTTCCCGTGGTGCGTATATGATTCCTACGATGAAGAGTTCGCTTTTTGTCACTGGTAAGAGGGATAAACATACGGTTGCTAGGTTACCGGGGGTTAAAATGAGTTAATTAGTGTCATCTTGCCGGGAGACAATCGGGCACATATCTCCCTCGTACCAGGGACTAAAAGCGACCTTTTCATCAAGGTGGGAAAAAAGTTATTTTTGTCCTTTCTTTCCTTGATATTGTTATTTTTTATCTTCTCTCAAAGACCACATGCAAGTCTTAGTTGTAGATAATTAATCATTTAGTTCAATGACCACATTATTGCGTTTTTTCAGATTAAATGGTTTATTTTTGTTCGCGCCTGACACAATAAACAAAGTTATGACGCAGACTTCTCAAGAAACTGTCACCATTTGTATGTTGGTGGGCCAGCCTGAAAATGTGGTAAATTATTTAATTTATATAACTTATCTCCAATTAAATCGGCCAATAAAATATTTTTTACGGTAGTAGAGCCATGCTCCGCCCACCACAAATGGGCCGGCTCGACTGGGGAAGTACTACAGAAAGTAACAGTATCGGTAATGTTCGTTTCGTGTGATGAGTGAGAGCGCCGGGGGCCCAATCTCCTTCCTTTTATCCATTCTCATACCTTGCTAGATTTACACTCAATATTCAAAATCTGATGATGATGATGCTTGGATGTACGAGAACAGCCTAAGAAATCGCGAAGCGTCGTCAAGTCGCGTCGTTCTGAAATTATAAATTTTGCTTCCTTGCGACCTGGCATAAAACATAGCCTTTGATATTATCCTACCGTTTAAAAAAGAAATAATAATAACTGTTTATCACAGAGAATGAGTAAACAGTACAAAAATGTCTTTGTTTTACTTGTCTTTTTTGTTTGTAATAATTTTACACAATATTATTAGGTTTCAATTTCTAAGTCACTAGTAAGTACGACTAACGAATACGTACAGTTATCAGATTGATCTATAATTAATTTTATTGATAAAAATAATCGATTCCAATTAATCGTTTAATCTAAAATTATCATCAATTCATTCATTTGTAGTTATTTCATGAAGTTAAGGATCAAACTGCCTTAGCAACCGAATTATAAAATCTATAAAAAATATTCTTCCTCTTAATAATTTTCCTGCATAAGGATATGATAGAGCAAATACTATCAAAGGAAAATGATTTCAACGGTAGTAGAGTCATACCTCTCCCAATACAAATGGGCCGGCTCGACCGGAGAAGTACTACCCTCTCATAGGTATCAGGTACTGTGCGGTCTGCATTTCGTGCGCTGAGTGAGAGCGCCGGAGGCCCAATCTCCCACCCCTGTTTTCCCTTTCTTTTTATCCCTTCCTTCTTGCTCCTTGGGTTGGCAATGCGCATGTGATGCTTCAAGTATTACAAGCGCTTATAGTTTGCGGTGACTGCTTACCATCAGGCGGACCGCATGCTTGTTTGCCAATCGTCATTAAATAAAAAATATGGTTTTGGTCCATAGATTTGCTTCGAGCCTCCGATGGTATAGTTACGCCGCTGTATAGAACGGAAATCCTCAAAACATAAGAGCAAATGGATAATTGATCGCGATTGATTCGATCAGATCATTTACTATACAGAATCCAACTATTTTATTATACTATCATATATTATTTTTTATATATTTTTATCGTTTTCTTCCAGACATCAGACAAGTGCGTGGATGTAATATCTTATGGAACGTTCGAGATCACCGCTGTGACGTCACTCATCTATGGTACCGTAGTGCTGTTGATCAGCCTCAGCCCTATCACCAAGAAGAGTTCTCTGATTGGCATGTTCATCCTTACCGGTGCTACTTGCCTGGTATCTGGATTTACAAGTAATAGGTACTTAAAAAATTATTTTGATAAAAACGATTCTAATATTAAAATCGGTCGAAATCATTTCGGAGATTAGTCGGAACAAATAGACAGATAGGTAAAACATTCTTTTTAATTTTTCCAATCCCTTTATGTCCTTTCGTAAACGCATGCAAAGTTTTATGATAATCGATTAAATAGTTAGGTGTGAACGCGTAACAAACCAACAAACTTACATTCGCATATAATATTAATTATTTTTAATTTTAGAATAATCGCCGGAGTATCAATGTCGGCACTACAAATAACGGGTCTTGGTATTGGACCCTTGACCGCCTACACTGTGCAGCTCTTTCCAACATCTTTGAGGTAGGTTGAATTATCTCCTATTCACAATGCCATGTTTTAGTGATGCGCAAATGGGCCGGCTTGACCAGGGATGTAGTAACCTCTCCTCACCTCAGGGAGTACTGTTGACTTTCGTGCGATGAGTGAGAGTGCCAGAGGTCTTATTAACGCTCATCATACTGCGGATACTGCTACTAGACGTCAATTAAATAAAACTGACAAAAAGAAATAAACTTTCAAATATCGAAGGTTCAACGCAGCATTAATATATGGGCAAAGAATATCGATCATTAATAATACAAACTTGCTTTATGCACAACAAAGTTACAGGTGGGTCATAAGATTCAAAAAAGTTCGAAGTGCCTGGCATTTTCAAGTCAGACGCAATGAAAGTAGCCTTCTGTGTATGTCGCGGTGCGTGTTGCCGTGTGCGCGCATCATAAAAATGAATCATTGTTTTTTTCTAAATTGCACCGAAAAAACTAAAAAAGTCTATGTCTAAAGAAGACATACACACTTGCGCTCTAAGTACTTACGAATTTGCTTGCTTCAAAACATTAGAATTTACGCAAAAAGACTTATACAGCTTGTCAATTTTGAATATTTATTTACTTTTCTCGTATTTACTGAAAATATTATCTCGTGTATTCTACGCAGAGAAGTGGGGAAGTCCTAATCACTATTAAAATAAAGGTAATCTTATGTTTTAAAGTGAATATACCAACCCCACCCGCGAATGATGTGCAAATAAATAGCTTTACTTTATTATTGATAACGATAAGATTTTCTTATATTTCACCGACTTCAAAAAGGAGCAGATTCTCAATTGAAATGAAACTGCTTTTTCAATTTTTTTTATTTCATGTCGGTTGGCAAACAAGCTTACGGTCCGCCTAAAGGTAAGCAGTCACCGCAACTTATGGACGCTTGCGATACTTGAAGTATCACATGCGCTTTGCGAACCCAAAAGATAGGAATTATATAGGTTATACAATATTTTCATCGTTTTTATACCGATTTTGATGATGTTTTTATAGCTTCCATGTTAGAATCACATCAATTGTGAAGACTGATGTGGTGCATTATTATGTAGTACGTAAGACCATAGTAACACATGTAAGGCTTTTGGTAATATGGTCACCCCGTATAGCTAAAAGCAGCACCTGGACTGTCACACGCGTATTATAAACTTATGTATTAACAGAATAAGTAAATGAATATTTCACAATCCTGAAACACACACAAATGCAAGCACAACTACAACACAACCTACAGCGAAACACAATTGCACTTTTCGGATGAAAGCGACGTAACTCAAAAAAGTAACTTTGAGAAACAACAAATATTTTTTAAAATATTGGCACCTGCATAATTTTTCGTATATTATTTGTGTCTGTTTTTTACGCTCGAATAAGGCTATGCTTGGACTATTGTTACATTGAGAATTTAGTTCAACGACATTTAACGCTGATTACTACATTTTTTGATCTTTTTGAATTCCAGCGTTTTCGTTCTAAAGCGCTTCCAGGGTTTTCGGTCATGCTTGTATCAATAAAAACATGCACCAAACGGGAATCGAACGAAAACCAGCAATTTCAACCATTAATTTCCATAGTTACAGCATGTTAGTATAAAATACTCCAACAAGGAGACAAAAGTCAATTAAGTTGAGCTGGATTTGGTTTGAAGTAACAAAAAGAGGTTGTACTCGTAACATATAGAGTAGGTTTTTATAAACAGTACGTTGAACTATTAATTAATGCAATGATCTAGATTGTTGTATCGGATAAATCAACAACCAGACTTATTTACTAGTATATAATCTTATTTGGTACGTTTAGTTAGTTACCGTTTACTTAGTTTTTACCCGAGGCTTCGCCCTTGTGATTGGCGATTATAAATAAGTCACATTTATTGCAAAAAAAACTGTTTTATTAGATATATAGATTACATAATATTATTATAATCAAGATTTATTTTATTTTTATGTCATGACGGTTGGCAAACAAGCATATGGTCCGCCTGATGGTATACGCAATCACCGCAACCTATGAACGTGCGCGATATTGGAAGTATAACATTCACGTTGCCAACCCAAGGAATAGGCGGGAACGGATGAAAAGGAAAAAAAAGGGAGAGAAGAAGGGTAAAAGAGAGTTGGGAGATTGGGCCCGGTATTCTCTTACTTATTACACGAAACGCAACAGTACTCTGTTACCGTACAGCTATTTTCAGTGCGAAGATAGTACTTCTCCGGTTGAGTTGTTTCCCGGTCCATTTGTGTTGGGCAAAGCATGGCACATGGCACTCTAATACTTTCTCTTATAATAATAATTATTTTATCAACAAAAG
Source organism: Hestina assimilis (assembly GCA_023373885.1). Lineage (NCBI taxonomy): Eukaryota > Metazoa > Arthropoda > Insecta > Lepidoptera > Nymphalidae > Hestina > Hestina assimilis. The sequence continues at coordinate 1,664,580 of CM041750.1, read as the reverse complement.
TTAAATAAATATTTTAACATCTACATATATAAGAGCAAATAAACTGATTTATTACTCTCCTATTGTTTGTGAAGATTGTGTGTAGTGGGAAACCCGACTATATAAATTGTTTATACAAATATTAAAAATGCTTTAGATGATAAATTTGAATGGAAATTTCTGGAAGTCAATTCTTATGTGTTTTGATAATATTATTTGATGCATAACCATTTCTCCCCTAATAAAACTACACGACATAAAGAAATATAAAATATCCATTTTAATGATTTACTTTATATAATTAAGCAAAGAAGAGTATTTTTTATACGAAATTACGATTGGATATGGTAAATTGTGATATCTAATATATAAATTTCTCGCGGTGTTTCTTGTATCTGCTCGACCGATTTTTATGAAATTTTGTGTCCATATCGGATACGTCTGAGAATGGGTCAACATCTATTTTTCATACCCCTAAATGTTAAGGGCGGTCCACGCCAAAAGTTTTATTTTATTTTTAGATATTTTTTTACGATTCAGCATTGAAAAATGCATACAACCCTAAATTTCCAACGCTCTGCTATCAATTACAATACTTTAATACCGATATTACTAATTCTTCGCCTCGGTTCACAATTAGACTTTTTTTCAGGGCAGGACAACGTCTGCCGGGCCCGCTAGTAAAAATATATTTGTGGTATATATACAAAGGGTAGCGAAACCGGCAGGCTTCCTTGCATATTGGATTGGAATAGGACAAGGCTTTGTTTTTTGTTCCCAGGGCAACAGCGGTAGGAGCAGTTCTGATGTTCGGGAGACTGGGCTCTGTGGTCGGTGCCAATGTCTCTGGTATCTTCCTAGCCGGAGCGTGCACAGCAACCTTCTATTTCTTCTCAGCACTTCTCTTTCGTAAGTTTGTCTGAATCATTAAGACTTTAATACAAGACATTTTGTTAATTAGCGACAAAACCCTATAATTTTATAATAATAAAAGACGTTCAATAGTATAATGATTGATGCTTTCACTGAGTAATTTTATTTGCCTCTCATACTTTTACAATCGTTACTGCCAGAGGTCTATATATATTGCAGATTTTTTATAGTTTACTTTTTAATAATGAATATTAAAATTATATATGTACGATTATTTAATATGCTAAAATAGTTTAAAATAAAGTATTATAAATAAGTGCCTATATAAATTTGAAAAAAAAGTCAACCTGATATTAGTAAATTTCAATTTTATGGCGTTTGAAACCGGTTAAAAACTATAATTACCGGTAAAGGTCGATGCCGGTTCAATTTCGAAATTATTAAAAAACTATTTTAACGTTTATTTAACCACTTATTTTTAACCGGTTTCAAGCCTTGTCTGTCTTCTCGACAAATAAATAAGTAAATGCGCTATTGCTAATAATAGTGTAACTCACAAAGTAAGTCGAATTTATAAAATCTGACCATTACTTGTATAAAATTTATGACTTAAATAAAATTAATAAATACAACCTAATCAAAATTCAAGGAAGGAAAAATTTATATAAAAATAAATGCATTGCATTAATAATTAACAATTCTAATAAAATAATTATTGTTCAATATTGTTGAATATTGTTGAATAAATACGATGATGAAATTTAAGATTAATATTGTAACATGTATTTATTATAATGGTAATAATAAAAAATAACGAATCCAAAATGTTGATTTCAAAATGAAGGGTTTCGTCCATTGACTTACTATAAACTAAGGACCGGCCCTCTCAAGTCAACAAAATGTCGAAAGATTCCCTGTGCCAAAGATTCCCTATTGCTCCTTCGTAAATTAGCACTAAGGTAACGAACCGGAGTCACGTCAAGTATGGAAGGGCCTGTCTGTAGTGTGTAGTAAGTGTATACCCGTGGGATAGATAAAATACTTCTTTATTACACACGGCAAAAGAAGGGCCCTCACAAATTCCGACTAGTACACACAGCTAAACATAATTTCTTTTGATAATTTCATTTATATATATATGTTTGTTAAATACTCAAAGACTATACTTGGTTCCACAATTAATTATTTTTTGAAAAACTTGATTGAAAAAATAGTTCATTTTATTTGGAAAATAATTTGGGCCCTCTAACACAGGCCAACCACTCCTTAAATCATAAAATGTTGATGAGAGTCATACACACACTACAAGTGAAACCATGCTGATGTGGTTATTAAATTTATTACCAACTAAGTACGTAATTTCTATCAAAAGGCAATATTTGAAAAGATCGCTTTCAAAAATTAAATATCATCTGTCGTATTTTAAAGAAAGACTGTTTAACTACCTAAGATTTGTTTTTTTTTTTCAGTATGCGCAGGTCTTAGTTTTCTTCTGCCAAAAGACCAACCTACGACGACAACTAGCAGCCGATGAAGTCAAGAACAATAATAATTATGAATGTGGACTTTTATTACAAATTTAAATAGACTATTGTCTAAGTGGATAAATGATAAACAGTATGTTTAATTTTATGCGTTGCTGAGGTTTAATGTTATTAACAGTTTACCTAATGTTAACGTAATATTTTGAATACAAATTTCCAAGTTTACAACTTTTATATACTCAGTTAATAATAAATGTTAATAAGTATTTATAATCATCTTTTATTTTTACAAGATACTTTTTATAGTAGGTACAAATTTAAATTACTACCGTCTACGGAGCTTACCATGAGCTAATCCTATTTTGATTCAATTCTATTAAAATAAAAAAGCCTAATAATGACTCACCTACGTGGTGTATAGACTTCACCTAGCTTAGGTCAAAGCGACATTTACATAGGTATTACGTAAACGCGCCTATTTTATTATATTTTATAGGAATACGAAATAGGAATATTTTTTCTAATATTTTTATAATTTTCAATAATTATAGGTGTTTACGAAAATAAATAAAAAAATAAATCTACCTCAAAATAAGATTTTACAAACAATTGGCTTGATTTTATAATCTTGAAGCCTAATTTTATGAATTTAATATTTAAGAAAAACTAACAAAAAGATTCTTGATACAGAATTATTTTTAAATTTTTATCATTTAATTACGGTATTCGAGACGATCTTCTGATCTTTGATCGTCTTATACCCGCTTATCAGTAACAAAAGAAACAAAATATTATTAAAAGCGTTAACTATACAATATAATTATGTATATATATAATGGAGTAACTGCCTCAGATACACCAGTGATACACCAGATGTGCTCTAAGCTTGTGCGCTAGAAAATAGGTTTTTATATCTTTTTGTAATACGCAAGGAAATACTTTTTGGTGAACCAAAACCAAAATTGATCGCGACACAAACATTGTTTATGGAACATTTGAAAATGTAAGTACTATTGAATGATATTTATTTGGTAAAGATGTGTAACAAATGTTCAGAAACAAAAAGGTTAAAAATGTGTCTTATATATTACTTAAGATCAAAAAGATCAATGAATATATAAATAGTTAGAACTATGATGCTCAGAGACGAAAAAGTAAAGTGTCAAAATTTTAATCAATAAAATTATGATTGCAAATTTTTTAGTACTTGTTTGGACTCCTTTTTCACAACGAATTCGACTTCAACAAAAACATTTTGTATATGGACCATTAACTATTACATAACAATGAAAAGTTTACATTGTCATATATCAGCAACGTTTATTTATTTTTTCTTTTGACATTTTTCTGTAAAATTTGGTCTATATTGCGTAAATCACAAGACAATGGATCTTTAGAATTAATAATAACTATAATTTAGAAATAATAACCTTTTAAAATTTGAGGAGTTTTTCTCCTTATCTTGGACTCAATTGCCTTGATCAGATCACCCCGGAAGAATGGCTTATACAATAAATAATTAGCAGTGAAGTGCGTTGTGGACCACGCACAGTTGAAACTAAAGGGTTCCGCAGCATAGTTATGCAGAATCTTAAGGCCTTTAAAAATAATAACGAATTAAAATCGACTGCAAAATTAAGTTGGTAATTTCATAGTAATTATTAAAAGTAATATGAAAAACAAAGTTATGGGAAAAACTTATATATCTCTTAAATTTGTAGACCTATCTTCTTCAAACCAAATGTGGTTAAAATTTTATTTGAAGTCCTATAAGCCCAAATTTTTTCAGAATTTTAAATCCCATAGTTCAAAAGTTAAAGGGAGGGGACACAATATTAATGACTTTCGGAGCTAATATCTCAAAAACTACTGACTTAATGAAAAAAGTCGAAATCAAACCTCCTTATCATTTTGAAAGACCTATCCAAAGATATCTCACACGTTGACATATGTACGTTGAAATTTTTTTTTTTTCAACTTTCGGTTACATTTATGGACTGCTACCCTTAATTATTATATATTTTAAGATTTCATTACAGAATCGTTGTGCGGTTCATAGAATACACCTATTTAGTAAATTTCGTATAGATAGAGCCAATGGTCTCCGATTAAAATGACGTCCGACAGACGGACGGACGGACAGACGGACGGACATGACGAAACTATAAGGGTTCCGTTACAAACGTCAGATATCACGTTGCAAAAAAAATTAGCTCAATTGATAACTTCAATCTCTGGACGTACTGATCACGTTTAATAAGTAGGTATTGAAACATGAAGGAGTTCCGTACTTTGTGTCCTACAAAACCTGAATGGACTGTATCCAAATCTCCATTAAACACTAATTTCAAAAAAACATACATAAGATTTAAGCAGACTTTTTAACCAACATCACGGGACGTAGGAGGATCTCATTCAATCTGTGTTTTTTTTTATGTTTACTACCTCTGAACTCCAACATGTATGAACCGATTTGAAAAATTCTTTTCTTGTTTGAAATATCTTACTTTTTCATTTAAACTTCAACAAAAAATATAACCCCTAATATCCGAGTAGCTATAGATATAGTAGTAGGATGAATATGTCACTTAATTAATGAAATTACATATTTCCTTTTACCTGTATTCCAGTAATGTATTGTATTTAGTGGAATTTACAATCACTAAAAGAAGTATTTTTCACTTCTTTCCTTGGACATTCATAAGTCGAGTGGGCCTGATGGAATCCCCCGATCGTGTTGCGGACATGTGCTCCTGAGTTGGCGCCGGTTTTAACGCGTCTTTTCCAGTACTCCTACTCATCAGGCGTCGTCCCGAACTCATGGAAGACGGCTTTAGTGCACCCGATCCCTAAAAAGGCAACCGCTCGGATCCGTCCAATTATAGGCCAATTGCCATTACCTCCTTGTTCTCAAAGATAATGGAGTCCATTATCAACTGCCAGCTCCTGCGGTATCTAGAGGAGCACCAGTTGATTAGCGACCGCCAGTACGGTTTTCGTCGTGGTCGTTCAGCTGGCGATCTTCTAGTTTACCTGACACATAGGTGGGCGGAAGCAGTTGAGTCCAAGGGAGGCATTAGCGGCCGTCTGGACATAGCGAAGGCCTTCGATCGAGTATGGCACAAGGCGCTTCTTTCGAAGCTTCCTTCCTATGGGCTTCCTGAGAAATTATGCGAGTGGGTCACCAGCTTTTTGGCAGATCGGAGAATCAAGGTCGTTGTCGACGGTGCATGCTCTGACTTAAAACCCATTAATGCTGGTGTCCCGCAAGGCTGCGTACTGTCCCCTACTTTGTTTCTTCTGCATATCAATGACATGTTGGAAATTTCCAACATTCATTGCTATGCCGATTTGACAACACTGTGGACGCTTTATACACCGGCCGCGCTAATATTTCTCGGGAAAACGTCATTGAGTGCCGGAACAAACTTGTTTCTGAAGTCGAGACTACATTGACCAAAGTCTCGGACTGGGGCCGACTAAATTTAGTCCAATTCAACCCCAAGAAGACACAAGTTTGCGCGTTAACCGCTAAAAAACACCATTTGTCGTATCTCCTCGTTTTGGGAACACTCCCTGGCTGCCACAGCTAGTATCGGAATACTTGGTGTCGACATTTCGAGCGTCGTTCAGTTCCGCGGTCAGTTGGAAGGAAAGGTCAAATTGGCCTCTAAAAGCTTGGTGTGCTCAGCAAGGCGAGGCACTACTTCACGTCGGCTCATCGCCTAAATCTCTACAAGGCACAAATTCGACCACACGTGGAGTATTGCTCTCACCTCTGGGCGGGGCTCCCCAGTACCAGCTACTTCCAATTGACCGCATCCAACGTAGAGCGGCTCGAATTGTCGACGATCAAGCCCTTTCCGATCGGCTTGATCCTTTGGCATTGCGTAGAGATGTCGGATCACTCTGCATCTTCTATCGCATATATCACGGAGAGTGTTCTGAGGAATTGTTTGGATTGATCCCGCCGGTAGAATTTCACCATCGGACATCGCGACAAAACTCGAAGTTCCATCCATACCACCTCGATGTCTGGAAATCCACAACAGCGCGATTTAGAAGACATTTTCTTCCTCGCACAACCACTCTGTGGAACCAACTTCCGCCGGCGGTCTTTCCGAACCGATACGACTTGGGAACCTTCAAGAGAAGAGCCTATTCTTTCCTTAAAGGTCGGCAACGCGCCTGCATGCCTTCTGGTGTTGCAGATGTTCATGGGCGGCGGTGATCACTTAACATCAGGTGAGCCTCCTGCCCGTTTGCCCCCTCTTACATAAAAAAAAAAAAAAAAAGTATTTTTTTTAAGTATTACCTTCAATGTGAAGGCAAATTTCTGCTCCAATATGATATAATAACACAGATAGATCACTTGATGACGATGATTTAGTTCAATCTACTTAGGGAATGTTTACTGTGTTTTAGAACAAAACACACTTTGATAATACTCTGTTAGTCTAAGCATATATATTGCTGTATTATATGTAGAGACAATTTATGGTCACTACTTCTCGAAAAATATTCCAAATTAAATTATTTTTTTTTTTATTTTTTTATTTTAGAAGTTGGCAAACAAGCATACGGCCCACCTGATGGTAAGTGGCTGCCGCAGCCTATTAGCGCTTGCAGCACCATTAGTAGGTGCCACTCGCGCGTTGCCAACCTCGAGATATTAGTTCTTAAATCTCGTTCGCCCAGTAATTTCACTAGCGTACAATGCCCTTCAAACCGGAACACAGTAGTGCCTAAGCACTACTATTTGGCGGCAGAATATTGGACACTGCGGTGGTACCTACCTAGCCGGCCTCTTGCAACAAAGACCTACCACCAGTGTGACTGATTGCACTGGTGGAATAATCTCTGCTGTGACAGAGGTTATCCCAACAGCAATCCCAAATATTATTATACAAAAAATGTTGTCAGTTAAATTGCTAATAACAATTGGACTAACACGTTTTGACGACAGTGTGGCACCTGGCTTAACCATCACAGGTCGAATCAGGAACTTATTGGATAAGAGCAAACTATCTATCTAGAGTTAACGATTGTTATCAGATGTTATGATAATAACCGAGACCGGCAGCTTAATGTGGTCTCTGGGGCACGATGGGGAGACCCACAGGATAAACACCCAGACCGAAACAGATTTTTGTAAGATGAAACTTATCATAATCATTATACAGTTAATGACCCCTATTCGGAGAATAATATTCTGTGTCGAGGATTAGCAAACACACACAATCACCCTTCACTTTATTTGCAATTATATATAAAGTGAAATGAACTGTATATATATATATATATATATATATATATAGTCATTCATATATTATTATTCTTAATTCTATAGTGTATATAGTAATTCGTTATACGAAATAAATACCAAACAAACATTTTGTATGGTATTATACAATTTGGCCAACTGAGGGAGATAATGAAAGTTGAAAAGTAAAGAGGCAGATAATCGCAAAACTAAGTTGGTAATTTCATAGTAATTATTTTAAAGAATATAAAAAAATTAAAAAGATGAAAAAGAAAGATTTTTGACGTTCTACTTTTTGAATTTTTCCAGATGTGGGGCACAATATTTATGACTTAAAAAAACTACTGGCTTATTTAAAAAGTCTATTAGAATGTAGGTATGTTCAATAACAGCTATGTTATATAAAGCTCTTATCCGTGTCACCCTTGTTGAATTAGGACTGTGTACTTCACACCCCAAGCCATCGCCTCACGCCACACCTTTGTCGCTCTATGTACTTGTCTACCGTGTGTCAAATTGATTGACATTTATGGCTACTATTCAGACCCCAGGCACGGTATAAATATACATAGTATATACTATTGTAGTAGTAGAGCCATGTTTTTTCCAGCACAAGGCCACCTCGACCGGGAAGGGCTACCTCCTCACAGAAAGTCGGCGTAAAGTAACATTATCAGTACTGTTGCGTTTCCTGCGATGAGTGAGAGTGCCGGGGGCCCAATCCCCATCTGCTCTGTACCCTTCCTTATTTTTTTCAAATCCTTCCCTCCTATCCTTTTTGGCTTGGCAACTCACATTTGATACTTCAAGTATCGCAAGCGTTCATAGGTTACGGTGACTGCTCATCATCAGGCGGACCATATGCTTATTTGCTAACCGTCTTGCAATAAAAAATGTGAAAGTTGTTATGGAATAAAGTACCTTATTAAAAAACGCAATTCTCGTTGGCGAAGCCGCGGGCAGATACTAGTATTAGAATAAATTAGTCTTACTAAACATGCTTATCATCAAACATGATTGTTAAATATAAATTTAGATATCAAGGCAGTGTATTGCCAGTAGATAACTTGTAATGAGGATTATCTCTGCCATAAATTGCCCCCCAGGTGTTTGCGTGATGTATGATAGCTGATGTCAAAGTCCCAAAGTGTCATAAGCCTGTTTTAGCCATTTTTAGGGCCATTTTTTATTTATTTATATTATATATTTATTTTGCCTAAAGGCCGTTCTGTCGTCCGTCAATATGTCAGAGCGATAAATTTCACGAATCGTAATAAGTAGAGAGTTGTTTTCCGCGATACAAGAAGCCTGATACTTAAAATCTAGGTACAGAACCTTTTGTCTCCAAGTCCACGGACTTGGTCGTACGTCACACCCTTTCATATCTATCTATTTCTTTGTCCAGTATAGTTTTAAAGCACTAGCTTCCTAGTGAGCTAGAGAATTGAACTAAACATAGCTCAGAATTGGATGACAATGCAATTTTACTCGCTTCCTTATGTAATAAAAAATGTTTTGTAATTTCAACTATAATGCGTGACCTAATTTAATTATCTTTCTATCTAAAGGTATCAAGGAGACCAACGCTTAAATATACAACTTTGTAAGATAATATTTGAACAAAAAAACTATTTTTTATGTTAGAGGAGCTAAACCTAATGCTGATCATGAATATCTGCAAGACCAGAGGGCTTATTGGTGCGTTGCTGACCTTTTTAATATGCAACTTATAGGTACGGCTGTTGAGCAGTCACATGAGTTTTTCACCAACTTACGGTGATAGCTAAGCAGGTGGGCATTTGAGCCTGACGAGCTTTATAAGAGCTGGATTATCGCTTTTCTTGAAATACTGTTGATGTAGACTGCAAAGATGGATAAGGCCCGATTGGTGAAAAGCATAAGCATTAACTATATTATTAACTAGCAAAACCAGTGGCATTACCATGTATTGCCTCCTTTTCCTGTGTTCTTGTATGTATTTCCTTTTCCTTCTTTCAATCTTATTACACTTTGCAACTGATCTGTAAGAATGTTTTCGCAACTTTGACAATTGTCGAAAAATCTCGAATGCCGTTCATGATAAATTAATAACCAAAACTGTTTAATTCACATTATCTTTATTCCGCTTAACGACTCAACAAAATAATATTATGAAAAACAAAGTCGTAAACATCTTAATAAAATAATAAAGATAAGTCCCTTAATCCATACTTAAAGTCTTGGGGGTGACATGTTAAATGCCACATTGATTTTTGCAATTGAAATTTTGTTTCTGTTTCAAATTGAATATATTTAATTTGTTTCACGACGAATACTACCCAATACTTGCATTACCCATTTCACATGATATTGGCGTGAAATGCCAGTGTCCCACCGGTGACGCTGTCAAGGCCACTAGGGCCATCAGCAATTGGCACTCGAAAAAAGCAGTCCTTTTTCCGATGAATAAACATCGTTTATATGTGTTATTAAAAATATGTCTCTATGTGTTTTGTGTTAAAAATCCAATACTGGCTGAGTGTACCCTTTGGCTGATCCGAGCATCCTCTTAGAATGAAATAAATAAAAAATTCTCCACAGCTTAAGTGTGATATTGAAAAAGTGTGAGCTTTTTATCTATTTATTTTAAAATGTTTTTATGAAATTAGCAATGCTTTTTCAAGGCATTCCTATTATTCCTATTGACCATCCAAATAAGCTTGAAGCTTGCGCTAGGAATAAGTACGACGATAGCCAAAGGGGGTCAGCATCAAACCTGCGACTCTCGCGTTGACGGAGTGGAGTCGGCCCTTCTACCGTTGAGCTGTTGAAATCATTATACGTTTCGAGCTATTAGACTCATTAGTTATACACTCACTCCATGGCCCCCCTTAGGATAGTGATATCCTCTCGGGGTCCGGAAACATACACAATGACAAGGACAAACACACCCAGACCAGAAAACATGAGTGTATGGTCAATACAAACATCTACTCCGAGCGGGAATCGAACCCGCGACCTGTTGCAACTAATGCAGGTTCGCTACCGCTGCGCCACAACGTCATCGTTGTCGTTATTAGTTGTTGGTCTGTGGGTCTGAATAAATGTTTTCTACACAAAAAACGTTATATTCCATCCTAGTAATATTGGATATATCACAGCGTGTAGCATGTTCACTGTTCATATAGTTGCGCTTGATAGCCAATGGTTGCGGGTTCCAAACTCCCATACCAAGCATGGTTTGTCGTCTTAGTCCCCTTTGGATCAGAATTCCGTACATACTGATGCTACTGTTGTAACCACCATCTTGTGGGATGCCCATGTGTTTTCAGGCTTCTTCTTTTTGTGCCTGTAAAAATAAAAATACGTATTTAGTAAACTTCCCTACTTTGACTTTTATAAATATATTGAGTTGGTTTTTCTCGCTCTATGTCACTGTGGTATAGAAAACAAAAATAAGAAATATTACAATTATTTTTACTGGTACTTGTCCGTGAACTTTAAGACGTGGTATGGCCTTGCGGAAAGTACACTTAGGATAGAGTAAGCTTGGATTTGCCCACGGCGGCTGCTCTCTTTTCGCGGCATTGGCGAGGCTACGCTACGCAAATGCGAAATTCAGCTATGGGGTCCCTGATGCCAGGCTCAGGCCCAAGACCAACGCTCGGTGGGTCACTTTTTTCTACATTCGGGCCCAAGAACGTTACGAAAAGTTACGGTACTGTTTGGAGCCTGCCTCTTACAACTCCGATTCCACTCTAGCCCAGTGTTGCTGTACAGCCAGTAGTACAAAGTAAAATTTACATTAAGAGAAACAAACCTTACCCTTTGCTTAGCTGTCCCCTTTCCAACCACAAAATCTGTTGTGTGTGATTAGCAGCTGGTGCCTGAAATGTGCTATCTATATTGCAATATGTTTATCAAAGATTTTTCCTTAAGTAAATATGGAAGTTTTTTAAAGAATTAAAGCTATCTTTGCTTAGCGACGTACACGTTGCATAGCCCATAAACTTATAAACATAAATAAAATGATATAAATTTAATTATCTTAATCGATGGCCATATATAATAGCTATTTAAAAAAAATTACGATATAAATATTGAATTTTATTTTTTGATTATCAGTCATGTTATATTTATATTTAAAAGGGAAGAAAAGATAATTATGTCACACTCATGACGACTGTTGACGGCGATAGCGAACCTTTTTTAGGGTTCCGTAGCCAAATGGAAAAACGGAACCTTTATAGTTTCGTCATTTCCGTCAGTCCGTCTGTCCGTCCGTACGTCACAGCCATTTTACTCAGAGTCTATTAGTTTTATCTATACGAAATTTGGTAAATAGGTGTATTCTATAAACCGCTACAGGGTTTTGTACTTAAATAATAAAATATTTGAAAATTAAGGGTAGCAGTCCATACATGTAACTGAGGGTTGAAAAAAATATTTTCAGCGTACGGCAACATATGAGGTATATTTGAATAGGTCTTTAAAAATAATAACGAGGTTTCATTTCGTATTTTTTATTAAGTCAGTAGTTGTTGAGATATTAACTCCTAAAGTCATTAAAATTGTGTCCGCCCCCCGCTCTAACTTTTGAACTATGGGAGAATTCTTTTGAAGAAGATAGGTAAAGAAATTTCAGAGATATAGGTTTTTCTCATAACTTTGTTTTTTCATATTATTTTTAATAATTACTACGAAATTACAAACTTATATTTGTGGTCGATTTTAATTCTTTAATATCCTAAAGATTCTTCATCATAAAGCTGCGGAACCCTTTACTTTCCATGTGTGTTCATGGAGAGAGCTAATATTATAAGGAGTAATTTAGGCTACTTTTATTTTAGAAAAAAATTAGGGTTCCGTGCGGAAAAGAAAAATCTGTACACAACGCGAGCGGAGCCGCATGCTTAAATTACGCTAAATATTAATTACGTACTAAATATTTTTTTATTGCAATACAGGCATTTTAAAGAACCGGTACATTATTTCGGTTATACAGATATCACGTTTCCTTGATCTTATCAATCAAACAGTTTTGTTATAATTAATTCAATTCTATTATATCTGTATGCGCGGTGTATGCATTTTTGCTTACGAGAAATAAGATTAAGTATTGTATCCATAGTTAGGAGTCTCATTATCACTTGAATTTGTGTTGTGACGCGGCGGTAGAGAACCTGCGTAAAGTGCCACAGGTCGTGGGTTCGATTCCCGCTCGGAGCAAATATTTGTATTGACCATACTATCATCTTCTATTCGACTACTTTCACGTTTTTTTCGATAAATGTGGCCTACTTTCTTGTCCAAAGGACAAACACACCCAGACCGGAAAACATGCCTGTATAAACATGTCGGATCACTCTGCATCTTCTATGGCATATATCACGGAGAGTGTTCTGAGGAATTGTTTGGATTGATCCCGCCGGTAGAATTTCACCATCGGACATCGCGACAAAACTCTAAGTTCCATCCATACCACCTCGATGTCTGGAAATCCACAACAGCGCGATTTAGAAGACATTTTCTTCCTCGCACAACCACTCTGTGGAATCAACTTCCGCCGGCGGTCTTTCCGAACCGATACGACTTGGGAACCTTCAAGAGAAGAGCCTATTCTTTCCTTAAAGATCGGCAACGCGCTTGCATGCCTTCTGGTGTTGCAGATGTTCATGGGCGGTGGTGATCACTTAACATCAGGTGAGCCTCCTGCCCGTTTGTATAAAAAAATAAAAAAATGGTCAATACGAACATGTGCTCCAAGCGGGAATCGAACCCCGACCAGTGGTGCTTAAAGCAGGTTTGCTGTCGCTGCGCCGCAACGTCGTTCATTATTATTATTTAAAGCGGATAAAAAAATCTTGAATCATTTATTCACATTGACTTTATACGCACACAATATTTTTTTCATAAATTTTATGATGCAATAGCAATACATAAGTAGTGAGAAAAACAAGTCTATATCGATAATTTAAAGTCAATAACCGTTCCGGCGCAGTAGCTATTTAAATACTGGTCGTGAGTTCGATGCACGCTCGGGTACAGTACTATGTACTATTAGTGTCCGCGTCTTTACTCGTCTTATTGTACTTTTATGGCGCGACGAGAGTCCTATTCATTAAAACAAATTGGTTAAAAAAACACTTTAAATCAAAAATTTAACAAAACATTAATGATTTGGCTTTTTAAAGTGAATCTTTAAAGGATAATGACGAACCCTAGCAGTGACACCGTTGTGGCGTTGTGGGCAGCGTGTCTGCCTTTAGTCTCGACGGTTGCGGGTTCGATTCCCGCTCGGGCAGATGTTTGTTAAATTTCTGTCTCGGTCTGGGCGTTTATCTGTGGGTCTCCCCACCGTGCCTCGGAGAGCACGTTAAGCTGTCGGTCCCGGTTGTTATCACATAACATCTGGTAATAATCGTTAACTCTTGATAAGTAAATTGCTCTAATCCAATGAATTACTGGTTCGCCCTTAGGGTTGTGGAGGTCAGATGGCAAGCGCTCCGTGTAAAAACTAGTAACCTGTCAAATCCGGATAAGAGTAATAAGCAGACCCTGGGTATATAAAAATACCGGGAATAATGCTAGGACGAAGAAGAAGACGAATCCTAGCAGTATCAGCTTACTGTCGCGTTATCCCGATTTCCCGATGACTAAGGCACACTACTCTAGTAGAGTATACTTGAACGCTCTTTTTCACGGCCGGTTATTCTCGGTCACGTTGTCAAGGACAATGACACTTATTAATAAAAAAATCTATTGCGTTCTCGATGACTGTGAGCACCGAAGTTCTAATTTTTTACCATTTCTGTCTCTTTCACTCTCCTTCTATTATTTACGTCAACAATAATATGGACGCAAATAAGCAATACCATGTCAACCCACAAAATTGAAAAAACTGAGTTATATATGCAGAAGTGTTTGCAAATTGCTGGAGAACATTTTTCTTTAATATTTGTAGGATTTTAAGCTTTAAAACTTCTAAAAAGCCATTTTTTAATCATGCAATTTATCTATTATGTTAAACGTTTTGGGTTATATTATATACGAAATATGCTGTTTGTATACTTATTTTTTGTAAAATTAAGTAAAGTAACTTAAATAAATCTGAAATTGCCAGAAACCAATTCATAAAAAAAATCATATAAAGCAAGATGTTCAAAATTTTCAAACGCGTGTGTCCCGAAATTACATTCGTATAGGTTTACATGGTATTGCTTATTTGCGTCTATTATTATGTAATATAATAATATTACTAGTATTGCAAGCGCCCAAGGAGTCAGTAAATGAAATGGTAGTACATTGGTTTGTTTATATTTTTAGTAGGGGATTAAATTAAAAAAACTCAATTCATTTAAATTTATATTCCGATAAAGCTTCTATCTTTTTATTTATGAGCAATATAATAATTTATTTGCAATGTAAATAACATCTCAATGTCACATTGTTGTGGATACTTATCAAATCAGGTAGAAAGCACCTGATTTACGGGTTATCAAAAACTACTGTTTCACCTCGAACTTAGACCTTGTTATCTACCGTAGAATTACTATCCCATAACCTAGCAATAACCTTTGTTTGTTTTTTTTTTTTTATGTTAGAAGTTGGCAAACAAGCATACGGCCCACCTGATGGTAAGTGGTTGCCGTAGCCTATGAGCGCTTGCAGCACCATTAGTAGGTGCCACTCGCGCGTTGCCAACCTCGAGATATTAGTTCTTAAATCTCGTTCGCCCAGTAATTTCACTAGCGTACAATGCCCTTCAAACCGGAACACAGTAGTGCCTAAGCACTACTATTTGGCAACAGAATATTGGACACTGCGGTGGTACCTACCAAGCCGGCCTCTTGCAACAAAAGACCTACCACCAGTAAAATATCCACAAATACAGTTAAAAGTTCTTTAATCTATCATAATTAATTGCACCAAGTTTTGGATTGGAACAAACAGACATAAAAGAACGGGATCCGTACACTATACACACATTCATGGGCGTAGCCAGTATTTGTCGCAGGGAAGGGCAATATAGTAGTAGGGCCTAGATATTGACAAAAAGCCCACTCTTACCAACAGTTTTTGGTTAAACAGTTCAAAATGTATTGTATTCTTCCATTTGTTAGTATTTTAGAAGGTCCAGGGCAGCTGACGCCATTGTTCCTACCTCGCAACGCCCATACACACATTGAACATACACACATACATGCATAGTGGCATGCGCTAAAAACGCTGGAATATCCGATTAGAATCTGAAATATCTCAAAATCACGCTTATTTCTGTAAATATTTAAATTACTTGTGGTTCCGTTAGTGTATTTGGTTTTGTTTAAATACCATAATTTAAAAAGTTAAAATTGATTAACATATAGATATTTTAAAGTTTCATATATATCACATATTATATTGCGATAAGATAACGAACTATTTTATCTGTATTAAATTATTTTCTTATTAATTAGAGCGGACAAAGTCACGTTCTTATGGTAGTAAATAATTATCTTACGACATCTATACGATACGCTTGCTATAATTTCCCGAGTTAGTTTGGACGGCTCCTGCACTTAGTAAAGGGTGCTGTCTGCAGACGCTCGTGTAGACACAACTTTATTTCTAGATAAAAAAAATATAAGTGACAGTTAAAAAAGTTTTGATGTGAGTTTTGGAATGTTTAAATATTTAGTGACAATAAAAAATAATTAATTTGATTTACAATATAATTTTTTCTCCTGATTTTATATTAACTGTTAATTATTAATCAATATGTTAAAAATAATATATTGAAAGAATATGAATTATGATATTACAAAAAAAAACAACACAATATATACAAAAGCAAAATAAAGTTATTCACGTAATTTAATAAACAATAGTTATTAAAATTAAATTAGATTAATTTATGCATTTTTTTATTTAGAAAACTACAGATACAAAATATTTTATTACAGTCTGTCAATATGGCAGTTAATGGAAAAATTGAAAAAGGCGCGAAAAATGATCCGTCAATAGCCACCCTGGACGACGCCATGCTACTAACTGGTGAGTAATTTTACATTAATAGTTATTATTAATAATAAATAATTTAAACTATATACAATCATGAATAAAGTTAAAAAGAGAGGTTTTTTCGAAACTTTATTAGTTAACTCTATATTTAGACTTTTGATTAATTTTTTTAAATATAAGGTATAAATAGTATGACATTTTTTACTAATATTTATATTTAAATATTTTAATAAATAATAAATAAGAATGATAATTTCTTTGTGCCTTTTTATGATGCGAATAAAAGCTAATTTTACATTTATTGACAAGTAATAAAAAAAATACTATTAAAAAGTTACTATTATACAAATCATTTGCACGGAGGGACAAAAGAATGCTTAATTTGTGTCATAAAATACATAAAAAATCTTGTTATTCTTGTCATACCAAAATCTGGTATCTGAACTTTTTGAGTAAGTAACTAATTTATATTATAAAAATAGATATTGCTATAATGCCTCATATACCTCATACTTTTACAATTGACTTAGTTACTTACTATCAGATAGATACTCTACTCACGCATCGTATAAGCGAATTGGAGTCAGAATTATTTGACCTGAGGGTCTACCATGAACTCTTTTTGCGATTCTAAAGACGACCTAAACTGAGCTGCATCGCTATTTCGTACCATGACATAATATGTGAATTGCGTCGCAATAAAATTGTTCCTATAATTATTATTATAAGAACAAGAAATCATAAGCATTTTAATTTAGATATTTAAATTAAGACTAAGCTGTAAGAAGTTTTTTATAGCTCACTTTTATTTATTATAATCATTTTAAATTCATTCAGTTACTTAAGGAACCGATTAAAGAATTCTTATACTTAACTAGCTGCGCCCACGGCTCTGTTCACGAGGTGTACCGATTTTTCTTTATTGCAAGGAAACCTAATACTTTGTATAAAATAAAAGTATCCTAAGTTACTCCTTTTATAACCTATCTGCCAGTAAAAGTCCCGTTAAAACCGCTCCAGCCGTTTCAGAGATCAGACGGAACAAACAGACAGACAGACAAAAAATTTAAAAATTGATTTCTTATGTAAGTACCCTATAAAGCTTTCATAAGCATTTAGTGAAAAGCTGTTAATTTAGAATTACAAACAGACACTTCAATTTTATTTATTTGTATAAATTTGAAAATTAGAGTCCCAAAGTAGGTAATAGGTAGGTTCAGAATTTATGAATAGTTGCTTATGTATTTAAAAAGGTACCTTTCTTTGACTCTGTGTGGAAAAACGCCTTAATTTTTATGTATTTTCGTACTTCAAGATAAAATAATTCCAGTAAATGCGTAGTTTATAATAAAAGAAACAAAATGCCGATAAAACTAAAGCATTTGTTGTTTTTTAATGAATAATTATTTCATAAACTACAATATGAATATTTTGGTACTTCTTGTCAGTTTCTATTTCCCTTTGTTTTTTGACCATCGCACAAAAAATACTGTACTCACAGACTGTAGTAATTAAATTTTTGCGCTTAAAGAATACGATTATGCTCATAAACAGCTATAATTACATTATATTTCGCTACGCTGTGTGACGCTGTCAAGGCCAGTAGGACCAACAGTAATACACATTTGGAAAAAGCCCATGTGTTCCTACGTATTACGGACTCAAGGGTTTGGAAATGAAATGCAAAAATAGGAATATTTACTTGAAAATTCTCAAAAAGAGGAAGATAACCCTCGATCGAGACAATAATAGATTTACACTTTCACTGTCTCATGAATCACATATTAACATTTCAATTGTTTTATTGTGTCTATTTTATGGACGGAGATTGGGTTAATCATCCCTATTAATATTATAAATGCGAAAGTATAGGTACTTTAACTGTCTGTCACGCTTTCACGCTTAAATCAATCGATTTTAATGAACTTGGTACAAAGATAGAATAGACCCTTACGGTAGTAGAGCCATGCTTCTCTCAGCACAAAAGGGCCGGGTCGTCCGGGGAAGTACTCTCACAGAAAATCGGTGTCAAGTAAGAATATCATTAGGTGCTGTTGCGTTTCGTGCGATGGGCGAGAGCGCAGGAGGCCCAATCTCCCACCCCTTCTGTTCCCTTCCTTTTTTCCCTTCTAATCACATCCTTCTCATCACTTCTGTTCCTTGGTTTATCAACGCGCTTGTGATACTTCAAATATCGCTAGCGTTCATAGTTTGCAGTGACTGCTTACCATCAGGCGGACCATATGCTTGATTGCCAACCGTCATGATATAAAAAAGCAGACATTAGGAAAGGTCACAAGCTACTTTTTAAAACTTGATGGTTGTATCGGGAAAGATTAGTTTTACATTACATTAAAGATCTTTCAATAAAATGTTATTCATGCGAGTGAAGTCGCTGGGAGAAGCTAATAATCAATATTTATAAGAACCACATTCTTAGAGAGCTTAGACCATTAATGGTCTAAGTTAGAGTGCTCGTAACTCTGATGATTGATGAATCTATTTTTCCGCTCCGTAGAAAATGCTGATTGACTGCAGGTGTTGTCCGTGTGGGTATTTCTTTTGTGTATCTAGGGGCTCCTTAAACTGTCGTTTCCGGTTGTTATCACATAATATTATGATAATTATTATCAAGTTTGTTAAACGATTTAATCCAATGAGTTAATGATTTGCCCATTATGGGTTGTAGAAGTAAGATCTTTATAAACACTAGTATATGTAAGCTTCTGCCCGCGGCTCCTCCGTGTGAATAACTATTTTTAATGCAATATATAAATATCTATCCATACAAACTTTAATGCTCTATTTCACCCTTTGCTTTTGTTTTGTTTTCCCAAAAAGGCTAAGTATCCTATAACCGTCTCCATCCAATATGTCTATACCAAAACTCATAATAATCCCGTGTTTAATGAAAATTAAACGTGACAGCGTCACAAACAAACAAACAAACAACTCTTAGCTCCCTTTTTTTATAATATTAGGTTTATTATTGGCATAGTAAATAAGGGAACCGTGACAATATGACGGTAAAGAACCAGTAATCAAGATGATCAAATGTTGCGCACCATGTAAATGATTTAGGCGTCGGGACTGACGACCCCATCGCCTGATTTTGGGACAATCTCTGCCACAGAAGAGATTATACCATAAGTGCAATCAGTCCCATTGGTGTTAGGTCTTTTGTTGCAAGAGGCCAACGGTAGGTACCACCGCTGTGTCAAATATTCTACCGCAAAGCAGTACTGTCTTTGGCATTACTGTATTTCAGTTTGAAGGGCACTGTAGGCTAGTGAAGTGAAACTCCGCAAAGAAGATTTGAAGACCACTATCTCAAGGTTGGCAACGATTGAGTGACACCTACTAATGGTGTTGCAAGCGCTCATAGGCAACAGCAACCGCTTATCATCAGGTGGGCCGTATGCTTGCTTGCCAACTTAGTAACATAAAAAAGGCTTGACTTGCTGCCCACCTTAGCTGGAATACCTGCACTATAATGACCGTCAAAGGCCATAAAAAACAAGCTCATCATAATTATCATTACGCAATATAATATCGACATAAACAATTACTAATCTATAAATATTTATAGAAATTTCTGAGCATTTTCCTTGCACTGATAACAATTAAATACAAGTATCAGTCGATAACTTCCGCTAACGACTCTTTAAAAGTCAAATGACATCATTAATATGAATAGGTACTACAAACTTTACTTACGAAAACGTGCAGGTTTATTCAATCCTTTTTATCGGCTGTGGGATATTTATTTTCAATAAATCGCCATGCTTAAAGTTTAGGGAATAGATTACCATCGCGTTAAAATTTTGCCGCAGACTTTTTTTCGTGACGGTTGGCAAACAAGTATACTATCCTCTTACATAAAATCGGCCCAAAATAACAGTATCAGTTACTGTTGCGTTTCGTGCGGTGAGTGCCGAAAGCCCAGTCTCCCACCCCTTCTCTTCCCTTTCTTTTTTCCCTTCTTCCCTCCTACCTCCTGGGTTGGCAACGCGCATGTGATACTTCAAGTATCAAGCGTTCGTTGCAGTGGTTACTGCTTACCATAAGCGGACCGTATGCTTGTTTGCCTACCGTCAGAAATTAAAAAGCTCGCTAAGTACATAACTAATTATTTCTTATATTTATTTTCTTTGTTCATTATTCAAATTCCATTTTTTACAGGTTCTTTTTTTGCTCACAAATATTGTCAACGTCACTCCAGCAACATTTTTGGCCGAATTAATAACATACAATTAGAAAACTTTTTGCTGGTGTTACAATGTTATTGAGTTGACACTTGAATTGAATGTCGCCTACATGGTTTTTTCTTCTTATGATCTTTGAAATGTTAAGCGAGATAATACCGATTCGAAAAGTTGAAACTTCAATTACGCAGTTTAATGAATTAAACGACACTAAAGTATTTGAATGAGTAGAATATGTTGCCGTGCAACTGCTATATGCAACTGCTAGTTTCAATGTCAAATACATGAAATCTCACAACATTTTGTAGTATAAGAACTGCTTTGCGAGACTTGGGTTTCTTTACATTTTACGTTTTTGAAGGGATACATGTTTTATGATATATATGAAAAAGTTTAGGTCGAAAACATAGTTACCTATCTGTTTTACATAATATAATATTTACTTATATACATATAAATATGTGTTCCGTAACATTTCATATCTTTGATGATCTTTCTTCTACATCTTTACCTCACCTCCTATTAAATAATTAGCCGATCCGGCCGGAAAAATGGACTTACACAATTGAATCAAAGAGCAGACATAGGTTTGACATTGACAGTTTCAATGTAAAAAATCGATGTTGTATTTAATTTATTTTTAATATCATTATCCATACAAATTAACTTTTTTCACTCCTTCTTCATACAAACATTATGGATGCAGAAACTCACACACGAAATATCGCTCGGGAAATATGTTTAAGTTCTCTTCATAATATCTAAATAATTACGTTTTATTTATCTTCGACTTAATGATCTTTTCTCGGGTATAACCAACTGCCTTCATTTTCGTCTGCCTTATTCAAGTACAAATGTGTATCATCAGTGCAACGATCCTTGGGTTTTTCCATTACTATAATATTTTATAGTCTGGAAACCCCGGTACAATTTCCTAGATTATAAGTTAATGTGCACTTATTTAAATTTTTATTAATTTAATAAATTTAAAATAGTCAGACAATACAATCATAATTTGTATCTTTATTATTTGCGCTTATTATTCATTAAATTCTAATTTCCTTGTTGCGTCAAGTTCAAGCAGTGGAAAATATTCGGTGTTTTTCGGTGTGATGTTTTCGGTGTCTGCAAAGTTTAATGCACTTTATTGCAATTTTTCCTTCTTAATAAATTACGTATTGGACGCATATTTCAAATGTGACTATCGAATATGCAAGGATTAATAATAAGTTTTTTTATATTAAAATTATCATATTTAAAATAGCATAAATTAATGGCATATAGGCTTATCCATTTTTTTGGCCCCAGGTTCAAATTTTGTATTGAAATTCTGTAATAAACAATAGGTATATCACATTTTTTTACGACTACTTACACATTGAAATAGTCTCATTTAATATAAATATAAAACAACTGCACCCTCTTGAGTGTAAAGCGATTATTTATTTATTATTATCTGTAAATTCGTCTTATATTAAAGAATATATCCTTTGCTGAAATAACAAAGCAAGCACTCAATTATGATTTCACTGAGTTCTACTATGAAATAGACGAGCCGTCCAAGACCAAGTTTGAAAATTAAAAAAAAATTAGTGGCCATAAAATAATCAAAACACAGGGACAGACAGGGAAGTCAGTCTATTACACTTTAAAACTTACGATTTTTGTCAATTATTATATAATTATAGTAAATATATTATACCTAACTATGTGTTCAATACATAGGTATGTATATGTTTTTTTTTATAAATTATATGTACCCACGTAAGCATGAATACAAAAACAAAAAAGTCATTGACCTCTTTGTGAAGTAATTTTTTTACATAATTTTGAAGCTATGCATTTTGATTTAATAATTTGAATAGCTATACATGAGGAATACTTATTTTAAAGGATAAATCCTTAAACAATAAAGCCATTGAAAAAATCATGAAAATACCTTCATTTTTGCAAGTAAGAATTTCAACAAATACTCATCTTTAATAGAAAGATTATATACAAAAGAGTCATAATTTTCAAATATCAATAAATAATAATTTCAAGTAACCCTCCGTCATTACGATAAAATAATCAACGCGGACGACGTCACGGGCGAAATATAGTTTAATATTAATGTACAAGATAACATCCGGATTTTGTGCCAACTGATTGTTTTGTAGTGACTTGTTAAATTTCATAATGGATATTATAATATCATAGATTTCTTTTCTTATATAAAAAAAACAAATTAGAATGTTTGTTAGGATATAAATTAATTAGTCGCTACGCATTCCAATTATATTTTTTGTATACTGCACGAAGAAATAACGTACCTATCTACATGATGATATAGTCGTCCATACAGATAAGTCAAGTCCCTAAATTGTCCATTCCATATAAGGATACGTTAATTAAATTTGTCTCGTTATACTGACAATGCTACAGACACGCATGAACAATGAGCATCTCACAAAAAGCGGCCTTTAGTAAGTTTTATTTTTAGTTGAAGAATATTACTATAGGTATTTAAGGTATTTTCTTGTTCTGTGTCATTATTAATATTTCTATTTTCCCTCCGAGCACTTAGCTCAGGTCAGGATCAAAAGATCTTTAGTTAAGTTGTCCGTCCTATCGTTGAGCCATAAAAAAATAAATAAAGAGTGCGAACTAAAAATTAAAACCAGTAATTGATATTTGAAATAGAAATATATCACAATAATAGTATTGTTTAGTTTTAGTGTTCATTAAAATATAATATTAATTATCAGTAATTTATTGACTGATTTTGTTTGACCTGAAGATAATCACACATAAACATAATGCATAGTCCGTATTATTTATGTAATATGTGCATGCCCCCTTTAATTTGCATTTAATTTTGCTATTTATAATTTATCATATTTTATATATACCGAATTCAGAATAACCTTGCCCAATTTTAAAATTATTAAAAAAATGTTCAAGTGAAGGAACTAATGTAGAAATTGTTTTTAGAATTATATTGATAAGAAATCGAAATTTAGCCTTTAGTGTGCAATCCGACATTTCAAATATTATATAGAACTTATTTGCCACACGTTTTTCCAGAACAATTTAATGGTGCATCCACACCGTATTAAATGTTACCGTTTTGCAACATAATGCAAAAAGCATGCTTCAACTTTTGCTATTAAATGGACACAAATAAGCAATACCATGTCAACCCACAACATTGAGAAAACTGAGTTATATAAGGTGTTTCACTTTAAAATGCGGTAACTTTGCGGGAAGCTTCTATAAGTGTAACAGATCAAATTCTAATTACGATATATGATGTACCTTTTTGCTATATTTAAAAAAATATATTTTCATACCATCGCTCGAACTATGACTCTAGCTGAATAAAATCTATAATGTAAGCCGTGCATTACGTCACATCACATATGACGTAGCACATAGCGCGTATAGCGTCATTGACCTGAGTCACCGACCGTGCGCCCGGTGTGTTATGTGTTTATCACAAAGTACGTGGATACATTATGACAGTAGTGTAGTATCTTGTATGTAGCTTGTATTTCGTTTAAACTATCCTTCGCCCTTTCAAAAGTTCTTGTTCCAGCATCAATCCCGGTATTTTGCCCAGGGTCTGCTTATTACCCTTATCCGGATTTGACAAGATACTAGTTCTTACGCAGCGATTGTCATCCGAACACCGCACCCCAAGGGCGAACCAGTAACTCATTGGTTAAAAGCAAGTTACTAATAATATCAGATGTTTTGATAATATCGACCGCCGACAGCTTAACGTGCTCTCCGCACGGTGGTGAGAACCACAAGGACAGACACCTGGACAGAGACAGATAGCAATACGATCAAACCAATATCCACCCCGAAAGGGAATCGAACCCGGGACCGTCGAGTCGCCATTATTTGACTTCTTCAGAAACCACTATGATAAAATAATAAAATCAAACTGCGAGTTTACGACCTACCCCACGTAAAAAGTCGTTCACTCCGGCATTGTCCAAGTAAGGTTATTGACCGGTTTTGATGTCGCCGCTACTTGCCTTGCCTACTTAGTGCTCCACTTAGATTCAAGACAACCCGCACCCTACACCTTAATCGAAATTTACTAATTTAATTTTTTAATAAATAAAACATGAATGGGTTCATCAATACAAATATCCGCCTCGCACGGGAATCGAACCTGTGGCTGTACCCAGACCGGAAAACATGCCTGTATCGTCCATAAAAACATGTGGGGCAGGTGTGCTTAAGGCAGGTTCGCCACCGCTGCACCAAAACGTCGTCTAATAATAATAATACGTGTGGTATTTATGTATGGCACACAAACATGTTAAGTCAGTAACCTACTTTGAAAGCGGTTTTTAAAGGAAAAAAAACTAAAAATTTAAATTAAAACTAAAAATTTAAACTTTTTTAAAGAAAAAAAAATTAAAATAAGAAATCGTCAATTGCACATTTTATCATTAATGTTTGTAAGCAGCAAATTACCTAAAAACTATTAAATAGTAATTATCTTGTTACGATGACCGGAGCCTTAGATATAAAAAAAAACAAATGATATTTTTGATTCTTTCCGGTTGAAGTCGCGAGCGACCACTAGTATGTAATAAAAATACGTCTTTTACAAAATCGTTGAAAAAATATGCCTTTTGAAGTGCCGCCTTTCCTAAAGCGGCGCTCATACATTTTGGGAAATGTGAGTTTGTTTAGTTGTTACACTTTTACACCTTAACTACTCGACAATGACCAGCATTATCAAATTTTGTATAGACATGGTCAAGGGGTATTAGAAAGCATACAGAATGAATGAATGAAAAGTTCATTCAGAAAAGGGTAATGTTCCTGAGGAACAGAAAAATAACTTTTACATGGTCGTCGAGCATAACGGTTGCGCATATAAAATTAATAAATTGTAATATGATAAATGGAGTACAAAGTTGAATTTTAACTTGTACATTTTTTTTTTCTCTCCAATGTTGGCTTTTAGTTGTGTCCTATAGGCACTTATTATCTCGCCAATGACACGTAGGATGGAGACGACACGAAAAACTTGTACATTAACCGATGTTTGTAACAAAAACTTGAATTGATTGACATTGAATTGACACAAACAAAATCACAGGTAAAATCTAATATGTATACCATATTACGAAATCAAAAATAATTCTAAACGTCAAAAACTTTCTCGATGGAGTAGGTAAGGTACTTTAAACATTAACTGATAAAAAGTATTTTCACAATATAATTATAGTAATTACCATAACTAAAAAGAAATCTTCACGCTAAGCATATTTCAGAAAAAATAATCAATTCCTTACCGTACAAGTGCCTGGTCTGGACCAAGCTTAACTTGTCCTTGAAAGATAGTTACACGTGTAAAGTCTATCGCTCAGTGTTGGCAAGTTATAATAATAATAATAATAATTTTATGAAATACTAGCGGCCCGTCCCGGCTTCGCACGGGTGGACATAATATTTTTTTATATTTCTTTGTTGATATTATTATTTATTTTATTGAAAATATGTTATTTAATATTTTAGAACATACTTTTGTTCTATCATCAATAGTTTCCGCAGCGCATGCGACGAAAGACGTTTTAGGGCAATTTTTACACTTTGGATTACGTTAGTTAAGTTTTAGTAAGGATCCCAATCTTTTCAATCCAATTAAATCCAATCAGGGTGAATGTAGCTTTCCAATGGTGAAAGAATTTTTAAATAGTAGTTTTTGAGTTTATTTATTACAAACATACACACAAAAATTCAAATTTTTATCTTTATAATAGATTTAAAGAAATTACAGTGTAGAGTTTATAGAAAGAAGTAAATAATTATGATTCTTCTTTTCATGTTTTAAAATTTATAATTGAATAAAAACAATAATTTTCTACTAATATTTTTACATACAATAATTAAATATTTTAAATAAATAAATAAACGCTACACACTCAACGGCCCCCATTAGGATAGTGATATCCTGTGTCGGGGGTCCGGAAACATTCACAATGACAAGGACAAATACACCCAGACCGGAAAATATGCTTGCATGGTCAATACAAACATATTATGCCCCGAGCGGGAATCGAACCCGCGACCTGTGGCGTTTAAGGCAGGTTTGCTACCGCTGCGCCACAACGTCGTGTCGTCGTCGACAATATTTTGTCCCATTCCTATGTTTAATTCTTGTGTAAATTTATGGAATACTTTTTAACAAAATGATATTTGAAGTAAAAGTTTCAAAATATTAGAATGTTGGTGGTAATGCCCATAGCATTCTAATTAAATTATTCTATTATTCTAAAAATTCTAAAACGTTACGGGAAACGCCCCAGTGAGCGAACCATTTTTGGCCCTGAACAAAGAATGAGGAGCTATGATAGCTTTAAGCCTCCAGTGTTAGATCCCAGGCGGACCCATTTAAATGTTTATTTACAAAAATAAATTTTAACTTTTTTTTAAATAGTCCCATGGCAAGCACAAGACGGGCGAGATACAAAACGGGACTTTGGTATTATCCGTAGCACGGTGTGGCGTATACTATACCAGGAAGGTATACCCCTGTACCATTATACACGTATACAAGATTTGCAACCGGCGGATATTACTGTGGGTGGCTCTTAGAAGACCCTAGCCACAACATTTTGTGGACTGATGAGTCTACTTTTACCACAGCTGGTTTGTTTAATATACATAATGCCCACTTGGGGATTTTAATAATTTACACAATGCGTGATAAGTAATAAATTGTGTTACGGGTTTACGTAAAATAAGACAGCAGATGCTGAGTATACTTATAATATTTATAAACCACTAGTTACTTAATCTTAAATAAATTGTTTGGACGCCAGGAGAGTTTTTACAAATGATTGGAACTCTGCCAAAACCAGACCACGGCTAGCAAGTTCAGGGTCTTGGTGGTGTGCGGGTCAAAAAGAAATCTAAAACGCCTTTTGATTTAGATTTATCCACACAAACTGTTTATAACAATTTCAATACTTTTAGAACAGAATGAACACATCTATGTCTCTAATTTACATATTAAATGTGATGTACGCCTCGTCTCAATAGACAGTTGTTGGGTAATGCTCGTTCATGACCTCTTTACACGACGGCTAACTTAAAATCTTAAAATAAGAAAACACAAAAAAACAAAACTAATCTTAAAATAAGAAAAAACTACTGTGAAGTGAAGATTCGAACCCACGATGCCGGGTCACATACGGAGCCACAGAACCACTACGCTGTCGTTACTATGACTGCATATGCGAATTAGTTATACCTAACCAGCTTCATTTATTTAGTATAATTTCAAATGCTGAATCATTAAAATTGATTTAATTAAATCATTTAATAGTAGTATTAAAACCTTTTTTTAATATTCATTTACTGTATGCCATACGATTACGCTCGTGATTATTATTATTGTATTTAATTAATTTTGACGAATTTTATGTATCGATCGATCGCAGATAAATTTTTAATTTAATTTCTTTATCTGAATATCAAATTTGTAGCGCACTGAACGTCAAATTATTGATACGCTAGCGTTTAGTAGCAAGTAGCAATAGTAATAATAATAATACGTGCGCTATCATAATATGGCATACAAACAGAATGTTCATTTGAAAAACGCCAAACTGAAAAAAAATAAGATGTTCAGTAGGTATAAGTTCCACAAAATAATTTTTATAGTAAATCAAGTCTTCAATATTTTTCTACTAAAAATTATAATTAGTTAAATAAAAAAATAATAAAAAAATTGATCTAAGCAATGCTTATTTCTGCTAGAAATGCTTAGATGCTTTTTCTAATTATAAATAGTTGTTATTAATGGTCCTCCTTCCAAATAATCAAAAAGTAGACAAAAATGAAACTTCCCACACTCACGTTAAGAGCCAGCCCTTCTACCGTTGAGCTATTGAGGCTTTTATCTGTGGATGTATGTACTTCTGTCGAACGTAACTAAATTAACAAATACACCGTTGTGGCGTTGTGGGTTGCGAGTCTGCCTTTAGTCTCGACGGTTGCGGGTTCGATTCCCGCTCGGGCAGGTGTTTGTTAAATTTCTGTCTCGGTCTGGGCGTTTGGCCGCGTGGGTCTCCCCACCGTGCCTCGGCAGGCGGTCCCGATTATTATCAATAACATCTGATAACAAGCGTTAAATCTTGATAAGTAAATTGCTCTTATCTAATGAGTAGCAACAAAACAATTACTTTTTTATTTTACGCGGGTAAAGTGTGAGCGACTGCTAGTATGTAATTAAAATACTTATGTCTTCAATTTACCCGCGTGAAATAAAAAAAGATTTGTTTATTGCTATTATTAGGGCAGGGGTAAGCAAAGCTAATATGTACAATATTATGTAATGCAAAATAATTCCAAACATTGAATACTTTTCGATGGAGTAGGATACTTTAAACATCAACTGATAATAATTTTTTTTACAAGAAAATAGTACTAATTAACTAAACTAATAAAACCCGTGGTGTAGACCAAGCCTTTTTTTATGTTAGAAGTTGGCAAACAAGCATACGGCCCACCTGATGGTAAGTGGCTGCCGCAGCCTATTAGCGCTTGCAGCACCATTAGTAGGTCCCACTCACGCGTTGCCAACCTCGAGATATTAGTTCTTAATCTCGTTCGCCCAGTAATTTCACTAGCGTACAGTGCCCTTCATACCGGAACACAGTAGTGCCTACACACTACTATTTGGCGGCAGAATATTGGACACTGCGGTGGTACCTACCTAGCCGGCCTCTTGCATCAAAAACCTACCACCAGTGTGACTGATTGCACTGGTGGAATAATCTCTGTTGTGACAGAGGTTATCCCAACAGCGGGCGATGGGGTCGTCACATCCCCACGCCTTATTTTTATCCTAGTTCCTCCCAAGATAGATATACGTGTAGCGCCTAGTGTTGGCAAGATATAAATTTTCGAAATATTTAAGGAAATTACGGTGTCGAGTTATAAAGCACGTTAAGATTTAGGATATTAAATACATGTGAAAATTAACTAAAACAATACGGAAAAAGAAATTTTTATATTAAAAAAATACTCGAACAAAGATGATATACATTTTATACTAATATTTTTACAAACAATATTTTGAGCTTCTTTTGTATTGAATTCCTGTATTTGTGGAATTTTATTTGGCAAAATAATATTTTAAAGTGTAAGTTACAGAATATTAGAATTTTGGTTGTAATGACAAAAGTAGCACTTTTCTTGAAAAGTCTGGCAATACTAATTACTAATCTTTACTCCGCCTTTGCCCTCTTCCCCGCTTCCCTAGCAACAATGGCGTCAAAAATTCTTTAGTCGCCGGGAAATACCGGCGAGTATGGATGATATTTAGTGAATGCGGTTATTATTACGTAGTATACGTAATTATGAAACAAAAACAAAATATGTTTGTCTTTAAAAAGTTATAAATTTAATTATTGTACTTTAACATTATAATTAATTAATTAGTTTATTATTAAAGCTGACCAAAAATTATTATAATAGTACAGTAAAAGCTCTTAACAGTGAATATGAAATGGTATTTTATATGGCATTATAGGGGATACGTTCATAGCTGACAAAATAAAAAACAAACATAAAAAATAAATTTAATTGAAGTTTTTGACCATACTTATTAAATTAAGGCTTAGGCAACGGTTTAAAGAATTTTGTAATTTTTTCTAGCTTGGCAGTTTTTACAATCTCTTTCAGTTCACACAGATATTCAGCAGTTGCATTAGCAATGTGCCTCTTGAAAACAAGACTTCGTTCCATAGGCGGATCAATTTTCATAAAGAAATCACAAAGCTCATTTGCCATTCTTAAGCCTTCACTAAAATTTTTCAGATTAAATACCACATTTCCAAATTGCTTGTTGAAGCATCTTCTTCACTGGGCTGTGAATTTAACATTTCCTCCAAGTCGGTTTCAGTCAAATATTAATGTTGCAATACAAGCAACTCCTGAATGTAACTTGATTCTATCTGTTCGTACCCATTTCGTCCTATTCCACTCGCAATTTCGGCTATGTTTGCAGTAATAGTTTGCATTTGCAAATATTCTTCGTCATTTTCCACAGTCAGAGCAGGCCAGTTTTCTCCAGCACGAATTCATGTGTATGGCTTCAGTTCTTCCAACGATGCATTTTGCTATGTCAAATTTCTTCCAGCATTTCATAACATTCATATCAGGATTCATATCACCTTCCATATTATTTAAAATGATTTTGAAGGTTCGTCTAATGTAATAGAGCTTAAAGACCTGGATTATTCCTTGGTCCATAGGTTGAAGCAAAGCCGTCGTGTTGGAAGGTAAAAATGTCACTCGTTTATTAAAAAAAAAAATGGAGGATGACCTGGTGCATTGTCCAAAACTAGAACCACTTTAAAGTCTGAATTCTTTTTTTTAAACAAATTTCAACTCCAGAAACATAACAATTCCGGAATTCACAGTCACAAAAATGGCACTTGTTAACCACGCTTTCTTATTAGCACGCTAAAACACTGGCAGGTCGTCCTTGTTTTGATTTTAGCGGTCTTCGATCCATAATGACAATGCCACTTTCATTTTTTCTATTGCTGGATCACGAACAATTTTCGACATTTTAAATTACGAAGACAGCGGTAGAGACGTGTTACTCGATCAGAGTTTTTGTAACGAATGGAACGATGAAACAATAAGACACGCACAGCGGGTTTTACCAAAGAACGGAACATCTTATACGTGGTAGTCTTTAAAAATAAACTTTATGCACTGAGTAATAAGGTTACTTTAATTCTGTTTGTTTACATTTTCAAAAACACCGACCGCGGCGAAGGCGGTTTATGTCAAAGGCCGAAACAATACAGCGTTGAAGGCGGTTTATGTCAAAGGCCGAAAAATACAGCGGCGATATCACTTAATAACATACTTACTGTAGGGTTGTAATAAGGTCTTTTTTACTTTTTATTAGTCGATTTATCGGCGAATTTAAAAGGATATTTAATTGAAACATACGTATTAGAATTGTTTTTATTACTATGCATGTACTTTGTACCGATTAAATCCGCAAATAAAGAAATCTTTAGCCGCGATTATAGGAATTGGGTCACATTTTTTAAATTTGAATTAAGAAAAGAAAAGAAATTTTTAAGTTAAGATACGCGATATTTTCGAATAATACTCTAAATTGGGTTATGATGTGTCAATTTACCATAAAATACTATTTTCCTATTTAGGAAAATTATTTATTATTAATATTTTAAAACGTAAATTATGATCTGAGTTGGTTAAAGTAGGTAAAATTATTACGTAATTTAAACACTCAAATGCAAAATAAATTCAATCGAATTGTAGAATGTACTATGTAGCTATTAGCTAGGTACGTAATTTATTAGACTAATTATATCTTGATTAAAAATAAAATTAGTAATCTAACTAACTACTTATCTAACGATAAATAATAGATTTCTAGTTGGATGGATTGAATTATTTTTAACTGATATTTTTAAAGTGACAGGAGTGTGAAGGAAAATCAGTGAATAAATAGGGAGGTCAATGACTAAATGCTGATTCACTTGCGTACCTACTTGTGTGAGCTGTAGTATAAAGTTAATATCGCAAACAGTTATCCCTCTTAAAGTTAGTTTTTAATAATAATCATTTGAGCTAATTCAGATGTACATTTCTGTTTACGTATGTTTTATTTAGTAATGTGTGATACTGAATTATAGCAGTATAAGTTTTATACATATTTTATTGCGTTATTTGTGAAGATAAAGATATTCCTGGAATTTGCTTGATTTTTCAACTGTATTGAAATTCAGTTAAAAATTAAAATAACATTTTTACAATCGATAATCTTTAATATTGCAAAAAAATAAAAAAATTTAAGGTTAAGGAAAAGTTTTACGCTTTATTTGGGACATGCGATAATAGACAATAATTCAATTCTTTTTGAGACTACATTTACAGATTAATATTCATCTTGCTATTGTTCTTGTAGGCTACTCCACTGAGTTATGAAATACGCGTTATGAATACGGTCTTGGTAATTTTTACAGGTAAATATTGCATAAAATCGTTGTAGCGTGTAGGTAGCGAGCCCACCGATTCGATGGTCACGGGTTCGATTCCCGTGCGAGGCGGATAGTATTGATGAACCCATTCATGTTTTATTTATTAAAAAATAAAATTAGTAAATTTCGATTAAGGTGTGGGGTGCGGGATGTCTTGAATCTATGTGGAGCGCTAAGTAGGCAAGGCAAGTAGCGGCGACATCAAAACCGTCCAGCGATGCTACCGGTCAATAACCTTATTTAAAAAAATGACGGAGTGAACGACTTTTTACGTGGGGTAGGTCGTAAACTCGCAGTTTGATTTTATTATTTCATCATAGTGGTTTCTGAAGAAGTCAAATTATGGCGACTCGACGGTCCCGGGTTCGATTTCCGTTCGGGGTGGATATTGGTTTGATCTTATTAATATCTGTCTCTGTCCGGGTGTCTGTCCTTGTGGTTCTCACCACCGTGCGTCGGAGAGCACGTTAAGCTGTCGGCGGTCGATATTATCAAAACATCTGATAATATTAGTAACTTGCTTTTATACAATGAGTTACTGGTTCGCCCTTGGGTTGCGGTGTTCGGATGACAATCGCTGCGTAAGAACTAGTATCTTGTCAAATCCGGATAAGGGTAATAAGCAGACCCTGGGCAAAATACCGGGATTGATGCTGGAACAAGAACTTTTGAAAGGGCGAAGGATAGTTTAAACGACATGCAAGCTACAGACAAGATACTACACTACTGTCATAATGTATCCACGTACTTTGTGATAAACACATAACACACCGGGCGCGCGGTCGGTGACTCAGGTCAATGCCGCTATACGCGCTATGTGTTACGTCATATGTGATGTGACGTAGCGCACGGCTTGAAGTATAGATTTTATTCAGCTAGAGTCATAGTTCGAGCGATGATATGAAAATAGTTTTTTTAAAATATAGCAAAAAGATACATCATATATCGTAATTAGAATTTGATCTGTTACACTTATAGAAGCTTCCCGCAAAGTTACCGCATTTTAAAGTGAAACACCTTATATATATATGCAGAAGTGTTGGTAAATGGCTGAAGAACATTTTTCTTTAATATTTGTAGGGTTTTAAGCTTTAAAACTTCTAAAAAGCCATTTTTTCAATCATGCAATTTATGTATTTTTAAACGTTTTGGGTTATATTATATACGAAATATACAGTTTGTAATTTTACTTATTTTTTGTGAAAATAAGTAAAATTACTTACATAAATCTGAAATTGACAAAAATTTGACCAATAAATAAAAAAAAAGTCATTTAAAGCAAGTTGTTCAAAATTTTCAATCGCGTCTTTCTCGAAATGACATTCGTGTGGGTTGACATGGTACTGCTTATTTGCCCGCCATCGCTAGAAAACGTTGTGCGACAAAAAAGCTACTGCTTTATAAGTAGCACAAACGTCTACTCGTTTAAAAACTTCACGACTATCGCAAATTCGCCTCAAAATATTTATATCATGCTTTATTCACTATACCATTAAAAGTTTTCTTATGTATCAAAGTGACCAGAGGCAAACAGGTTCACGTCTAAGAAGGCTTGTAATCTGTCCGTTATTACGTGCAATCATGCTCGGTCATATTATTACTGATATTACTGACTATGGGCATATTCTTTTTCTTTTTAAATTCCTCGTGCACTATGTAATTATGTCTAGTGTGTGCTGCATTTAGAAACCTATACCTTGCCGAGAAACGATATCGAAGTGAATTAGTTTTTATTAATTCGTACTGTTGTGTTTCGTTCCATGATGAAACACCCTAGCTATAACCCGTAACCCTCCTTTCCTTTCTCATTCTCTCTGTCTCCTTCCTCCCTAGAATTAGTGATTCAAGCGTTATCAATACAGCAAGTGTCTGACCGACTATCCGTCAGATGTACATACAGTATGTTCGCTAACAGCGCGTCACTTGTATGAGAAAAATGCAAATCATGTTCGCATGAAATAGTGGCCGGAATACTAGCAGCATTTCCCCGCTAATATTCTTCCAGAGTTTTATATTTGTAGGTGTCACATTGCTAGCTTCGAGATATTGATTCCTAAATCTCCTTTGCCTAGTAATTTAACAAGCAATAGTGGCCTTCGAACCAGTAATGCAAAATACACTACTGCTTTGCGGTAGAATATCTAACACCGTGGCGGTACCTACAGTAAAGTGTTTTTTTTTTCTCGCGGGCTCTCTTTTCCGCACTTAGTCCTCAGTAAAGTGTTTATTACATGTCATAACAACTGGATACAAACACAAAACATGCAACCCTAGGACTATCCAAGCTTTAGAACACATCAAATCAAGAAGAACAACTTTAAAACATCATCTCGCTCGTTCCATCGAAAATTATTTAAATTCATTGAAATAAAACGAAATCTAAAGTATACTGTATACATTACGTCATATACAAGTACTACATTATATACTTCCTACCAATCTAATAACTTACATAGATTTACATATCACATTGTTGAGTACAATTTACTCAATTAAATCGATCGGTAATTAAAATAATTCTAATAGGTTTTTTACTGAGTGGTTCCACGTGTCGAGATTAGGTATTTGATTAAGTTTTTATTAAGATAGTATATATAATGAAGCATATTTTTTAGGGTCAGTATATTAAGAGCAAATAGTACAGCGCTACAAAGAGATTTAAAAGCCGTTCGCCAATTTAATGCTTATTTTTTCGTTATGTCAAACCATATTGCCATCGTACGTACATCAGCCGCATTTCGAGGTCAGTCAGCGTATAACCAGTTGCATCTTAAACGGTGGACAACGAACCTGCATGGCCTCTTGTATTGCAGATGGTCATTGACGGCGGTAATCGCTCAACATAAGGGAGCCTCTAGCTCGTTTTCCCCCTCTAACATAGAAAAGTCTAGAACGATGTATTTCAATGAACCAAAATTGACGAAAGGTGTGAAAAGTTTGTGCTACTCTTTTCTACAGAAGCGTTGAAATCTAATTTAACCGCGTTGATACATTAGCTATCGATCTAATATATACATATATATCTTTAGAATATCTCACAAACATGTTTCGTTACGTAACTTCAATATCATTAAAGTTCCAATCTGTATTTAACAATGAATAGTAACTTACTAATGACCCGTTTCTAAAAATACCTATCTGTTAGATTAAAACCATTAACCACCTCAGGATAATATAGATAAAATTAATCCGTATTTTTTCCTTAAATAAAAAAATCTTGCAATAAATTAATGATAACACTGATAAGATAACTAATAATGTTTTTTTTTTTTTTTGCAATACACATTCCGAAAAAAATGTTTTTAACCGACTTGAAAAGAGGATTCTCTAACTCAAAAGTAAATAATTTTAACATCCGCCTTGACATTGATCTTAAAGCTTTTTATAAAAAAAAACTCAAATCTATTTGTTTTCAGTAGCATTAATGAATCGAGCCAGAAATACAGAATTTTAGTAGTGGACCACCGCTGTGGCGCCGCGGTAACGAACCAGCACTCTTTGTCGCGTGTTCGATTCCCGCTTATATGGACATGTGATCCAGTCTGTATTGTTGTGGTACTTTGTGGTCGTGCTTGTGATTGTGTGTTTCCAGAATCCCGACAGTTGAGATAGGATATATATCTATTAGTCGGCTATCCCAATGGTGCGTAGTGTTTATTTATTTAATGTTCTCAAACCAAATGAGTTATCTAGGTAAGTAGGTACTTAAGTACTTACAGAATATCGACATAAAGATCTCTCGCCCATCTACTTCCTTTTCCTATTACTATTCTCTTTCTACCTTAAGTCGGTAACACGCATACATTTCTATTGTTTCAAGCTTCTGAGGCTATTTCTTTATTATCGTTATGTGGGACGGACGTTTGTTTGCCAGTATCATGTTATAAAAAACTCATATTTTGATCTTTTCGTTAAAGTAACTTGAGACAATAATATAATTTCTTATACATTTGCAAAGCCTCTTAAAAGGTCTCTTTAAAAAGAGAAGCCAAGTATGTCTGAGAGATTTGGAATTTGACACTCAAGTATCTGCACAGAGGTGAAAAACAATATCTTAAATAAACTGTCTATTACTAGGGTTCGAAACCTTTCTTACTTCCCCTTACAACAGCATGTGAAAATGTCAGAAAATAAAGCGTTAAATATATTAAGATCACATATATTTTGTAGTAGTAGAGCCATGCTCCTTATAAGAGAATCCCGGGGAAGTACTACCATCTGACATAGAATAATAGAATCAGGGTAATGTAGTATCCGTACTGTTGCGTTTCGTGCGTCGAGTGGGAGTGAGAATCTCAAACCCCCTCTGTTCCCTTCATTTTTTCTCTTCTATCCCTTGGATTAGCAACGTGCATGTGAATCCTGAAGTATCGTAGGTGTTTATAGGGTATGATGGCTGCTTACTTCTAGGCGGACCGTATGCTTGTAGTCAACCGTCATGATAGAAATAAAATATCGTCATATTATGGTGCCACCTTCGAACTGAAGCTTGGCAGTCAGGGAGATAAAATGCTTACGGTCCTGTGCTGTTGTTTCTATTCCTACGTTGAGTCTACTTCCTCAAAGCGCCCTTTTCCGGGTCTCAACAGTGAAAACTCGTAAAGGGATCCTCACTGCAGTAAATGAGAGTACTGTCGCTGACATAATTCCAAGCTTTTTTTCCAATTTTTATGACATACGGGTTTCCCCACGGTATGTTTATATAAAGACACTATTATACTACTATAAGCTTTTAATTACTATTCTAACAAAAGCGTAAGTCGCAAAACATGTTTGTTTCAACAAGAATTAAGATATGCGTCTATAATAACATGTTTACTTGTTCAGTTACGGAACAGTATGACAAAATGGTATGAATAAATCCAAAGGTTTCATTTACTTAGCTTCGTCTATTACAAATGAAATGGATTTATAAGCACAACACACTCAACCCCCATTAGGATAGTTATATCATGAGTGGGGGTCCGGAAACATACACATAGACAAGGACAAACACACCCAGACCGGAACACTGTATGGTCAAGAACCCATGACCTGTGGCGCGAAAGGGATATAGTCAATAAGAATTATAATTTTAGAGTAAATGCTATAAAAAGGGGCACGACAAATATAGATAACGAATTGACGTAGTTCTTCGGCTGGGGTGAAGGTAAACTTTGACCACTGATGATAATGCGAAAAAGGCAACACAATTCCGATTATATGACATATCCTGCCCAAGTAGTCAAGAGGAGATAGGCTTTTTCTTCATCATAGCATTATTCCCGGTATTTTTATATACCCAGGGTCTGCTTATTACTCTTATCTGGATTTGACAGGTTACTAGTTTTTACACAGAGCGATTGCCATCTGACCTCCGCAACCCTAAGGGCGAACCAGTAACTCATTGGATAAGAGCAATTTACTTATCAAGAGTTAACGATTATCATCAGATGTTGTTGATAATAGCCGGGACCGACAGCTTAACGTGCTCTCCGAGGCACGGTGGGGAGACCCACACGGACAAACGCCCAGACCAAGACAGAAATTTTAACAAACATCTGTCCGAGCGGGAATCGAAACCGCAACCGTCGTGACTAAAGGCAGACTCGCTACCCACAACGCCACAACGGTGTCTAGGAGATAGGCTTTTTGATCTACATAATTAAAGGAGATCTTGTTACTACCGATATTTTTGCTCATATCGAGCGAGAGCTTAGTGGTTAAGAGTTACCATTACTGAAGCTGAATCACTGGGAATAGTTGAATGTGAATCACCTGTAGTTATGATTTAGGAGCCTCTTGCGTTGGATTACACGTTGACGACGTTATGGGGTAGCAGTAGCGAACCTGCCATAAGAGCCACAGGTTGCGCGTTCGATTCCCGTTCAGAGCTGATGTATGTATTGACCATACAGGCATGTTTCCAGGGTGTGGTTGTCCTTGTCATTGTGTATGTTTTCGAAACCCCCGGCACAGGATATTACTATCCTAATGGGGCCCGTTGAGAGTGTAGTGTGTGTGTGTAGTGTTTATTTATCTATTGTCCACGTCTCACGATAAGAAAAAGTCTGAAAATGCAGGAAATAGCGCAATTATCATTAATAATTTCATTTTTAAGTTGTTTACAGTAAAACACTAGGGTCGTGGAGTACTAATAATATTTACACTTCGTCTGCACAGCTGATAAGATTGTTAATTTTTCGTCTAAAGAATCAACATTGTAAAATTCCATTCAGATAATTATGATTTGTATAATAATAACTATTGATCACAGATAAACAGAGTCCAATTGATGGATGTTTATCATTTACTACTCCTCTCATTATAGTGAGCATCTGGCTGACCGAGCTTTGCTCGTTATCTTTCTTTTTTGGTAAACCGAATTTTTTTGAAAAATAATAGTTTTTCTCACAAAAGAGGGCACTTCAAAAAAAAATAATAATCAGACTGGAGATATCTGGACTCGAACCGGAATTATCATTGCCTGAAAATGCCATTTACTAACAGTGAATCTAGGAGTAGATAAGAAACAATAACCCCCTGCATGTTTGTATGTTGGCCCTCTATGCATTATTCAACCACTAATCCAATTATGTTGAATCTTTGTAAAATTGATCTGCATACACCCACGAAGGTTCCTGGCCAAAATATAGGATTTTCAACACTATTTCATTATTTTTATTATTAAATATTCATTTCTTGTAAATAAATCAATATTATAAAATTCCATCATAAGCCTTGCTTCTATTTACTCAACCTTAATCCCTTAACATCCCACGTTCCATTAGTATAAAGCTTTACTTACATTTTTCATAAATCAATTTAGCATGTTAGCTTTAGAGTAATCGTCGAAGGAATACTTTAATATTCAAACTTTCCATAGCTTTATCAGCTATTATCAGTCGTAAATTATGAGTATTTTGTTGCTCTCTTAGAACAGCTGACATCATGTTTACGTTGAGTTAGGTCATTTTTGTACAAGTGTGTCTTATCTATAATTTTAATGCTTTTATAATATTGACATGTTATTGATTCTGTTGATTTGGTGTATTAATATTAGTTTAATAGCTATAAACGAGCCTTTTAACCTTATAGTCTAGATGTTTACATGTATTGAATAGTATAGTGTGTATGCCTCCCACCAACAATTGTATATTTAATCAGTTATAATAAAGACGTCAAACAAACAACTCGTCTCCTCATTGCTTACGTCCTTACATGGCGACCCTGCCAGTGCGGTGTACGTGTGGCCTGCACTGCACGTACACCGCCACACAAATAATAATATAATGAAAAAAAAAAATAATTATTAGAAAAATAACGGACCAGGAGAATATAATACAAGGACATGGAAGACATAAATAATAATTAGATTTTGAAATCCAAATGTGGCAGTTTAATCTATGGAATATAAAAAAAATTAACTCAAAAAATATATTTGCTTAAATTATTATGTGATTATGAAAAGAAGAAATGCATAGAAGAAATAAAAAAAATGAATTTTAAGAGTAAAATTGAGATCGTTGGAGAAAAATTAAAGGAGAAATATTAAAACAGGTATCGGTATACCAAGATAAATCTAATCGTGAGAAGGTAATGTGTCATCAGATGAAAAAATATATATATAAGAAGAAAGAAGCAGTAATGAAAAGCTGAAGAAATTGTAGATGAAGTGAAAAGTGCTAATTGTGAAATTGTGCTGTCGACAAGGTGGTAATATTTTATACGTATATGATTTAATGTATTTAATAACAAAATAATGTAATAATTCTACATTTTAAAAATTGTTTTCTGAATGTTATATTTTTTCTCGTAAATATCAATATTTAATCAATAAAAATGATTACTTCTATAGATAAACACTTGTAATATGGAAATAAAGGTGCTTGGCTTGTCAGTTATTAACTTGCCATCGATGATCGGCCTGGCTAACTGAGTATTGTGGAAATTTTAATAAACTGAAAAATGCAGTTAACCGAAGTAAAGCTATTATGCAATAGAACTTTCGTTAAAAATATAAAACTTTGTTAAAAATATTGTAACTTTCAGTTTTCAGTATTACGATATACAATAGTTGATATTATATAACACAGATCATAAATCATTGTCAAACTCAAAATATTGTGTTCATATATCATGTAAAAATGTATTAATTAATATAAATTATTTTTCAGAGAATACCTAAAATAATAATGTAACATTCTCAGGAATATGATTACTGCAATATGAAGCATCGCAAAGTTGCTGTGTATGATATTTTGCAATTCAAATGATGTAATTGAAGTAATTGTTTATTTTTTAAAAAGCTTAAAGAATGTTCTCTTATATTAACATTCAAACGATAATTTCATATAGATCTAATTTATAACAATATCTTTTAAAAGTTACTTAATCAGCTTAAAATGTCTGATTTTATTATTTAATGTAACGTAAATAAATAGTTTATTATGAACTTTCATAAAATATTATATAATGCGTATAAATAAACTGTGGCAGAATATAGCTATACAGTAATCTTATTTTTTTTGTAGAAATTTTAACGTAAAAAAAACTCATCATTGTAATAAAATACAAAAATAATAATTGTTTGTTACAATTAAATTTACTTATAATTTGTTGCGACATCAAAAACATAAACTCTCATGTATGGTTTTGTTCTCATGGAAATCAAGTTTCGCTGATCACAACGACAATGATGTTATTAGTAATAATGCACTGATGCAATCGTTTCTTAATGAGAAAGTGTGTTCTTAGTATTTACATAAATGGAAATGGAATTTTTAAACAATGTGTCTCAACGATCTTATATTACATAAGGATTTGTAGAAACATGACTGAATGTGATTTACATTGAATGGCAACCGTAGGATGTGATATTGTTTGTTTGATAAAGTTTTGATTTGTATGAGGTAATGCAAGCTATAGTAGTAAGACAGATATGGTAAATTTTATCAAACATTTTAGCTTTTCCAGCTTTACCGGCGTCTGGATGTGACGACCTCATCGCCCGCTGTTGGGATAACCTCTGTCACAGCAGAGATTATTCCACCAGTGCAGTCAGTCACACTGGTGGTAGGTCTTTTGTTGCAAGAGGCCGGCTAGGTAGGTACCACCGCAGTGTCAAATATTCTGCCGCCAAATAGTAGTGCTTAGGCATTACTGTGTTCCGGTTTGAAGGGCACTGTACGCTAGTGAAATTACTGGGCAGACGAGATTTAAGAACCAATATCTCGAGGTTGGCAACGCGTGAGTGGCACCTACTAATGGTGCTGCAAGCGCTCATAGGCTACGGCAACCACTTACCATCAGGTGGGCCGTATGCGTGTTTGCCAACTTTTAACATAAAAAAAAAAAAAAAAAAATATGATCGGCAGATCAACCGAAAATTGGGGAAATGACTAATATTTTGATATAAATTTAATGAATGGTGACTTAGGTAGGCTTATGAAAGAGAAGTAAGAAATACATATATATAAGAGAAAAAAAAGGATGTCTGCCCATTTCTTGATCATGTTGCACGCGAGTTCGTCTACGTGAAAGCTTTGGAGCGTAATAGACATTAAAATATATAAATAAATAAAATAAATATCTAAATGGTTATAAACCAAATGATATAAAAAAATTAATTAAGGACTGAAGATTTCCTTAGAAATAAAATATTAATATGAAGAATAAAAATGAATATTTAAAAGAGATGAAGAGTATATTGTATGAAATTGAAAAAGTTTATAAAAGTATTGTAATGACTGTCGACAAAACTATGGCCGAATAATTTATGAAAAATAATGTGCACGGATAAGACTAATTTAAAAAAATGGATTAAACTAATACAACAAAGGAATACGTACGTAAGAACTTTAAATAACAACATGTATATGACTTATTTTTTTTAAATTAGGGTTTATTATTTTAAGTTTATTTTGATTATTCTCTTTCTTAATTATTTTTAAACAATTTTCGTAATGTTTTATAGTGTTTTCAAAAATATTATTTTTAGTTATAAATAATATGTATTAGAGTATTTTATAAGATGAAAAAATAATCCAATAGTTAAAAAAAAAAATAATTGTTGTCCAAATTTTTTTTTAAATTACCATGGGAGGTGTAGTGTGTATGCCTCCCACCAACAATTCTATATTTAATCAGTTATAATAAAGACGTCAAACAAACAACTCGTCTCCTCATTGCTTACGTCCTTACAATAGAAATAAACTAGATTGAATATACTTAAATGATCTAATTAATAAATCTTCTCATTTAGTACATAATGTATTATTTACGTTTTATTTTATTGACTTTTCTTTAAGTAATATAATTCTTTAGGTTGTAGTAGTAGTAGAGCCATATTAATTAATATTATTCTAATTTACGAGTAAAATTACCTTTTTTCTGTCTGCTTGTGACCACGGTCAGTGCAACCTGACCGAAACGTCAAGCACCGAAAAAGAAAAAAAAAAAAAAAAGGTAATTTTTACGCGTAAATTCCCGAATAATATTAATTAATATGAACATGAAACGCGATAGTTTAAAGTTTAGTAGAGCCATGCTCCTACCAGCACAAATGGGCTGGCTCGACCGTGGAAGTACTCACAGAACATCGACGTAAAGTAACAGTATCAGTACTGTTGCGTTTTGTGCTATATTTGAAAGCATACATGAAATAAAAAAATACGTGTGTAGTGTAGTAGGCAGTTAACGTACTGAATGACGTCAAATTTCAATCTTTTCAGGCTTTGGCATATATAATATAGCGCACATGTTGATGAGCGGGCTGGTCCTCATGGGTGTGATCATGCAGAGCTTGGTGATGGGTTACGTAATGCCCGCCGCACAGTGCGACCTGAATCTCTCCCTGCAGCAGAGAGGATGGCTTGCTGCTATACCTTTCTTGGGTAACTATGCAAACATGATTTTATTACAAATTAGGGGTGGAGAAAGCTAATCGACCTTTCAGTGACGGCACTTCAGTATAAGCATGATCTTCAGTAATCAAACAGTAGGGGTATTTTAAATTCGTACTCACTTGCCACTCCAAAAATTTCAAATTGCAGAAAGTACTCCACGCATGATTATAAGCTTGAATGATTGTAATTTATTTATTTTAGTCAGTCAATCAGGGTCATCTACAACTTTAATAGGTACAAGTACGGAAACCAAGAAATCTCAAACTTTTAGATGGTTAAGACATTACATTATTTTTACTTCAGGACTGTGCCATGCTAAAAGAAAATGATTAAGTGTACCTAAGTTAGTTTTATCCTTTCTTCTGTAGCTATAATCCTGACATCGTACTTCTGGGGTTGGCTCGCTGACACGCAGGGTCGTCGTTTCGTGATGCTGTTTTCAATGATCATCTCTGCTGTGTTCTCTGGTCTAGCTAGTTTTGCACCAGACATCATATCCTTCGCCGTACTATCGTTTGCATCGGCTGTCTTGTAAGTATTAGTTAAATACACAGCTTTGAAACTGTAAGCTTAGTCATCATCATCGATGTTGTGTTGTAACGGTAGCAAACCTGCCTTAAGCGCCACTAATCGCGGGTTCTATACCAGCTCGGAGCATATGTTTGTATTGACCATACGGGCATGTTTTCTGGTCTGGGCGTGTTTGTCCTTGTCATTGTGTAAGTTTCCAGACCCCCGACACAGGGTATAATTATTGTAACGGGGCCGTTGAGTTTGCAGCGTTTTTATTTACAAGCTACTAAGCAAATTTAACCCGTTTGATTCTTAAGCGGTCAAGATCTGAATTTGTGTAATATGCCTGTCTTCTTATAAATGGGCTTACCG
This sequence comes from Hestina assimilis, assembly GCA_023373885.1. NCBI lineage: Eukaryota > Metazoa > Arthropoda > Insecta > Lepidoptera > Nymphalidae > Hestina > Hestina assimilis. The sequence continues at coordinate 1,619,976 of CM041750.1, read as the reverse complement.
CATCAAAACATTTAACTTTTGAATGTATTCATAATTAATAATTTAAAATCCCTTTGTAAATAAGTAATGATTCGACGACCTTGTGGCGTAGCGGTAGAGAACCTGTCTTAAACACCACAGGTCGCGGGTTCAATCCCGCTCGGAGCATAATATGTTTGTATTGACCATGCAAGCATATTTTGCTGTCTGGGTGTATTTGTTCTTGTCATTGTGAATATTTCCGGACCCCCGACACAGGATAGTACTATCCTAATGGGGGCCGTTGAGCGTGCAACGTTTATTTATTTATTATTGATTTACTTTCAGCATGTCTGGACCCTCAGCAGTGGTATACACATACTTGGGAGAATTCACAAACTTGAGACATCGCGACAAGATGGTCGCATTTGGATCTTCTTTCGTTGGTATCGGCACTGTCGTTTTACCAGGTGAGATTGATAATTTAATCGTCGAAATAGGTTATTTTTGAAGTTGTTATTTGCTTGAAAGTCAAATTTATAATAATAATAATATTTATTTAAATCAGGTTGTCCATAGGGTTTTAGTAACAATGTTCTTATAGTTATGTTAGTAGTACATTAAAATTATATAAAAAAATAAAAATTGATTCAGACAAATGGAGGACAACTTCGCGCTCGCTTGAGGTGTTTAGAATTTATTGTGCCTTTGTATTTGTAAGCAATGTATTTGTAAGCAATGGGTGCTTTAACATCGGCGAGTCGAAATTGTCCGCCGATGCACTCAGAATAGTGTTGAGCTAATTTGGGACTCAGGACCGAATTTAGTTATATCTGCTGTTAATCTATACCAATAATTTACAGCTGAAGAGTTGGTTTGTTTGTTTGAAGGCGTTAATCTCTGGAACTACAGATCGGATTAGAAAGATTCTTTTAGCATTTGATAACAATTTTTTTGAGGAAGACTATAAGCTATATAAAATCACGATACGCTACTTAGAAACTGAGCAATAAGAAAGAAAGTGCGAGATAAGATACGGTTAGTTGGTTGAATAGGGTGGTCTCATCCGACGGAAACGAAGCCGTCGGCACAGCTAGTATCATTTTTATTATACTAATCCACTATTGCTATTGGACATGAATTTTTCTAGTCTTTACAACGCCATTTACATAGTGGTCTCAATACGACTATAATCATATAATATTGTTTTATATTACATCATCTCGCAAAATTGCAGTCCTACTAATAACTCTACGCTACGTTAAGTATAACATAGTAAGAAATAATTACCTCTTAGACTACCTTACCATAGTAATTATCAAGTAATTAATATTTTATGATGATAATATATGCATGTATCATATAAATATAAGGAAATAATCAAACAAAATTATGTATTTTAATCCATTACTCCATTGTGGTCAAACTTAAACTTACCAATTTAAATTCTACTTTTAAATAAACTAAAGTGCCGATGGCCGTTGGATCGACTTTTGTTCAGGGCATATACCCTGAACTAGTCATACAGACATATGTATATCACAGTTTACGTGGTTGTGTTGGTATGGGTTTCAAGATCCCCAACCCAAAATAATAATAATAATTATTATTATTATTAAATATAATAAAAACCCAGGCTCTGCTTATTACTCTTATCTGGATTTGACAGGTTACTAGTTTTTAGGCAGAGCGATTGCCATCTGACCTCCGTAATCCTAAGTGTGAACTAGTAACTCGTTGAATAAGACCAAATTACTTATCAAGAGTTAACGATTATTATTAGATGTTATGTGATAACAACCGGGACCGACAGCTTAACGTGCTCTTTGAGGCACAAGGACAACCGCCCGGACCGAAACAGATATTTGTAAGATCAATACAAACATCTGTCCGAGCGGGAATTGAACCCGCAGCCGTCGAAGCTAAAGGCAGACTCGCTACCAATTCGCCGCAATGGTGTAAACATATAAGCTAAATTCACTTCGAACCAATCTTAAAAAATTCAAGAAATATTATTATGCGAAGAATGCCAAAATTGATATCCCAACAATGTTCATTCCAGCTGTATCCTGGTTGATACTTCCACTGGAGTTCTCATTTCCGATAACATTCCTGGATATCGCCTACCGTCCTTGGAGACTGTTGGTAGTGGCCTGCACACTCCCCTTCGTCATCAGCACCGTCCTTCTTATATTTGCACCGGAGAGCGGAAGTTCCTCAGCGCTTCGGGAAGATCTGAGGAGTGTTTGATCGTTTTGAGAAAAATGTACGCTGTAAATAGAAGATTACCCGAAGAAACTTATCCTGTGAGTACAATACAATGTATTTTGTGTGTATAATACAATGTATTATTTTTAATCATAAATGTTTAAATTATTTATATTTATTAAATGACGATTTTGCTGAATCTGTAAAATAAAAACTTGTAACGTCAGCAACTTAGCTCACTCCACCAGGTAACATTGTCAAGGCCAGTAAGGCCGATAATTATACACATTCAGAAAAAACATTTCCATCAACTCACCGTCAATATTATTAAAAAATATGATTTTAGATCATTGAATGACTTACGATCCGATCGCTTGACGGACTGGCCCTTCTATACAAGTAAAAAGTCCAAAGACTGGCATGTGCTCCTTGCTGAATTCATCGTTAACGCAACAAAACGAAGTGAGCCACGAGCTTGCAACATAATAATAACATAATTCTTCCTAGCATTGTTCCCGGAATCTTCTTATCGATTCGTAGGCCTCTGACTTGACTTATCGACTGTTGTCTAATTGTCAACAGCCGGGACCGACTTTTACGTGCCCTCCGAAGCACGGAGACGCTCGGTTGAAATACCACTGTGCGACCACCCATCTAGTGACTGACCGCGCCTAAAGTTGCTTAACCTACCGATCGTTTACCGATCAGCGGGTGCACTCGGCTATGAGCGTCTCAAACCTCGTTCCCGGAATTATAGTAGTATTTACCCTATTGCTCTTGTCCGGATTTGACAGGTTATCAGAGTTGCAAGCTTGCGTCATAATCGAATAAAGTTAGCGTGTGTAGCATGTATGTTAGACATTCTTCTTGGTATTGTATTATTTGTTGCCAACCTTATATCAGAGTTATTCAGGTCCCCCTTTCTACATATCAAACCAACGAACTTGACCAGTCCAGCCAAATTTATATCAGAGTTGTTCAGGTCATCTTTCCTACGTTAACTTTGACCAGCCCATTAAAAATTGAAAAAATATTTACAGGTAAAAACGCTAATATCAGAAGCGCAAGAAACGAAGCAGAAGAAGACTAAAGGTCTGGCCGCAGTGCTGTCGTCGATGAAGGAACAAACAGCTCCACTGTTCAGATCTCCCCTACTGCCGTGGACCTGCCTCACCTGCTTCGTCCAATTCGGGATATTTGCTACGTAAGTTTCAGAAATATATTCTTCCAGTCCTGCAATAGACCCGGAGCTACCTCGGTGCTGCAACCCGATTAGGATAGTTAAATCTTATGTCCACCCGGACATACACAAAACACCTTTTTTTCCGTGGGGAAAGCCTCCATGGATACCGGCTAAAACCCCACGGTTTCCTTTTCGGCACCTTTAGCCGCCGGGTGCGGGAACACTATCGTAATCTTCCGCAGTACCTTAACACAAGTAGAATCTCCCAGACAAGAGCTCATGGTCAATATAAAAAAACTTACTCGAACGGGAAAAGCTCCAAGTCGTAGTAAAGTTCAACAAAATTCTTAAGATATGTATCAGATGCGATGTGGAACGAACGAACGCAATTGTGAACATTATCACAATATTGAAATTATTTTTCTGAAATTTACGCCCCCTTGTTATCTCTACTATTAATTTCAAGACGAATTTAAGTTAAACAAAATAAAACATCTAATTTTAATATTGAAATAGGCTGCTGATTTTGAATCTCCATTTTTCAAACCGATACTACTTGGGAACTTTCAAAAACTTATTCATTGCTAAATTGTGGGTTACCAACCCTGCATGCGAGTGTTGCGGATTTTTCTGGGCGAGGGTGTTTGCCTACCCTCAGGCGAGCCTCTTGCTCGTTTGCTTCTTTTAATATAAAAAAATTGACTGATTTTAATTGGGTAACTGATGAGTTTACAAAATGTTCCAGAACGAATGGCTTCTACGTGTGGTTCCCCTCGATCCTCAACTCGCTCGCGAACCACGATGGCGCCGAGTCCAGGATCTGTGACGTTCTGGAAGCTGGACAGCTACCAGCGGGTAACAGCACTCAGGTAAATTCCTACAGTGTCAAAAGCCTTGCTTAATTTTTAAGAAAAATCACGGTGGCAAAAAACTAAATGTTGTCTATGTTCACTAAATCATATATGCTACCACATAGGTACCTCCTAAGAAGAGGAAAGAGAGATGGGGTGGGATAAAAAGATACTTTGACTGTGCTTGTGTTTGTGTGTTTCCGGACCCCTGACACATTTCTCATCCTACTCAAGAGGAGGAGGAAATGTTGAGTACCAAGCGTTTATTTATTTAGTTTTAGCTAGCTGCCTCCGCGGCTACACTCGAGTTATGGACAGAATTATTGCTTTAGCTTTTTTGTTATTTGTCATCTGCCAGTAAGCGTTCCAATCAGTCCAATCGTTTTAGAGACGAGCCAGAATAAACAGATAGACATAAAAATGTTTTTTTTTTTTTAACGGTAGAAGGACCAACTCCTATTACAAGATACACAAACGCTACACACTCAACGGCCCCCATTAGGATATTATATCCTGTGTCGGGGTCCGGAAACATTCACAATGACAAGGACAAACACAACCAGACCGGAAAACATGCCTATACGATTAATACAAACATCTGCTCCGAGCGGGAATCGAACCCGCAACCGTCGAGGCTTAAGGCAGACCCGCTACCCACAACGCCACAACGGTGTTTTACATCACATACTTCCATATGTATTCAGTAAAAGTCTAGTGCTTTTTCAAGTCATTACCAATATTCCTTTACCCCTAAAAGTAATATTGTAGCTGACGCTAGGAGTGAGTATCGACAATAGCCGGAGTCTATCGAACCGGTATCTCTTGTTAACGGAGTTTGGTCTTCTACCATTGAGATATTTTTATTCTTCGTCCTAGCATTATTCCCGGTATTTTATTCTACCCAGGGTCTGCTTATTACTCTTATCCGGATTTGACGGGTTACTAGTCTTTACACAGAGCGATTGCCATCTGACCTCCGCAACCCTAAGGGCGAACCAGTAACTCATTGGATAAGAGCAAATTACTTATCAAGAGTTAACGATTATTATCAGATGTTTTGTGGTAACAACCGGGACCGACAGCTTTACGTGCTCTCCGAGGCATGGTGGGGAGACCCACAGACAAACGCCCAGACCGAGACAGAAATTTAACAAACATCTGCCCGAGCGGGAATCGAACCCGCAACCGTCGAGACTAAAGGCAGACACGCTACCCACAACGCTACAACGGTGTCATTCTACCATTGAGATATTGAGGTTTATACTGAGGGTTATTATAAACAGTAGCGGAGGCCCAATCTCCCACCCCTTTGCTCCCTTCCTTTTACCCCTTCTCATCCCTTCCCTGCTGTCGAGTTTGTCAATGCCCATGTGATACTTCAAGTATCCCACATGTTCGTATGTTTATGTATGTATGTTTGTTTGCCAACCGTCATGACATGACAAAAAAACCAACATTTTTCTTCTCAGGTGGAATGCAACGACACAATGAACACGGCCACCTTCCAGATGTCAATATACACGGGGCTCGTGTTCTGCTCGATGTACATAGTCGTGGGCTTCCTCGTGGACGCGGTGGGCAAGAAGCCGATCCTGGTGGCGCTGCTGGGCGGCACGGGGCTGAGCGGGCTGGGCGCGCACCTCGCCGCGCAGCAGCAGCTGGCCGTAGTCCTGTTCGCGGTCTTCCAGATGTGCGGAGCTTGTATCGGGCTCATGAACGCTGTTACCGTCGAACTGTTTCCTACTAAATACAGGTGAGGACCATTGTTAGGAAATAAAGGATCATCCATAGAGTTTTTGAAGTGAAACTTCTTTAGAATCGTTGTGATTTCAAACCGGATGCAACGGAAAAACGACAGGTAAGAGACACAAATATAAAAATGTGTAGGAAGAATGAGACAGAAATATACTGTTTTAGTAAGTGTACTTACTGCAGTCCAAAGTATTTGTATTGATGAGAGTCAATCCAAGTTAGGAATAAAAGTCTTCACTTTACTCTCACGATTATATTTACACAAACACAGCACACGAAATAAGAGTACAGTCAGAAGGTTAACGGGAAGAAAGTACATAGACGAAAGTAAAAACAATTAACATTAATAGACACACAATAATAAAGTCTACAAGCACAGAATCAAGGGATAATTACGACAGATCACAGTTACGCATCGAGCAGTTAAAGCCGACTGGTTAACATATTTCTAATGGCGGTACTTGTTAAATAAATACGGTCGCGCGTCCGCATAAAGAATTGCCGCATACTACGGGTTTCGCCCGAGTATGCTTGTCTAATAAAATATATATTTATTTTGTATAACATAATATTTTTGTCTGTTTAAATGAATTGTGTGAATGAATAATATATATTATAATATTGTAAAATAAATAATTAATAAATAATATATTGTGTATTATGTTTAGTGTGAATGTAAATAATATAATAAACTAAATAAATATAGTGCTTCGCCTACACTGTAATATATTTTAAATTGTCGGTCTCTCCTCTTTGCGCCATGCTTTAGTGAGCCAGAGCGAGAGAGCAAATGTCGGTGTGTATGTATATGTATATATATATGTCTGCGACTGCGTATTACAGCTTTTTAGTAAGAAGTCAGCGTGGTGTGTTATTATTTAACAGTGTTTGTGAATATTTTTATATCTTGTTATTTATATTCATCTTATTCTTTTATCGATTTAATAAAATTTCACTTCTATCGTGTGTGAATCGCACACACACCTTTTTTATATCATAGACAGGCCGTCTCGGGCCCGACTCCGTAATTCAACATCAACGCAACGAAACGAAGTTAGCCACAAGTTGCAACAGAATACAATATAACTATCCTAATGGGGGCCGTTGAGTGTCTAGCGTTTATTTATTTTTGCTTTACTAGAGAAGGCGAGTGATCTATGCTTTTAGTTGTGATGACACGTGCTCTTGTCAAGCGAGAATCAAACCCACGACTTTTGGTGCGTAAGGCAGGGCTACAGCTGAGCCACAACGTCGTTTAAATTTTATTTTTTTTATGTCATCAGAGCGATGGCCGTCTGCCTGTCGATGATGATGGGCCGCGTGGGCTCCATGGCCGGCTCCAACCTCATCGGGCTGTTCCTCGCCACCAACTGCGGGCTCAGCTTCTATCTGTTCGGCGGCATCGTTATACGTGAGTGTACTCTCTAGGTAACAAGAATAAATGTTCTAGGTAACAAGAATAAATGGACGCAAATAAGCAATACCATGTCAACCCACTAAATTGAAAAAACTGAGTTATATATGTAGAAGTATTGGTAAATGGCTGAAGAACATTTTTCTTTAATATTTGTAGGGTTTTAGGCTTTAAAACTTCTAAAAAGGCCATTTTTTAATCATGCAATTTATGTATTATTTTCAACCTTTTGGGTTATATTATATACGAAATATGCAGTTTGTATACTTATTTTTGTGAAAATAAGTAAAATAACTTACATACATCTTCAAATTGCCAAAAACTTGACCAATACATAAAAAATCATATAAAGCAAGTTGTTAAAAATTTTCAAACGCGCTTTTCTCGAAATGACATTCGTGTGGGTTGACATTGTATTATAATAAATAAATAAACGCTACACACTCAACGGCCCCCATTAGGATAGTAATATCCTGTGTCGGGGGTCCGGAAACATTCACAATGACAAGGACAAATACACCCAGACCGGAAAATATGCTTGCATGGACAATACAAACATAAAATGCTCCGAGCGGGAATCGAACCCGCGACCTGTGGCGTTTAAGGCAGGTTCGCTACCACTGCGCCACAACGTCGTCAAATTCGGCGTATTGCTTATTTGCGTCCATTTATTATTATATATTTTTGTAATAAGTCTATGTCAGAATAGAAGTTTCTCTTTTACCACGTGTAAACTCACACTCGATATTATATACTTTATTATTATATTAATATGTACCGTCCATGGTGACTCCCCACAACATGGAGTGTCGACCTGGTAAAGGTTGCGAGATTCGGATGCGGGTGACGCAGGACCCGCCATTGTGGAACTGCTTGGTGGAACTCCTATGTCCAGCAGTGGATTATAATATTAATATGTATTCCTCTATTCCAGTGTGCTCCCTCGCCTGCCTCACGTTGCCAGCTAAGAGCGGACCGATCGGACCTAAGAGGTCTAAACTAGAAACTCAAAATGAATCTGACGAGCCGGTATGAAGTTGATAAAATTCAATTTAGTTCAATAATTCAATTGAAATTCATATTGTATACAAAGAGGCTGTGTTATGAATACAATTATAAGTCTTTAATAGTTTAAGGTTAAATATATCGTGTAAAATAGTATTTTTTAAAGAAAAAACTAAACGAACTAATTCACCTAATTTCAACATTTCTTTTAGTTCGGTCAATCGAGACATTCAAAGGTGCAATACAATCACCTGCACACGGTGCATACATGACACCGTTGTGGCGTTGTGGGAAGCGAGTCTGCCTTTAGTCTCGACGGTTGCGGGTTCGATTCCCGCTCGGGCAGATGTTTGTTAAAATTTCTGTCTCGGTCTGGGCGTTTGTCTGTGGGTCTCCCCACCGTGCCTCGGAGAGCACGTTAAGCTGTCGGTCCCGGTTATTATCAATAAAAATCTGATAATAGTCGATAAGTAAATTGCTCTTATCCAATGAGTTACTGGTTATCCCTTAGGGTTGCGGAGGTCAGATGGCAATCGCTCCGTGTAAAAACTAGTAACCTGTCAAATCCGGATAAGAGTAATAAGCAGACCCTGGGTACATAAAATACCGGGAATAATGCTAGGATGAAGAAGAAGAAAGGTGCATACAATCACAAAAAGCTGAAATTCAGTAAAATTGTTCAAAAAATAATTATAAATAAAATGTTTAAGAAATGATGGGGATGAAACGTTTTGCTGAAAATCTCGAAAAACTCGTTTTTCTACGTTTGACCTTGAGTAAATTTTCCATATACGAGAATGATGGGGAACTTAAAAATTTTATTTATAATTATGTTTAAACAATTTTGTGATTTTATGCACCTTCACTCGCATTCATTTGGTCTAGATTGACCGGATTTTTCAAACCTTGGAAACTTAAATAAATAAATATAAATAAACGCTACATACTCAACGGCCCCCATTAGGATAGTGATATCCTGTGTCGGGGGTCCGGAAACATTCACAATGACAAGGACAAATACACCCAGACCGGAAAATATGCTTGCGTGGACAATACAAACATATTATGCTCCGAGCGGGAACCGAACCCGCGACCTGTGGCGTTTAAGGCAGGTTCGCTACCGCTGCGCCACAACGTCGTCTTTAATTGCCTATAAAATAAAAATGTATGTTTGTGTCAATTGCTATTAAATTCGATTAGAAATCATAATCTTTATGAGTAAAACATTTTGATTTGATTGGGCAAAGTTAAACATGTGATTGTTGTTTGTTGTTTCACAACAAAAAATAGCGCCTGGTAGTAATAAAATATTAAATTTCAAATGTATATTTATTTTGTTCATTGCCTTAATAATTATTCAGGCGCTTTTACATCCAATACTGTATAATTATCATATACTCGCTGGTGCTTTGTGAATTCCAAATTAACTCAACGAAACGAAGTTTACACGCTACTTGATTTGCGAACTCGTGACTAACTTCGTTTCGACTTCGACCTTTTATTTGAATGGAAAGTTTCGCCCGCTGATGCATTTTAATTTTTTTTTTTTTTTATAAAGAATACTAGCAATGCGTTTTTAATGGCATTACTAATATTCCTATTGCCCCTCCAAATAAGCTCGAAGCTTGCGCTGGGAGTGGGTACGACAATAGTCCAAGGGGTCAGGATCGAACCTGCGACTCTCGCGTTAACGGAGCGAAGTCGGCCCTTCTACCGTTGAGCTATTGAGGCTCGATTGATCTTAAATAATGTGTGAATTGTTCCTAATTACAATGTAGTGCAATGAAATAAATGCTAATGACTTAGTTAAGGATACATATTAAATAAAAAGTTCAATTAAAATCGATTCTGCAGCACCAGAAACATTCTGAACAAACAATGAATATGTGAAATTTATTTACATATGTACAAATATATAAGACCTTCTCTGGCGCCAGAAACTGAGACGCGCGATGATCTACTTAAAATGCTAAAGGTTGCGGATTCGATTCCCACTCAGGGCAATTGTTTGCTATTTTCCATACAGGCATTTCTGAAACAGTTCTCAAATTGTTTTTATAAACCTGTGTCATTCTATAAAGTTCTTAATGTACGTCCTTTGTAAACCAATCTTAATGATTCTTAGTGTTGTATAAAATTGTTAAGTTTTAAAAATAATATAGATATAAAAAAGACTGACTATGTATATGTATAAAATAGAAAAAATTATATAATGTATAAATTATATATAAGAAAATACATTTTAAATATTAATATAATGTATATTTAAATAATAAAATATATGAAATGTAAAATGTCTTGATTTAGTGCCATTCCTTTTTATTTTTATTTAAACTAATGTTTTGTGAATAAAATAAAAAGAATACTGAAAATTTCCGAGTTTTATTTTCTTTTATTTTTTTTATCTCTTTATTTAGGGGCTTTTAGCCATTGAACTATGTCAGCCCCATCACACCTTATACTAATATCGCCAAAATTAACTAAAAATCCTTTCTTAAATTAAAAATTTTACATACAAACTTAATGAAAATTCTACAATTCTCATTATGGGGCGTACTTAATAAACTAAATACTAAGCCTACGTCTAATATATTAACATTTAAATTATTAATAACGTCAGTTCTTAGTGAATCGAACCGAGCACATTCCATCAGAACACGTTGAAGATCTTCTGCTACACCACAAATTTCACAATTGGGTGATACTTTTGCCCATAAGAAATGCAAACTTATTCAAAGGAACCTGCCCTGTCCGAATCCTAAAAACTGTAAATAATTCCTCTCTACTATCAATGTCTGCACACCATGGTTTATGGGGAGGCTGACATTGTACTATTTTATACCAAATGCCTTACTTTATTATACTTACTTTTTTGAATTTTTATTAAAATACTCTTTCCAAAGATCAGAACATAGTACCTTATATTTTAATGATACCTCAAAAAAGCTTTGAATTAAATTTTTTAGCTAATCGGTCAGCCTCCTTATTACCAGTAAGGCCCACATGAGAGGGTATCCATTGCAAATGAACATCTTTTCCAGATACTTGAAAACTATACAATTAAGCCAAATAATATATGCTTCAGATACGCTTCTGAGTCCAGAAACGCACCGTATTATATGTTGCAAACCACTTTTACTATCGCTGTATAACATAACAATCTTATTACAATCTAAAGTTTCCGCATATAAAATTGTTTCAGTTTTATTTTCATATTTATAATTTTTTTTTTTTTTTATGTTAGAAGTTGGCAAACAAGCATACGGCCCACCTGATGGTAAGTGGCTGCCGCAGCCTATGAGCGCTTGCAGCACCATTAGTAGGTGCCACTCGCGCGTTGCCAACCTCGAGATATTAGTTCTTAAATCTCGTTCGCCCAGTAATTTCACTAGCGTACAGTGCCCTTCAAACCGGAACACAGTAGTGCCTAAGCACTACTATTTGGCGGCAGAATATTGGACACTGCGGTGGTACCTACCTAGCCGGCCTCTTGCAATAAAAGACCTACCACCAGTGTGACTGATTGCACTGGTGGAATAATCTCTGCTGTGACAGAGGTTATCCCAACAGCGGGCGATGGGGTCGTCACATCCCGACGCCTTATTAACAAAGGACGTCCAATATTCGTAATTTAATTCCTAACAATATAAAAATAATTACCAATCAAGTGCGTTGTAGGCCACGCACAGTGGAAACTAAAACGTTTCGCAGCTTGATGATCAAGAATCCTAAGGACTTTTAAAATAGCAACCAATTAAAATCGACCGCAAAAATAAGTTGGTAATTTCATAGTAACTATTAAAAGTGATATGAAAAACAAAGTTATAGCAGAACTCGCATATCTCTAACATTTGTAGACCTATCTTCTTCAAAATAAGGTTGAAAGTTCTTTTGACAAAATCAAATTTTTTTCCAAAATTTAATTCATTTCAAAAGTTAGATAGGGATTTTTACGACTTTAGGAATAATATCTCGACTTTAGGCTAATGGCTATGAAATATGTTTTGCCGCCTTGCCCCTAAATTTCTCAATGCAGTCACTACAGACGCAGAGCACGACGATCGTAAGTTTCACGGTACACAGCTCTTGTACCGCTCCGTTCATTGAATAGCTTATACAGATTGCTGATACATGTATATATAATACAGATTGCCATTGTCGAGCAAAAAATTTTTGAAAAAAATACCGACTTCAAACCTAAAAAGCAAAAATATATTTTTTATTAAAGTAAAACTTCGCCACGTATAGCACCGACTTCTGTTGAAAAATATTAATTTTTTGTTGTAAAGTTGGTATTTTTTCGATTTGTTTTTATTTCTTATCTTTTTAATTAGCGTATTATACCATAGTCGCAGCCACAATGCTTTATATCGTTGATTTGGGTGTCATAATTACTCATCTAGCTATTTTGGTTTATAAACTAAATTACATAACCGATTATGACGAAATTTTTATCACATCAATTTGAAAGTGTATCTTTGGAAATAAAAAACACGATTTTAAAAATCGGTTTATTAATTAATGACGGAGTTCTAAGATAAAAAACCATAAACATTGCAACCCTTTTTCAATCTTAGAGAGGCTTAGAGATGTTATTTTTAATTTAAACGAGATTGAACAACAAGCATAGACATCAAAGTTAGAAAAACTTTTTTTAATCGGTTCATAAATGCCGAAGTTATTAGTTAAGTAACATAGATTATTAAGAAAATTCGAATGAAATTTTTTATGTTTTGCCGTTTAATTTTCAAGTAAAAAACAAAACCGATCTTTAAAAAAATTCTAAGGAATTAAATTTTTCATGGGTTCGAATTTAAAAAAAATTTAAATTGGGTTTTGTTTTTAACTTGAAAATTAAACGGGAAACATATCCTTCCAAGCAAAAAAAAATTTAAATCAGTTCACAAATGTCGGAGCTCTGAGTAACAAACATAGATAAAACAAAAAAAAAATATACAACCGAATCGAGCACCTCAGCCTTTTTTTGAAAGCGGTTAAAAAAGTTTTGTTGCTGTTTGCTAGCTTTTTGGTAAGTATGAAAGCCAAGGGACTACTTTAATGTTTACAGAACTGGACGGGCAAAACACGAACCTTCGTGGTATTTGTTCATTAAAAAATGCTTATACAATTATATACTTATATGATACTGTAATACGCCTATTAGCATTTTAATTATCCTGGCCTTATAAAGAGTATCTAAAATTCTTTGTCGAAAGTTGAAACCCATCATCGAATGATTAAAATTAGCACCATTATTCTCAATGAGTGATGCAATATCAAGAAAATGACACTATTAACTACTATTAAATTTAAAAATAATCGATTCAGTTGACAGACTTTAATTGACAACCTCAAGAAGTACTTCAAAAATATCTTCAAAGTACAAAAAAATCATATACCTACGTAATGAAAAAACAATTATAACAGAATATCAGTAAATTTAATATCAGTAAAACAATCACATCTGCAAATATGTCGTATATCATTCTCTTATCTTTGAATCTTAATTACGAAACAATTTTCACTGGAACTGAACCTTACATAAGATAAGCCGTATAACAACGTGACTAAGCCCCACCATCCACCATCCACGTAGCGGAATGAGGCTGCTAATTTATATTGATAACGTCAAGGAAAATATTATACGCAATCGCTGAGAGATTTGGAGCTATACAAACAGACATTTATTTTTATGATAACAGATACGTGTGCAAAATATACAGATATCGACTACATTGGCCAAATTTCAAATATTTTTATGGATATTTTTTTCCTACCTTGATGAAAAGTTCGCTTTTAATCCTTACGTTACGTACGAGGGGAAAGGTTTCCGATTCTCTCACAGTAATTAACTTACCTCTTTTTTTTTTTTTTTTTTTTGTTAACGGGGAAGAAATCTGCTACCAGATACCCGGCTTCCTGGGGAGGAGAACCGGGTTATGTGGGGTTCCATGACAAGATGGTAACGTCATGAGGACCCACTAAAACCTCCTCGGTGGCCGACCTGTGTGCGATTGTCAGGTTACGGGAACTCTCGTAGAACTAACCAACGCGACCTGACAAGCACTGTGCTTCGCCTAGCGGAGCTCGGTCCCGGGGGCGAGATGATAAGCCCCCAGCGCTTCCCGCGCAAGCGCGTACGGCAGTCGGGTCCACATCGACTGCAGTCCTTCTTAAGGCCGCTCAATACGGACGCACAGGTTCCCCACCCTGTACGTCGACGACCCGAGGGCACGCCCTATTTATCATCAGCAGGCAGCATCAGGTGGGCGACGCCGCCGCCGTCGTCGTCGAGCAGGATCGGCCCTTACCCGATCCCGCTCGGCCGTCTCCTTCCGGACCATGACGGTCTCACAGAAGGAGACAACGGCCTCCCACGCCGATTCCCTGCCTAGCATCGCCAGTATGACTGTTGGCAGGGAGAATTAACTTACCTCCCGGTAACCTAGCAACCGTATGTTTAAAAAAAACGGAGAAAAAGTAGGGCATTGGCACCCACAATTGTCGCAATTGTCATAATCCGCAGGTGAAAAAGAAGAAGGTCCTTTTATTCTCACTAGGTGCGTAATGTACTTTTTTTTTTACTAAAAGAAAGGATTCTTGATTTTTTATGGCACCACGTTACTTTATGGAATATGTTGAATAAAATACACGAGGCAAGCCGGGTGCTATGCTAGATATTTTTATTTATTTATATCTGTGAAATTTACAAATATACATAGATATTATTATTATTCACAGCGTAAAGAAGCATTCATCAATAGTCCATTGAGAATTCATAAAGATTTCGCATATTTATAATTATAAATTTCAAAATTACGGTGATCACAATAATTACAAATAAATTATATATACTTAGATAATACTTTTTAATTATATTATAGATATAAACAAATATGCAGAACAGATATGAGATATCGGTAATTATACAGAGTGTTTTATAATATATTTTATTATATCATCGTGTGTATTTTGCACAAAATAATATTTTAATACATATCAAACAAACGATATCGTTATGTTAACAAACGGGTTATATCTACTAGAACTATACTTCCACGTGAATATAACAAACATTCTGATATTTTATTTTATAAAACGTTATTTACAATTGCATTTCATAACAAAGTACACAACCTTTTTACTATAATCATCGTTAGCATACTTGATGATTTAACTAAAGGATAACATAAACGCTACACGCTGTAACATAAAAACCCGAGGTGGCACCTATTAAGTAAGTGCCCTTGAATGCAAAAGCGGACCCATAGATATAAAAGGCGCCGCGCAGAATACCATGGTATTTTAGTCGGGACTGTAACAGTGAGGGATCCATGAGGATTTCCCCACGAGAAAAAAAAACGCTGTACGGTCCCATTTGGATAGAAATATTCTCTCAAAAGCGCAACCCAGACAGGAACACATGCCTATAATTGTGCTAAATACAACAATATGACCAGAGCAAGAATTAATCGTCACAATGATCGTCAATTTATGTTACACTAGCAGTGCCTGCACTTCACTCGCGTTGTCTACATACTTATTGTTTAGTCAAACAAACTGTAACGAAACCTGCCCATCTAAATAAATAGAAATTAATATAAAGAAATAATACCTAAATATAATTAAAACAAATAGCATAAAACTACGAAATTGGCACGTGATTCGTCTAAGCGGCCAGGACCCTTGTTACGTTGTGATCGTAATAACCCGAGTTCTTTTAGAGCATCAGAGGCAACATGTTCAATTCGACAATGGTAAACAATAATATATTATTCATTATATAGTTTAATTATTTTAGTGTAATATGATTATCATAATAAAAATATTTATATAAGCCAATAAAGGCAAAATGGTAAGATAATAAATATATCCGTTCACCTTCAACACCTCTTACGAGTAGCTGAAGGCAGTCCGATCCTCCAATCCTTATATACTTAACCCGTTCTGGGAAAACTATAAAGGACGGGGGAAGGTCCATATTTTATCCCTATACTTTCAACACCTGTTATGAGTAGCTGAAAGCAGTCCGCTCCTCCAATTCTTATATACTTAAACTCTATAGTAAAAGTATCAAGAAAAAGAAGAGATCGATGGCCCCGCACACGCCATCGACTGTGGGCTCCAACCATAGATACGAGCCCTCCCGGGACAGGGATAGGCTATTTATAGTGCGCCTGCGACACACAATTTGATTATAATAACGTGAAAAGACAATGTCCTGGTAATATTTATTTATAGTGATTTCATTATCGGGACGCAAGATTTATTATTTTATATTGTTGTTATTTATATAGCATAGCATAGAAAGGGATCAAGCCCTGATATTTTGTAATTGTATCAATTAAGACTGAAGTCGCATAATATTTCATATTCATCTTTGTATGAGAAGGCAAAACGCCATAATAATGGTCATTTTATATAAGGGAATAAATCCCTGGTTCAGATATGTATTCGAACATTAAACCGCCAGGCGGTATTCCGTAAGCACAATGCTATAATTGTCAACCTCACCTTAGTGAAGTAAAATTCATCAATAATAATAAAATTTATAACGTATATTTCTCATACCACTATATATGGTTAATATAGAGTTTATATTTATCATAAACTTCACCTTAGTGAAGGTATCTTCATCAATAATGTTATTTATAACGTATATTTCTTTTATCATTAGATATGGGTAATATAGTATTTATAATAACCTCACCGAAGTATAGGCATATTCATTAATAATTATATTTATAACGTATATTGCTTTTATCACTATATATGGGTCATATAGTATTGATAATATTCAATTCTTTATAATATCACCACCGCAATTCCTTAAAACTAAGTCCTACCTAACCCTACCTAATTGTTATTTAAATAATCGCATTGTCGTATAATTAATATTCGTTGGCTTATATCTTATTCGTAATCGCATTGTCTTACAACTAATATTCTTTAATTTATTTCATTTTCCTGTTATAGCTTTGTATCATTAAAACCACTTAATAGCACTTGCTCACGCAAGGTACCCTTTGGCTCAATACTTAACATACATCCGAATCCAGTTCATTATTTAAGACGTGATAAACACGGATGATAAGAGTTAAGCAGGCCACACTGTCTAACACTAGTTAGATATCTCGAAGTGAGAAGCAACCAGTCGCCCTAATAGTATGACATGCTACAATGTCAATTCTAAAAATCCCTATTGCTAAGCTAAGGGGGCGTCTCTAATAAGAAGACGAGTTATTTTGCTAAAAACGATATATAACATTCCAGCGCCTCAGCAACAAACCGAATTTACATCACGGCATCGACCTAAGTCGCACCACCGCAGCAATTCTAATCTGTATCACTGGAGCCGATTCAGCAATGGACCTGAGGAAACTACTGCATCGATATAAATCGCACCACAGAGTCCACCCCATTTCAACATCACATCAGCAAAGTCAAAGGACCTCACTCGAGGACACTATAGACATGACCAAAATCATATCGGAGCCTCATACTTAAGCATCGGGTCAACTAAGATTAAAAATCCTCGGACCTCGCTTAATTCACTTACTCACACTTTGAGTCGTGTCTATAGTGTCAACTATAGACACGACTCAGGTCACATCAGAGCCTCAAACTCGAATATCGGGTTAACTAAAACTCGCCAAAACATTATACACGTATACAGCTGAAATATAATTATTTATTAGTTATGACGCATAAATTCTTCCCAACACATCGTTTTAAATCTTCATTGAATTCGCTTCTTAGGTTTCAAATAATCCATTACATTCTGAAACATAAACAATATCTGCGCCGAAGCATTACTTTCACTATTATATTCACAATTACAATATCACATAATATTACAGAAACGAAGTAAACTTCGTTTCTTAATATGTATCAAACATATATACATTCATAATTGACGGACCCACAAACCGTCATTAAATATTTAATTTATAATAATAAATTATATTCAATATATTTCAATGATATAAGTTTGCTTTTAACATGTATAGATCATATTAGATCTCTTTGCCAGTAATCATAGACGGACCACCATACCGTCATTATTTATTAATTATTGTATATATGTCGGAGAAAGGCCATTCTCATCGACATCGTCAGTTATAGATTTAGTGGGCGTCATTTGGGTATGCAAGCACAAACCCACTTTTATATTACTTTTTACTTTTAATCCTTTTAATACAATATTACAATTTTAACTTTTTTTTTTTTTTTATGTTAGAAGTTGGCAAACAAGCATACGGCCCACCTGATGGTAAGTGGCTGCCGCAGCCTATGAGCGCTTGCAGCACCATTAGTAGGTGCCACTCGCGCGTTGCCAACCTCGAGATATTAGTTCTTAAATCTCGTTCGCCCAGTAATTTCACTAGCGTACAATGCCCTTCAAACCGGAACACAGTAGTGCCTAAGCACTACTATTTGGCAACAGAATATTGGACACTGCGGTGGTACCTACCTAGCCGGCCTCTTGCAACAAAAGACCTACCACCAGTGTGACTGATTGCACTGGTGGAATAATCTCTGCTGTGACAGAGGTTATCCCAACAGCGGGCGATGGGGTCGTCACATCCCGACGCCGGTGAAAAATGCCTGAGCAGTGGGTTCGGAGCACCGACCTGACTTCAACTCCCAACAAAATCAGAATGATCCAACTCGATCGTATTACGATTTTACAATATCTTATTCCCGTAAAACAAAATCATCTTTTTGTAAATTTTCTCTTATTCTATGTCAAGACGGTGTCTCGACCCCACTAGAGGTTTCACTCTACTCAATATGGCCAGTACGATTACAACATTAATAAGAACTTAAACAATATTAAAAGGACAAATCAAATTAACAAAAAGTTATTATGTTATTAATAAAATAAACAAAAATGAATTACGTACAAAACTGAACCAGCAATCAACTTAATATTATATTCCTCCGACATATATTTATTTTATACTTTATGTATATACTTTTCCATGCATCACCAACCACCATTAATAATATGTATAAAATCCATATACGAAGATCGGAAACCTTAGCTAGCATTCTAGCAGCATAGCCGCCGCACCGCCTTGGTAACCCGTCCACATATATGGGGGGTAGACGTCTGACGGGCACTCACCAAGCATACGCTCGGAGACACCTTCGCCGACATCACAGCCCTTATATATGTGAAACAGCTCGAATAACATTCGGCACCTCGAATGACTCCTTGAACTTCCATACATTTTCCTATTTCTATGGAAATTTTCATACAAAATTTAATAAATTTTTAATTTTCTAAAAATATTATTTTTGGTGTATGTCCATACTTAGTATTATGTTGCACATAGTCACGTGGTCGCCAAACGATTTTTAGGTTAAGCAACTCGCGCGGCGCGGTCTGTAAATGGATGGGTGACCGTCCGAAAATACGTTCATATTTTAGAAAATATATAGTTTTAGAGATTTAAATAAAGTGTTATGTTGAGATCGTCACAAAACTACAAAAATTTATAACTATTCTTTCGATTTTTATTGTGTTGTTCCAACATCTCACCGTATCGCATCGCCCGCACGCACTTTCTATCTTATTGCTCGTCTTCTACGAATCACATCGTAATGTCATATAGCCTATAGCATTCCACAAAAAATATACTATCAAATGCTGAAAGAAGTGTTCAAATCCGACCAACAGTTCTAAAGATCGCCTTCAACCAAACAAACAAACTCTTCAGCTTTATATGGTAAAATAAAAAAAAAAGATTGATATATATTGATAAGATTGAAAAAAAAATATCTATTGTTAATAAATATTAGAAATTATACTATATAAGAATAGGATATCTGATAATAATGGTTATTGACTCAGGCCATTCTTTAAGGGTTGTCAATCCAATTACTTTAACCTTAGGTGTCATTACAACTTGTTGAGCACCCCTGCGCGGGAAACGTGCGCAGTAAAATACTTGCACAAATAACATTTCAGATATATGCTAAAATAATATTTTCCGAGTGAAAATTTCCTTTGGGCGGAAATCCTCGCCTTTGCCGCCCTACAGAGCGGAAGTCGAGGGTCTTAACCTCCGGGAAAACCTGGAGGAGGGCAGGAAAATGTCTGGCTTGTGGGCGGCAGTACTAGGATCACATAAACTGTAGGAGATTGCATAAGGGGAAATCGTAGCGATACTAGATACGCATGCGTCGCAATATTGATTTCTCCACCCTCTATAAGCCCAACGAGCGACTAATAAATGGAGTAGTCGGGTAAAGTTAAAAATAATGACGTAACCTAACTTTACCATATGGACGTTCAATAACTTTATAATTTAACACTGTTTTATATTTAAAATATTTCTCTTTTTGCCATGCTTTTAATTTTAAAACAAAAATTATACATACATCTGAAAATGATTAATAATATTAAACATTTTAAGTATTTATCTGATTCATGAAATGTTTAATTCAATAAATTTAGACTTTGTTTTTCTGAATTATTAGGAGTTATAATATTTAAAACCACATGCTATATCTCGATTTCATCGTTTCACGTTACCATAAAGTTCTCAAATATAACTTCTGCTCTATTTATGTCGCCCTAGTACTACGGATGCTCGGAAAATTTGTTTGTTTGATAAAAAAAAAAAAAAATGATGAAAAAGCGGAAAATATCTGTCATTTCTTTACCGGACAAATTAGATTAATGGGTTCCGAATAAATAGTTCATTCCTTTTGTATTTTTAAAACAATAATCAGTAATAAATTCATAGACATATAAGTACTGGTGATAAACATGAAAATAATTTCCTAGATTTCCAATAAACCAAGATTTTTTTGCTGTCATTTATGCGTATGCTTCACATAATTTGGACGCAAATAAGCAATACCATGTCAACCCACACGAAAGTCATTTCGAGAAAAACACGTTTGAAAATTTTGAACAACTTGCTTTATATGATTTTTTTAATGTATTGATCAAGTTTTTGGCAATTTCAGATTTATGTACATTATTTTACTTATCTTCACAAAAAATAAGCATACAAACTGCATATTTCGTATATAATATAACCCAAAACGTTTAACATAATACATAAATTGCATGATTAAAAAATGGCTTTTTAGAAGTTGTAAAGCTTAAAACCCTACAAATATTAAAGAAAAATGTTCTTCAGCCATTTACCAACACTTCTGCATATATAACTCAGTTTTTTCTATTTTGTGGGTTGACATGGTATTGCTTATTTGCGTCCATTTATATATATATACACCTACGGAGCGTAACGAAGTTAGTCACAAGCTAACTTCAGTATTCTTATACTTCTTTGGTACGCTTACATCGATCCGCCATTTTAAGCAATACTACCAGGGACATAGGACTTTGCAAGAGGTCTAAGAAGTTTCCGTCACAGAACAACAGAATGTAAGGGAGTGCTTTAAAGTTTTCCTTAGATGACCATTTCTAAAAATTATACTTATTTAAAATTAAGAACACTATAATAATAATAGCTAATAGTAGTTGATATGTCCAAACTAATCTTACAAAATTTTACAAGTAGATAAATTAAGTGAGGCTAAGTATTTATCATCTGCTTGTTACCTTTTCACGACTATACGGCTTAACCGATTTTGATGTCATTTTCTATGAAGATAGTTTGAAATCGTAAAGATTTTTTTTAAACTTGCTAAGCTGCAATTTCTACCATTAATTATAATTGAAAAAATCGCGCACGAAATATAACAAAATATCGTCTTACAAAGTATGAAATTCCTTTGTAAATTCTTTTCACATTCCAAGAGCAGATTCCGCTTCTGAAACATTCGCCTTACCAGGGCAGTATAAAGCGGAAAGATACCTTAGCGATATTTCTCTACTAAACTCAACAGGCGCTTTCTACAGAAAACTAACTACCATTGTACTATGTCCTTTTTAATATGAAATTTTATAATTGTTGCAGACGATAGACACTTTATTTTTGTCAAAAAATTGTAATGGTAATTTTTTCAAGTTTTAAAGTCAAACCTATAATAATAATAGAATTGAGTTGTGTTTCAAGGACGCGTCACTTTTATGTATACGTTACGTGAGAGAATATAAATATAGACATATTTTTTTATGTTATTACGGTTCACAAACAAGGAACCTATGAACGTTTGCAATACTTGAAGTATGACATGCGCGTTGCCAACCTAAAGGATAGGAGCAAAGATATAAGAATTGGAAAAAGTGAGGGAGCAAAGTGGTGGGAGATTGGGCCTCTGACGCTGTCACTCGTCTCGTAATATTGTTACTTGACGCCGATTTTCTGTAAAAGTTAGTACCTACTTCCCTGTCAAGCGCATTTCTGCTGGGAGGATTATGGTTCTTACTAAATGATTATACTTATAATCACGAGATACCTATTTAAGAAGTTTAACTTTTGCTGCACTTTTTTGTATAAATAACTCTAAAACATTATATATTATTGTCACTGAGTTAAGGAATTACCTATAAAAGAAAATGACGTCATAATAAGATAATATTGTTTGTCCTAATAAAGTTGTACTCAATAATATAAGAGTTAAAAGAATATTACAACTTATCTTATCGTTATTCGCATATCAATTTCTGAAATAAAATGTTCGTACAATCAATTATGCTTTTCCTTGAAGGATAACGATGTTCTATATTTTTAAGACGTTTAATAAATGAATAAATAAATTAATAAATTAAATTATATATAAATAAATTAAATTATAATGATGACGTTCAAGCCGTGATCCGGCTTAACAGTAGGCACTCTAAGGATGAGGTCTGTCTCTTCTCATCTTCAAGTAGCACTAACCCTCTCGCAAAATATTGACATTATCTAGCAGTATCCATATTACTGCATTTTGTTGAGATGAGCACAAAAAAATTTTAGATACTAGTTTGCTTTGCCATGGTTTATTAACTTATTTTTTTAACTGACCTTTACATAAACTATCAAATATATAAACAATCAGAAAAATATTCAAATTGATAAATAATTTATGTACTCAAAATATGATATCCTGAGATATCGTGTTTTGGGGGTCCGGAAACATATACTAGGATAAACACAGACCGGAACACTTGCATGTGGTCAACACAAAAATCTGGTTTGAACGGGAATCGAACCCGTGACCTGTGGCGATTAAGGCAGGTTCACAAACAAATACAGAAACCACTTAAAACAGTGTACTGAATTTTTAAATTTTAAATAAAACTGCCAATTTCGTGTCCAACGCCCACATAAACCAGTCCGTACTAGTACTCCATACACCGTAGAATATATAAGATTAACTTTAGAAAGTATTCATCAATTACAGATATTTTAAGATACAGCTAAAAACGTTAAAATATCAAGTTTCTTATTATGGGGCCTCCTTCATTACTAAATCTTATATTATTTTTAATATTTGCTGTTGCAGCGGCAACAGAAATGCACATTCTGTGACAATTCAACTCTCTACGTATTACGGTTCGCGAAATATAGCCCGCTGGCAGACGGACGTTCAGTGGAGCCTTAGTAATAGGGATCCGTTGGCACTCATTCGGTGCGAACTAAAAATTCCTGCCTATCATTATTTTTTCATAGGTTTTGTTTTCACGGCTATCCAATATAAATCTCCGAACACGTAAAACGCATCACTTCAAAATGTAAGAGCTAATTAAAGGCTCTCATAGAATCTTTATATTTAGCCTTAATTGTTTTTAAATCAATTAGTTGCTCTTTTATTTAAATTTAATATTAAGTACATGTTCTTCATAGCATTTTTCCGGTATTCCGAATTTGTTAGGTTACTAGTTTTTACACAAAGCGATTGCCACCTGACCTCTTTAATCGTAAGGGCGAACTAGTTATAGCAACTACAACCGACACCTTAATGTGCTCTCCGAGGCAGGGTGGTGGAACCTGCAAAGACAAACGCCCAGACCGAAACAGATATTTGTAAGATCAATACACATATCTAACACGAACAGGAATTGAACCCGCGACCGTCGAGGCTAAAAGCAGGCTCGCTACCGACACTCCCCAACATAATACATAAAAATATAAATAAAAGAACTCATTTGCCTATGGAGGGTAATTGTTTTGTTGTTGTGAATATTTTGCGTGGAAGCCTTAAAACCTCTTATCCAAGTTGTCATTTACTTAAAAATAGCTAAATGTATGTACAACCTGCAAATATTGTTATAAAAGCCAGTGTTTTTCAACCATGACACCTAAAATGCTTTATGGCAATTATTGTAAGCAAATTAATGTTTAAAACTGCGCTCTTACTGAATTTATCCATAAATTTATTTGACAAGTGACAACTGACGTCACTGGATTGATAATGTATTCGAAAACAATGAAATATTTAATTTTAAATTATTTAAATATTGTTTAAAATTTGAAGAGAACAAAAGAAAATCCAGTAAAATAATGCCTACGTATAGTAATAAGTTTCATTTTATTTTATCGATTTTAGATGAATCACGTCATGAAAAGCGGTTGTCGTAGCCTATGAGTACTTGCAACACCACACATTTATAGGTGTCATTCACACGATGCCAACCTCGAGATATTGGTTTTTAAATTTTCTTTGATCAAACACAGAAATACTGCTTTACAGTAAAATATCTGACACTACGGTGGCACCTACCTAGCCGGCATTCTGCAATAAAAGGCCTACCACCAGTGCTTAGCGAATTTTTTGAACTCCTTAAAAATATTTCAAACCAAGGTGGTCGAATTATGAAAGTTTGAAAAACACTGACCTAAACTGATAGCAAATATCGTTTAAATAGGAGTTAAATATTGGGTCTATTTAAAGAACATATACAACGGTATCTTATTCATTACGTAGGCGTACGTCAGACGCAGATGTGTCTAACGCTCGCATGCGAAACACGTGCTCTTTATAACAAAATATAAATAATATTGCAAAATATAAAATGGACTTGCAAAAGGACAAATTACCGGGGAGATACAATTTTGACGACGCGCTAGACGTTAGTGGTATGACAAATATTTTTATTAGATTTTTTAAAATGATAAAACGATTTAAAAAAAAAGTATTGACAATTTTCAAAAGTCACAGTTTTTCACACAATATATCACTTAAAAATACATTATTATTACTTAATAAATACATTCATTATAAGAATACATTATTTTAGGTTAGTTTCCTCAAAGTTTTGAAGGTTAACGACGGGTTAGACGTCTGTTGTTTTTTGTGATCTCTACTTTCCGGTTCCAAGCTTGCTAATTCTTTATTTTTCTCTAAGCCTTTGTATAACAACCTGATTCACGACATCGCACTATTAGGAATCCATACTGTTTATATAACCTTGAAAAATCTGGACTACAATATCGTTTAAAAGTTAGGTGGAAAAATGTTCAAAAAATATTACTTTCCAAGACTTTCCGCATGCAGACTATATTTTCTACGTCATTAAATTCGATCTTCCACTTTACCCGTATAGATTTTTATCTTTTGCTTTCGTAATAATTAGATTAAATACATAACAGTTTTAAGTGTAATCGTACTTTAGCTTGAACAATGAGCAACTTTTAAACATACAGTCACTTCATAATAATTCATCATCATTTTGCGTAATTTTGTAAATATCGTCATAATTACAAAAAAGCCAAAAATGTTATATAGCACCTATCACTAATTACAGTAATCTATAAATAACGCTATCACTGAATTTTTAATTTTAGATAACATTATTATAATCTAATAATCTCCGTTACAATAACCACCGACATTTATCCAGATTTGACAGGTTACTAATTTTCAAAAAAAGTAAACGCTACCTGATCTTCGCAACCCTGTACAGAAGAAATAGTAACTCATTAGGTACACTAGTGCAAATAGTCCTATCTTTATCAATTATTATCAGATGTTACGTGATATCAATCAAATTAGACAGCTAATCGTATCCGAGGCACGGTGACTCACAACCACAAAAGTCAAATTAATTGTCAATATCTGCCCTCAACAAAAATTGCTACCGCGACCATCGGCGTTAAACCCAGTCTAGTTACTACAGCACTAGAACAAACGATCGTCGCATCTCATAAATACATGACCTTCCTTAAGGGCGCGTTTACGTATTTGACGAAAAATAGATGTATTTCGATCTAATTTCCGACTAAATCAAAGTAAATTAAATGGAACTTTTAATTACTATGAATAGATCAGACCTTTATCTTTAGTAACGCTGTAAAAAATATGAAATTTTCTTATTATTTTTTATAGTAAAACCGATTTTCCGGAACCTCTTCACACCAAATTAACGATATCGAGCTGAGTTTAGGTAGCCTTTTAAACTATTTCTTACGTGATATCAATTAAAAAAAATACCTCTAATAGTAAGACATGTTCAACTCAAACCCTAGGAAGAGATATTTATAATAATACGACACATTAGCTCAGAAAAAATAAATATCAAATGTATCTTTTCACATATTTTGCTTCTAAAGTTGTA
Source organism: Hestina assimilis (assembly GCA_023373885.1). Taxonomy (NCBI): domain Eukaryota; kingdom Metazoa; phylum Arthropoda; class Insecta; order Lepidoptera; family Nymphalidae; genus Hestina; species Hestina assimilis. The sequence goes on along the minus strand of CM041750.1, from coordinate 1,593,136 downwards.
CCTTAATCTGTTGCATTAAGGCCTATTTTGTTTGATGACTGCCATGATTTATTGTTCAAAATTTTCTAGTAAAATATTAGTCGGCGCTGAGACGCCTTCATTGAGTGGACGCTATGTCGCTTGTAAGCAGGAGGTTATATTAAATAAGATCGCTAAAATATAATATTATATAGAAAAAATTGACTATAACTACAACTCTTGATACTTTATTTTAAGGATAATTTGATAAATATTTTCTTTTTTTAGAGATTAAAAATTCTAATTCGTCTTATACTTATTGCTCAGACCTTAAGGTATACATCCCTGACTGCTAGTGGAAGTCTCGGATGATTGTAGTTTTTTTGCCGTGTTTGGGCTCGTTACTATGAGACCTTAACACCGAACTTGTTGGAGTGACCTGAAGGTCTACTCCGATGACTGATACTGGATCTGCAGCATGAGTAAGGTTATGTGTGCCGTGTTTGGGCTCTATTTGTTAGGTACGGTGAGACCTTACCTCCGAACTTGTTAGAGAGTAACCTGAAGGTGTACTGCGATGACTGATACAGGATCTGCAGCACGAGTAGGGTTATGTGTGCCGTGTTTGGGCTCTATTTGTTAGGTACGGTGAGGCCTTACGTCCGAACTTGTTGGAGTGATCTGAAGGTCTACTTCGATGACTGCTACAGGATCTGCACCATGAGTAGGGTTATGTGTGCCGTGTTTGGGCTCTATTTGTTAGGTACGTTGAGGCCTTACGTCCGAACTTGTTGGAGTGATCTGAAGGTCTACTTCGATGACTGCTACAGGATCTGCAGCATGAGTAGGGTTATGTGTACCGTGTTTGGGCTCTATTTGTTGGGTACGGTGAGACCTTACCTCCGAACTTGTTGGAGTGACCTGAAGGTGTACTCCGATGGCTGATACAGGATCTGCAGCACGAGTAGGGTTATGTGTGCCGTGTTTGGGCTCTATTTGTTAGGTATGGTGAGACCTTACGTCCGAACTGGTTGGGTGACCTGAGGTCTACTCCGATGACTGATACAGGATCTGCAGCATGAGTAGGGTTATGTGCGCCGTGTTTGGGCTCTATTTGTTAGGTACGTAGAGACCTTACGTCCGAACTTGTTGGAGTGATCTAAAGGTCTACTTCGATGACTGATACAGGATCTGCAGCATGAGTAGGGTTATGTGTGCCGTGTTTGGGCTCTATTTGTTAGGTACGGTGTGACCTTACCTCCGAGCTTGTTGGAGTGACCTGAAGGTGTACTCCGATGACTGATACAGGAACTGTAGCACAAAGTAGAGGCTATGTGTGACGTGTTTGGGCTTGTTTTGTTAGATATGATGAGACCTTACCTTCGAACATGATGAGTAGACCTTCAGATCACTCCAACAAGTTCGGACGTAAGGTCTTTACCATTACCTAACAAATGAGCCGAAATACGGCACGCACATAACCTGCTCATGCTGCAGATCCTGCTGGCAGCCACCGAAGTAGACCTTCGAGATCACTCCAACCAGTTTGATCGTAAGGTCTCACCATACCTAACAAATAGAGCAAACACGGCACGTAACCCTACTCGTGCTGCAGATCCTGTATCGGCCATCGGAGTACGCCTTCAGGTCACTCCAACAAGTTCGAGTGGTCTCACCGTACCTAACAAATAGAGCCCAAACACGGCCACAAAACCTACTCATGCTGCAGAATCCTGTAGCGGTCATCGAGAAATGAACCTTCAGATTACTCAACAAGGTTCGGACGTGAAAGTTCTCGCCGTACCTAACAAATAGAGTCCCAAACACGGCACACATAAACTACTCATGCTGCAGATCCTGTAACGATCATCGAGGGTGGTTCTTCGAGATCGCTCGAACAAGTTCGGACGTTCACCGTACTAACAAATAGAGTCCAAACACGGCACACGCTAAACCTACTCATGCTGCGATCCTGTAGCGTCATCGAAGATTGACCTTTCAGATACTCAACAAGCATAAGTCACCGTACCTAACAAATAGATTCCAAACACGGCACGCATAACCCTACTCATGCTGCAGATCCTGTATCAGTCATCGAAGTAGACCTTCAGATCACTCCAATAATTCGGACGGTAAGGTCTCATTGTAACTTCCTAAACGATCACAAGCACGGCACACATGGCCTACTCATCTTTGCACGGTTACAGTGGCAGTCGTCGAAAAACATCATCGGGTAACTCCATCATGCTCAGTGGTAGTATCTTATTAATTTTTTTTATTGACGACAATAAAAAAATATTCATATAAAACATTTTATTACCTATAAATAACCTTTAAATAAAAATAATACAAATAAGGAAAAAAATAGTTTTTACAATATTTATGTACACAAAGTATACAAAACAAATATGACTATTTGTTACTTACTAACATTACAACGTATAAAATATACCCACAAAAAATTAAACATTTAAAGTCTCAAAATTAGTTTACCGTTCATTATTCCCGCCGATCACAGTCGTGCGCTTGTGTGATCGTTTCGTGTGAATGTAGTGGTGCGATTCGCTACCTATCTATTTTGCAAACGCGTCCTTAAAGCAACTCGTCAAAAAACGTAAAATATATTGAGATTTTAACGTAGGTATGACTGGTTACGATTCGGGGAATATGCCGGTTGGCAACGTTCTCTCGCATCGATTTTTTTCCTGACCTTGTAACATTATCAAATTTTTAGACGACCACACACACGAATCACTTTTTGCGTCATGTACTGCGTTTTATAATTTGTAATAGCAATCGGTCGTTCACCTAAACAAATTTGTTGTGACATTTATTTAAATATATGTTCTATATTATTACGATTAGTATACAAAATTAACTATGTATTTAAAACACTAAATACATTTACATATGTTTGCCCTCGGGCCGCGATTCTGTTCCTATGGCAAGCTCGCATTTTTCCGCTAAAGGGCTCTACTATGAACTATTAGTAACAATTATATTGCGACCCAATTCAATTCAGGTAGTAAAACGAATCAGGTTTTTGTATAAGCATGGCGTATTTATAATATGTCATGGACTCACGGTCCTAAATAGTGATGTAGTAATAAGTGAGTACGTTATGAGTAAGCTCCATCGTAAACCTCATCTATCCCTTTGCGCTCGATGGAGGTCAAGAGCTAACCCATTTTTAAATTTAAAAAAATATAGCCCAGGTTAGGTTGTCATTTGTATTGCAATAAAGGTTCTTGGTAGGCCCGCAGACGACATGCCTAAAAAGCATACAACAGCCATTGAAATCAGATCCATTGCTCGCAAAACACAAGCTAATTTTAATTTTTTAATTCCCTACCAGAGAATATAAGATGTGAAGCTGATAAATATACATTTAAGACAAAATTAAGAAAATATTTTTTAAATTTATGTAACGATTAAAAAAAAATCATTATAACTCTCTTTATTATTATTATTATTATCATTCTTACTGTCATAGTTATGTTACAGTTATTTGTATGTATATTAATTGTTATAATTCTAATTATTTTCTTGTTTTTTCTTAGATATAGGTACGTTATATTTTATTGTTATGTTAAATGTATAAAATGTTGTTGTTATTAGTATATTTATTTGACTTAATAGTATAACTTTATATGATCTTACAGTCAAACCAATTGTCAGGTTTTGTAAGACTTTAGTATAAAACATATTGTTAATAAATATTGACTTAATAAATAAATAAATAAATAAATAATAGACATACGAGTAAATGGACAGGCAGACAGAGAGCCGTTATTCTTCATAACATAATGATAAGAATGATGCAGTCACGAATATGTATTTATCTGTGCTGTACTGTCTCCAAATCACAATTATCCTGACTAATAGTATAAATGCGCGAGTGAGTTTGTTTTTTGTTGGTATGTTTGTAACGCTTTCACTTCTATGCCGCTGAACTGATTATGTTTAATTTCGTTATAGATATATATAGGACCATGAAGACTATTATTAGACAACTTTTTTTCGCGAAGGCAAAACTTGAAGGAGGCTAAATAGTCCTTATTCACGCGGCCAAACGTGGGTTTGGTCGGGATTTCGTTTTCCGCTCGGGACAGACGTTTGTATTGATCTTACAAATATCGGTTTCGGTCTGGGTCGTTTCGTCGTTATGGGTCTCCCCACCGTACCTCAGAGAGCACCTTAAGCTTTTGATCCCGTACATTATTCATTTAACATGTGATACAAATCGTTAATTTTCTCTTATCCAATGAGTTACTGGTTCGCCTTAGGGTTGCGGAGGTGACATGTGTGAATACTAGTAACCTGTCAAATAATAAGAGTAATAAGCTGACCTTGGAAAAACTACTGGGAATAATCAAATCAAATAAATCACCTGATTTATATTCGAAAAATTTAACATTCATGAAACCATTGTCTGCGCGCTAACCCTGTCGGCCCCCGTATTCTCCAATCTATATTACCGATACTCTATACAAATAAATAAAATAGAAGTGTCTGTTTGTAATTCCTAGTTAACACCTATTTACCCGACTGCCGGAGGGTAATATTTTCGTTTACTAAATACATTTAGAAAATACATACGATACTTACATATAAAATTAATTTTTAATTTTTTTTTTCTGCCTATCTGTTCAACCGGCTAATCTCTGAAACGGCTAGACCGATTTTAACGAGACTTTCACTGACAGGATAGCTGATGTTATAAGGAGTAACTTAAGTTACTTTCATATAAGAAAAAGCTTTAGGGTTCCGTGTAATAAAAAAAATCTGTAAACGACGCGAACGGAGCCGCGGGTGCAGGTAATTAAAATCGTTTTAAGCGTCTTCAATTACATACTTTTCATATAAGGTCTATATTACACCACACACTTTATTTTACATATTTCCCTTAATCACGACACATTTACTATATTTTTTATCTACTTATATCTTATCTTATAATAAATGAACTATTTTTGTATACATAATCATATACTTATGAATGTATATAACTTTATTTCGTATATCTCGGAAATGGCTTTGATGATTTGGATCTAATTTTGTATTGAGATAAGGTTTTGCTTTTGAGTTTATCTATACGTATCTAGTATATATATAAATGAATATATTATATATGTAAATAAACTATAGGTTTCTTTCGAGAATTTCATTGAGTATTATAATTATTGCCTAATATTGGACATACTTGGTTCTTACATTGTCGCAAATCTTCTTCTATATATCTATATACGAGGAAAGGCTCATCTCTCACACGTCTCATCAACGCTCAGCTTAACGCCCAATACCCCTGGACTTAGAAAGGTGAATTTTCATTTTCAGCCGTTGTTTAAGTTTAAGAAAGAAAGGATTTTTCCAAATTTATCTCATAAGAGAATCAATAAAGGGTTGAAAATTTGTATAGAAGTTCGTCACTTTTTCTAAGTTGTTCTCCATCTTACATCAATTTCTTTCTTTTTGAGGTTTTTCCTTTATTCCTTTAGAATGGCATGTAAAATTTCATTCAACAAATTTTCAATTTGGAGAAAATGATTGAATTTTTTTTTCATCATGTTCGGGTCACTTACATACTTATAATTATAGTGGATTATTATTCTAAAGTCGCTGACTTATTTTTTCCTCAATTGGGTAAACTATATATTGATAAATTCTCTATTGAAAAAAACTGTCGACGTGTTTGGCAAGCCACTGCTCCTCAACCCACCAACGGAATCGCAGCTGAGCTTCACGAGGGTTCATGATACAACTCTCTGAAGCGTTGTACGAGTTTTCGTCCGGGAAAAAATTGATCATAAAAATGTGTTGCTGGCTCGGGAACTAGTAGTTGTTAACGTAATTTCTATATATTTTTATTTTGTTACAAGTTGGCAAACAAGCATATCCACGGACCCACCTGATGGTAAGTGGTTACCGTAGCCTATGAGCGCTTGCAGCACCATTAGTAGGTGCCACTCACGCGTTGCCAACCTCGAGATATTGGTTCTAAAATCTCCTCTGCCCAGTAATTTCACTAGCCAATTAATTTCTATTGCCTTTTAAGACCATATTCATTTTTGACTTGAGAACCCTAAAGAGGTAACCTCCGGATGTTATAAGTAGTTAGTAAAAATCTGCTTTATTTCAGGTTTCGGTAAATACAACTATTTTATGCTCTCAATATGCTGTCTCCTTATCCTGGCGATGTACATCGACATATTTGGCTTCTCCGTGCTGCTCCCGAGCGTCTCCTGTGACATGAGCTTGACAACTCCGCAACAAGGAATACTGTCAGCTGTGCCGTTAATAGGTAAGATCAAGAACAAAAAGTATATATTTAGAAAATTGTAAGTTTGTGATAGTAGTAATAAGCCAATTTTACACACACATTTTTTACATAGAACTTTGAACCCAGAAATCTCAACAGATAAAATGTAAATCAATAATTGTTTATCTTTTCATACAAACTAGGTATCATTTGTACTGCATTTTTTCACACGTACACTGTTACTGGTGATTATACTTCAGTTAAATAACTCACCACCAAATAAATACCAACGTGAAAGCAATAGTGGCAGTTACCCGACTAGAAATTTTTTCGTGTTCCTTAGAAGGACCGGACCGGGCATGCCCGATCTAGACCAGATAAGGTATGTAACGCAGAAGATTTGTCTGGACCCGATCAGGAAAACCTTATCGGGTCCAGATTATGAACTTCTGATCGGGTCCAGATTAGGAATTCCTGATCGGGTCCGGATGAGATTTTTCTGATCGGGTCCAAATCAACCATTCTTCTTCATCCTAGCATTATTCCCGGTATTTCATGTACCCAGGGTCTGCTTATTACTCTTATCCGGATTTGACAGGTTACTAGTTTTTACACGGAGCGATTGCCATCTGACCTCCGCAACCCTAAGGGCCAACCAGTAACTCATTGGATAAGAGCAATTGGGTCCAAATCAACCATCTTGCGTAACATACCTTGCCTGATCCAAATCGAGTATGCCCAGTCCGGTCATTTTAAAAAACATATATGAATTTAGTCTTGAAAAAACTGTTTAATAAAAAAGAATAATTATAAATTGATATTATATTTCATATATTATTATATTTATTTCCATCTATTTTTTTAATGTATCTATTATTTTTTTGGTTTTACTTTAAATATCAATTATTTTTATATTATTAATTAATCATTATCATTATTATTAAATAAATATTATTACTTAATTAAATATTGTTAATTAATTATTTAATATTTTTTTTATTGGTAAATTATTATACACAGCAAAAAAAATATTTTTTTATCTAGTTAGTTTAGTCCTCTAGTTCGTATTTTATATACAATACACTGAGTAAATGTCTAGATATAAACATAGTACTTGATACACTTTTTTTAACACACAATATACCTATTCATTATTCTTCAACTTACTGTTAAGGTGATTCAGTCTTTGTATTGAATTTATTTAATCTTTACAATATTTACATTAATAAACTAATCAACATACAATTTTTAAGCAATATAAAAATATAATTAGTAATACATTATTAGTAATACATGCTTTTTATGACAAAAATTCTTTATCACTTAAAAGATTGATACACCGATGTACGTCTTCTTTCAACGAAGAACACTGCGACTGTGAACAAGTTCCGACAAGTTGCTTTGTGACGTCACGCGCTGTCGCTTATATATACACACCATTATGTTGTATTTATATTCATATTTTGGTATTTTTTTTATTTATTGAACGCAATTCAATGTAAGTTTATATTTAATGCACAACACACTTAGATATCTGGATGTCTATTTATTTTTGATACACATATTTTTGTTATATTATCTGGTCCTGATCCAGTATGCCTTGCCATACTTGGTTATATTTTACATCGGGCTATCCTTATCTGGTCCAGACCTAGTCCTGATCTAGTATGCCTTACCATACTTGATTATATTTTACATCGGGCTATCCTTATCTGGTCCAGACCTGGTCCTGATCTAGTATGCCTTACCGTACTTGGTTATATTTAACATCGGGCTATCCTTATCTGGTCCAGACCTGGTCCTGATCTAGTATGCCTTACCGTACTTGGTTATATTTAACATCGGGCTATCCTTATCTGGTCCAGAACTGGTCCTGATCTAGTATGCCTTACCATACTTGGTTATATTTTACATCGGGCTATCCTTATCTAGACCAGACCTGGTCCTGATAGGGCTTGCCGGATCTGGCATGCCTCATTCTATCCTGATCCGGTCCAGATACATGATCTGGTTAAGCCTAACTTTTTTCTAGTCGGGTACAATGGCATGGCCCTCGCATTCAAATTCAAGTTCAAGTCTTCGTCGTCGTCTAAAGGTCGGGATGTGGCGACCATATCGCCTGCTTTTGGGATACTCTATGTCACAGCAGAGATTATTTCACCAGTAAAGTCAGTCACACTGGTGGTAGGTCTTTTGTTGCGAGAGGCCGGCTAGGTAGGTGTGGACACCGCAGTGTCAAATATTGTACCGCCAAATAGTAGTGCTTAGGCATTACTGTGTTCCGGTTTGAAGGGCACTGTCGGCTAATGAAATTATAGGCCAGAGGAGATTTAGGAACTAATATCTCGAGGTTGGCAACGCGTGAGTGGCAGCTACTAATGGTGCTGCAAGCGCTCATAGGCTACGGCAACCACTTACCATCAGGTGGGCCGTATGCTTGTTTGCCAACTTATAACATAAAAAAAAAAACCATCTTAGTCAAAGTACAAGTTATGGTCTTGCCCTGATGACATGAAAATTATATCGTTTTTAATTCATGATTAAATCAATTCCATCTTTGTCGTTATTCAATCGGTCTACTATGAATGGAACGGCTTTAAAACTATGTGTCAAATGATTAATTTATATTGCGAAAATTCAATTCATAAAAGTTCAAAATTTGTATAAAAACTCAACAGGTATAACCGGTCAATAAATAGAGGCATTTATATAATAATATAAATTATTGATGAATTCGTAGAATCTTAGAAGAAATAATAATACAGTTTCCTTAATTTGCAATTCATTCCCCCACTTATGAGTCAACAGTAAAAATACTCAATGTGCTAATTGCTGGTCATGGAACATTTCAATATGTTTAGTGAGTCCGTGTTAAATGATATTTGACTCTTTCCGGGCTATTTCATCGACTTCGAAAAAGTATTTGTAGTTTTATCAGATGTATTTTTTAATATAATCCCACAAGACGAGAAATCTTACTCAAAACTAAAAGTCTTGTGAGATATTAAAGATAAATAATTTTAGATTGTTATTACTAAAACTTATATAACATAAAATTACTTTTTATTAACTTTTCTCAGGAGAGGAGATTTATTCTTTAACTCCAAAGCATCAAAAAAACCCCAAGCATTTTATCAAATCATCAAAAATAGTATGTACCAAAACCTTAAGTCTTTAATAAGACAAAAAATGCTCGATAAAATCAGACCCTTCTGCTACTTTTTCAAACTATGCCATTAAGTTAATATTACATTTTAACATCCAGTCGTTAATCGAGTTTATCATACTAAGGAAGTACATAATACTATAGTAAATATACATAAAACTGAATTGTATTAATTACATATTTACAGTATATCGTCCGTGGAAGTTTGTTTAAATGTTATTACGTAGGATTTATATTCAGGTGGAATAAAAATTGGTTCTTCAAAATATAGCGTGCAATAGTACTAGCACATGATTGAAGTGACTCTTTATAAAATGAGACAGAGAGCTTGTATATGTAACAATGCATAGCTGTCTGTCTCATTCCCTAGACCACACAATATCTTTTTTCTCTTTCATTTAACGTAATATGTCTAGACGTGACGCGTCCTTTAATTTCACTGTCAATTCTCGTCCAACTATTGAATCGCCGCTTAAGAAGTTTCAAATTATATAACAACATATCACATACAATACATAAAAAGACCACATATTTTATTGCCTACCAGCTGTGCAGCAGTTCTAGGATTATCCTTAACAAACAGACAGAAAGACGACCTCAAAAGAAGCTGCTGTCTCAGAACTCGCTAACGCTGTTAAAGCCAGTTAGGCCCACAGCTATTTTTTTTTAAACAAAATTAGCAATGCTTTTTTTCAAGTCATTACTAATATTTCTATTGTCCCTCCAAATAAGCTCGAAGGTTGCGCTAGGAGTGGATTCGACCATAGCTCAAGGGGATCAGAATCGAATCCACGACTCTCGCGTTAACAAAGCGAAATCGCGATTTTACCAACGGCAATATATATTTAAAAAAAAAGACGGTTTATACACATGAATATATTGGACAAAAAGTAGAGGAAAATTTATTAAAATCAAAGTCAGACTCAACCTGTTTATTAAGGTTCCACTTGGGTGGTGAATACACTGCATCCGTGTGGCGTCTATCACTTCATATATCTCTTTTATTTTCAACTATCAGTATTAGAGATATAATGTATAATTTATAATACAAATACACATTACAATAACGGCACGACAAACCTTGAAAAACATTTTTTGATTTTTCTGTTCTTTTTGTCGTAATCGTCTCAGAAAGGTGATTCTGGGCATCTTTCAAGTTTATTTTTGTCACTAGTATCAAATCTGACATTCGTACGTCTCTGTGACACGGATGATTATTTATCTTAAGTAAGCTTAAGTGTGCTTACTCCTATCAATCTTACAGTATTTTGCCTAACACTATTTATAACATTACTGAACCTTGAAAGATTAAGCGATTAGCGATTATGTTGACTCGCTCTAGAATTTTTCCTATTTTATGATTAAAAGTAAAATTATGCTCGTAGTCAGTGTTTCACTGCTTGTATCAGACTGGTCCAAGAAAATGTTTGAGATGATTCTTCTTCTACCATTGCAACATTTGCCACACATTCAAATCTGATTTGTCACGAACAATTGTGTGATATCAAAAATAATTTGAACCGCGAATGATTTGGCTGTGGAATTAGTTATCCGTTGAAGTTTTTAATTCGCTCTGGGGCAGATGACTCTACTCCACTCACACCACAGGAAGTAGAGTCCGAACTCATGGTGACTAATATGATAGCAGAAGGCGTACTGCATTAGTCGCCCTTGCTCTGCCTACTTGCAAGATACAACTGGTTATACGTCGACTACATACATCATCACCGTACGCTTAAAATCGTCGTTGTATAAAAACAATTTAAAAAAACATTAAAATGGAGTGCATTTGAAATTCATATAACACCTCTATCCACTACTGATGCTAATGATTTGATGATATTTTTATATCTGATAGCGATACTTAAAAACAGGATACCAGTTTTTTGTTCCTAATCCATCTACAGCGATGAACCTATTACTTTTAGTGACAGATTCTTATACAAAACTCAATTTTCCAGGTATAATGGTGTCTTCCTATGCTTGGGGATTGTGCGCAGACACTATGGGTAGAAGGAAAACTCTCTTGATCGCAATGCCTATTGGAGCTCTCTTCAACTTGGCAGCCAGCATAGCACCTAACTTCACTACATTATGTTTGCTCAAGTTTTTATCGGCAGGATTGTAAGTAACTATTTTATTAGAAGCATAAATATAAACGTCATTCCAAATCAAAATCCACAATTTTTTGGAATTGCAGATTCTGGAATTTAAGCATCATTTTTTTATATGTGTAAGAACTTTAACAAAAAATTTGTGATGTAAAAGTTTTATTATAAGAGTATCACAAATTAAAAATTGTATCATGAAATGTTTCATTTAGCTCGTCATCGGCAAACGCTGCTGCTTTTGTGCTGCTCGGAGAAACGGTTCCTTCGAAACAAAGGAGCCGCTTCATGTTCCTCATGGCAAGCGCCACTATGGTCGGACAGCTTGCCATCTGCTGTAAGTTGGAATCAGAGTATCTTTTATCAAAATTAAAAAAAAAAAAGTGGTTTGACAATCTTTTTATAACACAACGGTAACAAGTACAGCTCGCCTGATGGAGCTATTACCGCAACCTATGGGCATTTGCAGAACCAGAGGCATCACATGCACGCTGCACAAACTTCTTACAAACTTCTTCAACCCTCGTTTAAGGATCCCCTTTCTCTAGCTCGTTTGAAAAGCCCTGATAGGCTTAATTCCATAGCCGCGCGAAGCGTTTGCGGCAGGAAGTTTCATTGATTATCATTCACTAAAGATTCCCTATTTATTGTTTTTCAATTTAAAATATAATTTTGGATACCGAGAAAAATTAAATCCAAGACCATAATTTACAATTTGTCACAAGTTAACAATCTCAACAAATAAAATGTAATCTCTATTTACTTTTTCAAATCCAAGAAATACAAGCGTTCTTCAAGAAATACAATGAAAATTGAAGAATAAAATTGACCAATCGAATGTAACACAATACATCATCACGTTGGTCCTATTTGTAAACACGAGACTCAATTAATAAGCGGCGACCACAATTGACGGACACAATATTTAAAATCAAGCGTATGGTCAGTTTTAATGCAACTTTGAGATAGAAATTTAAGTATTGATGAAGAATAAGTTTTGTTATTATATTACGACCATGTTATAAAATCATTTTGTATTACTATTTATTCTTGTAGATTTTTTATCTACTAAACATTTCCACCTTTCCTTGATTTCTGGTATTTTGGGTTCTCGATTCATTTTTAAGCTACAAAAGTATTTCTCAGTTGTGCCTTGATAGGGCCCTATCTAGATTTTTATTTTATGCTTATTTTGATACAAAAATTTTCGACCAAAACAGTTGGTCAACAAGATTAATATAATGTTCCTAGCTTGTACAACATAAAATAACAAATAATTGAAAAATGTCCACAGTACCAGCTTTAGCAGTTTTTCGACTCAAGTTCCACATCGATGTTCCATGGCTGGCCTTGGAGTACAGACCTTGGAGGCTGTTGATGCAGATCCTTAGCTTTCCTGGATTGATCGGTGTGACTGGCATGTGCTTTTTACATGAAAGCCCCAAATTTCTCCTCAGCAAAGGTTGGGAACAGAGAGCTATCAATGTATTGAAGAAGATGTACCATTCAAACACTGGATTGGACCACGATGACTACCCGGTAAGTCTTCAAACTAGTTCCTTAGTATTAACTTTTTAGGGCTCCATAACGAAATGGCAAAAACGGCACCCTTATAGTTTCGTCATGCTTATAATAATATTACCATTTACATTTGTTTAATTTGATGACTCTTGCCTACAGTTTAAATGTTAATTATAAATCCAGCTGAATTAAAATATATGAAAATATTCTACTTCTAAAACTATAAAGAAACAATTAGAAAAAGGTAATACATTTAAACTACACTTGGTGCACTTATAAAGGCATATCCAGACTACCAGACTTCATATTTTAAATTGCGAAAGTAACCTTGTCTGTCTGTAACGCCTAGGCCGATAAACCAATATGAAGGACTTATACTAAAGAAATAGGTCGTACCTTTAGAAGAACATAGGTCATCTTTCATCAAGAACACAAATATTTTAAGTGGATAAATTGGAACACAATCTTTATAATACAAAATATATTTTTAATTACTTATCAATATTATAATAGTGTAGTAAAAGAGCCAGCGCTGTATTTTGAGAGCGGTGGAAGCCCAATCTCCCACCCCTTCGCTTCGCTTCCTTTTTTTGCCTTCTCATTCCTTCTTCCTATCCTTTGGGTTGGCAACGCGCATGTGATACTTCAAGTATCGCAAGCGCTCATAGGTTGTGGTGAATGCTTACCATCAGGCAGACCGTATGCTTGTTTGCAAGCCACCATAACATAACAAAATCTATTTCCAGGTACAATCAGTATATTTAGACAAGTCTGAAATGAAAACGACCGCTGACACTTCGTTCCTCCGACGCATGTGGAATCAGACAGCACCGCTGTTCAAACCTCCACTACTGAGGAACTCAATGAAGCTGTACTCCATTCTATTATGCGCCTATATGACGTGAGTTTAACGTGTCATCATCCTACTGATATAATAAATCTGAAAAATAAAAATATTGACCTTATTAAAAACGATATTCACGCGACCGAAGCCACGGGCAGATACTAGTATATCAAACAATATTCAACAATTGGAAAGAAGTCCATTGCAATGTAATGTTATGAATATAATATATTCAGATTTTTATGCACTCTGAACTTGATGCTTAGACTTGTTACTGAACAGACTCTAAATTAAAAATAACCAGGACTTTATTGAATCAAAAGTCTTTTATGGCATAAATTAGTGATACTTTAAAACTGATCTAAATTTCTCAGGTCTACTGGTTACACAATGTGGGTACCAACAATGACGAATGCCTACTTTAATGGCGGTGATGTCACTGGAAAAACATTCTGTGAAGTTGCCAGCGCGGCTGCCCGTCGTAATTCGGAGTACGCACATTCCGTAAGTAAACCTGATTATTCTTAAATGCATATTCACAATCATAATAAACATATCAAAATTTTATGGTTTATCACAAATGTATTTTCTGCTTATATTTTCTTCCATTCTTCAAAAAAACTATATCGAATGTAGTTTTGCATGCATTGTCATGCAATTCACCAAAGACTACAGAAGAAACATCTCTTTTTCTTCTACTCAATATAAAAATACGTTTGTTAATTTCTGTACCGTGCTTCAAATACCAATAAATGAACGAGAGGGGAAACCCTGTCTTCCTTCTCTTTCTATTACATTTGAAAAAAATATTTAGACTATATTCATATCACTAATTCACAAATCACATGTTAATTATATTCCAAAATCTACAGACTTCAAACATAACAATTGACTGTGACGACGTGGTCAAACCGATGACGTTATACGCCGTCATGGTATACTCCGGCCTCTGCGGGATCCTGAACCTCGTTCTCACCTTCATAGTCGTCTACCTCGGCAAGAAGAAGACCACGCTGCTGGTCTTCATAGTCACGGTCTCCTGCGGAATATTCCTGCTCTTCGTGAAGATACCGATGCTGAGCATCTTCTTGTTCTACATGTTCCCGTACGTTGCTCTCATCTTGGGCAATATGAATACTTACTTGGTTGAGCTGAATCCAACTTATTTAAGGTGCGTTAAAAAAATGTATCTAACCGAAAGCTTTATTCCGATTTTAGAAGTTTTTTTTTTAATAAATGAATGCAAAGTATCCATAAAGGCTACACAATCAACTGCCGATGCGGATATTATATCCTATGTGTTACAAAAATATCCTAACATTTGTTTGAAGCTATGTCTTTCTTTTAAAAATCCTTGATTAAAGCGAAAATTTGCCACATCGACCTTAAGCTTCCAAGACAAAACGTATAAAAAAAATTTAAAATACAGCCTGCAAAAACTCAATAGGTGCATTATTTTAATATGAAGTAGAAAATAAATCAATGATGATGTTTCTTTTTATTCCAGAGGAATGGCTACATGTTTATCGGTGGTGGTGGCAAGAGGGTTCGGCTTCGTAAGCGTACAGCTAATCGCGATGCTGATTGCCGACTACTGCACGCCAATGTTGTCTGGGTACATCGTACTCGTTCTGAGTAAGTTTGTTTTAAGTATTTTATAAAATACTTTACTACCCTAGATTATAATTTATTTAAGTTTTGTTGCAAAATCTTGTATTCGTACCACTTGTTTTTAATCATTTTTTACTATTTGTCTTTAGTATTTACGTAATAAGATTTGCTACAAATGTTTAGAATTTCATCAAAATCCTTCTCAACAACCAAGCAACTTTTTTTTACTTATCCTTGTCGGTAAAAAAAAACCTGTATTGCATACATCCCGTGTCTAATCTAAATATAGTTGCTATATATGCGGACAACTTGGGAATTAAATAATAAATAAGTAATATATAACGCTACACATTCAACGGCTCAAATTAGGATAGTTATATCCTGTGTCGGGGGTCCGGAAACATACACAATGACAAGGACAAAGACACCCAGACCCAGACACAAACGTCAGTCTTTTCCGAGGGGGAATTGAATTGTCGTCTCGGGAAAGCTTTTAAATTAGAAAGAACCTACATTTTTTCACAGTTATATCTATATTTGTTACAGTTGGACTAGCAACAGCGTGCTTCTTACCGCCGGACACGAAACCGAAACCTTTACCAACAACACCGGAAGAAATTATGTTAGACAACAAAATCAACAGTACAGATTCTATCCACCAATTGAAGGAAAGAGATTGAAGCTATTATCTCACTTCAATGAGATTTTCAAGCATTTTATAAAGATATTAACTTTTGATACTAAATAAGGCCTCATTCCGATAAGACCATATTTTTGAAAATGAATTTTCATTATCTGTTTATAACTAAATTAAAATGAAAGTACATTTTAATTTACTCAACTAGATTGCAATGGCACGTTACTTAAGCAAAAATGTATAGTGTATATATAGGTGGAGCAGAAAACTCCTCTATAAAAATATCCACCATTTTCAGACCTAAAAACCTCATTAGGTTAGGCTTCCTTATAAACAAGAGCCGAATAAAGGGTACTTAGTATTAGTATAAGAAGCAAATGTTAATTGTTATATTTGTATTATCTGTTAATCATTACTGCCATTGATGGTACAGAGGTCCAGTTTATCGCAGTGATCGCATCAAGATGATCGTGAGTTTGATCGTTCCTGTCTTTATCGATATTATCAGCAGTAAACGCAAAAAAGCATGGATGGATTCAAAGGAACAAAGCGCACAAACATAACCCTAAATCTCTAACAAGCATATCCATCAGATTCCGTCTCCTAGCCATATTTCATTGAGCACAAGTAAAATTTTGACCAATTCCCTAAAAATTTTGGTTTAAATTTTTTGACTTAAAATCTCCAGGGCCAGCTTTAACTATCTAGGCACCTCGGGCAAATCAAGAATTTTTCGGCGTCCTTTTATGTCTTTTGCCAATTTCTCTTAGTTCATTGAGTCAGATAAGGTCACAAAAGTTAATACGCCAAAATGGTTTTTTTCTACAAACGATAGAGATAAGTATTAAAATTAATTGGTGAAGGTATGGCACGTGTGGTGCCTTGTAAACCTCTATGCCCTGGGCTGCTGAGCCTCCACTTAAAGCCAGTCCAGATCATAGTCCAGAACGCGAGTATTACCACGGCGTGCAAAACTAATTGATGGATGTACTGCACGAAAAGATATAATTTAAATATGACTGTAATTACCAAAACACCAGCAAATATTAAACGACCTCAGCTATTGTTTAACATTGGCTACGCCCACAACAGCGCACTCAGCGTTGGATCATTTCCGAAAGCTAATTCTTCCATGCTTATTTACGTTCACTGATTATCTGTGATAACATTTGTACTTTAAAATAATTATTGTAAATTGGTAAACGTATGTATACCGAGAATAAAGAGAAAAATTGTTCAAATATTTAATTTATTTTCTTCCTAGTCCCGGCAAGTTCGAAGATGTTAAACCCAAGCAGCTTAAATAAGAAAGTCCCGAACCACTATAATATTTTGAGCATGGGCGGCTTTTGGGGGTGTCGACCTGGGTACCCGCCCGGGGCCACTCGGACTCGAAAAAAATTTCTGAGCAATTAACGGTTTTCCTGATGGAGATTGAAAATAATTTTCAAAATAGCGGCTGACACACAAGGGTTGTACCCTACAAACTTAGATTTCTTGTCACACAAGCCCCCTTAATATGCAAATACAAATTCTGAAAATTACTCCTTCTGACTGTTGCAACTCGAAACGTAACTTTTCAATAGAATATATCACAGTATCGGACTTCAGCATTTCAATTAATAGTCCTCCTAAAAATAAATAATTCCTTCCTCCTCCACGCTTCGGGTTCCTCAATGTACTCTTCAGTTAAAATAACATTAAAAACTGGAAGTTATTTTTTAAGTGCAAGTAAAGAGTGGAAGCTGTCGATAATCAAATCCCTGTAAATATTTCCTACCTCGTTTTTTGTCTCTTGTTCGAGAGAGAAAAGTGCCCAATCTTCCTCGCTATCGGCAAGATTTATTATAACTCACTTCACCTCCCGGTAACCTAGCAACCGTAAGTTTATCTCTTGTACCAGCGACGAAAAGCGAATTTTTCATAGTAGGAAAAAAAATTGTATACGCACCACGGGAGATTGCCACCCGCGAGTGTCGCGATGAAATAGTGGGTGACAATGTCCTACTATTCTCCCTAGGTGCGTAATGTACTATTGATAAAATTGAAGTGTTTATTTTATTACTGTCAACGCCTACTAGATTTATATACCAAACACTCAATCATACCCGTATTCTATACGAATGTATCCGTATGTAATCATCTGAGAGGTACATACGACATAATTACATATTACTTCCTAATAAAAAAACAAACAGCTTTTATAATTGACTAGTATCTGCCCCCGACTGACCACGGTGACCTTAGAATTGTATGCATGTTTTTCTTAATTTATAATAACTTAAATTTAACGTATTAATCATTTAAAATTTATATCAATTTATAATATTGTACGCCCAGAAAAGGGTAAAACTGTTGATTCAAATAATAATTTAACAACTTATGTACAGACACAGTTTTAAACAATAAAGAAAGTTAGAATTG
The DNA here is from genome assembly GCA_023373885.1 of Hestina assimilis. Lineage (NCBI taxonomy): Eukaryota > Metazoa > Arthropoda > Insecta > Lepidoptera > Nymphalidae > Hestina > Hestina assimilis. The sequence continues at coordinate 1,574,608 of CM041750.1, read as the reverse complement.
GCTTTAGAGAGGAATAAGTCAACAAGACACGTCAATTATCTATACCGAATTTCTATTGAATACGTCCTTTGGCATGTTTTAATAGATAATTAGAATAAGCTAGCTAAGTGTTAAATTTCATCCCAATCCGTTCAGCCGTTTATGTGTGATTGAGTTAAATTATTTAGTTTGAACATTTTTAGTTTTTAATAAAGTATGTACACTAAAAACATAATGCCTTTTGTACTTCTACGAATATAAGTTGTTGTTTTTAAATCTAAAATCTGCGTAACATACATTTCATTTAAAATAAAATAAGTAAAGTAAAAATAAACAGCGATTGGAGAATATTTTTAACTCATGGCGTGAAAACACACTGACCTAATGATAATAAATATCGACTAAACTTATTAAGTATTCACCCCCATTTGAATTTTATATACAACGATATCTTATTAAATACGTAACGGATGTCAGACGCAGATGTGTCTAGTATCCGCATCCGAAACATATCTTCAAATAATTAAATATTAATAATAAAACAAAATAAAAAATGGAGTTGAATAAGGAGAAAACGACGGGGAAAAGTAATTTCGAAGACGCGCTAGACGTCACAGGTAGGAATCATTGTTATTATATATAATTTCTTTATGCATATAAATACAGAGATTCTAGAAAAAATAGCAACTTCAAAGCTAAAAATCGAAAACTTGAATAGTATTTTATACAGAATAGTTTCTTCAGAAGTCGATGCTAAGTGAAATATTGGCTCAGACGGCATCGTGGTTTTGCTTTTTATTTTTGAAGTCGATTTTATTTTCTAGAAAATATTTTATTTTAGTTTCCAATAAAAATATTGAGATGAATTGAATGAAAAATAGTTCCTACTCTTAAAAAGTATGTAGAGCCTATTTATTTCTTCAACTTTTAGTATCTTAAGAAATTAATTTCCAAATAACAAGTATTATTTAATTTTCATCTATTTTTAATAATAACTAATTAAATGTTGTAGAATGTTAAAAAAAATCAACTAATACAACTCAATAATATTGACTTAATTAAAATTTCAAATTACTCAGTTAAGCCATTTTTATGAAAAAGGGTATTTAAAGTTATTTCGTTTTTCAAAAATGGAAACAAAGATCTGATCGAAAAATCAACGTGTCCAATAAATATCGACACAACCTCTAAAAATGACCATCAATCTGCTTCTGGCAGCATTTCACCTTCGGCCTATAATAGATAATAAATACCAACCATATTATGCAAAAAAATCAACCACATTAAATATAAATATTATTAACTTGCTAAATGTTCGTGTATTCAAATTTCATCTCTAATAAGCTACGAATAAAGAATTTTTGTTGATCAAACAAAAGTTTCAGCTTGATAAAATATTCGATCTGAAATTATGGTGCGATTGTATGCTCTATCGCTGACAAAATAAAGTATAATTTCATAAACACCTTCAAGGATACTGGTTTATCATAATTATAAACCTGTTTACTATTAATGATATTTTTATTCAGAATAGCAATGTAACGTTTTTAATAAATTGGCTTTTAACAAGAACAACGACGCCATTTAAAACCATCAATTTTAAATGTCGACGAAACGAAAGCTACAGAATGTTTGTTTTTTGATTGTGTATGTATGTGTGTCAATATTGTGGTGTTAATCTTATATGCGCATAAATAGTTTAGTCACGTTTATAATAAAAAATAATATGTATTTTATTCAACTTCTGGATTTTGGTTTTTGGTTGTGCCAAACTGTATCTCGTCCATATTTATATCTTTTAAATTCTTATGTTTTGTCATTTGTTATCACTACATAGTATAAAACAAAGTCGCTTTCTCTGTCCCTATGTATGCTTAAATCTTTAAAACTACACAACGGATTTTGATGCGGTTTTTAATAGATAGAGTGATTGAAGAGGAATGTTTATATGTATAAAAATAGTGGAGAAAAAAAAATTTGAGGTTTCTAATGTGATGTCGTAAATAATCACATTTAACGCGTGCGGGCCACGGGCAGTAATGAATAAATCAAAACTACTGGATCGATTTTAATCATTTTTTCAGTGAATGACATAGGCTATATACTTTATACCCGTGCAAGGCCGGAGCGGGCCGCTAGTTCTAAAATATTCTTTAATTCAATATTAGGGTTCATTTTCCTTGTTCTTGACTTTTACAAATTAAAGTAAAAATAAGTTCATTATAGACTTATATAGTCCTTTTTAGCCTCTTCTCTCTTTTTTCTTCTCTTCTTATATGCGGTAAGCCAACATAGAAAATGTGGATCATTATCAGTATTAAATTGGCATATACGGAAATAATTATTATTTATATAATCAAAATTATCTTGAGACCAAATTTAAATGCCTAACTATCGCAAGCTTTTGAACATTGAAAAATCTTTAGAATAATATTATAACACGATTATAACTAAAAATAATAATTAAAAATGGTATAGTGTTGATTTATTTTTATATCATGACGGTTTGCAAACAAGCATACGGCCCGCCTGACGGTAAGCAGTCACAGTCACATAGGTAAGGACCTATGTTAGCTTACGATACTTAAAATATCACAACCGTTGTTGCCAGCGCGTTGCCAACCCACGGGATAGGAAGAGGAAAAAGGAAGGGAACAGAATGGATGAGAGATTGGGCCTCCGGCGCTCTCACTCAACGCACGAAACGCAACACCTACCTACTGACACTGTTACTTTACGTTACGCCAATTTTCTGTAAAAGGGTAGTACATCCCCGGTGGAGCCGGCAAGAAATAAATATTGCATATAAAATATTGTCAAAGTCGGGTTTTTTCAAAGTTATTAAACACTTTATATACCAAAGTTCCTAATAGAAAGGGATCATTTATATCATACAGTCGAGAGTTGTTCGATATTCAATGGCAGCTACACCAAAATGGCGATACTACCAAAATGGCGGATATTATTCGATCCCAGCTAGTCAAATGGCGGTATAATTTGAGAGTGACGGCCGACAGTTAAGACCACAAACCTTTCTAAAATACGAAGCCACAGCGAAGCGAAGGTGTTGATTTAGCTAATTAAAGATGAAATCATAAAATCGGTAGATAAGATTAAGGGTACATAGAACTTTATCGAAAACATTTCCTGAAAGAACAAAACAATCGATCGATTAAATGATGAAACTAATATTAGTTTGGAGTTAGTATGTAATAATTTATGATAATTTATTTTTTGAAATACATGTCGAAACAATAAGCACCTGGCACTTCTTCTATGTTGCTCTCAAAAGGGTATATTAAAATTAATGCTTATAGAGAATATCTGTACGATGGTTACTAACATAAAATAATATATTTTTATTAAAATAATTAATTACAAATGTTTGGCCTCAAGGATATTCCGGGGCTTTCAATAATTATAGATATATTTCGATAGTTCCGTGGTTTAGTAAATTATTTGAAAAAATATTATTATTAAATAAAAAAATATTTTTCAAAGTCAAAGTTTGGATTTTCTAAAGGTGACAAGTGAACGAAGTCTTCAAATTTTTATTTAAGTATTTTGCGATCTATTTTAAGCTAAACACTAAACTATTAAACAAAACGTGTTAAAAACTTACTTCAGCCATCAATGTCCCAGCACCTGATATTATTTTTATTTTTTCTTATTATGTACAAAGAATTCAATAATTTTCCAATAATGATATAACCTTCTGTTCTGTACTAAAAACGGATGTGGCCCAGAAAACAATTTTGGGTCCTCTACTTTTCATAGCATATGTCAATGACTTTTCTTTATATTAAACTTTTCAATATAATATTTGTGACACCGTATTATTGTCAGAAAATACTTGTTTGATATTGAAAGTAGGGCGAAATACGGAAAGTTATGATGACATAGAGAACACGTTATCAGTGATACATAATTGGTTCAGAATGAATCATTCAGTATTAAATACCAAAAAGCACTGTTAAGAATTCATTCTCTACTGTAAAGGAACTTATGGCTAATGCTACGCTAGGAATAATGTTGGGCTAAAAATTAATTGCAACCAATCATTGTAACTTTATTTTGTTATTTCTTGTATGGCATTTTGCTTATTTTAATAGTATCATATCCGATATACCCTGAAGAAACCCCACAGAAATTAAAACTGTATTTGTTATAAAAAACAAGCATTTAATAATAAAATTTATCATTGCAAAAATTTTATACGTTTTACATGATATAAAAACCGTATTATCATTACAAGATCAAGATATAATATTTGGCAATTCAAAAAGATTTGTACGGATTGCTATTTAAAAGTATAGACTTCCTTATCAAGATGAATGAGCCGGCTCTGAGACAATCGTCTGGCATACAATTATCATAAACGAAAACTATTTATGTACTATTGTGTTTCCTACATTAAAACGCAACCTTTCTACGCAACCTACATTGAAGCGTTCTGAACATTCCCGGAAAAATATATAATAGGTACATACGTAAATTCTCCCGGGATTGCTCAGAATTCCACAGGTCTTCTTATTAGGCTTAATTTTTAATAAAAAATTATAACTTTAACTTTTAAACATTATATCACCGGTGGTAGGTCTTTTGTTACAAGAGGCCGGCTAGGTAGGTACCACCGCAGTGTCAAATATTCTACTGCCAAATAGTAGTGCTTAGGCACTACTGTGTTCCGGTTTGAAGGGCACTGTAGGCAAGTGAAATTACTGGGCGAACGAGATTTAAGAACTAATATCTCGAGTTTGGCAACGCGTGAGTGGCACCTACTAATAGTGCAGCAAGCGCTCATAGGCTACGGCAACCACTTACCATCAGGTGGGCCGTATGTTTGTTTGCCAACTTCTAACATAAAAAAAATAATAATAATAAATTATCGCGAATTCCGGGTGAACTACTTGTTTATATTATTTAAATTTTTAATGTATCGCAGACATCTAAATCATTTTTGACAATTGAATTAATATTATGAAACAGGTAAATGTTCGCCTCTCTATGGATTCATTACCTTTTTTTTAACATTGTTAATAGCATACTATAGCCTTTGTGACGGAATATTTATTTCAAGGCGGAAAATTTAAAATGGGCACGTGCTCGTAAATGTGCTAAGAGTCATGTGTGTGCATCAGGTAGAGAGAAACTGTCATGCAGGTCGTGTGGTGTGAGGAACTATCATGCTTTAGGGTACCTAATGCCAAGGGGTGTCCCACCACTAATTTGATTCAATGTACGTCATTATTACGTCACACGTAATAATTATTATCAGATAAGATCACGTGTCGTTGCAATATATTTTCAATTCCGGTCACGCTCATTAATTTGATGTTATCTGTATCGAATATAATGACAATTATATAAAAATATGATTTATTGTTACACTTTTCACGTATAAAATAGCCGCTTATAGCCAGGATAATAAAAGCAACTTTAGGCGAGATCAGTCAATGGATAGGCGTATAGTGGTATACAAAGTGTAAGAGCATCTAAATGCTTCGAAGGACAAGGAAAAGTCAAGTCAGACGCCTACACGGCGCCCAGGGGGCTTACTATTAACTCTTATTGGGATCTAAATGTCGACCTAAAGTGAGCTGCTTCGCTATTTCGTACCATGACATATATATTATACGTCATGCTCATATAAAATTTAAATCGATTTAGTTTCAAACATGAATTGGATTGAAATAGAATTTTTACTAAAAGTTCATGGTAAGCCCGCTGCTGAACAATTCTGACACTACGTTACTCGATAAGGAAAACAAGCTATAAAATATCAAAATGATATTATTGTTAGAAAAGCTATTAGTTATACTTATATAATATAATTATTCTAAGTTTGCTTCATTATTTTGAAGTTTACTTAAGTAACTTAAATTTCCTGAAATACCTGAATTCAACATGACGTACCTAATAAACGCTACCCATGATCGCAAAACGACAATCATTTTATAATACTGAGTTTTTATCGATCATTTTGTAGCACGAAAGCGTTTAAGTGCACATATAATTTTTTTAATCGTGAATGTTTGACTTCATCAACATATGCAATATAATAATTTGGTACCATCGTACTGATCTGATCTTTATTCCGGATGATGAATAGTGGAACTCCTCAACGCCTGATAGTACACCCCTTAAGATGAAGTTTAGTCCAGTAGATTGAGCTGGTTTATTTGTACAGTGTTTTTTTTAGTATTTTTATCGACTATATTTAATTTAATCGTCCTTAAAAATTTAGGGAGCCCGGAAAAAAAGCTTGAAATAAGAATTCATTTGTCTCAGAAACAAAAAATAATACTTTTGAATCTATTAATTAGATGCCAGCTAATTGACTTTGTTTTTAATAATGTACGTGAATTATTTCAGGTTTCGGTAAATACAACTATTTTATGCTCTCAATATGCTGTCTCCTGATCCTGGCGATGTACATCGACATATTTGGCTTCTCCGTGCTGCTCCCGAGCGTCTCCTGTGACATGAGCCTGACAACTGCTCAACAAGGACTTCTGTCTGCTGTGCCGTTAATAGGTATAGTCAAATATATCACACACTAGAATACTCCTATCCCTTAGGCTGACGATATGCATGTGATACTTCAAGTATCGCATGCGTTCTTAGGCTGCGGTAACTGCTTACCATCATTGTTCCCAAACTATCATGACATAAAAAAGTAGTTATGAGCAGAATAATAGCTCATGTCGTTTTATACTATCATACCTAACTCTTGACTCTATCTAACGAGATGGTTCGTTTACATCTAGCAGTACAATTCATGGTAAAATTTAAATTCCCAGGTATAATGATATCGTCTTATGCTTGGGGACTGTGCGCAGACACTATGGGTAGAAGGAAAACACTTTTAATCGCGATGCCTATAGGAGCTCTCTTCAACTTGGGAGCCAGCATAGCACCTAACTTCACTACATTATGTTTGCTCAAGTTTTTATCAGCAGGATTGTAAGTAGCTCCATGCAGTTTCATGACAAATATAAACCAAATGGCTTGGTTATTAAGATTACCTCATTTCCGTATTTATATCTTTATGGCTAATTCAGAACTTAATGATGTCAGTAATTAATGATATTAATATCAGAGACAAAATATTATTATAAACAATGATTAGAATCATAAATAATTATCAAAAAAATTAATGTATAATTTATTACATTTGATTTTGGTGTTTTTGTCGTAGTTGCTCGGATAGCTAATTGGCTTTACATTGATTCCTATCGGTCGATGACTGAGAGCGTCCGAAACCTTAATCTTTTGGGGAAAATCCTCAAGGATTCTCTGCTACGATAACAACAAAATATTATCTCGAACTCTTGCCGCCTAAAACCACAAGGTGTTCCTCAGGATACTTGGACTATGGGTGCGCTTTCAAATTCACGTCCTTATTGTGTTTAACCCAAGTGGACTCCCTGTTCATAATATTATATTAAAACCTTCAACCTTGCTTGGTTGTAGCGTAGGACTACAAGTTATATAAAGGGCAAATTCCTTTATGTGTAACCTAAGCTATTGGGAGTTGGTAGATAAGACACCTCCAACTGCACGTTCTCCAACTGCACGTTCTCCTACTGCGAATTCGTAGAGTCATCGAAATATCTCTCTCTTTTCCTCTTAGCTGCTTCCTAATATAACCTTGTATTGTTGTGCTTCTTTAAAGCAAAAAAAAAAATACACAATGTTATGTTTTCGATCTTATGGGCACCGTTAGGTTACATCTTCAGAACCAAGACGCCATCAAGATCTTACTTCAAGTATTTTGTTCATTGGTTTCGATAACTGCTTGCACACAGGTGAATTGTAAAAAAATATATAAAATTGAATTATAATGTAATAAATCAAACTTTCCAAAGTGCCTTATCTACCGGCACGTAATAATTAACACATAGTTTATCAAAGAGAGACGGTCTTGAGACTTTTGATTAGGCAATGAGTCACCGTGATATTTATTTATAACATTTTTTTTTTTCAATTTAACTACAATCATTTCGAATCTTCAAAATCGTTATGTTTTTTCTATAATTATTACGAAAATGTTGACTTCGTCTATGAGATATTTATTCGTCCCAAAAATACCTATTCCTATCTACTACACCTCAAAAATAAATTAATTACATCTTTGTCCAAAACTGTCAATCTTTCAAATCAAAAATATCTTCGATATTAATTACCTATTGTAATTAATATCGAGTCGTTTAAAATCATATCCAAAACATTTGTTTACTGTATAATAAATTTTCCATTCTTGATTTTATCCAAATTGATCTTTAATAAACTATTATTTTGGTATTGTTACTAACAGATATATAAATTAAATATAAAAACAGATTGTAATGAAATATTTAGCTCGTCATCAGCAAACGCTGCGGCTTTTGTACTTCTCGGAGAAACGGTCCCCAGAGAACATAGGAGTCGGTACATGTTTCTGATGGCTAGCGCCACCATGGTCGGACAACTTGCCATTTGCTGTAAGTATTTATTCTTTACGTAAAAAAGAAAACCAACTGATTTGTGATATCCGAAAGCAAATTGGTGATAATTTAAGAAAAGAGGTAATAAATGTGGAACAGCAGAAAGACTTCTGCTAGAGTAGAAGCTAGTCAGCTTCTTCGTAGATCTGATACATTTTTATGACTTACATTTACGAGACTCCGCAAAAAGATTGTTAGAATATACAAGTAGGTATAAATTAATAATCACAAAAAAACAGTAAAAATTCTAAATCAAATTAATAATCACCGAATCTAACGATTAGATTAAAATATATTTGGTTAAAAAACTGTTCTGAAGCTATAAAAAATGAAGTTCATTGCTTTTGTTGTTATGATATATATAATATAATTGTTTACAGTACCAATATACAAGTAGGTATAAATTAATAATCATAAAAAAACAGTAAAAATTCTAAATCAAATTAATAATCACCATATCTAACTATTAGATTAAAATATATTTGGTTAAAAACTGTTCTGAAGCTATAAAAATGAAGTTCATTGCTTTTGTTGTTATGATATATATAATATAATTGTTTACAGTACCAGCATTACCAGTTTTTCGACTCAAATTCCACATCGAAGTTCCATGGCTAGCCTTGGAGTACAGACCTTGGAGGTTGTTGATGCAAGTACTCAGCTTCCCTGGGCTAATTGGTGTCATTGGGATGTTCTTTCTTCATGAAAGCCCAAAGTTTCTCCTCAGCAAAGGTTGGACACATAAAGCGATGGAAGTGTTGAAGAAGATGTATCATGCCAACACTGGATTGGACCATGATAACTATCCTGTAATATTTTCTTTTATTTTTTGAATAAAAATATTGGTGATGATAATTGAGATTGACATTTAATTATTGTTCATCGCCTATATTAACACATTTTTATGTATAATAGAGGCTCCTTCTATATGAGGTTATTTTTGTTCAGTTTTTTGAAATCCGTGATTAGCGTTTCCTTTGTTGTAATAGTCACAAAGTCAACCACAATAGTTACCAATTTCATACGATAAATATCGATCTGGGAGAGGTCATTGTTCGGCTCCATACCGACTGCTTTAGGTGCCTCACAAATATATTTCATAAATGAATATTACACCTATGTGAAGTTGGCAACCGAGTATGCAATAAAAAAATTTATGTTCGCCATTCGATTGTACCACGTTTGTACCGGATTGTACCACTTTTAAAATCGTTTGTACCTCAAAGGTGTAAAAGTTATGGGGTCCGAAATTATAGTAGAAAACGAATTTTCGATTTCAGGATTTTTGATGATGGCATCTAAAAGAGTATCGTTTGTACCTGATTGTACCACTAGCAGAAATAAAAAAAAAGTTAAGGAATACATTTGCCCGTTACTTATATTCATAACTTATGAAAATCGAAAAATTCGAATAAAAAATTAAAGAAAGGCGTTTCGATTTATATTATTGAGGTGTAAACGAGAGAGCTATGGGTACAAACGATACGAAGATAGTCCTATAAGGTACAAACGATAAAACCTAGGTTTTGCCTGGCACATTGATACCTAAATTGAAAGAATTTGATTAGCCGAAAAAATGCTTTCCAAATCTTATTCCGTTGGTTTCTTTACGGTATACACAAGATATCTAAGGGTACAAACGATAGAAACTAAGACCTAAGAGGTACAAATGATAGAACCTAGATTTAGCCTAGCACATTGATACCTAAATTGAAAGAATTTGATTAGCTGAAAAAACTGCTTAGTAAATGATATTCCGTTCGTTTTTACGGTATACACAAGATATCTATGGGTACAAACGATAGGAATCAAGTCCTAAGAGGTACAAACGATAGAACCTAGATTTAGCCTAGCACATTGATACCTAAATTGAAAGAATTTGATTAGCCGAAAAAATGCTTTCCAAATCTTATTCCGTTGGTTTCTTTACGTTAAACACAAGATATCTAAGGGTACAAACGATAGGAACCAAGTCCTAAGAGGTACAAACGATAGAACCTAGATTTAGCCTAGCACATTGACGGCTAAATTGATAGATTTTGATTGGCAGAAAAAACTGCTAATTTAATGTTATTGCGTTGGTTTCTTTACGTTAAACACAAGATATCTAAAGGTACAAACGATAGGAACTAAGTCCTAAGAGGTACAAACGATAGAACCTAGATTTAGCCTAGCACATTGATACCTAAATTGAAAGAATTTGATTATCCGAAAAAAATGCTTTCCAAATCTTATTCCGTTGGTTTCTTTACGGTATACACAAGATATCTAAGGATACAAACGATAGGAACCAAGACCTAAGAGGTACAAACGATAGAACCTAGATTTAGCCTAGCACATTGACGGCTAAATTGAAAGATTTGATTAGCTGAAAAAACTGCTAATTTAATGTTATTACGTTGGTTTCTTTACGTTAAACACAAGATATCTAAGGGTACAAACGATAGGAACCAAGTCCTACGAGGTACAAACGATAGAACCTAGATTTAGCCTAGCACATTGACGGCTAAATTGAAAGAATTTGATTAGCTGAAAAAACTGCTTAGTAAATGATATTCCGTTCGTTTTTACGGTATACACAAGATATCTAAGGGTACAAACGATAGGAACCAAGTCCTAAGAGGTACAAACGATAGAACCTAGATTTAGCCTAGCACATTGATACCTAAATTGAAAGAATTTGATTAGCTGAAAAAAATGCTTTCCAAATCGTATTCCGTTGGTTTCTTTACGGTATACACAAGATATCTAAGGATACAAACGATAGGAACCAAGACCTAAGAGGTACAAACGATAGAACCTAGATTTAGCCTAGCACATTGACGGCCAAATTGAAAGAATTTGATTAGCTGAAAAAACTGCTTAGTAAATGATATTCCGTTCGTTTTTTACGGTATACACAAGATATCTAAGGGTACAAACGATAGGAACCAAGTCCTAAGAGGTACAAACGATAGAACCTAGATTTAGCCTAGCACATTGATACCTAAATTGAAAGATTTTGATTGGCTGAAAAAACTGCTAATTTAATGTTATTACGTTGGTTTCTTTACGTTAAACACAAGATATCTAAGGGTACAAACGATAGAACCAAGTCTAAGAGGTACAAACGATAGAACCTAGATTTAGCCTAGCACATTGACGGCTAAATTGAAAGAATTTGATTAGCTGAAAAAACTGCTTAGTAAATGATATTCCGTTCGTTTTTTACGGTATACACAAGATATCTAAGGGTACAAACGATAGGAACCAAGTCCTAAGAGGTACAAACGATAGAACCTAGATTTAGCCTAGCACATTGATACCTAAATTGAAAGAATTTGATTAGCCGAAAAAAATGCTTTCCAAATCGTATTCCGTTGGTTTCTTTACGGTATACACAAGATATCTAAGGGTACAAACGATAGGAACTACGTTCTAAGAGGTACAAACGATAGAACCTAGATTTAGCCTAGCACATTGACGGCTAAATTGAAAGAATTTGATTAGCTGAAAAAACTGCTTAGTAAATGATATTCCGTTCGTTTTTTACGGTATACACAAGATATCTAAGGGTACAAACGATAGGAACCAAGTCCTAAGAGGTACAAACGATAGAACCTAGATTTAGCCTAGCACATTGATAGCTAAATTGAAAGAATTTGATTAGCCGAAAAAAATGCTTTCCAAATCGTATTCCGTTGGTTTCTTTACGGTACACAAGATATGTGGGTACAAACGATAGGAACCAAGACCTAAGAGGTACAAACGATAGAACCTAGATTTAGCTTAGCACATTGACGGCTAAATTGAAAGATTTTGATTGGCTGAAAAAACTGCTAATTTAATGTTATTACGTTGGTTTCTTTACGTTAAACACAAGATATCTAAGGGTACAAACGATAGGAACCAAGTCCTAAGAGATACAAACGATAGAACCTAGATTTAGTCTAGCACATTGACGGCTAAATTGAAAGATTTTGATTGGCTGAAAAAACTGCTAATTTAATGTTATTGCGTTGGTTTCTTTACGTTAAACACAAGATATCTAAGGGTACAAACGATAGGAACCAAGTCCTAAGAGGTACAAACGATAGAACCTAGATTTAGCCTAGCACATTGATACCTAAATTGAAAGAATTTGATTATCCGAAAAAAATGCTTTCCAAATCTTATTCCGTTGGTTTCTTTACAGTATACACAAGATATCTAAGGGTACAAACGATAGGAACCAAGACCTAAGAGGTACAAAAGATAGAACCTAGATTTAGCCTAGCACATTGATACCTAAATTGAAAGAATTTGATTAGCCGAAAAAATGCTTTCCAAATCTTATTCCGTTGGTTTCTTTACGTTAAACACAAGATATCTAAGGGTACAAACGATAGGAACTGTCTAAGAAGTACAAACGATAGAACCTAGATTTAGCCTCACATTGATACCTAAATTGAAAGAATTTGATTAGCTGAAAAAACTGCTTAGTAAATGATATTCCGTTCGTTTTTTACGGTATACACAAGATATCTAAGGGTACAAACGATAGAACCAAGTCCATTGACGGCTAAATTGAAAGATTTTGATTGGCTGAAAAAACTGCTAACTTATGGTATTTCGCTTGTACCTCTAAGGACTAAATTCGCATTGTTTGTACCTTTAGATATCTTGTGTTTAACGTAAAGAAACCAACGCAATAACATTAAATTAGCAGTTTTTTCAGCCAATCAAAATCTTTCAATTTAGCCGTCAATGTGCTAGGCTAAATCTAGGTTCTATCGTTTGTACCTCTTAGGTCTTGGTTCCTATCGTTTGTACCCTTAGATATCTTGTGTATAACGTAAAGAAACCAACGGAATAAGATTTGGAAAGCATTTTTTCGGCTAATCAAATTCTTTCAATTTAGGTATCAATGTGCTAGGCTAAATCTAGGTTCTATCGTTTGTACCTCTTAGGACTTGGTTCCTATCGTTTGTACCCTTAGATATCTTGTGTTTAACGTAAAGAAACCAACGGAATAAGATTTGGAAAGCATTTTTTCGGCTAATCAAATTCTTTCAATTTAGGTATCAATGTGCTAGGCTAAATCTAGGTTCTATCTTTTGTACCTCTTAGGTCTTGGTTCCTATCGTTTGTACCCTTAGATATCTTGTGTATACCGTAAAGAAACCAACGGAATAAGATTTGGAAAGCATTTTTTTCGGATAATCAAATTCTTTCAATTTAGGTATCAATGTACTAGGCTAAATCTAGGTTCTATCGTTTGTACCTCTTAGACTTGGTTCCTAATCGTTTGTACTCCTTAGATATCTTGTGTTTAACGTAAAGAAACCAACGCAATAACATTAAATTAGCAGTTTTTTCAGCCAATCAAAATCTTTCAATTTAGCCGTCAATGTGCTAGACTAAATCTAGGTTCTATCGTTTGTATCTCTTAGGACTTGGTTCCTATCGTTTGTACCCTTAGATATCTTGTGTTTAACGTAAAGAAACCAACGTAATAACATTAAATTAGCAGTTTTTTCAGCCAATCAAAATCTTTCAATTTAGCCGTCAATGTGCTAAGCTAAATCTAGGTTCTATCGTTTGTACCTCTTAGGTCTTGGTTCCTATCGTTTGTACCCTTACATATCTTGTGTATACCGTAAAGAAACCAACGGAATACGATTTGGAAAGCATTTTTTCGGCTAATCAAATTCTTTCAATTTAGGTATCAATGTGCTAGGCTAAATCTAGGTTCTATCGTTTGTACCTCTTAGAACTTGGTTCCTATCGTTTGTACCCTTAGATATCTTGTGTATACCGTAAAAAACGAACGGAATATCATTTACTAAGCAGTTTTTTCAGCTAATCAAATTCTTTCAATTTAGCCGTCAATGTGCTAGGCTAAATCTAGGTTCTATCGTTTGTACCTCTTAGGACTTGGTTCCTATCGTTTGTACCCTTTGATATCTTGTGTATACCGTAAAGAAACCAACGGAATACGATTTGGAAAGCATTTTTTCGGCTAATCAAATTCTTTCAATTTAGGTATCAATGTGCTAGGCTAAATCTAGGTTCTATCGTTTGTACTTCTTAGGACTTGGTTCCTATCGTTTGTACCCTTAGATATCTTGTGTATACCGTAAAAAACGAACGGAATATCATTTACTAAGCAGTTTTTTCAGCTAATCAAATTCTTTCAATTTAGCCGTCAATGTACTAGGCTAAATCTAGGTTCTATCGTTTGTACCTCTTAGGACTTGGTTCCTATCGTTTGTACCCTTAGATATCTTGTGTTTAACGTAAAGAAACCAACGTAATAACATTAAATTAGCAGTTTTTTCAGCCAATCAAAATCTTTCAATTTAGGTATCAATGTGCTAGGCTAAATCTAGGTTCTATCGTTTGTACCTCTTAGAACTTGGTTCCTATCGTTTGTACCTCTTAGATATCTTGTGTATACCGTAAAAAACGAACGGAATATCATTTACTAAGCAGTTTTTTCAGCTAATCAAATTCTTTCAATTTAGCCGTCAATGTGCTAGGCTAAATCTAGGTTCTATCGTTTGTACCTCTTAGATCTTAGTTCCTATCGTTTGTACCCTTAGATATCTTGTGTATACCAAAGAAAACCAACGGAATACGATTTGGAAAGCATTTTTTCGGCTAATCAAATTCTTTCAATTTAGGTATCAATGTGCTAGGCTAAATCTAGGTTCTATCGTTTGTACTCTTAGGACTTGGTTCTATCGTTTGTACCCTTAGATATCTTGTGTATACCGTAAAAACGAACGGAATATCATTTACTAAGCAGTTTTTTCAGCTAATCAAATTCTTTCAATTTAGCCGTCAATGTGCTAGGCTAAATCTAGGTTCTATCGTTTGTATCCTTAGACTTGGTTCCTATCGTTTGTACCCTTAGATATCTTGTGTTTAACGTAAAGAAACCAACGTAATAACATTAAATTAGCAGTTTTTTCAGCCAATCAAAATCTTTCAATTTAGCCGTCAATGTGCTAGGCTAAATCTAGGTTCTATCGTTTGTACCTCTTAGGTCTTGGTTCCTATCGTTTGTATCCTTAGATATCTTGTGTATACCGTAAAGAAACCAACGGAATAAGATTTAAAAGCATTTTTTCGGATAATCAAATTCTTTCAATTTAGGTATCAATGTGCTAGGCTAAATCTAGGTTCTATCGTTTGTACCTCTTAGGACTTAGTTCCTATCGTTTGTACCTTTAGATATCTTGTGTTTAACGTAAAGAAACCAACGCAATAACATTAAATTAGCAGTTTTTTCTGCCAATCAAAATCTATCAATTTAGCCGTCAATGTGCTAGGCTAAATCTAGGTTCTATCGTTTGTACCTCTTAGGACTTGGTTCCTATCGTTTGTACCCTTAGATATCTTGTGTTTAACGTAAAGAAACCAACGGAATAAGATTTGGAAAGCATTTTTTCGGCTAATCAAATTCTTTCAATTTAGGTATCAATGTGCTAGGCTAAATCTAGGTTCTATCGTTTGTACCTCTTAGGACTTGATTCCTATCGTTTGTACCCATAGATATCTTGTGTATACCGTAAAAAACGAACGGAATATCATTTACTAAGCAGTTTTTTCAGCTAATCAAATTCTTTCAATTTAGGTATCAATGTGCTAGGCTAAATCTAGTTTCTATCATTTGTACCTCTTAGGTCTTAGTTTCTATCGTTTGTACCCTTAGATATCTTGTGTATACCGTAAAGAAACCAACGGAATAAGATTTGGAAAGCATTTTTTCGGCTAATCAAATTCTTTCAATTTAGGTATCAATGTGCCAGGTAAAACCTAGGTTTTATCGTTTGTACCTTATAGGACTATCTTCGTATCGTTTGTACCCATAGCTCTCTCGTTTACACCTCAATAATATAAATCGAAACGCCTTTCTTTAATTTTTTATTCGAATTTTTCGATTTTCATAAGTTATGAATATAAGTAACGGGCAAATGTATTCCTTAACTTTTTTTTATTTCTGCTAGTGGTACAATCAGGTACAAACGATACTCTTTTAGATGCCATCATCAAAAATCCTGAAATCGAAAATTCGTTTTCTACTATAATTTCGGACCCCCATAACTTTTACACCTTTGAGGTACAAACGATTTTAAAAGTGGTACAATCCGGTACAAACGTGGTACAATCGAATGGCGAACATAAATTTTTTTATTGCATACTCGGTTGCCAACTTCACATAGGTGAATATTACGTATTTCGATTGACGTTGAGAAAGTTTTTAAGAATTCGGTTATCAAGAAAAAAAAATCGTTTTAGTTGACTTTTATTAGTTTTTTCAAGTGTTTCTATTTTAGCTATTATTCTGGTCCAAAAAAACGGCGGATTTTTGTGTCTTCATTTTTAGCAAGAACTATAGCTTGTTTTTAGGTACTGTCAGTATATCTCGACCAGTCTGAAATGAAAACGACCGCTGACACCTCGTTCCTCCGACGCATGTGGAATCAGACAGCACCGCTGTTCAAACCTCCACTACTGAAGAACTCATTAAAGCTATACTTCATTCTATTATGTGCTTATATGACGTGAGAAAAACATCAGATATGTAACACTATTTTGAACGAAACATATTTTAATACTTTGCTTACAACATAATTAATGAATATATATAAAGCTTATCGCAAAAAGTAGTTTAATGGTTGAAACAGCTTGCGTATTATGTCGTCAGTAACAGTAAAAAAGTAACAGATATTTACTTTCAAAAGGATAACTGGCATATATTTGAAATTGATAAACTAAAATTGACTTACCTCCACATAGAGTTTTTATGGATTTAAAGTTGATTTTGAAACATTTTAGGTCTACGGGTTACACGATGTGGGTACCAACAATGACGAATGCTTACTTTAACGGAGGTGACGTCACCGGGAAAACGTTCTGTGAAGTCGCCAGTGCAGCTGCCCGTCGCAATTCTGAATACGCACATGCTGTATGTAAAAAAAACTACTTACAATTCTAACTTTTAATATGACCATCGATTATTATTGGACTTTAATTTACACTGTATATAAAACAAATTTATTTCTTAATACACAGACTTCAAACATAACAATCGATTGTGATGATGTTGTCAAGCCGATGACGCTATACGCGGTCATGGTATACTCCGGGCTCTGCGGGATCCTGAACCTCGTTCTCACCTTCATCGTGGTCTACCTCGGAAAGAAGAAGACCACGCTGCTGGTCTTTATAGTCACGGTCTCCTGCGGGATATTCCTGCTCTTCGTGAAGATACCGATGCTGAGCATCTTCTTGTTCTATATGTTCCCGTATGTTGCTCTAATCTTGGGCAATATGAACACTTACTTGGTTGAGCTGAATCCTACTTATTTAAGGTGCATAATACCATTGTTTTTATTTATTTATTCATGACCAATAAATTCTTCTTCTGTCTTCCGAAGTTATTAGGTTAAGTTACATTTTGGTAAATTTTGGTGTTATAATTATTTAAAATTACATCTTCATGTGTTTTAAGTAATTAAATTAATTCTTTGTTGCAGTTACTAACTTAGTCAAATTTACGACAATAGAATGTAATTTCATTGTGTTTAATTACTACTCCACTCTTCGTCTTTGATGAAGTTAAGTCTACTAAGACTAAATGTGAAGAATGTCACTGCTTATCTTTGTGTTTCTTTTCTAATTCCAGAGGTATGGCAACATGCCTCTCGGTGGTGGTAGCACGAGGGTTTGGCTTTGTGAGCGTGCAGCTGATCGCCACACTACTCACAGACCATTGCACTCCCATGATGGCTGGGTATATAGTGCTCGTTCTCGGTAAGATTTTCCAACTCTTAGGTCAATGATTTCTCTATATAATACTTGTGCGTTGCTAACCTGGGGGATAGAAGGGAGAGGATGAGAAGGAAAAAGGAATGGGAACAGAGGGGGTGGGAGACTAGACCTCCGGCGCTCTCACTCATCGAACGAAACACAACAGTACCTACTTACACTGTTACTTTACGCCAATTTTCTGTAAGAGGGTATCATTTCCCCGGCCAAGCCAGCGCATTAGTGAGGTGGCTCAGCATGACTCAACGATAACAGAAAATAATACACCAATATATTTATGTTATACATAGTAATATTCTATTCTGCTCTTTGAAGGGAGAGGGATTAACAAGCTATTGTTTACTCGTATCTTAATTTTAGAAATAACAATGTAACTATTTTTTTTGTTTTTTAAACTTAATATTTCTTTACAGTTGGACTTTTTACAGCGTGCTTTTTACCACCTGACACCAAAGAAAGAACGGAAAAACCAACGATACCTGATGAAAGTGGCGTCACAACTGTCGTTACAAATGAAATGGTGTTAAATAATATATATTTGAATAGCGCTATAAATTCAAATCTACCGAAAGATAGATATTGATAACTTTACAATACTTTTTGAGTTTTTCATATTTTTTAAAAAGACGTTTTCGTAATGACGTAACGAAAGTGAGTACTTCTTAAGAAATAATGGGAAACCAAAAGATAAACAACAGTTTTGATTCTAACATCCACGATATTGTATGGTTACAAATTTAGTTTGTCATGCACTAAGGATTCAAATCTAGTTACATTACATTAATTAAACTACATTATACTAGATTTACTAGATTATTCGTTTTTGACAGCACATGCAAAGCTAATGTATATCTCTCTCAATATAAATTGAACCATGCGCAGTAACACATTTCTTGGTGTCAACCGAATGTGGAATGAAGGGGGCCGCGTAACTATAGCAACGCTCGATCCTTTTGGTACACTCGCTCACGGTTGTTTTAGTTCTTTAAAGATAAATTATTAAAAATTAAATAAAAATACAAATTATTTTTGTCAAGTGTTCACCTTATCTTGAAATAAAATAAAATGTTTAGATTCTTTCTCTAAGAGCACGTTAAGCTGTAAACATAGTAACCCGTCAAATCAGGATAAGAGTATAAGCAGACCCTGGGTAAATACCGGGCATAATGCTACGAAGAAGATGGATTTATCAATAGCTGTTAAATATATGATGCAGAGTGGATAAAATTGTTTAAGTTATGACGTCAGCTTTTTTTAAAGTTTTGACGCGTCGTCAAAACAAACAACCTAATCTTTGGCCGTTTAATAAATTTGTTTAAGGCACTTTGTAATCTAACATTCGATGTGATTTCATAGTGAGGAGTAAATTACGATAAAAGTATTATAATTGTTTAGATGCCCAACTGATTAAAAATTATATACAAATATTAACAGTCAACGTACAATAAAATCTGAGTGTATTATTAAATCTTAACTTAAAGGAATCAAGTATTTATAAAATTCATATAAATTTTTGATTTTTAAATTTTTTCCCTATTTTGATGAAAAGTTTTAGTCACTGGTACGACGGAAAAGTGCCCCTCTCTCCCGGCAAGGAGACACTAATTAACTCACTGTACCTCCCGTAACCTAAGAGCCGTATGTTCATCCCTCGTACTAGGGATTAAAAGCGAACTTTTCATCGTAGGAAAAAAAAGTACGTACGTACCACGGCAGAAAAGTAGAATAAACGGCCTAAAGGCGTCGGGATGTGACGACCCCATCGCCCGCTGTTGGGATAACCTCTGTCACAGCAGAGATTATTCCACCAGTGCAATCAGTCACACTGGTGGTAGGTCTTTTGTTGCAAGAGGCCGGCTAGGTAGGTACCACCGCAGTGTCCAATATTCTGCCGCCAAATAGTAGTGCTTAGGTACTACTGTGTTCCGGTTTGAAGGGCATTGTATTTAAGAACTAATATCTCGAGGTTGGCAACGAGTGGCACCTACTAATGGTGCTGCAAGCGCTCATAGGCTGCGGCAGCCACTTACCATCACGTGGGCCGTATGCTTGTTTGCCGACTTCTAACATAAAAAAAAAAAAAAAAAAAAAAAGAAAGAATATTGCCACCCACGATTGCCGTCATTGTCATCCAAGTCAAAGGATGAGGTAATATTCCGCCCGAGGGTGAGAACGCCCTACTTTTTTCCCGTGATGCGTAATGTACTATTAGTTTGTGTAGCATGAACGTTATATATTATGTTAGTATGTTTTGAAGAAACGTTTAAGTGACAAAAGGATAGCACGATTGTGGAACTTCTAACTTCACATTGTATACCCTGCAACTTAAATTCACTGCAATCAGACCATAGCTATTATTATACCATCCGGAAATGTTGTTGATAACGTTCCATTTAGTTTTAATCTTATCATCTCAATTTACAATTTTATATCTAATTTATTTTTCATTATGAAAATCTGGGTTTTTCAAAAAAATAAATTAATAAAAATAAATTAATAATAAAAATTGAAAAATAAAATCAGGGAAAATCAAAGGAATAGACAAAAATAAAAATAAATAACAAATTGTTTATTCTGTGTGGTAGTTGAAACTAGGGATTACTCTTAATAAAGGACGTTCAAAAACAACCTGGATTGTTTTTATTATCAAGATAATAAAACGTCTTGCAGAACCAAAGGGCTAAAAAGCATCTTCCAAAAATATTTACGCCAAAAATTCTAACACAAAAACTAATTTGCCTGTCAAAGCTGATAAATGTATAAATATAGTAATATTATTTACAAGATAATCATAGTAATCGTCGACGGAGGATTTCAAAGAGCAAGATATTAATTATAATTATGATAGACGTTAAGACTTAAAAACAATCTGGATTGATCATGGGTCTGGACTGTGGACTGTGTGCAACCAAGTCACCTCTCGGGAGTAAGTTATTGGCGCTTAGCGGCAAGGTGATGCATTGGATTAGGTCCGAAGATGCTTCATTGTGTAAATACTACCAATAATCTAAACTAAAATAGTACTCGGTACAGGTACTTCGTCTATCTCAGTTCTCGAGTCCTCTACTCGATGACGCTATCAAGGCCAGTAGGACCAATAACAATACACATTCAGAAATCCAAAAAAACAATTTAGATATATGTAATGAATATATCGGACTTGATGTATGATATGATCGTTACGAGATAACCAACTGTAGTGTTTATTTATTTTAATCCTTATCACTTAAACTACCTACTTATTACTACTTGTCATATCGAGTACCAATGTAACAAAGAAATTAATTATTTAGAGTGCTTCTTATGTCTTAATATTTTTAATAGTCGTAGAGCCATGTTTTCTCACCAGCAAATGGGCCAGCTCGACAGGGTAAGTGCTACCCGCTCACAGAAAATCGGCGTATAGAAACAGTCTGTTGCATCTCGTGCAAATGAGAGCGCCGGAGGCCCAATCTCCCTTACTCTAAGTTTTATTTCTTCACATTCCTTGCTTCGTATCCCTTGTGTTGACAACATGCATGTGATACTAAAAGTTTCGCAAGCGTCACTGCAACCTATGAAAGTTTGCAGTGACTGCTTACCATCAGACGGGCCATGTTTATTTGCCACCTGTCATGAAATAAAAATAAAAACTTAACTCTTACCATTAGAATAGGTATATCCCATTTAGTGGGGTTCTTAACAATACTTCACAGAATCGCCCGCTGGTCTAATCAGTAGAGTAGTAGTACCTGGTCTAATCAAAAAATGTTATTGAGAGCTGCTTAGTAATGTAGGATAGTAAGGTCATTCAGCAACAATTAGGAAATCTTAGAAAATCGCCCGTAGTAATAATTTCTTCTTCACTTAATTTTATAACATTAATGTCAATGAAACGTGAACTTTATTAAAATCAGGATATTTCTATGTAAAAAAGTTTAATTTAAATTTTTCATATTTACGTTATTTCCATAATGACATGATATAATTATTGTATTATGGTTTTCACATTGATTCATTTAAATTCAAGTGCTTATAATAATAGGAAAGCAGAGTTTTCCACTACAAGATCTATTCATAAACATAGAATAATATGTAGTCAGAGCTCAATTTAATTAAATAATAATTAAATAAAAATTAAATAAAAATTTCTGAGTCTATCATAGGCGTAGCGTGGCAATTTAATTAAATAATAATTAAATAAAAATTTCTGAGTCTATCATAGGCGTAGCGTGGGTGTGCCCACCCCCTAGACCTTACTGAATATTCAGAAATATTCGAATATAATATGTCTTTATTCGAGATACTAACTTTGTTTTGGCCTCTCTGGACCCTACTTTAGAATTTTGCTAATTTCAATCGATGTGTATCTATGTAGATTTATATTATGTTCAAAGTAGCTTCAAATCTGTCTACTTTTAAATTCATTGATTAAAGTTATATTTATATTTGTCACATAAAATATTAATAATAAAATATTTTGCTATTCCGTCCCGCCAATGGACGCAGGCCCTTACTGTCAATAATTATCATATCGATATCACTTCTCAGAAAATAGTTTTTACAAAAACCCTATAACGAATAAACATATTCGTAATTCATAGATTTTACGACGAATATTAACGAATGAGTATGACTCCAGGAAGCACTAATTTTCAAAAGGTATATATCTATTAATATTATTATATTTTTAGTTTAACGTGCTTAATGTTTTAAACCGTTATGTTATTTTAAGGTTACAAAGCAACCTAGCTATGAGTACATCAACTCACCCAATGATTTATAAAAACTATTGTCGAATAAACTTTTTTTATATTTTGTTTCCGTCTCCTTGTTAAAAATTTATTGTAACTAAATTAAATTATCTAAAATTCATTGGAAGGACATAACTTTTTTATTTTTTGTAAACTAGTAATAATGAAGAAGCCGGTCATGAAAATGGAACGAAATAAATATCAGTCAGTTTGAGAAACTTGAGATGTCAAACTCAGTGCAAGCTCCAAAAGGCATAGAAGTTAATCTAAATATATTTTTACCGTCACACAGGTAAAGTTTAAGCTTCGATTTTTTATTGTTATGAATGCTTTATTTTATTAAAAATTACCGTAAAGCAGTATACTGTGTTTCGGTTTGAAAGACTCCGTAGCTAGTGAAATTATTGCGCAAAGGAGATTTAAGAACCAATATCTGGAGATTGAGATATCTATGAGCTGGCTTGGCTATGAGGGCTTTCAACAACATACTGAAGACAGTATGGTGTTGAAAGTGCTCATAGGCTACGACAGCCGCTTACCAGGTGCTCAGGTGGGTCGTATGATCTATTGCACTATTTCGCATACGACATTAGCACGCGCCGTTATTAAGAAATTTAAAAACATTAGATATGTCTAGACCATCGCATAAAGGCGTGCATAATTTAATATCAATTATGATTATAGTAATCACGAATATAATCGTGCATGGTAAGATATAATTGAACAAGTGATCGTAAGAAAAACGCAAGTCCTGTCTATCGTTGGCAAATCTGTAGAAAAATCAAAGTATCGATATCTAGAAACGGTTTTTCATATCGATATGACTTCATATCTGATACAACTATTATCACAGAAACAGATAACGTCCACGTCTGTTAATTATTGCAATATAAATCAGAGTACAAGAGAAATTGTATCGAATATCCTATTAACTTTAAGGCGGTAGAGTCGTTAGGAATTTTTTTAATCAAAATTAAATTATTACTTAAAAGTATATCTATATTAAATCAATTTTAAAGCAATGGAGGTTGATAAAAGAGATAGTAATTTCCCAAAAAAATGCAACTTCGAGGATGCATTAAACGAAACCGGTGAGTTTTATTTTTAAAAATAATATTGAAGAGCCGCAAAGGAATTTGATCGATGATATTTAATTTTTTTATTTATTGAACGAAATATATACACATTTAATAAGGTTTTGTTAACCATATTACTGAGACCATCCTATAGTCTACGAGTAGGTTAATTACTAGGTTGCGGGGAGGAAATCTGGAATTTTTATTAAATAAAATTTAATTCTCGTTTGTAATCATGTATGGGAATCTCCGACAACTTACGTTGGTCATAAACGGGCATGGATTAGACAACTCAAATTGAAAATTGAAAGAATATCATGTTGTGAAACAGACATCGCAGTAATAGAATTGCTCGTTCAGCAATGTGAGCGGCGTCAACTATGGAAAAGTTCTGCAAGCATCTATAAGCTGCAATGATCGCTTACCATCAAGCGGACCGTACGCTTGATTGTCACCGTTAAAATAAGTAGTAGTAGAGCCAGTCCTCTCCCACCACAAAAAGGCTGGCTTGATCGGGGAAATACTACCCTGTCACAGAAAATAGGCGTAAAGTAACAATCTAGTTCCATCCCTCCTATCCCTTGAGGTTGGCAACGCGCATGTTATACTTCTGACTTCGGTGACTGCTTACCATTAGGCAATTGAAGCCTCAATAGCTCAACGGTAGAAGGGCCGACTTCGTTCCGTTAACGTGAGAGTCGCAGGTTCGACCTCCTTGGGCTATTGTCGTACCCACTCCTAGCGCAAGCTTCGAGCTTATTTGGAGGGGCAATAGGAATATTAGTAATGCCATTAAAAAGCATTGCTAGTGTTCTTTTAAAAAAAAAAAAATTCGTATGCTTGTTTGTCAACTGTAAAAAAATAATTATTATTATTATTAATATTGTACATTTATTTCTATTGCATAAAATTTTACAGGTTTCGGAAAATATAACTTCAGCTTATTAGGGATATGTTGTTTAACAATATTGGCTATGTACATCGATATATTCGGCTTTTCCGTCGCCTTGCCTAGTGTAGCCTGCGATATGCAACTGTCGACGTCACAACAAGGCCTACTATCTGCTGTACCTTTAATTGGTGAGTATCACAGAAGGATATAGAATTTGATATATTTTATACAGGAACTTTAAAATAAAATGAAATGATTTAGCCTTTCAAAGATAACACTACCCTTATTTAATTTTAAAATAATAATTATTACATAATTGCTTTATATTTTAAATGTGTTTGAAATTACTATTAATAACAATTATCTTTTATCCGTGATCTGAAAGCTGTCTTTTGTATTTTTAAGTTAAAAATAACACACACACAATTGGCTACTTTCGATCACTAAATTTCTATAAGGCAAACAACCAAACACAAAAAAGCAAGCTAAGAATGAGGTCAAATAAAAAAGTTCTATCAAAATATAAATTGTTCAATTTATTGCCCTGGACGAGAATAGAACCTAGAATCAAACGGTTATCAGAGCTCTCCCTCTCCCTTCCAAGTCTAGTAGAGGTAACGATAATACACATTCAGATAAAAAAGTTGAAGCCTATGAAATGTTAACAAAGTACCTAATATCACGCTTTAATGTCTAAGAAATCTATTAGAGCTCTACACCAAATACAATAAGCATATATACAACATTAAAATGTAAACTTATTTTTAAAATCAATTAGTACTATAATATTCTATTTTTATGTGTTCTTTAAATATATCATAAAGAAAGAACGAGGTCACAGTCTGGTCCGCCCAGTTCCCTCGCTATCGTGTAAGCATACACACCCTAAGGCTATTGTTTCAGTTAAATGACCAAGAATGCCTTTGAAAAAATTCCACTCCAATGAACGTAAAAGCATTAAAAATAACCTGGACAAATATTTTAACATTTTATTTTAAGTAACGATAGCATGTGGTTAGTTTGCTACTATTACTAAAACCATAGATCGATTTTTTTTATTACTGTGCAATAACACTGTCTCATGACTAAAATGTTGACGAGATCTGTGACGCTGGTTTTTCGTATCGTATAAAATACTTTCACAACTTAAGTTTGCTCTCTATTTTTAACTAACTTCATATAAATCAGTCATTTAATTGAATTTATTTTTTAATATACGAGTGATATTTATTAAAATGGTCTCATATCATTTGTTGTAAAATTATCAGAGAAACTTCTAAAATAAAATAAAAAACGCCTAAAAGAAAATCTGTCCTAACATTTCGCACTACCTTTTTCATTAATATCTCTGTTATTTTTGGTTTTTGACAAAAAATAGGATTAAAGTTGTAGACGATCTAATTTGCAATAAAAAATACTACAAATTTTCTTTATGACTAAAAGTTTTCTCGATACAGCATAAAAATAATTTACAGGCCTTTTTGAGAAGATGGTTGCCGAACCCAACAGTGTCCCCCACAAACTTGACATCCAGATGTAACTTCTCGGTAGTTCATTGACTACAACCAATATAGAATACCATTTTGTACATAAATTTCCAACAAAGATAACATATAATTTGTGAATTCAAAAATTTCGAGACTCAAAAACTACCTATCGTGATGAGATGTGATTGACGCCCTACTAACTTATATTAAGCTCTGAGGGCCTTACATGAACTCTTATTGCAATTCAAATGATGACCTAAACTGAGCTGCATCGCTATTTCTTACCATGACATATACGTGTACGTAATGGAGCCAAATTAAATCTGAATCGTTTTACTACCTGAATTGAAATGAATCGCAATAGAATTGTTTCTAAAGTGTATGATGAGATGTGAGAATTGATGGAGAGCAGGACTTTATAAGGTCAAACACACAATTATTATATCGTGTGTGAGTTTGTTTTGAATGTGTTTCTGAACACACGCACACCACTTACGTAGGGCGTACTGAATTTGCACTTGCACTGAAATTTATATTAATATCCCCAGGTGTAATGATATCCTCATACGCATGGGGTCTCTGTGCGGATACACTCGGTAGACGCACCACATTACTCTTCGCAATGCCCATAGGAATGATCCTTAATTTGGCAGCTAGCATTGCACCGACGTTTGCCTCATTAGCCGTGTTGAAATTTTTCTCCGCATGCTTGTAAGTACCACTTGAATCGGTAGAAGCACTTAATTATCGCGTTCTCTATGCGATAATCTAGTTCAATTTGAGTGGAGTAGGATTAGCGTGATTATAACTGTATTGTAAGTATTTGTAAAGAGTTGAAAATTGAAATATATTTATCTTAAATACCACCAAAATATTTAATATACATAGACTAACTATATATATACTACAGACCCATTCGCACACGACAAAAATGTCACATACTTGTTGGTGCTCCTTCGTATTATACTAAACACTAACGCACGCTAGCGCTAAGGTCGGAGATGTTTGCATTGGTTTGGATGTGTTTATCCTATATGTTTCCGGACCCCCGACGCCGGATTACCTATCCTAATATAAGTAGTATCGGCTTGGTAATGTTCATTTAAGCCTCTTCTCATATTAAGGAGTCGGAATAGTTGCTTAATCCATGCTGCTTAGCTGCAGATTGGATATATATATATATGTGTATATATATGTCTCAGAGTTTCTTACTAGACATGAAGGTTTCCTCCCGATGTTTTTCTTCACCAAAAGAACACACTAAATTCGAAACAAAAATCCTTTGATTAGAACCTGTGACTTTCCGGTTAGATAAATAAATGTACGATTCCTATACACTTTTTTCGCTGAGAAATGCACGCAGTGTACTCGCCAAGTGGGCAATGGTAGGTTGGGACTCGGCCGCCTATTAATCAAGCGGCAATACCCACTTAATCTCAGTGGAACTCTCATCACCATGTGGGACGTCAGAAGTATTTTTTATTTTAGTACATCATCAGCAAACGCAGCAGCTTTTGTACTATTGGGTGAAAGTGTACCAGTTCGGCACAGAGGACGACTTATGTTCTTAATGGCAAGCGCAACAATGTATGTCCAACTTATTATTTGTGGTAAGTTAAACTTTTAATTATTATAAATTACCATAATAATGTATATAGTGATGGTCGTGGGTGATTTTTTTATTTCACGGTGATTGGCATACAAGGATACGGAGGAGATTAGCCTGATGGTACGCCACCGTAACCTATGAATGCTGGTGGTCCTTGATGCGCAGTGTCAACCCAAAGGAGGAAAGGATGAGAAGGAAAGGAACAAGAGAAGATTGGAACTCATCGCACAAATCGCAACTCTACTCTTTTACGTTTGAAAGAAAGAATAACGCGAATTTTAAAGGCGTCGGGATGTGACGACCCCATCGCCCGCTGTTGGGATAACCTCTGTCACAACAGAGTTTATTCCACCAGTGCAATCAGTCACACTGGTGGTAGGTCTTTTGTTGCAAGAGGCCGGCTAGGTAGGTACCACCACAGTGTCCAATATTCTGCCGCCAAATAATAGTGTTTAGGCACTACTGTGTTCCGGTTTGAAGGGCATTGTACGCTAGTGAAATTACTGGGCGAACGAGATTTAAGAACTAATATCTCGAGGTTGGCAACGCGTGAGTGGCACCTACTAATGGTCCTGCAAGCGCTCATAGGCTGCGGCAGCCACTTACCATCAGGTGGGCCGTATGCTTGTTTGCCAACTTCTAACATAAAAAAATAATAAAAAAAAAAAAAAAAACTTGGAAGTAACTATATCGAATTTCAATTGACCACGTCTTGTAGCATGCTTTGTCATAATGTCACAGGAACATTTTGCCGGGATAAAAAGTACCCTATGTCTTAATTCAAGTAATAATCATTACCTGTACCAAATTTCATCCAAATCCGTTAAGTCGTTATTGCGTGATTGAGTAACAAACATCCATTCTTACGTTGCTACGACAACAAAGGCATTTACACTAATCTTTACAAATTATACACTAAATTTCCTCATGAATTTCTTTTCGTGAAACTGCTTACAAGCCGTTCAGTGGTTTTGAGTTTATCGCAAACACATTGACAGATATACTTTGTTTATAATATGTAGTAATTATTTAATTTATGATTATAAACTTAACTTGACAAATTTTAAAATGAAAATGATGTCTTTTTTATAGTTTTCGCTCTACCGTTATCCCAGTTCCGATTCAGTATTTACGTGTCCTGGTTATCAATGACGTATCGACCGTGGAGATTGCTATTCCAAGTAATAAGCGTGCCCGGCATTATAGGAGCTTTTGGCATTATATTCGTACAAGAAAGTCCGAAATTCTTATTCAGCGCGGGGAAAGAAGAAGCGGCAATAGAAGTTCTGAAGAATATACGGAAGTGCAACACAGGATTGAGCAAAGATTCCTATCCGGTAATTACTATACTTAAAATAAAATCTATATTTTATATTGATGACGGTGTGGCGCAATGGTAGCAAGCCTGCCTTTTTTGCTTTTTCGATTGCCGCTGAGAGCATATTGACCACAGAGGCATGTTTCCCAGGTGGATTTGTCCTTATCGTTGTGTATGCTTCCGTATCCTGATGGCGGTCGTTGAGTATGTAGCGTTTATATATATTTATTTTTCTTTTTTTTATTGTGTATTGCTATTGGCCCTACTGACCTTAACAGCGTCACCGGGTGGGAAACGAGTACTGAGACCATGTCGTGAAAATGAGACAGCCTTTGCGGGGTTCATCTGACCAATTGAGTCCTTAGGGTGTCTCCTGTGGAGCCGAACCACAGACAATTTCAGAATTAATATTGAGAAATATAATTATAATGGTTGCTCCACACGGCAGTTACTTTTTGTTGAGCAACTTAATACAAAACAATAATGTCAGGTAACATTCTTCAACATTAGTGATCACTTGTGAATGTTGCTCACCGCATCCATAACAGAAAATAAAAATATAACAAAAATTAATATTCATCAACAATCATAATATGTTCACTTTCTGCCAATGTTATCGTTTGTTACTACATGTTGATCATTTCCAAATGTCGGGTAACGCTACAAAACCTGGAAGTCGACAACATAATAAAAATATATTAATTTATTTTTAAGTATATGAGCAATGGTTTTTTAATTTTTACTAATACTCTCTTACCCTCCAAAAAAGCTTATACCTCGCGCTAAGAGTGGGTACGACAATAGGCCAAGAGGGTCAGGATCAAACCCGCAACTCACGTGTTACGGCCGTTTTCAATAACCTATCTAAGATTACGGATAGATTGATATCGCCGGTTACCGATAGGATATTATCTATCCCTAACCTACGTTTCACAATAAAGGATAAGTGCTATCTATCTGTAGTCAACTAGAGATAACTTTTTTCCTCCCGTCTATCCAAGCCACTTGAAACGTTTCGTTCCTTGCACTAAACAATGCGAATCTCAAAATAAAAAAGTTTTTTATCATTTATTTTATTATATATTTGTTTTAAAATATATATTTTTATTATATATATATTTTTTCTTGGTTAAGTATCGCCACATTTTTTCATTAAGTCAATAGCTAAGGTTTTACAGCGCTCCGAAGTGAGTACTATTTTTTAGTTCTCAACTATTCATATACGTGTGTACTAATAATGAGTCATCAGTTATTGTTTTTTTTGTTATTATAATTTTTTAATTATTAATTTTGCAATATTATTAATAATTAATTATTGACTCTTTTCCACTCCATTACATAATTTTACAATTATTGATTTTTAAAAATAATTTTATATCGGATGGCCGTTACCGAGAATACTGTCCAGGTAGAAAATACCCAAGTGACCATTAGGGAACAAAAGAACATCTGTCTGCTATTATTATGCCAAAGCAGTGACAAAAAGTACATTTAACTTATTTTCACTTCCGCCAACACAAGACACAGCTCGCTTTCATACTTTCCGAGTCTACCATCAGGTCCAGTCGTGGCTTGGTAATAATAATAATCCTGAAGACTGGGGCTGGAAATTAATTTCTTCTGCAACGGTATGTTTCCGGGATTACTATCGCTGTCGTCATCACAATCTATTTTAATTTGAAATAATTCCATATCGCTATCATCACTGCTAAAATATCCCAGAACAAAAATAAATATTTTTATTATAATAGCGTCGAAAGTCAGGCTATCCGTCCTATTATCGGCCGATTATGACCGATAAGTAAAATGATGTTCCGAGAGTAAGAAATCTCTGTCTATCGGAGAGTAAGAAAAACTTATATTGAAAAGCAAGTAAGGACGATTTGTATGACCGTTCCTATCCTTAGTAGGTTATCCGTCCTCTCAACGATAGATACATAGCATCGGTAGGAAACACTTATCTTGAGTGGGTTATTGAAAAGCAAGTAAGGACAAAACGATAGATTTGTTTATCTTTAGTAGCTTAAACTAGCGATAGATAGGTTATTGAAAACGGCCGTTAACGGATTGCAGTCGGTCCTTTAACCGTTGAGCTATTAAGGCTTAATAGCCTATTAAATAGCTTATTTACATTAGAAATGTTGTTCAACAAAAAGTAACTGCAGTGTGGAAGCGCCATTAGCAAACGTATCTTATCAGAATAGTAGAATAATTATGATCATTATTTTAATTACTAATTTCGATGTATCTTGATTAATCACGTACTATACAAATCAATTTAATATCGCCAAATCATTCAAAAGGCTTAAATAACGTTTTTATAGATATACATTTAGATACGACAATAATTATTATAATAGTAATTGGGACTTCCAATTTTATCTTGCAATGATAACCAAAGGATAATTGTCTAGCAAGCTTAAAGATGTTTCGTCATCAACTAAAATATAATCATAAATGATTTCCACAGAAGATTTTCGTCAGAAGTCGGTTCTAAGTAAAAAATTGGCACAGAATACTTTCCGAAGAATTTAAAGAAGTGCCCGAACACATAAAAAGATAAACATCCGAATTCAGCGCCTCCTTCTTCTTTGAATTCAGTAAAAATCTATTATCAACTAGGAATAGGTGATAATCTTCAAAAGACTGGAAAGATTTTCTTCAATAATATCTAAGAATACAAAGATACAAACGTTAAGCTTATAACATCCGTCTTTTTGGGTCAATAAATAGTCATCAGGAAATTAATTATTAATAGGCCATGAGTTATTTATTATTACTCTTTTCTTTCATCTAAACCTATCCAATCCGAAACATCTGAATGTTGAACATCATAAAGCAACTTCATCTTCTTGTTTTGGTTAGTAGCCAACCTAATGTCAGTGTTGCTCAGGTCACGTGACTTGTGAAAAGTGACTTTAGTTATCGACTATTATCAGATTAACGACAAGCAGTACCAACGTGCCCTTCGAAGCCCCAAGTCATTCAGGTGGATTACCATCTTAGACTGTGGAATCCAATTTAACTTTATTAGCGATGCCTATTGAGCTGAATGTGCTTTTAATAGAGAGAGAGAGAAGCAATGAAAGCTGTTTTAATATCGTTTGAATATTCGAATTAAAAATGGCTTTATTAGACACGTTGATGCTTGATGGTTATCATAAATGATCATTTGATTTTTGGTAAAGATTGCGAATGACATCGGAAATTACAGATAATCTTTCGTTAGTTTTAAATTTATACTGACTATCACGAGCGTATAATAATTTTTGAAGATCACGGTCATTTCTCTTGCTTTTTTATTTATGTAGTAATATTCGTCACTTACTCCAAATTATATCTTCGTGCCGTTTGCAGTAGAAACACTTGGGCCATGGAGCGTTAGAGCAAAACAATGTCTAAAAGATACACGAATAATATATTGCCTCCACAGGTGACAGAAAAGCTGGTTCATTTTTCGCCCAAAGAATCGGTATCACGATTCTGTGGCGAAATGCTTCAGCTAGTATTTTTGCCACCTGTCCCCGTGGGCATAATTTTCACAGTTTTAATTATTTGTAAATATAGTTAGTATTGAATTGTAAATATGTTTAGAAGCAATTAAGGTTTTACGCTCATTTTTAGCAGGCCCACGTAGCGAAGACTTGGACGAAGTGAAATATGGGATGAAAATGCGTATGGAGAGGTTTTCACGCAGGCGAAGCCGCGAGCAAAATCTAGTTTTCTATAAATGAATAGTATTATATTTCAGATACATTCAATTTTTATAGAAGAAAATTCAAATGCAAGTAATTCGGACACGTCCTTTGTGCGGAGAATGTGGAACCAAACGGTTCCTCTCTTCAAACCGCCTCTTCTTAAAAATTCTCTAAAACTCTACTACATCCTGCTCTGTGCATATATGACGTGAGTTTACACACACATTACATGATTAATCACTTAGTATAGTTGTAGGTACTAAGTTTGAGTTACCAATAGGGACAAGATTTTTCCATAATCCATAAAATTGACTACAAATAGTAAAATGCAGTAAGGCAAGCTGGAGTCTTTGTGGACACAAAATTATTGGGCCCTTTTATCAAAATAAACTAGAAACAGTTTTGTTTTCTGTGACGGTTTTGACTGTCATTCTCTCTTTTTGTATGTAAACGAAGATGTCGTCATTTATGAACTTATGAATTCCATAAGTTTGTGGATTAACAAACAAGTGTGCGGTCTGCCTGATGGTGGTGATGGATGGTCTTTCACCGTATACAATCAATCCGCCTTATCAAAAGTAGCCTCCGTAGCCTATGTTTACAGCAACACCAGCGATATCACTATATTTGCCACAAATAATGAGGTTTAGGAGCTCTTAGGAGGAAAAATAAAAGAATACTTTCCTATTCGACACTGTGGCGCAGCTGTAGCGATCGTGCCTTAAACACCACAGGTCGCGGGTTCGATTCCCGCTCGGAGCATAATATGTCTGTAGTGACCATGCAAGCATATTTTCCGGTCTGGGTGTATTTGTCCTTGTCTTTGTATGTGTTTCGGACCCCCGACACAGGATATAACTATCCTAATGGGGGCCGTTGAGTGTGCAGCGTTTATTTATTTATTTATAAGAATTGGTTATTTGTATTTCCGGCGATCTCACTTATATCTCAATTATGTAGAACTGTTTAAAACACTGTATACTACCTACAACACTATAATATTATTATATTTTTAGATCAACTGGATATACAATGTGGGTGCCGACCATAACGAATGCCTTCTTCTACGGAGAAGACAGCGTGGGGAAAAGTTTTTGTGAAGTTGCCAGCACCGCCGCTACATATTCAAATGACACTGTAATGACACATTTTATATTTTGTTTTCATGCTAATTGGAAGTAGAGTCCAAATACGAAGGCGGCTAAACCGTTGGAAAAGAGAAATTGCACTAGCTTCACTTGCCTTGCCAACCCGCAAAATTCAACTGGTTACACAATGGCTGACCTCGAAACGCTGCTGACGGACCTTGGACTGGGTTATGTGGGGTTCCATGACAGGTCGTTAGTCATGGGGACCCACTAAAACCTCCTCGGTGGCCGACCTCAGTGAAAGAGAGAGGCTTCGGGAGCTTTTTATGTCATAATATAGGACAAACGGGCAGGAGGCTCACCTGATGTTAAGCGATTACCGCCACCCATCAAAATCTGCAACACCAGAGGGCATGCAGAATTATGTTGCCGACCTTTTTTAGGATACAACTGGTTATACGCTGGCTGATCTCGAAACGCGACTGACGAGCAGTCACTTCACGAGTTGTAGCTAACCAGGCGGACCCTTTTAAAGCTCTACCACCAGCATATACATGCCTTAGAATTTCTTCCACGACATGCAGGTTTCTTCAGGACGCTTACCTTCACCGTTAAGCACGAGATAAATTTGAAACACAAGCACATTAAGCACATGAAAACACAGAGGTTCTTGCCCGTATTTTAATCCGCGACCTTCGGTCAAAGTGTACATTTTCGGCCCATTGGGCCATTTGGGCTTGGAGAACTCAATACCGGGGCATCTCGAGCACTGTGATGGCAGAGCTCGGTCCCAGGGAGCGAGACGGAGCTCAAAGTTATCTTAAGCTTTTAAGCGATGAAATTACATCCATACGATATTTTCTTTTTCCAGAGCGTAGTAGACTGTGATAATGTTACACAACCAATGACATTCTATGCTGTGATGTTCTACTCTGGTCTATCTGGTTCTTTAAACATCCTGCTCACATTCGTCGTTGGGCCGCTTGGCAAGAGAAGGACAACACTACTTATCTTCATAATTGCGGCTATCTGTGGATTTGTTCTTCTTTTTATTAAAATTCCGATAATGAGCATCATAATGTTCTATTTCTTCCTCTACGTAGCTCTTATTTTGGGCATTGTTAATACTTATCTAGTGGAATTAAATCCTACTTATTTGAGGTAAGTTTTACTGTTAGACGATATTTAACTTTTTTTAATTTATGTATAAAAAGATTGACGTACTATAATATTGTAAGTCCTATGACAACAAAAAACAGATAATGTTACTAAATCTGGTATATAGTAGGTATATTTTACATGATCCACCAATCTATCGATGCTAATCCCTACTAATGTTATACTACTTAACACTTTAATATTATAAATGTGAAATAAACTGTGCTGCGTGTCAAGTAGTGTCTGTTTGTCAAGCTTTCACGCCCAAGCCACTGAACCAATTTTGATAAAATTTTGTACAAAATAGACAAGACCTTGCTTTTTATAGCAAAAAAACCTTGAAGTGTACTAAAAAAAAAGAGATAAAAGATTGTATGGGAAACCAATTATTACTATATTGCATTAAAGGTGCCACATTAAAAACCGTTATACACGCATGAAGCCGCGGGCAGAAGCTAGTAACACAATATTGGAAATTGATCATCTAAACAAAAAGCACTACATACCTACTTTGCTGCGTGTCCTTATACCTTAAAAGCATTGAATTTGTTTTAACTTTTTCATAAATTTTCTTTGTGTATCTCTGACAATGAAGATTTTGTTTATTAATGTAACCATACCATAAAATCGGCAGCTAATTCTCACAAAAAATAATGGTTTTTAAATTTTATTTTTCAGAGGAATGGCGACATGTTTGTCTGTAGTAGTAGCGCGAGGGTTTGGATTCTTTAGCGTACAAATAATAGCTAGTTTGCTCGCTCAGCATTGTATACCAATGATATCGGGATATATTGCCCTTCTTATTTGTAAGTGCATAGATTTTTTTTGTTTTAGGTTTTTTTATGTGTTCACGACATTAATTAATTTAAATATCGTTCTTTCAGCTGGATTAATAGTTTCTTTCTTCCTTCCAATGGACGTATTTAAGAACAATGATGATCTGGAAAATATTAATAATGAAGAAGTAGATGGAACCAAATTATAACACAAGTCTACTTGGTCATTACAAACATCTGCCACTAAGCAGAAGTACCCGGAATCAATGGCGTTTTAGGTAGGACCGCTACCTACTGCGCCACAGCGATCAAAATAAAATTTAAAAAAAAATTAAAATTGAAATTAAAAACGAATTTTTATATAAATATTTTGTTTTTTGTTGCTCGGTGCTGTTCAAATTCGTTTTCCTACTTATTTAGATTGAAATCATATTTATCGTAATATGAATAAGGACGAATAAAAACAATTTTTATATTATTTTTTTTTATTTTAGTCTCCACATTTTTTATTTTTAATGAAATGACACTTTTCCTTTAATTATTATACAAGAAGAAAAACCCATTAAAAATATCAAGTTCTCTACTTAGACCATTTAATTTTTTTATTTCTGATTTATCCGTATTACTGTTGGCCATATTGGCCAATATTAACAGCATCATTATTATTAGTTAACCTGGCCTTGAAAAAAAGGCAGCCACCATGAGGACACAAAATTGATTCCATTTTTAAAATGCCGTCTGCGATGCCGGAAAAAATCATACATACAACCATACACCATAATGAGATTGGAAATGACTTTCTTGGGACTCTAAAGAGAAAAACATCAACTTAACTTCATCTCCGCTGAGTTTTAAAAAAGTCCAAGTCCAAAATCAACGAAAATAGTATCTTTTGTGTATTATTACAAATTATTCCATCATATGAAAATACTATATTATTTGATTTATATGGTCATAATTATTAAGATATAATACAACATGTAATCTTTTTTTAGCATGATAATGTGATTATCATTTATGTTACTCATTTTATCAATTCCAATTCCCTGAATCTATTTTTTTTATGACAAAAATGTGGCTGCCATCTTAAAATGCTTTTTGTTTGAACTATGGCAACATTGGAAGGTGACAAATGAGTGACATATCCCAAGTGTCAAACTGTCATTCACTTTTGTGCAACCGCAAGCGATATGTCCGATTCCGCCGGCGATAATTCAAAACCTCGAGTTGTAGTTTTAGGAGGTAGATAATTATAACTTATATTTTAACGCTACTAAATATAATAGCACAATTCAAGTTATATGTGACAGTAGAGATAGACAACGTTTTTGAATCTCGTAACGGTTTCAAACTGTTAGTCATCAGGTCATAGTGTTTTTATCGTACAATTTGCTTCAGGGTGCGGCTTCATTGGTCGGAATCTGGTTGAATATTTGATCACCAATGACCTAGTGAGCTGGTTGCGCGTGGTCGACAAGACCCCGCCACAGCTGGCATTCCTGAACCCAACACACACCAAGATATTTGAAGACCCCCGCGTTGAATACAGAAGTGCAAACCTCATAAATCCAAGTAAGTAATCTCAAGTAACATAACATAATTTTCTTCTTAAGAAGATACCATACCATAAACCAGTTGCAATGTCGTATAAATTATCTCTTTGTTTCCTGTAAAAAAATATTGAATTGAATTTGAGTACTGATAAAGAATATATTCACTTAAACAATAGTAAGAACAAAGCTAATGCTTCAAGGAAAATGAATATTGCTTACCTACAGTTGGCATTTATATTTTTTACTAGATACTAAACCTTTACTACATCACTACATAATATTTTCATG
Source organism: Hestina assimilis (assembly GCA_023373885.1). NCBI lineage: Eukaryota > Metazoa > Arthropoda > Insecta > Lepidoptera > Nymphalidae > Hestina > Hestina assimilis. The sequence goes on along the minus strand of CM041750.1, from coordinate 1,536,666 downwards.
ATATTATTTTTGTGATGATATGTTTTCGTTACAAAAAGTAATGTCAGTCATTTTAGACTTCTGAAATTAGAACCTACAAACACCCATTAATTTTATGTAATCAGAATTTAAAAATGCTAAACTAAAGAATTAAAAAATAATATGTAATATTCTGGCAAATAATTTTAATTACTTAAAATTCCTTATTTAGAACCTTTAGTGGGTTTGGCCTCAATGATCTTCCACTTCACTCTGACCCTAATCACCTTTCACCAAGATGGTTTCTTGCCCATGGTTTGCAAATCGTCTTCCACACAGATTATACATGACTGTTACTTAACATTTATCAGTTGCTGCCATCATCATAATACTCAATTAGTTGAAATAACCTCGAAAGTAATAAAGTGATTTAACCTTCGTATTATTTTAGTCTTGTTTTTATCTTGTCAGTTTTAATGTTGGCTACTCAATACACTTGATTAAATTATAATTATATTATTTAAACATTCTTCGTCCTAGTGTTATTCCCAGTATTCCGGCGTCGGGATGTGACGACCCCATCGCCCGCTGTTGGGATAACCTCTGTCACAGCAGAGATTATTCCACCAGTGCAATCAGTCACACTGGTGGTAGGTCTTTTGTTGCAAGAGGCCGGCTAGGTAGGTACCACCGCAGTGTCAAATATTCTGCCGCCAAATAGTAGTGCTTAGGCATTACTGTGTTCGGTTTGAAGGGCACTGTACGCTAGTGAAATTACTGGGCGGACGAGATTTAAGAACTAATATCTCGAGGTTGGCAACGCGTGAGTGGCACCTACTAATGGTGCTGCAAGCGCTCATAGGTTACGGCAACCACCCACCATCAGGTGGGCCGTATGCTTGTCTGCCAACTTCTAACATAAAAAAAAAAAAAAAAAAAAGTATATTATCTACCTGGGGTCTGCTTATTACTCTTATCCAGATTTGACAGGTTACTAATTTTAACACAGAGCAATTGCCATCTAACCTCTGCAACCCTAAAGGCGAACCATTAACTCATTGGATAAGAGCAAATTACCCGTCAAAAGTTAACGATTATTATCAGATGTTATGTGATAACAACCGACAGCTTAATGTGCTCTCCGAGGAACTGTGTTTAAACATTAATTAAAATTCAAGTCCTTACATTAGTCTGTCAATGCAATGTTGAGTCATTTTAATTAATTTATGATAGCCTATCTGAGAATGATTCATACTCTGCTACTGTTCATAAATAAATACACCAATTGCTACTCTAAAACAATCTAAAACCCTAAGTAATAATAAAATTCTTTATTTATCAAACTTAATAAATGGTTACCAATTCTGTATCCTTAAAAGTGATGTTGTCCTATGATAGATGAACCTTTTGCAGAAATTGATACAATTATAGTAAAATTGATCAACTTTCAACTGACAATACAAGTTCACAGAAATAAATTTGGTCCAGTGATTGTAATTTATTTTAGTTTTATTTCATGAGGGTTGGCAAACATGCTGCTTGATGGTAAGCAGTCACTGCAACCTATGAATGTTTGTGATCACATGTGCGTTGCCAACTCAAGAGACAGGAAAGAGGGGATGAGAAAAAAAAAGGAAGAGAACAAAGGGGGTGGGAGATTGGCTCTCCGGTGCTCTCACTGATTGCACAAAAAGCAACAGTACCTACTGATAATGTTACTTATCGCCGATTTTCTGGGAGATGGTAGTACTTTATCGGTCATCCAGTTTATCTGTGTTGGGAGAAGCAAAGCCTTACTACCACATTTTAATTCTTGTGGTGCATCCACTACTCACTTACTTTTTGTTGCGCAACATATTGTAAGACAATAACATTAGGTAACATTCTCCAACATTGGAAACATTGCTCAACAAATATTGAGCATAGTGTTGATGTTCCTGTATACTTCAGGAGTTCCAATCTATAGAGTACTTTATTAGATCATCATAAATTTATATTGGTTCATCTTGACATTGAAGCAATAACTCAAAGAAACAGATTACAACATCTGCCTGCTCGGCATTGCATATGATATTTCTAAAACAAATGTTTATTATGAGGATTGGATGTGAGTTTTAAACATAAGGGTCAAAAGTTAGTTTGAATCATTGTCATATTAAAGGCAATGGTAACTAAGGAGTTCTGAGATCAATTTATCAAAGCTTTGTTTAGTTAAGTCCTAACATAACAAATAATAGAATAGAGGAATACGTCTAGTTGTGAAAGTCAAAGGCTAATTAATTATAAACTAGCTGTGTCCGCGGTTTTACCCGCGTGGATAATGATTTTTAATGCAGCACATTTAATGCTATAAAGAAATAATTGGATCCCCATACTGCATTTTTTCCGATAAAAATAGCATTGATATGTCCTTTCTCAAGATCTAGTCTACCTTTGTACTAAATGCCTCGACGGTTGCGGGTTCGATTCCCGCTCGGAGGAGATGTCTGTATTGACCATACGGCCATGTTTTCCGGTCTGGGAGTATTTGTCCTTGTCATTTTATGTTTCCGGACCCCTGACACAGGATATAATCATCGTAATGAGGGCCGTTGAGTGTATTGCGTCTATTATTATTATAAAAATTTCATCAAAATCGATTAAGTGATTTAGGCGTGAAAGCGTGACAGACAGCTAAGGGTTACTTTCGAATTATATAATATATTGGTAAGGACAAAATAATAGTCTTTTTTTATAAGGTTTTCACCTTGACCAATAAGACACACCACACTTCGATAAGAATTGAATTTATATATGCTAATGGATCATCCTTATCTAAAATTTTTATCACAACTGATAAAAGAGTTCTGTCATGTACTCAAACGGGATATCCGGAATTTACTTTTTTTTGCTTTCAAACAGTTTATCTTATGCAAACTAATTGATTGATATTTTTAATGATAAAGTTGTTAGTTCCGATTCGGTAATATCTTCGCTGAATACAACAATTTCATACAAATGGGAAATTCTGTTGGGATAACCTCTGTCACAACAGCGATTATTCCACCAGTGCAATCAGTCACACTGGTGGTAGGTCTTTTGTTGCAAGAGGCCGGCTAGGTAGGTACCACCGCAGTGTCCAATATTCGGCCGCCAAATAGTAGTGTTTAGGCACTACTGTGTTCCGGTTTGAAGGGCATTGTACGCTAGTGAAATTACTGGGCGAACGAGATTTAAGAACTAATATCTCGAGGTTGGCAACGCGTGAGTGGCACCTAGTAATGGTGCTGCAAGCGCTCATAGGCTGCGGCAGCCACTTACCACCTTCAGGTGGGCCGTATGCTTGTTTGCCAACTTCTAACATATATAATATTATTGATGATAATTTTTTTCCTAATTTCTTTTGTCCACCATTCCAAATTTTGGTAAATTCCTAGAAGAGTTAATATTAAAAAAAATTACGAAACAACCGTAACTCGTATTCTACTAACCTAAAATATAAAATAAAATTACTCATGTTGTACTCCACTACACAAGGTTCGAAATAGGATCAAAGTATGTAGCTTTAGTCATTTTTATATATCGAAAAGTCAAATTAATAATTATAAATAAATCCCATATAGAAAATATTTATAATTCGCACGGGAGTTCGACTCTATCATTTAAAATATTCAATACTATCCAATTCTGTAATATAAAAGAAACTATTTTTTTTTATCGCCGGCCTCTTGCAACAAAAGACCTACCACCAGTGTGACTGATTACATTGGTGGAATAATCTCTGCTGTGACAGAGTTTATCCACACAGCGGGCAATGGGGTCGTCACATCTCGACACGCCGGTCGAAATGTCCAAAAATGAGGTCAAATAAAACTGTGCTAAGTTATAAATTCAAAATTAAAAGTACCTCGCAAGAGTTCTTTTCTTTTTTCAATGAAAGTGTTCTTAACGTGCTTTCATGTGTCACAAAATACTGAAGCAGTTACTATAAATATGAGTTAAAATATTGTTATTATCGTAATAAAAATACTATAAAACAAACAAAAACCGACTCCATAATTGGACGCAAATAAGCAATAACATGTCAACCCACATAATTGAAAAAAACTGAGTTATATATGCAGAAGTATTGGTAAATAGCTGAGGAACATTTTTCTTTAATATTTGTAGGGTTTTAAGCTTTCAAACTTCTAAAAAAGCAATTTTTAAATCATGCAATTTATGTATTATGTTAAACGTTTTAGGTTATATTACAACGAAATATGCAGTTTGTATACTTATTTTTACAGAAAAAAAATCATATACAGCAAGTTGTTCAAAATTTTCAAACGCGTTTTTCTCGAAATGACATTCGTATGGGTTGACATGGTATTGCTTATTTCCGTCCAATTATATTCAAAAAGAACTTGCCATAAGAATTCTTAAAGGCTATTATAAATCAAACATTTTTATTGATACCAAGTTCTATTTCGGCTGTAACCAAAAAGAAAAAAAAATAGAAATACACACAAAATTACATTATCTAAAACATTATCGTATCTGAAGACAATAGAATGCAGTAGAAGATTTAAAAAATTGATCGGAAACAATAATGATTAGTATTCAAGTGAAGATAACAATAAGAACTAAGGGTTGTCAATAAAAATGAATTTAAGCTAGATCGATTTACGCTCCCAAACTTCCCTGCATACTAAATTTTATGAATATCACTAAGCCGTTTCCGAAATCCTAATTATATCTCTTTGTCACAAAAAAAGTACTTATAAAAGTAGCTTATAAGCTTTTTTATGTTATAAGTTGGCAAACAAGTATACGGCCCATCTGATGGTAAGTGGTTGTCGTAGCCTATGAGCGCTTGCAGCACCATTAGTAGGTGCCACTCACGCGTTACCAACCTCGAGATACTAGCTCTTAAATCTTCTCTGCCCAGTAATTTCACTAGTGCCTACAAAGGGCCCTTCAACACAGTAATGCCTAAGCACTACTATTTGGCGGCAGAATATTTGATACTGCGGTGGTACCTACCTAGCTGGCCTCTTCCAACAAAAGACCTACCACCAGTGTAACTGATTGGACTGGTGGAATAATCTCTGCTGTGACAGAGTTTATACCAACAGCTAAAATGGTTGTTTCAATAACTTGAACTTGACAACCCTGTCACTAAATAATAGTCGTTAAAATAATATGGTTATAACATGAATATATTATCAGTAACTCCAATGGCGCTAGCGTCATGCTGTGCACTTTAAATATTTAAAAAAATATAACAATGCATTAATAGTTTTTTATGCATCGGTTATAAGGGCCAGTGTTCCGTGTGAAGTTAACGACCAGAAAATATATGCAATTTCTAAGTTTGAAAAAGACTATTAACAAAAATTATTATCATAATTATGTTAACTATTTACTCTTTAATACTGTTGTAATTACATTAATAACGTTTATAAATCATGATTAACCACAAAAAACGCAAACAATATTGTAACGAATTTTACAAAATAAATGATTACGCTTTAAATAAAAGTTAAAAAGTTTTACGAAGAAAGTCGTTATCTACGACGTCGCTATCTTTACAGTTCATGAAATACAGTAAAAACATATGCAATATACATATAATAAAACTGATACGTAAAGTAACAGTATCAGTATGTATTGTTGAGTTGCGTGTGATGAGTCAGACAGCCGGAGACCCAATCTGCCATCCACCCTGTACTCCTCCTTTTTTTCCTTCTCATCTCTTCCTTCCTTGGGTTGGCAACGCGCATGTGATACTTCAAGTATTGCAAGCGTTCATAGGTTGCGGTGACTGCTTACCATCAGGCAGACCCTATGCTTGTTTGCCAACCGTCATGAATTAATAAAATAAAACCTCAAATATTTCAAATTCCTTAGTATATTATCTCTTTATGTTTTTATTGTTTGTTGTTGTAGCGGCAACAGAAACACACATTCTGTCAAAACTTCACCTCTACCTATTATGGTTCGTGAAATATAGATCGCTGACAGACGGCCACTAAATAATCCTATGAGGTCTGAAATCTTCAAAAGATCTCAAGGTTCAGTTAGTCAGAAATGTTTATTAAAAAATTGTAGCAGAGATGCAGTAATAAAAAGATTATTTATTATTGTATAACTTCATACCAACCGAGTAGTGCATATTGAACGAGACTGACTAAAATACATTGTCATACTAAGGGCACGTATTACATCATATTCCTAATAAGGAATGAAAACTTACACTTTATTTTTGGTAGGTACGCAAATGCAAGTAGCTATTTTGCCGGATTTTATTATATTTTATGTAGGGTCCGACCGAAACTGGTTTTTCAGCCGAAACCGAAACCGAAACCGAACTTTCGGCCTGCCTCTCATTTTCGGCCGAAACCGAAACCGAAACCGAAACTTTTTAAAAAATATTTAAAAATACGATTTTTTTACTGAAATTTGAATTTCAAGTTTGTTTTAACATTTATTTGTATATATACATTCGTAGTCAACTAATTAGGAACGGAAAATAATTTGGTTAAATATTTTAAAAGTTTAATTTTATGAGATACTATTTGTTATAAAGTATATTGTTCAATGGTGTGCACTTTTTCGAAGCTAAGAATATTTAATAGTGGTTTATTTAAAAAGAAATCCCTCACAACGAAATTGATCATTTACTGGCTGACCACCTAATTAGGGACAGCAAGAGTTAGTGTTTTATTTTCGATTTTTAAAAAATAAATCTTAAATACAAAGGTTCAATTTTAGATTGGCCTGCCAATAAGCCTAGACATGTATTCTTTGGAACATTTGTGGTACAACAAACTGAAAATTTAAACCAACTCTATAGTAGTTCCAAAGACGCCTGGAAGAACTTCACTAACGAAACTTGTTCTGACCTACGCGAGCCCTGTTTTTTGCACGTCCACGCCAGAAGAATTAATCAATTACAAATAATTCAGAACCGTTTCTTACGCATGGCCTCAGGCTGTCCGTGGTGCGTTCGCAACGTAGATCTCCATAGAGACTTTGAAATCGATTCGCTCCCTAAACATTTGAAGCGCTTATAGCAAAACTATTTTGATCAAACTACTTTCCATCCAAATCCTTTGATTAGACATGCTTGTATCTACACAGACCGATGTAACCAACCGACAAAAGTAAGGCGTCCTAAGTACGTCCTTTAAGACCCTGACGATAGGATTACATTAGAAAATGCCCCTTACACAGCACAGACACGCACACAACACCGTCCTAGCCGGCGAGGACGAGGTCCTTTGTTTCGCACGTCGCGTCGTGCTCACACCATCGGGTGAGTCTATCATATAGAATGCGCTCGGAGCGTTGCCTCCATCTCCGATGACGTCCTTAGCCCTGGTTTGGCTTCGCAGGAGGCACCCTAAGGACGGAATCAAATTTGAGCCACCGTGAGGGCTGCCCCTTTATCACGGCTGAGTCTCTTTACTCGGCCACCCCGCCCGGTAACGCTGTCAAGGCCAGTAGGGCCAACAGCAATACACATTCCGAAAAAAGAAACTTGCCATTATTTGATCGAGTCGATGCCGCGCCGATGTCGATATGGCTATAGCTAATAATGGCAATCACATTTAATGTTAATTTTTAATAGAAAACGTTGCTTTTTAGTTGAATTTAATATTAAATGTACATTTTTCTCTTCCATTACATTCTGCGTTCATTATTTCTAATGTTTTCTTAAGTGTTTAATTTTTGTTATTTTTAATTACAATCCATTCCAAAATTTATTAATTCTATTAAGAAAACATTGGTTAAATTATCAAGATCAACATAAAAAAACGTAATGAAGACTTCATGTAAACTGAAATTATGGAACATATAAATAAATGTTACTGTTATTATACCAATGTTCCTAATTAGTTGACCACCACTATATAATATAGACAGTTGAATAGAGTTAAATAAAATAAAAACTAAAAATTCATTAAAGTCATAACCATTTTTTTGTCATGAATATACAGGACTTACTATTGGGAGTAAACTTCTAAAAAAGAAACAACTTGTAGTTAGATATACTAGGTACATAACTAACTAGTAATACGTTGAGTTCACAATATTTTAAAGATCAATCTAATACTTATTTCTGGAGATTTTTTGGCCGCGTCAGCGTACGTACGGTCACGAGTTAGCTGCGAAGTTTACCGAATAACGCACGAAAACTCACGAATAATCTAGTTTCGGCACGGCCGAAAGTTTCGGCTATATTTTGGCCGAAACCGAAACTAAAGCCGAAACTAGATTTTTGGCCGAAACTGGCCGAAACCGAAACCGAAACCGAAATTTCGGTCGGTCACTAATTTTATGATAACGGATGAGGAATTTTTCAGTCTTCTTCAACTCTCGACTTGACTTCTTGTAGTCGAAACTTGTTGTTTCATCTTAAATGGGTCTCGACCGGGGAACTACCTTCCCACACCATATCAACTTGAAGTAGTATCCGTTCTGTTGCGTTTCGTCCAAAGAGTGGGAGGGTTGGAGGCCCATACCCATTATCCTTTCCTTTTCTTTCTGTGTTCTTTTCTTCCCTTGTTATATTGGTATTACATGTGTCTATAAGCTACGATGACAGCTTACGACAGACAGCAGACGATCCGACTGCTTAGCTACCTGACTGAGGTATAAAGAAACCTTAAATTATTTCAATAGAGTCTTATTCTATAATTATTTATGTGTGACATTATATTTTTAGCATCATGTGCAAAAGCATTAGAACCAGACGGATCTCAATGGGACCTTGTTGCGAACTGCGCTGGCGAGACCCGCGTGGGTCAAATGGAGGGTGTCTACACGGAGGGCATCTACACTGTAAGCGTGAATGTTGCTAAGGAATGCGCTAAACTAAAAGTACCAAGACTAGTTGAGTTGTCAAGCGGACAAATGCACAGCAGTGATAAGGTATGTTGATATATTATTGTTGTACAGTAAGATCTGCTCGCGCCTTTATCTCCGGGCTCCCGTCATCATTCCGTCGCATGGGCGTAGCCAGGATTTGCCCCAAGGGAGGGCACAATCTCACAATATTTATTTATGCACAAAACAAATACACAATACAGTACATTGGAATACACAAAACAGAGGCCAGTAATTTAGGGCCTATAGGGGTGCAAAATGACCATTCTCACCAATAGTTATTGGTTAGACACTTCAAAATGTAATATAGTGTATTACATTTCTTAGTATTTTACAAGGTTAGGATGGCCCCATCCCAGCTTGGTACCTAAATTCAGCAAGAACAAGCCAATTCGGTCGGAGACGTAAAATAATATCGACGTATAGTAACAATCATACACTTTGAGTTTCGTATTCTTCTACGGTTCTCCTCTCCCTGTTCCTCATGCAACAGCAACACTCAAGAGTAAGGAGCACCAGAGGCCCAAACTTCTGTCCCATCTGTCCCTATTCTTATACTCCACTCTCAATTCGTATCCCTAAGGTCATCAACATGAATTTAATACTACTAAATCGCTGGTGGTGGTGGTGCAAGCGCTCATAGGCTACGGCAACCACTTACCATCAGGTGGGCTGTATGCTTGTTTGCCAACTTAAAAAGAACGGTAACCGCTGTTAGTTACCACCGAATTAGAAAAAAAAAACCTTCAAATTAACCGAATTTGTGCGACAAAATACTTTAATAATTAGCCTTACTAACTTCAGTTATTTGGGGCGTCCCTGATAAGGTTTCTTGTAAAAGTATATTCGCAGTTAGCAGTTTTCCCTTAATTAAAAAAATCCTGAAAGTATATATCATTTTAAATTAATTTCACAACACATAATATGTATATTATTAGTCGAGGATGTGATCCGTATTGTAAATAATATCGGAGATTTATAGAACATTTTCCTTCCTGTTACATTGCTATGGGATATAAATATAAAAGTAAAAAATATTTTAAAAATAGAATTTATTCTATTCTATTTATATAAATATATTATTTATATTATCAACAAATAAAATGTATACGATATCCGCTATATTTAAATATAAAAACTCAAATCGCCTCGCGTCTCCGCTGTATTATATCATGTTGCTAAAAGTCATAATTGGAGGTTTTCTCAAGATATTTCGCATCATGTATGATGAATTGAAAACATTTTCAATAATGTTTATCTGATATTAAATCTGCAACCTTTAATAAGAGATTACACTTTTCTAATCTACCTATAATAATATCTATCGTTTTTTAACTTAACGGATCACTCTAATTTATATATATGTATAGAACCAGAATAAATATTAATATTTTGATGACTGTTCTGATGCAGTAGAAATAAACTTGACTTGACTAGGAATGAAAATGGTCGCCTGAAACTTGGAGCAGATGTTTGTATTGACCATACTATATATGTATGGTTGGGTGCTAGGAGCGTTTAGTTATTTATTTATATCGCCGTTTAATTAAATTCACATATAATTAAAGTAATATCATTCTTGTGTAATATATTTTTAGCCGCAAAAAGAAGATTGTGCAGTGGAACCATGGACGGTAGAAGCTCGTATGAAGAGTCGCGTGGAACAGGAACTTAAGAAAATGAAATCAGAACTAAACTACACTATACTGAGACCGGCCATCGTCTATGGTGTGGGTGATAGGAGGAGCTTGAGTAAGTCCGAAAACTTGTTTTTTTTTTTAAAGAAGGCATTACTAATATTCCTATTGCCCCTCCAAATAAGCTCGAAGCTTGTGCTAGGAGTGGGTACGACAATAGCCCAAGGGGGTCAGGTTCGAACCCTCGACTCTCGCGTTAACGGAGCGAAGTCGGCCCTTCTACCGTTGAGCTATTGAGGCTTAGTAAATGTTTATCTCATATTTCTCTGTATGACTTATATTCATAATGTAAGTTTATGTCAAATTGTTGAGTTGACACATTTACAGGTATGTTGTGGTACAGCGGTAGTGACCCTTAAGCGTCACAGGTCGCGGGATCGATTTCCGCTCGGAGTAGATGTTTTTGTATTGACCATGCACGCATATGTATATACTCGGTCTAGGTGTTTGTCCTTGTCATTACACCTAACAAAGAGAGTGACAAACGAACGGATACTTCCACCTGATCAAGTTACCCGGTAGAGCCACCCCGTACATACCCAACGCACTATGCATATCACTACATAGTATAAAACAAAGTCGCTTTCTCTGCCCCTATGTATGCTTAAATCTTTAAAACTACGCAACGGATTTTGATGCGGTTTTTTTAATAGACAGAGTGATTGAAGAGGAAGGTTTATGTGTATTATAACATCCATTAAATAGTGGAGGAAAAAAAAAATTTGAGGTTTCTAATGTGATGTCGTAAATAATTACATTTAACGCGTGCGGGCCACGGGCAGTAATGAATAAATCAAAACTACTGAATTGATTTAAATAATTTTTTCAGTGAATGACATCGGCTATATATTTTATACCCGTGCGAAGCTGGAGCGGGCCGCTAGTGTACCTATATTATAATATAATTTTTTTCCACAGCACCCCGCTTGCTCTACGGCGGTATATACAAGCATCTAGGTGAAACCATGAAACTTTTATGGACTGCTGACTTGAAAATGAATACAGTTCATGTAAGGGATGTCTGCCGCGCCATTTGGACCCTCGGGAACAAACCGGAAGCGAACGGAAAGACCTACAACGTTGTGGACGAAGCCAACAGTACACAGGGCACTCTCGCTGAGCTCGTGTCACAGATCTTTAAGATAAATCACGATTACTATGGCACGGCTATATCTACATTGGCAAAGGTATATTATATTGAATTATATTCGTTTGTTAAAATTAATTTGATTGATTAGTTGAAATAACTGGCATCTTTAGCTTTCTCATACCTCTGCTTAAAAGATTTAATTGTTTTAAAAATTTTGATAACAATGTTTTAAGACGCCTTTTTGAATATAAAAATAATACATAAAAGCATTTTTTCTTTACAAATACAAATGTAATAAAATAAATAGTGCGTGGAGTCCCTCCGCGCGGAAGAAGTGAAACTTCGTAATGTGGAAATGAAAATAGGAGGGGTTTGAAATTGATTTTTAGTGAAATCATATTGTTTCTTTAAGACAAACTTTATTAACATTCTTTACAATTCATAATTGATTGCATCTTTTAATTGTCATTTTCGTGTGGAGAAATATCCAAATCTATAATAACACTGTTTACTTCGCTGCATAGCAAGAATACGACGCGCATATGCTTGGGAGTTACCGATTCAGTCTCTTTCTCTCTCCTACTTTGTACCTTTTGTGTATCTTTCTTTCTCTCTCCTACTTTGTACCTTTTGTGTATCTTTGTTTCTCTCTCCTACTTTGTACCTTTTGTGTATCTTTCTTTCTCTCTCCTACTTTGTAGCTTTTGTGTATCTTTCTGTCTCTCTCCCTCGTGCATTAAACGTTTATCGCAGCCTTGTTGGAAGTCGCATTAGAAGTTTCACTTCAATAAATGATCTGATGGATTTGCGACCTTTTTTCAGAATGACATAGCATCGGTGGCCGATGAAGCGAACGACAAGCACCTGACAGCGTGGGCGGACATCTGCCGCAAGTACGCCCTCTCGCACACTCCGCTCGAGCCCAGCGCCGGCGCGGAACTGCTGCTCAACAAGCAGCTCTGTCTCGACGGAAGCGCTCTGCGCGAGCTGTTGCCGCTCAGCGTGCCCGCTCCCACGCAGGACGCGCTGCTCGAGGTGAGAGAGAGAGAGAGAGAGAGAGATGTGTTATTTATTTATTACGAGAAGCACGTTGTTGCCGCTCCGCGTTTACATAGAACGTGCTGCTCGAGGCGAAGAAGCGATGGGTTATTAATATTAAGTACGTGGTGCTCGCTTTTGCCGCTCGGAGTTCCCGCTCCCACTCAGGACGCGCTACTGGGGGGTGAGAGGGAAATGTGTTATCTGATACATGGAGCGCGGTGTTGCCGCTTCTCATGCCCGCGCTTAAGCTGGGCGCGTTGCACGATGTGTATGAGGCAAGTTATTGGATACGAGTACATGGCGCGCGCTGTTGCCGCTCCTCGTTCCCGCGCTCATTCACAATGCGTCGCTCGAAGTTAGGGAGAAATGAATAATTAAGTACATGACGCGCGCTGTTGCTGCTCCGCGTTCCAGCGCCCGTCCAGTATACGTGTTCCAATCCGAGTGTCGTATGTCCAAGCAAGACGTCATACTCGATTATTTACAAGGTACATGTGTCGATTACAAATGACGTGCGGTTGCCGCTCCGTGTGTTACTGAAATTTGCTACTGGGTCTTAGAAAGAAATTTATAATTAGATATTGTGGTGGGTAATTAGACACAAGGCGCGCGCTGTTGCTATTTCGCGTGTTTCACACTCCCATCAACGTGCCCTTGAAGGCAGCATTAATGTACCTCTCTAAGTATAGGTATGGATAGAATGATGATGACTAATCTCTAAGTCCACATCCAAGCTGGACGTTCTTGTTGAAGTGTGAGAGAGAGATATAAATGTAACCAGAGTTAAAAATGCTGTTGGGGGTGTGACAGAGATAGTTATTGATACCATCGATGGTGGTTTTAAGAATTACGGATTAAGCCCAAAGTGTCTTCTTCTTCCTAGCATTATTCCCGGTATTATACGAGTATTTATCCATAGTCTGTTTATTAGTCTTGTCCGGGTTTGACAGGTTACTAGTTTTTACACAGAGCGACCATCTGACCTCCGCAACCCTAAGGACGAACCAGTAAGTCATTGGATATGAGCAATTTACTTATCAAGAACTAAGGATTATTATCAGAAGTTTTGTGCTAACAACCGGGACCGACAGTTTAACCTACTCTCCGAGGCTCAGGGGAGATACGCAGAAGGACAAACGCCCAGACCGAAACATATATTTGTAAGATCAATACAAACATTTGCCCGAGTGGGAATCGAACCCGCAACCGTCGAGGCTAAAGGCAGACTCGCTACTCAAAATGCCACGACGGTGTCCAAAGTGTCACAGATCAAAAAAATAAAAAAATATATTTGTAATTAATTTCAGGTACTCCAAGACTACGCTTCCATGAATCTCTTCCCACAGGAGCTCCTGCTATGACCTCATTACCAATAAAAATTTGCTTCGAATGTATTTTTGGGAAATTTTATGAAACGCTATTTTATGCGATTTTTTGAACCTTTACGCGACCACCGATGCGGTTTAGAGCTTATAGTAACTGAAGACATTAATTTTAACGAAATTATTTAAAGCATTTACACAACAAATTATATTATTGACAACCTCTACTGCCTTATAGTTATATTTTGATCGTACATACAAAATCGGATTTTTGGCTCATACAAAATTTTTAATACATTTTACACTTTTAAAGAATGTCAGATAATCAGAATAGTCAAAATCTCTCAGGGTTTGTAATTAATAAGGTATTCCATACTGTGATAAACGTTAAAAGTGCGGGACAGTTTGTCCCATGATTTGATCACTATATTTTGTAATAAAATCTAAAATTATGGTTATTAGTAAAAGTAGTCGTGTAAATAAAGACTGGAAAATACCAAAAAGCACGTAATTCTGAGCATTTTCTGGAACAAATTAAAAAAAATTTTTGGCTTACATGATGATAAAGAAATTGTTGTACTTAATTAAATTACCTACCATTATTTTAATAATTATTTTTAGTACTTAATTTTTATATATTTTTTATTTCATTCATTTTAAAATTATAAGTGGCAACACCTGTTACTATAAGAAAAAAGATAATATTTTAAAATACTGTAGTAATAATCTGTCAATTCTTTTTATCTTTTCTTAAAAATAAGATCCAGCCGTATACTTTTATATTTTTATCTATGTTAAGACAAAAAAATGTATTTTATATGAAAACTGTATGACCACCATACATACATAATATTTTAAGACGAAATGTGTGATAGTCTACAAATTATGGAAAAAAATAAATATTAAGCGTTATATAACCAATCCAGAGTATAGCTTGTTATTTGAAACTAGTTTACAATCAGTCAGTCAGACTTAAATCAATAAATCATGTAAAATTTTTACTTGCTTTGTATATCCTTAAAATACTGAATATATTGGTCCCTACCTATAGGACTTCATTTGTAGTAAAATCTGATTGGTCAGTCTTTCGACATGCTGCCCCAGCAGCTTTGGGCACAAAAATTAATGGGGCAATTTGAGAGTCATTTATAAATTGCCCCTTTGTGATGTAAAATTTTGAAGCCTCAATAGCTCAACGGTAGAAGGGCCGACTTCGCTCCGTTAACGCGAGAGTCGAGGGTTCGATCCTGACCCCTTGGGCTATTGTCGTACCCACTCCTAGCGCAAGCTTCGAGCTTATTTGGAGGGGCAAAGGAATATTAGTAATGCTATTAAAAAGCATTGCTAGTATTCTTTAAAAAATAATAAAAAAATAATACGTCGTCACTTAGGGACTCCTAGGCACATGTCGGATACAATTATATGTTGTATGTATATCAGTGTTTTCAAAATATCAACTATCAATACTCACCAGTGCTCGTTACAATTAATAGATTTGAAAAACACTGATTAATACGAACGGGCTGGATCTAATAAAGCGTTATATAATATAAAGCGTTATGTAAGTACGTATGTATAGTCAGCAAAGAAATATGAAATAAAAAGTCATATTTTTAATCTTTGTGTATGCTGTTTTTTTTAAGTCTTAAGATTTTATATATTTGCTGACGGTATGTTTTTCGTATTATGAAAAGAAAAACCGCTCAATTTTGAAAGCTCCTTATAGATTTTATTCGCTTGTAATTTTAAGAATGCTTGATATATGAATTGAAACGAAGTTTCGGTTATATTTAAAGGTCTATTCCATTATAAATAACCATTTTTGCATTTAACGTAAAGGACCTTCGCTCTCAGAGATATTGTGTACTTATTTGCATAAAATAAATGTATCGAAATATATTTTAGTTTTATTTCATCATAAAAATTAAATTCAACCTTTAAAAAGATCATTAAATACATTTAGATTCCTCAAATAAAATCCAAACTATGTAATAAATATATTTTAATTAATACTCAAAATTATAATAATACATCATATTGGCTTACAAATATTGACTCCATATCATAAGACAAAATTATATAATTTTAACTACAAATATTCAACGATAACTAAATAATATGGCATCGGATACAAACAAAGTTTAAGGCCGCGTTGACACAAGACGTAAACAAATTGAACATAATTGTTTACTATACAAGACTCTAGACGTAACTCCATAGCTACTGTAATTGAACCAGCCGCAGCAATACGTCATTTCGTTTTCATCACTACTCAAAGTAATGAATACATAGTAGTAGCATTTCACTCGACTGTATGGTAGCTATCAAATATTTTTATTATTTTTATCTGGTCTATTAATGCCTGGCCAAACGTTTTGATGTTGACGCAGATATCACTCATATACAGGGCCGGATTTAAGGGATCCGGGACTACGGGCCCCTGCTGATGATGATGGACGATGGGCCCCCACAAAACTTCGAAAAAAAAATTTCGTTCCGGTTCCGTTCATTAACACAAATATTTATTTTCAAAAAGTTATTGTTTTGATTACATAATTTAAAAAAAAAACTCGGCCCTGTATATACATATATTTTACCAGCATAAAAACATATTTGATGCGTTTTATTAAAATGTTATAGGGAACGGAAACCAGATTTTTTGTTTATTTTATTTTTTAAATAAACAAATGAGTTTAGTCTTTACACATGACCTTTTTTGAAGAATGAAATTTTTAATATGAGAATATGCTAGGCCAAGTGAAGTGCCACCTTTATATTAGTAATATTACATAGTATAAATAAAAATTAAAAAAAACCTTTACGTAATACTTATATTTTACTGTAGCTAGTAAAATTACTGGGCAAAGGAGATTTAAGAACTAATACCTACTAATGGTGTTGTACGCTCATGGGCCACGACAACCGCTAACTATCAGGTGGGCCGTATGCTTGCTTGCCAATTTAGTAACATAGAAAATAATAGCCTTCATGGTAAATATATTATGTATATTTTAATATATTACAGTTAATAATCATTCGGAAGCAAAATTGTTCCAACGTACAAAACATTATTAAAACTTATTTCCTTCAAAAATATTATAAGAATATTGGCGAAGTAAAAAATTATAAAATTTTTGAAATTCCGAAAATTAAATGTTAAAATTTTCAATTAAATAACAATTACAAGTTTTAACAATCAAACTGGGAAAATTCTAGAATCAAAATTAATGTCACAACGATAATTTATTAGTTCTCGTCTAAATAACAACACTTTTAAAATTTAATGTACGATATTTAAATAAATAAAATTTATATAAATATCGTACATATGCTTATATTTTGATATCATTTTAGGAAACAAAAACATAGACACATAAAAATAGATCACGCTCGTTATAGGACTGTGGTGTAAGTGGACGTTGAATTTCGATAAAAAGAGAGCGAATGATAATGCTTGTCTGTTCTAGCGTGGGATGAGGTTTAACGAGCTGACACGAAGCCACCCGCGCGCACACTCTTTACTCGCCAAGCGTAGAATAATTTTTTTTATTCTGATTTTTAGTCTTAGACGACGTTGTGGCGCAGCGTTAGCGAACCTGCCTTAATAGCCATGGGTCGCGGGTTCGATTCCCGCTAGGAGCAGATGTTTGTATTGATCATACAGGCACGTTTTCCGGTCTAGGTGTATTTGTAGATGTCATTGTGAATGTTTCTTGACCCAGGATATAACTATCCAAATGGGAGCTGTGTGTACCGTTTATTTATTCTGTATTGCTGTTGGCTCTACCGGCCTTGAAAGCATCACCGGGCGGAGGTCAACTACTTGGTTGCGGCTAAAAGAGAAGAAGCAAGGAGCATTATAAATCGTTCTCTTTTTACCGACTCAACGCATACCACGTCTATTGTTATAAGTCTATGATTAAAATATAGCCCAACAAGACAATACTCGTTCGAAAGAAATCAAATAACTAAGGGTCTAAATTTATGAATTTAGAATAAAATCCGTGGTATTTAAGTTATTTTCACGAAATAAATCAAATGAAATTTACATAAATATAAATAAGCGACCACCGAGCAAATAATAAAATTTAAAGACAAATGTAACAATAAAATATTAATTTTTTAAGCATACTTCAAGACAAAAGTGTCGGCGGTGAGATGCCTAAGTCAATTTTCTATACACAGATAGAGAAAAAACCTAGACGGAGCGCTAAATAGTCATTACAATAAATAAAATATTGATCAAGAACTGGGTATGACTTGATACAAGTGAGACATACTGTGCGACGTTGCCAAACTTCTATGTTAGCTATTGCTAAAAGCAATAGCTTAGCTCATACTGGCTCTGTGCGAAACAGACTAAGATAAAAATATCTCGTTTGTAGTAAGAGCGGCAACGTTGTTTATGAGCTCCGTCTATGTTTTTTCTTTGTCTACACCTCTATATGTAATATAGAAGTGTCAAAATGCGACAGACGGTACATCTAAAGAATTGTTAAGTCGTATAATAGTCAGTTCGTCTCTGTCGGAGCGAAGGAGACAGACGATCACCCGCACGTGTCTGTGCTGACGTGACAGAAATCCGTTAGCGGGACTATCACTACTTGTATCTGAAACAATATTAATATTTTTTAACTACCAATCTGGCATACTTATTGCATAGTGTTATATATAGCGTGGTCGTGGGTTCGATTCCCCCAACACATTTTTTTTTCAAGCTGATTTTCTAAACGAATTTTACTTCGAAGTGAGTCGTTAGAGCGAGCCGAGTAAAGGTTTGACAAAAGTGGCAAAGGGTGGCAAGGTGGCAATGAATTGAAATTGATGGTAAAAAATGATAGTGGGAAATGAAATTAATCAACTCTCTACTAGCGTCTGTGACACGTATTGTTTCTTAAGCCGCATACGCACAGATATGAAGCATGACGGCATGAGAGACCGTCATGCCGTTTGTCTTCGCGGTATATGAACCAAGGTGCGTCAATAGATGTTTTACATCGAAAATAAGATTTAATTATTATACCCTTAGCTGATCTCGGTTGGGTCCAAGCAGGTGTTTAGGTTCCGGTACGTCGCAGCCGTCCGAACATTTAGGGCAGCGTCTGTTGAAAATTAATTTTGTGTTATTTATACAAAAAAATATCCTTGATAAAATACGGTAAGAGGCAGCCATAAATTATGTCACACGAACAGCTGTTAGAGAGACTCCGTCCTCCTTGCCTTCGGTTTGAACCAACGACCTTCGGTTAATGCCTACGTTTTCCATTCAAAGGGCAATTTTCGTTAAAATTGTCCTGTACCACTAATATTATAAAAGTTATAGAAAATGGATGTATGTTGGTTGCTCTTTCACGCAATAATTACTGCACGGATTTGGATGAAATTTGGCATACCGATAGCTTATTACCTGGATTAACATATAGGTTACTTTTTACCCGGAAAAACTAAATGAAGTATAGTATCGTCATACGTGTGCGTTCGTTGCGGTGCGGGCGAGTACAGCGGGGTGTTCAGCTCGTCGAAGTCCAACGCGCCGTCGATATTCAGCACCCTGACACAAGATTAAAACAATAAAAAGAAACAAAAAACAATAATCTAACAAAAGCAAAAATAAACAATTTAACATAAAAATACTTTTTTTTAAATAATAAAAAGTAAAGACTATACAACAAAAGTGAAATAAAAGAAAACAAAAGCAAGTTAAAAAAAAAAACATTTCATTGACGTTTCACCACCGTGCTGTGTTCCAAAATGCCGTACCGTTCAGCATTTGTTAGGTAGGCTTACCTAAATATGATTTTCGTGTTTACCCATGACAAATTAATATTACAATATTATGTACTTTGAAGCATTGCAATACAATGATAATTTTAATTATTTACTTTTACTATAGTATAATATTCTTTAGTATAATATTTATAATATCATTTCATAAACTTGTACTTTAAAATACTGTTGGGATAACCTCTGTCACAGCAGAGATTATTCCACCAGTGCAATCAGTCACACTGGTGGTAGGTCTTTTGTTGCAAGAGGCCGGCTAGGTAGGTACCACCGCAGTGTCCAATATTCTGCCGCCAAATAGTAGTGCTTAGGCATTACTGTGTTCCGGTTTGAAGGGCACTGTACGCTAGTGAAATTACTGGGCGAACGAGATTTAAGAACTAATATCTCGAGGTTGGCAACGCGTGAGTGGCACCTACTAATGGTGCTGCAAGCGCTCATAGGCTGCGGCAGCTACTTACCATCAGGTGGGCCGCATGCTTGTTTGCCAACTTCTAACATAAAAAAAAAAAAAAAATGCCTAGAAAATTCTAGCCATACCACGTACTAGTTATTGTTCCTCTCATAGCTATATGTCAGTCATTAGATGAGATGGCATAATGGTATTTCAACTGAGCGTCTCCGTGCTTCGGAGGGCACGTAAAGTCGCGGCTGTTATCGATTTGACAAATTAAAAGTTAAGTCAGAGGCCTACACGGGCAACTCTGAACCACTCTAACACTAGGTTGGCCAGTAACCAATTGATAAGAAGAAGTTATTGTCCAAGGTGTTGCCTGCCATCGTTCTTTAAACGTCATAAAATAGAAACAAAAATTAAACTGCTAAAAATGCGCTCGTCTAAAAATACTCGATATAATAAAGATACCATTTTCCAAAAAAAAAAACTATTTCGCCCTAACTTTGTCGATGTTTTGAGAATATGTAGTTATTATTACTTTTCATTTACTGTAGCGTTAAATTACTGTCCAGTATTTTACTCAAACAGTCTCCGAGTCAAATAACTGACATACGGAGGTAAGGATACACGGAGATGGCTAAATTATAAGGGTTCCGTTTTGAAGATTAAAAGTATGCAATATTAAAAAAAGTTGACTTTTTTTTCATATTAAGAACTCTTCTTTAAACAAATACACTAAATTCTTAAAGAGATTATCAGCATAAATTACATTACCTATTTTGAGCAGAAAACCTGTGGACTCGTTCAACTACAGACGCCACGTGCTCGACGCCATTTTGAACACCCCAGACTAGAATACCGATCTGAAAAAAATAATTTAAAAAGTTACAATCGTATGTATGAACTTAAAATAAATAACAAAACGCAAGGGCGAAGGTACCTTAAGGGTCAACGGTCGCGGATTCGATTCCCGCTCAGGCCAATGTTTGTATTAACCATACATGCACGTTAAGTATATATAGCGTTCATTTATTTTATATTTATCATTTATTTATATAATGATAAGTAAGCATGACATGAAAGAACAAAAATTATATTTTTCAAAATTTTAATATGTGTTTCAAAGGCATGATCATGATTTTTGTTAGTAACACATCATATGTAAATTATTGTCATGAAAAAATTATCTGATATAAAATTAAAAAGAAATAATAAATAAACGCTACACACCCAACGACCCCCCTTAGGATAGCAATATCCTGTGGCGGGGTCCGGAAACACACACAAAGACAAGCTCAAACACACCCAGACCAGAATCCCAACACATCTGTCCCTAGCGGAAATTGAAACCGCTACCTGTGGCACTTAAGGTAGGCTCACAGCAACAAAGTAAGAGCTATTAATTATATCCCAAGTGAGAGAATGTCAACTTGCTAGGTCCCGGGTGGAAAATCAGTGAGAAGTATTTTGAGAACATCGGTAGTGACACACGGACAGACAGAGGGACAAGAAAGTGATCTTATAAGGGTTTCTTTTTAACTTTTTAGGTACGGAACTCTAAAAAAATAATCATACCTTAACTCTAACATCAGGCTCATTGTACTCGTGGTAATCGTCGTTCTGTTGTTCCGGACAATTTTGGCACGTTATGGAGATACGCACTGTACGGAGCACCACTTCCGGTACCTGCCAATAATAAATTAAAATATTTATATGATTAAAATAAAATCTTTTTCTCGCAATATGTGTACATCTATACTAATATTATAAAGAGGAAAACTTTGTTTGTTTGATTGTAATGAATAGGCTCAAAAACGACTGGACCGTTTTTAAAAATTCTTTCGCCATTTGAAAGCTACATTATCCACAAATAACATAGGCAAAATTTTATTTTGGAAAAAAATAGCGTTCCGTAAAGTATTTGGGTTTTTCGGACACAAGGTGTAAAAAATCAACCAGAAAAGTTACTTATTTTGCGTACGCTGCCTAAACTATAAAAGATAGAACCACAAAATGTCCTAAATAATTGTGGATCTTATAAATATCTACAAAAAAGTCCGCGACACACTATACCTATCTATGTCGAGTGAGGCACAACAACCATTTTTTTATTTAAAAATCTTGAATTTTTTTGGATTACATTTAAGCGCATTTATTTTACTCATACTATTAATCCTTATCGAAATAAATTATTTTATCTCTAAGTACAGTTCATGTAGATAATATTTGGTTTTTGAATGATTAAAATTGGACGTTGGGTTTTGAAGTTATGGCGAAATTAAAATATTACGATTTCTGCTGCACGGCCCGTTGCGAAGTGAGCGTCACCAAGGTGGGGTGCGCGTGCGGGAGGAGGTTAGATCTATGAGTAACCAACGAAATATAAAAATCTTATGTCCACCCGTGCGAAGCCGGGACGGGCCGCTAGTATTTATATAGCCCATCGATTATCCTGCTCATTTGACAAGTTAATTTAGACCAAACTATACAATAATTGATCAACAAAGTGTGATATAGAAAAAACGATACTACAATGAATCTTTCATTTGTTGGGTCCGGTTCGTGGAACCGGATAACATAAGGGTAACCCTGTCTGTGGATCTAATAGACCAAAATCAACGCTACAGGGTGTAGTAACCCCAAAGACAATCTGAGAGGATAGATGCTACTCGAGTGGGGGCCTCGAAGTGTGCCCCGCATGCAACACGGGGCCTGGTCCTGGTGTGACACTTGTTGGTGATGTTTGGCAGGGAATTGCCGCGGTGGCTTTTTTTGTGTCGTTTTTGTGTTAATTGAGATCGTTGTCTCCTTCTGTGGTATGCCACTCAAAGCTTTATTTGGGAATAACATGTGAAAACTTTTTTTTCATTGAACAAAAAATTATCTAGTGTTGTTAAAAAGAATTTAAAACTACTGATAATTTAATCTGAACACAATAAAGAATATATCATATCGTAAAAATCATAATTCGAATATCCCAAATGTGTATGTGTGTGTTTTTTATGTTCATGTGTTAATTTTTACGTGTGACAACGAAAGAGGGTCGACCAAGTGTGACATTGTGTGACAAAAAAACGGAGTGATCCAAGTTTTGCAAAGTCACACTTCAAAATTTAATATATCCAAGTATTTAAACGCGATTTAAAATTGAATTATTAACAAGTTAAATTTTTCACTTAGAAAATTCAGAACTACTATTTTAATTAAATTATATGACCTCTCACTAGAGAGGAGGGTGTCTCACAAATGTGACCAGCCGTCATAAGGACGGGTCAAAAATTATAAAACTCGAGTGACGTAATTTATGGACCCTAAATAGAATGTCGTACTTACATCAAACGTCCCAGCCCAGACGATAAGCATGCTCTTCCTGAACCAGACGCCCTTAGGATAAAGGTCCACCGTCCACTCCGTCAGCTTGTCGGTGGCCACGTCGGCTATCGAGGGCCTGGTGGAGAAGATGAAGGTCCTGGTGTGGTAGCAGGGCAGCGAGTGGAAGTTGTCCACGGCCAGCACCGAGCCCCACGTGTCCTCGGTGTAGAGGCGCGGCGTGAACAGCATCCGGCCCGACTCCGTGGCCTGCACTTCCGCCACCCTTTCGTACTGCCCTGGGGGGAAATCACTAGTCTAAGGTCTTGCGCCCATTGGCGGCTCGGCACAGCAAGGGATTTTTAAAAACTTAAAATAATGACATTCCACCGTAGCTTTGTAGGACAACTTTGCAGGCACTGCCTCATTGCCCACTTCGAATCTACGCCACAGATTATAATTTTATCTAATCCATTTGGCCGTCCATATGTCATAATTGCAATAATTTTATCCAGCAAATACTTCAATTTTTTATCCATAAAACCAATATGTAACATACCCGATTGGTAGCTCATCGCGATCGCCATCCGTTCCATGAAGAACTCCTTGTGTTCCTGCGTCAAAGGGCAAAGTAGCAGTTTAGCCAGCTGGTTCGGACACATCATTGGGAACCTTTGAACACAAATTATTATAAGTAAATATGAGACGTTTATAGCCGAGTGCACCCACTGATCGGTAAACGATCGGTAGATTAGCAGCTTCAGGCACGGTCAGTCACTAGATGGGTGATCGCATATTGGTATTCCAACCGAAAGTCTCCGTGCTTCGGAGGGCACGTAAAAAGTCGATCCCGGCTGTTGACAATTAGACAACAGTCGAAAAGTCCAGTCAGAGGCCTACGGGCGACCTGAACAACTCTGACACTAGTTTGACCACTAACCACTCGATAAAAAGATGAAGAATAAGTAAATATTATTAATAATTATAATAAATACTTTTTAATTTCATTTCTTCACAGTTATCAATTAAATAATGTGAAGACTGGTGCAGACAATCGACTAACCTGTTCTAAAAGAAATCAAAGATCCAAAGGTCCACTTTCGTTTACATTCCGTTAGTTTAATTTTTAAATACGCTATTTAGTTCATACGTGAATTTCGTATGCTTACACTTACGGGCAATGTGATTTAGTAGAAATCGTCACGTAACGAAATGCCAAATGTTGTATGAGTGAGCGTGTGTGTATCGAGGCTACTACAAGCGAAAGAGCACACGAGCAAGTTGATATGCAGCGCAACTCTCTCAATCTCTCTGTCGGTCTCTTTTTATATAACCTATTGAAATAAAGAATTTCATTTCGAATTACATTCGGAGTTGAAGAAAAGACGTAAGGAACTTCGTTCATGACGGGGGTCCCCTGACCGCACAATATTTATGTTTTTAATGTAACATTTAAACAACACGATCATTTCGCAAAATTTTCGTGACGTCACATTCCTATCTAATACATATATCGAAGTATTCAAACGCAAAATTTGAACTATTAACGAAAAACTTAATAATATTACTAAACTAATTTGGAACCTAGCACTTAAGTTTGAACCCACGTAGCGCTATGTACTCACCGGACATGTGAGAAGACGGTCACTACTAGGTTATCCCAGTGCTGTTTTAATTCGCTCTCGGAGAGGTCGCTCGTGTTCATCCTCTCTTTCTGCTGGTTTAACCAGCGTACTACAAATCTGAAAATAAATAAACGCTACACACTCAACGGCCCCCATTAGGATAGGATACCCTGTGTCTGAGGTGCGGAAACATACACAAAGACACACACACACACACTCAGACCGGAGCATTTGCCTGCATGGTCAATGCAAACATCTGCTCCAAGCGGGAATCGAAATGATAATAATCTTTAAATATATTTAATTGGTAAAGAATAAGCTAAGCTTTGAAAATAGTTTTGATTTTTATTAATACAAAGAACACAGACCCCGAGAAAACAATTTAGCTTATAATTTTTTTTATGTCAAATATTCTCTTGTCTCATTTGAACCAACAAAATATACATGTTATACCAGTACCTCTCACAGACTATTCAACCAGGAGATGAATGTCGGAAGCTCAAACATCCTTCCTCCACGACAGGCAACACACGATGACTTCACTAGTATGGCTACAAGGCTACTGTAACTGACCACGTGACCCTGCAAATGGACTGGTGCAGTGACCGGTATGGTCATCACGGTTTGCACTACGAGGTCGCTGTGCTGCAATCACATCAGCGTCTCATCTTCCAGCTCCGCCAGCTTGCTGTCCGCCACCCACTCAAAGGTCCGCTTCACGCAGCTACGGCAAGCCTGCTATACTTACCGGTAGAGAGTCATCTCGTTGTGCAGCACGAGGTCGCTGTGCTGCAGCAGCAGCAACAGTGTATCGTCCTCCAGCTCAGCCAGCTCGCTGTCCACC
Source organism: Hestina assimilis (assembly GCA_023373885.1). Lineage (NCBI taxonomy): Eukaryota > Metazoa > Arthropoda > Insecta > Lepidoptera > Nymphalidae > Hestina > Hestina assimilis. The sequence goes on along the minus strand of CM041750.1, from coordinate 1,510,746 downwards.
ATCCACTCCATGTTCCACTTCACGAAGTTCAGGCACACCTGGGAAACACCCTCAAAATTTTTATTAAAATATAATTTATATTAAGCTAAATCTTACTTATATGCCAATACTTGTTATGTAACATCATTACAATTTATTATACGCCGCTCATAGCCAGGTGCGCTCACTGATTAGTAAACGATCAGTGGGTTTTTTTTTTTTTTATGTTAGAAGTTGGCAAACAAGCATACGGCCCACCCGATGGCAAGTGGCTGCCGCAGCCTATGAGCGCTTGCAGCACCATTAGTAGGTGCCACTCACGCGTTGCCAACCTCGAGATATTAGTTCTTAAATCTCGTTCGCCCAGTAATTTCACTAGCGTACAATGCCCTTCAAACCGGAACACAGTAGTGCCTAAACACTGCTATTTGGCGGCAGAATATTGGACACTGCGGTGGTACCTACCTAGCCGGCCTCTTGCAACAAAAGACCTACCACCAGTGTGACTGATTGCACTGGTGGAATAATCTCTGTTGTGACAGAGGTTATCCCAACAGCGGGCGATGGGGTCGTCACATCCCGACGCCTTAAAACGGGTAAAGCAACTTTAGGCGCGGTCAGTCACTAGATGGGTGATCGCATAGTGGTATTACAACTGAGCGTCTTCGTGCTTCGGAGGGCACGTAAAAAGTAGGTCCCGGTTGTTATCAATTTGATGACAGTCGATAAGTCAAGTCAGAAGCCTACGGGCGACCTAAACAACTCTGACACTAGGTTAAGTTAGGCCACTAACCACTCGATAGAAAGAAGAATTTAAATTTAAAATGTTCACAATTCATTTCAGTTTTATTAGACCTTAATGAGTACACACCAAAACCATTGTCAGCCGCTTATTATGAACAGACACACAGTGATCTCCAGTGTGAATATTAGACTGACGCAGTACAAGCAGTAATCGTAGTAATAATAATAATAATAATAATAACTACGTTCGCAGTGTCGGCTCTTCTAGCATTGAGCTATTGAGTCTTCAAGTAATAATCTAAATAAAACTACTGTGGCGAGCCAGTGTGTACAAAAGAAATAAAGTCATGACGACACTCGCACGCTACCTTAGCAACATCATTGTGTCCGCATGCCATAGTGTACTGCATCCAAGCGATCAGCTGTCCTCTCTTAGCTGCTTGAGCGATGTGCTCCGACATATAGCTGAGACAGAGTGCCACGAGATCCTGTAGGAACAACATATATATAAACAACATGTAATAAAGTCCAAATGCGAAGGCGGCTGGCCCAGTTGCGGAATGCGACCGCGTTAGCCACCCTCGCTTTGCCTACCCGCAAGATGTCTCTTCAATTCTCTTGAAGGACCCCAGATCAAAGGAAGGGGGAAACACGTATGCGGGCAAAGAGTTCCACAATACTATATGAGATTCAGCAAGTCACGCAATCCAAATCTAACAACAGCGCCGGCTTAGGATGGGGCACAACATTGTTTCTATAGATTTAAAGAAAACATAATAGCATATTGACTTTTACAACCTCATCAGTCCCTGTATAAGGAACGAGTTTAGAAAAAAGGTAAAAGGCCATAACAATCACCAAAAATTGCATGACTCTGCCCAGGGCGGCTAGATGGTTAACCCAGCAAGGTCCTGGAGATAAGTATGTTTAAAACATAATACAACATAACATGTACTATTGATAAGGATACTTTTGAAATTTTTTAATAATAATAATAAACGCTACACACTCAACGGCCCCCATTAGGATAGTAATATCCTGTGTCGGGGTCCGGAAACATTCACAATGACATGGACAAATACACCCAGACCGGAAAATATGCTTGCATGGTCAATACAAACATATTATGCTCCGAGCGGGAATCGAACCCGCGACCTGTGGCGTTTAAGGCAGGTTCGCTACCGTTGCGCCACAACGTCGTCAATTTAAATTTTTAAAATCTATTTGATGTGTTGAGAACCTTTTTTCAGTTGTTGATTTAATTTAAAAAAAAAAGGTAGCAACTTAAAAGGTCACTCCGGGTATCATTTTTTAATAATTTCTGATCTTGATAAATTTAAATGTTTTATAAGTTCTTTTAAAGTATTTCATTATATATAATTATCCCAAAACCATACCTTGACATTATATTTATCAGCAAGCGACAACACAGGCAGAACAGTTTGATAGTTTATTCTAATTTGGCCGGTGTAGAAATACTTTAGGAAGTGAGGGAAGACAGATGCAGCTATTGGAGTTTCCTGTAACACTATTCGGCTTTCACGCCACTCACACCACTCGCGGTTCATTAACATCACCTGGAAATAAAAATATTAATTTATTGACGAATAATAATAACCCTGCAGGATAGTGATATCCTATAGAAGGTTCCAAAAACAGACACAGGGCAATGACAAACACACCCAGACACATGCCTGTAAGATTAATACAAACATGCGCTCCAAATGGGAATCAAACATAAATAGCTAAATAATTAAAATTTATAATTACAAAACCTTTGGGGAATCCGGGCATTTCATCTTCAACACTGTTACTTTCATCTTAAGTAAATTAATATTACCTGGAAAACTTCACTGCTAGCACATAGTATGAGCCTATGGGCGGGATATCCAACACCCCCAACCTCTAGGATCAGATCACTCATCAATTGTTCAGCATAGAGTGTTGCAATCTTCAGCAGTACGCTCTGCGAGTTATCCACCTAAGTATTAAAAAAATAAATAAATAAACACAACACACTCAACGGCCAACATGAATATACTTATATCCTGTGTCGGGGATCTGGAAACACGTACAAATGCAAGGACAAAAACACTCAGACCGGAACACATTCCTGCATGGTCAATAAAAACATCTGCAAGTTGTACTTTTTTGTTTATTCAGTGACGTTCTTAAAGTGAACATTCTTATACCTCCTATCCAAGGTGATAATACATGATGTTACATATAGTATTAATACTATAGGACTTATAGTAAATGGAACTGCTTCAGAGATAGCCTTTATGTTTGTTTAGCACCTTTGCTTACCACAAAAATAGAATAAATACACTAAAAATATAGCAACATGAAAAAATTTTTAAAAAGAATACTGAATTATTTACTTCAAGATCTTCGTTACTGGGCGCTTCATCTTTTTTGTCAGTGCTTGCAGATGTCATTGAAGAGTCTACTAATAAGTTATTCATTTTATTTATATGTATTCATTATACAAATAGTGTCATTGTGCTAAAATTATATAAACTTTAAAAGTAAAGTTTACAAAATATTTGTATGTATCCTTAATATTGCTTTTCTAAAAATAGAAATCAGTATAATTCTGTAATTTTCTATATTAATTCCCTATTTCGAATTAAATTCATATTTTTACAAATTCCACTTGAGAATTGAATCCACTGTTATCTGATTATCTGACAGTGACAAATGTGACAGTAACAGTCGACAGATTATATTGTTATTTACATTTACCGAGCCTTAGACTAAGCCATCTAACAGAGTAAAATATAACCAAGAGTGCCAAGTTCTTTGTGAACCATGCACAGTGGAAACCAAAGGGATCCTCAGCTGGATGATGAAGAAACTTAAGAGTTTTAAATAATATTGAATTTAAATCGACTGCAAAAATAAATTGGTCATTAGATAGTATTATGGGGAAAGATAATATATCTCTAAACTGTGTTGACTTGTCTCTTTCAAACTAAATGTAGTTAAAAGTTCTTTAATGCTTTACAATTTCAAGTTTCTAGTTTTAAAATGAGCAACTTCCATACAGACTTTCAACCCCTTATTTACCCCCTTTTTCAGGGTTGAATTTGGAAAAATCCTTTTTCAGTGCTCATTTACGTTTTAAAAACAACAGCTTTGAAGAAATTCAGCTTTTTAGATTCAAGGCTTATATATCGTAGTATAATTTTTCTGCGTCATAACACCATATTCTTTGCGATACCAACGAGTCATATAGGAACACGTTTTAAAATACTTAAGGTCTACGCTCTATGGATGATAAACTTCACTTTTGTAGTTTTGACTTTTGTATTCAAAAACAAAATTCATAATTTCAAATTTAGCCAACGTAGTAAGTAATAATTATGGTGTGAGAAGCTATAACTTTAAAATTAAGTATTCAAAAGTGATTTAAAATGGGAATAAAGAAAAAGAAAAACGTTTTTATTATAACATTTTGCATGATAGTATGTTACATTTTATACCAGGTGTACTTTTTCTTAACGATTACCTCGGAAACTGTAAATAATAATGTAATACCAGTGCTGGACCAAGATAGTATCAAAGATTTACAACATTTACGATCAGAAGACGACAAATACGTAAATGAACACGGTATTATACGTGGAGTTTATTATGCAGAAATGAAGCACTACCGGCCGGATTCAAACAATGAATTTAAATGTCGAAAAACGCTTGAGAATATACCATATGAACTCGTTAATGATGATTTTTGTGATTGTGAAGATGGCAGTGATGAACCAAGTACCGCTGCTTGTCCCGATGGCATATTTTACTGTGACACTCAACTTCATAGAAAAAAATCTTTTTCAATACCATCTGGTAGAATAAACGATGGTATTTGTGACTGCTGTGATGGATCAGATGAGTGGGTCCATAATAATGGCAAACTTCTTAGTCAGAAGTCACCAAAAAATTATAGATTTTATGTTGAAAAGTGCCCTAATAACTGTAATGAAATGTAATACCTAATACCATTAAGTAAATTAATTATTTAATGTGACAAGTTGTAAATATCTTTAAAAATTGTAAATACAGTGTTAAAGAAATGGTTGTGATAGCAACTACATTCTTAACTATAGTTATTATTGATGAACAGAACCAAAAATTTAATTAGTAGGAATTTATGAAAGCAGAAATGTGCATACTTCGATAATGATTCATAGTATAATATAATATGTTTTACTGTTTTTATATGTTTTATATTATCCACATGATCTCATGTCATTAATAATGATAATTTCAAAATGCCGCTAAAATAATTAATGTTTTTAATATTTATGAGTTAGAAGAGAACTCGGAGCAGTATTATTTAATTGAAGTAATCTTTTATAATAACTTCAATGCAGTAGACAAGTCATATATTTTCGTTTTTTCATATAAGTTTTCAGCTAACCCCATACTGTACTATATTTTTTAAGGATGCTACTTATTTATTCACTCAATAAGTGACCATAATTTAAAGAAAAACTTAGTTAAAACATGGTATAAAAAATATACTCTGCTGTTAACTGCGTCAATTCTATACATTGTATGTTCGTGGATAGAGAAAACTAGTTTTATGTAAGAAAACATTAAAACATGTTTTTTAATAAAGAATTTGTTTTTTTTTAAACTTCCGTGTCTATAATGGCATCATGTAAAAACTATTGAATTGGTTATGATAAATTGATGTTCACATAAGCTCTTTCTCTGGTACAAGATTTGAAACATTTTTTGGACATAATAGATTAAAAAACGATACTATAGTGTGCCAAAGAATTATCTCAAACATAAGAAACATTTTTTATTTGAGCTATCTTTTCTAGTACATGGCAAAAATATTTTCACAATTATAGAAACAGCAACACTTCATTTGAAATAATACAGAACATCATTACATCAAGAGTAAAAAAACTGTTTGTTTGTAATACGTAGAAAGTTCTAAATTTTTAGAACAGTCTTTACTAAATACATAGGAAAGTTTAATAATATTTCAAGTATTAAAAAAATCTGTCGGTGTAAATGACAGAAAAATTGAAGCACCAAATCGAATTTACCGAGAACTTAATAACACCATCCTACGCATGCGCATAAAACTAGAAGAATAATAACAGACAGATATGACATTTTCACGATCTTTTTAAATAATAAATAATAGTTCAATATCTAAAGAGCCTAAAAAATATATGATATATTTTCATTTATATACAATATTTGAATATAACCTCAAAACTTATTCACTACTTAAATAAACAAAAAATATAGATTGGGTGATTTATTGCCTTTTGTTTCACAATACACACAGGTCCGCATAATTCTCGCTCTCAAATGTAAGTTTAACATTAGTTAAACATTGATCCATATCTCTATAATGAAATAAAATGGAGGTGTTTGTTTGTAATTCTGATTTTGTTTTTAATTTCTTTTTGTCTGTTTGTTTGTTCTGGCTAATTTCTGAAACTGCTGGACCGATTTTAACAGAACTTTCACTAGCAGGTACATAATGTTATAAGGCTGTTATTCGAGAAGAATTAGGGTTTCGTGCAATAAAGAAAATCGGTACACCACTCGAGTGGAGCAGGTAGTCATCAAATTGTCCCTGTTCTCGCACAGTTTTCATTTTTTTTTGGCTCAAGTAAATTCACTGAGGGCGGCAGTTCATCCTTCAAATTACCCCAATTTCAATATACTTATGGAATCAATTATCTATTATGTGTATTATATTATGCTCTGTGATATGACCTCTGACGTAAATGTAAAGTCAACTGTCAAAGTTGTCAAGTGTCAGTTACTGAATGCTTATTAGCTTATTGCTGAATCTTGTTCCCGGTGCTAGGAGGTTATCGAGTTTTCCAGAATATTACTACGTATAATTAACGCGTGGACCAAAAGCGAGGCTCACACTATTATTTCAGCCGTCTTAATTGCTAGAAGGAGAATTTCAGAACTTTAATAATGACAGTGGATGAAGGAATTGATATCACCAAGGCCGGCGACCGTGGTGTGCTCAAACGAATTATAAAGGAAGGTGAAGGCAAAGACACACCTAACGCTGGTTGCGAAGTTACTGTACACTACACTGGCACTTTATTAAATGGAACAAAATTCGATTCGAGCAAGGACCGAAATGATCCATTTGTATTCAACTTGGGCAAAGGTAAGTCTTTTATTTCGATGTATTTGCAATAATAGACAAGATTTTGGGTTCCAAAAATTAATGCAAATATAATTTTTTTGGTATATGTGAAAAAATGCCTCATTATAGCATTAGATTTTTGAAACAAGAATACAGCCTGCCTGATGGTAAGCAGTGACCGCAACTTGTGAACGCATATGATATGCCCATCCGTATTTCCATCCCAATAATAGGAAGAAAGGGATAAAAAGGAAGGGTACAGAGAGTGGGATTGGGATTTTGCATCCGGAGCTGTCATTCATTGCATAAAATGCAACAGTATAAGTTACACCAATTTATATGAGAGGATAGTACTGCCCCGGTCGAGCTAGTCCATTTGTGGTGGGACGAGCATGCTTCTATTATTATAGTTGAATATAGGTTGTTATTAGTTTATTGTTGCTTGTTCGTTGCCTAAAATAAGTATTTAATAAGTAAGACTAACAAAAGGAGGCTGGCTATGTGCTCTAAATTATTGATTAATTATTGTTTTTAAAATATTACTATAGTAGTCATTATTTCATATAGATAACTTTATTTTATTATATTAAAAAAATCCCTTCCCATATGTAAATATATGTTTTCAACATGTAGAATATTATAATACAATGTATCTGAACTCTTTCCTGAACTGTAATCCTTAATTTATAATTAAATGTATATTTTATACAGTAAGTACCAGACAAAGTCAAAGGTCATTATGCAAAGTGAAGTTTATTTTATTACAAGCTACAAAATTTGTTTGGGTACCCAAATTAAATTGAAATGTTTGCAATTCTATTCTTATTTTTGAAGACTGTCTCCATGATATCACAAAACCCAATTACCAGTCAATATATTTTCATTTCTAAAATTTGACTGCACTGTTTAGTGTTTAATAGAATTCTGTACTGATTCCATCTGCTATTGGTCAATATGTCAAGTCTGAATTTAAAAAAATACCAAATTATATGGTTTTCTTTTAGCCATTCTGCCATGGAATGTTTTCATAATGTGTATCAGAGAATATTATAAGTCTGCCAGGGTTTTCTAAAGATATACTCGTGATTATTGAATTTTATAAAATTCAATTGTGGGATGTGCCTGGCCTTGAATATTTAAATATTCAAAATTAAATGTAACCACACACTTCCTGAATACACCATTGTTATTTCATTTGTTTAACATATCAATGTTTTATGAAAATTATTGCTAATTTTACAAACATACCTGTAGTACCCCGCACTTTTGCATTGTTTCTCTATATATGTTTTTTTTGTAAAAAATAAAACATAAAATTGAACATAAATTATGTTATAATGTATGTTATACATTGATTCCTTATTTTATTTTATTCCAAATTTTATTTATTTCAAAACATTTGAAGAACTTGAGGGACCCAACATACAGATAGACAATTTATAGCAAGGTTTTTTTTTTTTTTTTTTTTTTTTTATGTTAGAAGTTGGCAAACAAGCATACGGCCCACCTGATGGTAAGTGGCTGCCGTAGCCTATGAGCGCTTGCAGCACCATTAGTAAGTGCCAATCACGCGTTGCCAACCTTGAGATATTAGTTCTTAAATCTCATTCGCCCAGTAATTTCACTAGCGTACAGTGCCCTTCAAACCGGAACACAGTAGTGCCTAAACACTACTATTTGGCGGCAGAATATTGGACACTGCGGTGGTACCTACCTAGCCGGCCTCTTGCAACAAAAGACCTACCAAAAATATAAAGGTTCAAATAATTATTATAATAGACACTAGTTTTGCGACCGTTTGTTGCAGCGGTAGCAACCCTACCCAAAGTTCGATTCCTGCTCTTAGCAGATGTTTTTGTTGACCAGACATATGTTACTGTCTGGATGTTTCAGCATGTGTCTTGAAATAGGATATAACTATCCTAAATATTTTTCCTATTCTAATGTTTTAATTATAGTTATTCATTTAGTTTAAACTAAGCAAACATGTTATGCTAAAGCTAGATAAGATTATAACATGTCTTTATAGAAGAAAACATATTATATAATATATATATTACATTTTCTATAGGTCAAGTGATAAAAGCATGGGACATTGGTGTAGCGACGATGAAGAAGGGGGAAGTGTGTGTTCTGACCTGCGCGCCGGAATACGCGTATGGTGCTACTGGTAGCCCCCCCAAAATACCACCAAATTCTACATTGCAATTCGAGGTAAGTAATAGTGAATGACTTTGTTTTAATTCTATACTAGTTAGTATTCTATTGACGGTTCCGTCTGAATCAATTTATGTACATATAATGCTTATTGTGTGTAACACTTAGGCATAACTGTGTTCCCGTTTGAAGGTCACTGTAGACTAGTGAAATTAGTTAGTTGTTGGCAACGCGTGAGTGGCACCTACTAATGTTGTTGCGTCCACCATAGTCTACAGCAACCGCTTACCATCAGGTGGCCCATATAATTGCTTGCCAATGCGGCTTTAAAGATATTTCCACATGAATTTCCTGTATGTCGCCTATATATGCCTCTGACTTGACTTAGCGACTACTTTTAAATTTATAACAGCCAGGACATAGTTTACGTGCCTTCCGGAGCACGGAGACGCTCTATTGCAATATCACTTTACTCTAAACTGAACTGTATATAACGACCTGTTAATAACCAACTGTGTATAACGAACGTATGTAGTTATGGTAACTATCACTGCATAATCTATTGAGGACCGGAGTCGTTAGAGCGCGAATCCATTAGACTTTCAGACACACTTTAAAATAAAAATACGTTTTTCAGATTGAAATGATAGATTGGAAAGTAGAAGATCTTAGCCCGAACAAGAACAAGGGCATTCTCCGGCACATCATAGAGCAGGGTACAGGGTTTGATAATCCCAAGGACGGAGCCACGGTCGAAGGTAATTTACTAGTCTTAAATTTTTTTAGCAACGGTAGAGCCATGCTTCTCCCAGCACAAATGGACCGGCTCGAACGGGGAAGTACTACCCTCTCATAGAAATCGCTGTATATTAACTGAGCTCAATATCTCACTCCCTCTGTACCCTTCCTTTGGTTTCCGGCGCTACTTCTTTCAAACAAAATGCTCATACTCAAAACTACTTCATGACGATTTTCATTCATTAAAAGTGTATATTTGTGTAAATGACGACTTTGCACTTAGCACTTAAAATCGATGATTTGTAATTTTCCACTATTTTTTTTGTTTGATTTTAGAAAAGGCTTGTCTCACTAACGGGTAAAAGTCTTACATTTTAGGGAGAATAGTTAGGAGTTTAAATCAACACAGTACTCAACGGGCTGTTAACGGATAGGTACTAATTATATTTAAAAAAAAAGTTACTTTCAATGGAATGTTCGAGGTCATTTCGAAATACAAATTAAATACTAATTTGACTAAATGCTAATTTTGATACACAAACACACCGCCTTTATTTACTGTACTTTTGACGCATTGTTCTCGATTAATCTATTATTAAATTTATTTGTCCTATATAATAAAAATGACACATTATAATTTACTTTGCAAATAAAGAAACTATTTTACTGTATCCAAAAGCTATTGTATAGTACGTTTTCTATAGCTAAAAATAATTTGACCAGTAGAAAAACTAGATCGGAAAAAACAAACTCGATTAGGCCACGCCTCGCCGTTCCTTATCAGTTATCGACCACAAAAATTGTGTGGTGGCTTGATATTTATTCATAACGTTTTACAAAAATAATAAAAAACAACCACAAGTTCTCGAAGATTGGGGAAAATTGATAAAATGAAACAGTCATTACTAGCTGATGCAGTCAATACTTTTGAAACCTACATAAAAAATGTACCGGGTGCACTGCGAGGTAGCATATCCAACGTTCACCATATGCGCTTTGATCTTAATGCGTACAGTCGGGGAATGAAATGCTCTTCCGGCGTCTGTATTACCGAACACATACAACCTTAACCTCTTCAAGATACCAGTATACAGGCTTCTTTTGAGCTCCCTCACCGTAGACCTCATCTATGCCTTCGCGCTCGATGAAGGTCAAGAGCTTACCTATTTTGAAATAAAAAAATGAGTGTGTAAATGTTTTTGTAAAGTTTTTTCCTCTTATAGCTAAAATATTTAGTGCCATCCAGGTTGATAGCGCGAAAGCAAGCGTATGTATGAAGCTAAGGAAGCTGCTGCTAAGGAAATCATATGCTTATATTAATATTTTAAAGACTGCATTTTTCTCACTAAGAGACCAAGACGACGAGGTTGTATCGCGAACCTTAAGCGTTATAGGTGGCGGGATCAATTCCCGCTCGGAGGAGATATTTTACCACTATCCTAATGTGCCCCCATTTGCCATTGAGAGCGTTAAAAAAAATGATTACGTAACTCTTGCGTAATACGCATATCGATGAACCTATGTACATTATATTTATAACAATCCATCAATTGAATACAAATTGAATGGTCATAAAAAAATAATTATTACACTCAATTACTTATCAAATTTGTAGCGAGGCAGGAGCAAGGGGAGGGCAGCTGACCCACCCTGGACCTTATTAAATACTAAGATATGAAAGAATATAATACATTTTGAACTATTTAACCAATAACTATTGGAGATGATACTCATTTTGCCCTCCCCTGGGCCAAATCCTTACTATGCCCATGTGGTATTACGTATGGTGTTTAATTCCTACGTGATCCTGATTATTTAATTGTTCTTAATCTCTTGTGCCACCGTCCCGTAATACGATACAATGAGCTATAAGGTTTCTTTTGACACCGTTGTGGCGTGATGGTAGCGAGTCTGCCTTTTCGCCGGTCGAGGGTTTGATTCCCGCTCGGGGCAGATGTTTGTATACATCTTACAAATATCTGTTTCGGTCTGGGCGTTTGTTGTTGTGGGTCTCCCCACCGTGCCTCGGAGACCACGTTAAGCTGTCGGTCCCGGTTGTTATCGCATAACATGTGATAATAATCGTCACCTCTTGATAAGTAAATTGCTCTTATCCAATGAGTTACTGGATCGCCCTTTGGGTTGCGCAAGTCAGATGGCAATCGCTCTGTGTAAAACCTAGTAACCTGTCAAAACCGGATAAGAGTCATAAGCAGACCCTTGGTAAATAAAAAATACCGGGAATAATTCTAAAAAGAAGAAGAACCACTGTAAGGTTTCCTTTATCGTTGTTACAGAATGCGTCAATTTTACGGCTTACTAGTAAAGAGTTTTATAAGTAGTACTTGTATAATTACGATCAATCCGAAATGGACCATTGGATTGAAAACATTGACTTGAACTGAACGGATATTTTCGGTGCCTGATTTTTGCTTCGATCTCTCTAACTCTAACGATCGTAGACCATTGTTGCTCTTTGTGGTTTCTCTACTTTGCCTTAAAGAGATTAAAAAGCTATCCATCTATATCAACAATCACTTGCCACACATATTAATTTTTATGATCAATTTTTTGTGAACGACAAAGTTTTATTATAGTAAGAAACGCAAATGAAAAATCCTAGTCTTTTATATTTAACTAGCGGCCCGCTCCGGCTTCGCAAGGGTATAAAATATATAGCCTATGTCATTCACTGAAAAATCATTTTTTCAGTTAAAATCGATCCAGTAATTTTGATTTATTCATTACTGCCCGTGGCCCGCAAGCGTTAAATTTGGAGTATAACAATTCCCCTTTCCCTATACCATGAAGATTTCCTGCTATCTTTGGAATATTTAAATTCATACACTACATTTTTATATATAATAATACTTAGTACATTATTTTAATAAATCTCATAGGGTTCAGCCTGCGTTTGTTGCAATGTAAGCGGAAAAAATGTAATTATTTACGACATCACATTAGAAACCTCAAAAATAACAGTTTTTCTCCACTATTTAATGGATGTTATTATACATACAAAAACACATTCCTCTTCAATCACTCTATCTATAAAAAAACCGCATCAAAATCCGTTGCGTAGTTTTAACGATTTAAGCATACAGGGATATAGGGACAGAGAAAGCGACTTTGTTTTATACTATGTAGTGATATAAAAATTTGTAATAAAAGATACTTTTTATTTATCGACTATACTATACTATTTTCCCTTTACAATACTTTATACGCTATAGGGTTAGCCAGCACAACCTCCTTCCGGAGTGACGTCCAGAAAAGCTCTGCTTATTTTCCCGTCATTAGCTAACTGATTGTCTCCGATCCTTATATCTTCCTTAGCTATTGGTTTATAGACGATATTGGTCGATACATTTCATTGGTCGCGACGATTATTCAGTGTTGCCATCACACAGCTAACATATGTAAAAATATCTACCTTTATACTATTTGGGTGACTCAATATATACTAAATTCTTTTTCTTTTGTCATATATTTTATATCCAGTATTGTTTTATATTCATAATGTAACTCTGAAATCGTACCTTAAATAAAAAAAACCCTATTTATCACTACAATTCCTGACTGTAGAAACGAATTTCACTGGTTCTTATGCATATTATCATTAATAGTACTTACTTTTTTCATATTTCAGTGGAAATCGAAGGTAAGCTACCAGATGGGAAAGTTTTTGACAGTCGGACATTATCTTTCGCATTGGGCGAAGGAATTGAGAGCAACGTCTGCGATGGAATTGAACGGGCTTTGGAGAAGTTCACACTGGGAGAGAAGTCAAGATTAACCCTACAACCTAAATATGCGTTTAAATCTGAGGGGAATACTGAACTAGGTGTACCTCCAAATTCGGTCGTGGAATATACAGTGAAGTTGGTCAACTTCGAAAAGACAAAGGAGGCCTGGTCTATGGATGGAGAAGAGAAATTGGAACAGGCCAAGATGATGAAAGAAAAGGGAACTAACTATTTCAAGAATAATAAGTTCCAATTAGCTATTAAGAAGTATAAGAAGGTTGTCTCATTGTTGGAAGGTCAGTGTAAAAATTAATATAATATAAAATGATACATATTTAAATTTAATCCGATAATTTTGCCTGCAAGTATAATTTTTGTAAATGGTTTAGGTCCCTTACACATATCTCAATAATCATCAAATTTGAGTAGCCAGCTTAATTTGGCAACTAATTTTTCTATTAAAAATGTTAAAAGTAGAGAGAGGCTCTGAGTTGATATTCGATAAGTTTATATCGTGTAAATAACTCTGCAGACTTATTAAATATATCTCAAAACCTATAAAATACCATTTTAATTGGTCTGAAGTAATTTACACATTTAAAATAGAATGGAATAAGCTTTATTGTTTTGCCACTTTAAACATTAATTACAATCAAGTACTTATTAATTTAGTTACATGTTGTAAAGGTAGGCACTCTTAACGCTAATTAGCGATTGGTTCCAGACAACCTCGGATTTAGGAAAAATTAGCATAAAGAATTATTTTATATACATGTTAAAAAGTAATACTCGTCAAATGATAAGAAAAATCTTCAAATAAAACGTTTTATATTCCCAACAGACTTGCCAGAGGATACAAGCGAAACGGATGAACACAAAGAAGAAGCCAAGCAGCTCCTCGTATCAGCTCACCTGAACCTCGCCCTGGTGTACCTGAAGGTGACCCCGGCCCACCACTACGAGGCCCGCGACCACGCCAACAAGGCCTTGAAGTTCGACCCGCAGAATGTCAAAGGCTTATTCCGCCTGGGTCAGGCCTTGCTGGGCCTTGGCGAGGCGGAACAGGCATTGGCTAATTTCCAGAAGGTGATCGAGGCGGAACCACAGAACAAGGTATAGTATTGCAAATGTTAAATGAAAATATGAATTAGTATGTGGAAGGTGCAATGTGTGATGTGTGAAATGTCCCTCTAATACGAATTGGGTGACCAGGCGGGTGATATTGCCTGGCAGGCCTTATGTTGACAACTTACGTGGAAGTTGCATATATACTTTACTAGCGTAGAAAAACTAGGCGTAGAAAAAGCTCGAATTAGGATCTTGTTCGTCAATATCGTTGCGTAGTATGCCATGTAGATGTCGCTGTAGCTTGATGGGACATGTGACAATCTTGTCTTTCTATCGCGTTACATCGTGATGCGTGTAGATGTCGCTACAAGTATTAAATAGTATTATTAATAATGGCAATAGTTCATGGTTCATATATTTTTTTTATGAATTTCTCACGCATTAATAAAATACGTAGGTATATCGGTGGGCCATATAAAATGTGAATAGTTCCTTAATACATTTAAGGAACTATTCACTTGAACCAAAGTGGCCGCTTCTGCGCAGGTACAATAATGGACAAAAATGTTAGACAAAAATATTGGTTTCGTCTTATTTAAATCGATTCTTTATAAAGTAGGAAAACGGAATGAAGTATATAATATAGTTATTATTTCTTCTAAATTCAATTAATTATTTATTTATTATCGTTATTAATTACTTAAATAGAATAAAACAAATAAATAGTATAGAAAAAGGTACCTATATATATAAAAAAAAATTAATGTACATTATTAATAGTGAGACAGACTGCTTCGTATCTTCCGCAGTATTATTCAGAGAATTAGTTATATTATTTTCTTTTAAAAAATAACTATAAACGTCAAATACCATCCTTCTCTCCCGTCTCCTTAAAGCTGATTGTGGTCGAGGCATTATCTTGAAATAAATGTTAACACACTTGACATAACTAATTTATATTTTAATTTATTTTTAATAATTTATTATTAAGGAACTAAAACAACCGTGAGCGAGTGTACTAAGCCCGGCCCACCTCATACCGCATACGGTTGAGACCCAAAAACGTGTTACTGCTGCGGTTTCAAGTTACATTTAACAGACTATACAACAACACTTGATGATATTTACAAATAATTCTTTCAGGCGGCCGCTAACCAAGTGATAGTGTGTAAGAACACCATCGCCAAGCAGAAGAAGCGCGAGATGCAACTATACGCCAACATGTTCGACAAGTTCGCGATACACGACACACAGGTCACTATATACTTATTTATCTATATTTATCAGTATCTTTATATATATTCTCCTCCGTACGTGTGTATGTCGCTGAACTCCTCCTAAACGGCTGAACTAATTTTGATGAAATTCTTTGCGTGTGTTCTAGTGGATTCCAGAATGGTTTAGATTCACAATTGGACCCAGTAGAAAGAACTGCTATCGGGTTCCAGTTTTTTTTTATTATCGAAGTAGGACAACGTCTTCCGGGTCCGCTAGTAATTAATTATATAAAAACTAATTGCTGTACATTATTAGTTTCGCTAAAATTCGAGAACAGCTGGACCGATTAGGCTAATTTTGATTTTGAAATATTTGTGGAAGTCCAGGGAATGTTTAGACAGTGAGAAAATATGGAAAAATTGAGGAGATATTTGTTATAACAACGATTTTATATAAACATTTGTGTGGGTGAACTCGGGGAAAGATCACTGAGTCATCTAGTTTTAATATAAAAAGGATACTGATTCAGGAATTTTGAATGAGTAACGAATTCTTATTCTTCGTGACTTGCAATGCATGGTAAAATAATCCCTATTATAAATGCAAATAAGGATTGGAAAGTTTGTATTGCAAAAATGTATTACCTAATGTTTGTAAGTTTATAGGAGACCCAAGAATGGAATTAAAAATCCCATAGTAACGAGATTAACTGAATAAAATTTTACTATGTACCCGAACGCAGTCGGGGTGGGCTATGATATAAATAAATTACTGTTTCGTGTTTGTTTAATTGATAAGTTTTACTTATTTATTTTCAAAAGTCTCATCTGACTACAATTTGATTAGTTATTTAACAAAATTTAATGATGACTATGTTTGGACTATTGTTACTTTGAGAATTTAGTTTTGAGTCATATTACGCTGATAACTAAATTTTCGTATCTTTTTAAATGTGACGTTACGTTCTAAGGGTGCGATGTAATTTAATACATTCTTAATCCAGGTGGAGAGGGAAAAAGCGAAAGCGGAGATAGATATCATCGGGGAGAAAGTGGGAGAGTGGGGAAGGGGAGGGCGAGTGGACTGACGAGCAGAGGGACAGGAAGCCCACAGAGTTTGAGAAGGAGAACCCCAACATACTGATGCTGGACCGGGACGGGCAGTTTGAGAACATGTGAAGTGTGCACAGGAAACGGATATAAGTAGTATTCTATTCATTTGGTTAAGATATGTGTATGTGTGTCTGTGTTGGTAGGAAGTTATGTATACTGTGAAATTAATTTTTATTTTCAAAAAATGAATTTAACATTGACATTTGTACATTGATTTACTATAAACTAAGGGCCGGCATTCTTTGGACATTTTGACAGCACCAGCAAATCTTTGGACATTTTGTTAGAATGGGCATGTCTATATACAGTAAGTCAATGTATTTGAATGTACATAACGGTACTTTCTTAATGTGTGGGGTATAATGTAGTATTAGTTTAAACTTGTTTTCGGTTTTCTAAGAATTCTTTGAAGAATAAGTTATCCTTAATGAAATGCATTCATATAATTTCATTGAATTTACTTTTAATGAATTAAAAAGTCAAACTGTTATATCTCTATATCGTCTTAGAATTTAACTAATTAATAAAAACTCAAATGGCACACTTTCTTCAAAAACCAGTTTTTTTGTTTGGCATATTAAAAAAATGTATGAAAAAATATTTAAAATGTAATCTAATCTAATAATCTAAAGGGCTTTGGTGTGATTAAATATTTGCTCTATCTACGATGTATAAGAACTTTAAATAGCATTCGTTTGATTTTGTATATTTGTAACTTAAGTATGCATTAAAACTTTAGTTTGTAAATTTTTTTACCATCATTTTAATTTTCTCTATTAGTGTCGAAACATTTTGCTGGCTGTTTTACTTATTGTATTTAATTAGTAAAGGAGACTTTGTTTTTACGTAGTAATTAGTTATTCATATCGTAGTAGCAATGATGATTTCCCGCTTTTTAAATAAGCCATGTCATGATTGCTTGGGTACATCTAAGGTATATGAAATGTGAATTTCTAAACATTGCTGAGTTTATTCATTCCATTTTAAAATTGCTCACTAATTATATAGAATATTGGACGTACCATCATGACATAATAATAGTTTATTGTCACTTTTAATCCTGGTAGTCTCATAATACACGTATAGTATGTATACTGTACTTCACTCTGGTGAAAAACTTTGAATAAAAGCTTTATTCAGGACTTTTGTTTTATTTTGTTGGTAGTAATTCAATTAACTTTTAATATTCAAAAGAATATTAGGATTTGTTAGTCAACTAAATACAAAGTTAAATATAATCTGTCAAACTACATTCACCCACTTATTGTCACACTCATAGATCCTTCATACAATTAACTTGATTTCATTTAAATGGTAATTTCACTTTTATTATCATTATTCGATTCTTCAAATCAAGAAAACTAAAAGACAAGGAAGTTTAAAGGGCAAGTATTATGGAATATTATTTAATTAAAATATTTATGTATTTTGTTGTTAAGGTAATGAAATAAAATGAGCATCCTAGTCAGATTGTTTATTATGTCAAATGGTTCAATACAATTCAGATTGGAGTGTCCCAACTACTTACTGAAGAAATGCTTACATTATTATAATATTTATTTTTTGAAATAGCACAATAATCACGTAAAACCTATTTACCCTATAATTATATCTGTTTTATATAACATACAAAAATATTAATAACAAAAACTATAATTACTGTATTTATGGAGGCATGCATATGCAGAGGTAGATCGGTACATTATAACATTACTGTAAAGCCGGATCGGGCAAACAACCTCTTGATGGCGTTACAGATAAAACGAAAACGAACCTTTCAAAATATTAAAAAAAACAACAAAAAATGCGTAAAAATATCGGTAAAATATTTAAGTTTAAAAAATATTATGCGGCTTAAAATCATTTTGTCAACATTTAAGAAAATGTACAAAGAAAAAAATCCAATACGTAGCTAAAGTTTCTGTTTTGTTTTTCATGTCAAAATTATAAAATTATTTTTTATACGGTCAAAGTGCTTTACAGTTAAATTTTACAAATAAATTAACTGTCAACTATGATCTCGCTTTACAGTATATCGTTTTATAAGCAATACGAGCTATCTTACAAAGAAATCCGTTTAGGAATTGAATACACAAAGAACAGCAATTTCTATTTACATTTATAAGCTTGTCGCACAGAATTCGTAATTTTATTAAGAACATTATGTCAAACACTATTAATATGAAGGTCCTTGCCGCCATTTTGAACTCTACACATTGAAAGTAGCGCCACATAGTTATATTATTTGAAAATACAACGAGAAATATGAATAAACTCTAAAATGTACACGTAGTTGAGGAACGACAATGAAGTTTACATATTTGTAAAAATTGCTAAAATATAATAATTATATTTTGTCTATAGTCCCGTCACGGAAGGTAGGGAATATCGTACAATGACCCTTGTCTACTATCTCTTTTTCTCATTACATACTGCGGCCCCATCGGCACAATTTCTACTTTGCGAGCGCAACGGCAAATATATCTTCCGAGACTGGATTATAATAATAAAACTTTTAATATTTTACGCGACAAGGACACCTTACACAAACATTTCCACATATCAAAATACATTGAAAAAATTAGATTCGACACGAGAAAATAAAATCTACGTATGAACTATTATGTAACATTTTAGAAGCTACTAAAAGAATATTTTGAAACGCAATTTTGCTTACTACACATAAAATAGACCGGGCCTAGACACATAGAACTTTTTCATTGTAAACGTTTCTCGGATACTAAATACAAACCCGGTCCACAAACTTACATTTTAAGACAGATTTTAGATGGAATCTATATTGTACACATAACGGGTATTGAGGTAGTATTGTGTAACCATCATTTATCGGAGGCTTTTATCGCTTACATATCGAGTTATTATAACACATCCGTAAAATAGAACCACAATACCCTGTGCTCGAGTCTAACCTAATAACCTAAAGCTAGGGACAATAAGATCGCAAAGGCTACAATTATGAAATTTTCTCATATCAAAAATAATAATAAAAAACGTGTAAAAAATTCTATATTTTGTAAAAATAGTAAATAGCACTGAAAAACGATTCATTATTAAATTTAAATCAACCGTTTTATATACAAAAAATGTATTTGTTAAAAAGATGCTTGTATAGATATTTTTTTCTCAGGTACAATGAACAGCGTCATACAGGACTCTATTTATTATATCTTATCGTAAATATTCTCTTAATGGAATCTGAAAATCACGCCATTATTGCTACCTTTGCGACGAAATACACATAGAAACTGTTATTTTTATTATGATTATAGAAGTTTTGAATAAGTACCATTACATTGAACGATGAGGTTTATTTTAAGACTATGAAAACACCACCAAATATTATATGCTATATACTGTCGTAACGGAACAAAATGCACTGCGACAAAGTACCAAGACAATTTTTCATCCGAATTATAATTTTTAAGTTTTTATACTTAATGTTATTAAGAAATTAACCTAAATGGCACTTCTTTTTATAATACGGATTTAATATTATGTTTGCCAAAATAATATTTTCATGATTTCTTTGTGGCAAAATTAATAAAAGTCGCAGTGTATTTTGCTTAGAAGCTATCGTCTATAGACAGTTGCACTGCGCTGTAGTGTTTCTGAATATTTATCATCAACAAACGCTCCACAATTTTATTTACACCAAATTCTTATATGGGAAATAGATTCGCCCCAAAATGGGTAAATATTTTCGATAAAACACACTATATGATACTACACTACAGCGCAGATTACACCAAATGAATTAATGAAAGGGGAAGTACTTCTAAACACTGAGTTATCTGCTTTTTTTGTGCTAATTTTAGCATTGCTCGTTTTTGAACAAGAAAACGTTTAAGCAACTTCCCCTAAATCGCATGTAATGCTATAATTTTGTATTATTTCTCAAGCATGCCGTCATGCATTTTTATTTCTAGTCGGTTTACAAACCAGAGTAATTTTTTCGTCGTCTACACAATAGTAGACGCGAATCGCGTGTCTATTTCCGTCGAAGCCCAAATTTTTTTATCGAAAGCTAACCAGCTATTTCATTATTTATTTTTCACATCTGACTTTTTATCCCGGATTAACCTCCAGTACATTAAGTTCATTGAACTTATAAATACATTACAGTCTTTGGATAATTTTATCACTAAGACCCCTTCGCCGAGAAATTGTAAATAGTTTACTCTCTCGAAAATATATTTCGGAGTTTATTTCTTAGCATACATTTTACTTCTTACAGATTTCTTTTAAAAATTCTACAATTTTTTTCACGCAGTAGCCTGCGGCCATTTTGATTTTTCTCCTGTCATTTTTAACGTGAAGACACGAACTTTGACCGCATATGGACAGTCTTACAATATAGATTTTTTCACCACAAAAATGGGATATGTCAAAATAATGTTTTATTAGCAAGTCAGACTGTAGTTACCGATTATAGTGGTTAAATGTCCATATGGGTTAAATGTTATGTAATAGCGTCCTTATTCTGTACGTTAGAAATAATGTTCTTTATACGTGGTTTTGTCTATGCTGTAAAAACATGAATAAGGACGCGTACCGGGTTGTCTATCATAAATAATGTATCTTTGTACTCGCTGTTACATTACACTCTCTAGACTTAAATCTAAATATACATAAAAATATCACAGCACTATCGATTCACTTACACTAAAATCACGACGCTTTGCGTTCGCAACTTTTTAATAAAATAATTAAAAAAAGGAATCGAAATTGAAATGCATGAAAACGCCACCGCCTTTAAATCTGTATTATGATTTTATCAAACTATTTTTGTCTGATTTATTATGCAATATCACTCTCGACTATCTGTCCGGCGGTGGCCACGAAAGCATAATAAAATGCAAATTAAAACGTGCCGCAAAATTGTACCAAACTATATACAAAAGCAATTTTTTTTTCTCACCGAAACTTAAAACTAAACCTTTGGGAAATCAATCAAAATTTATTCTTGTCTATGATAAATACCGCCATTTTGAATAGTATAATTATCTTCAGAAAGCTACATCCATTATCTTTAGAATATGTCTTTTAAATACTATGAGGTATATGTCTTGTGTAAAGTTTTTAGTTATTTATCAGAAACTGTAGGGGCGATATTTATCATAGTAATTGATCAATTGAAATTTTTCAACACAATTTAGCCCAAGACAAAGCGACAGCGATAATTTAAAATACATATCGATTGAAAATAAAGTGCAAAAACCAGTCACTCCCAACTCTCATGCAAGTAAATTTCATATTTAAAAAAATACATTCATACAAGATATTACAGTGTAAGCGAATATAAGAGAAAAACTTAACTAAAATGAGGTAGCGTCACTATGAATTATGATAACATTAACCGTCTAATGTTTGGTGGGATATATGTTAAAAATGTATATTATATCAACATTAAAATAGAGCCTATTGTATAACTGAGGTACATCGTCGTTTCTGATTGAGGTAGCTGTGCGGAACAATACGGGACCATTCCGTCCGTAACGTGTAGATACAAAAATATGATTATTAACTATGTAAAAAAAGATTCAAAATATATCTGTGTTCATCATGGAGAGGCGATTCGATTCGACGATCTCCCCGTAGCCGTACGTGTAGTCCGGATACACTTTGGTGATGACCGGCGGCTCCCACTTGGGCTCGGGCTGGTAGGTCTGGTAGGTCTGGTAGGCCTGCTGGTAGGTCGGCTGGTAGCCCTCGCTCTTGATGGTGAGCAGCGGGTCGATGTGGGGCAGCATGTGGTCGTCGAGGTCGATGAAGGCGCCGCCGGAGAACTCGGGCCCGTACTCGGCGGGGAAGCTCGCCTGCGCGGGCGGATGAGATGAGTCTGCAAAGCGAGGCAAACTTTAACAAACATCGATTTCATGCTTTAAAAAAGTAAGCAAGTTTGGTTCATATGGGTTATACTTTAAAAAGAAACTAACTTTTGTATAGAACAGCTATTATGGTAGAATATTGAGAAGCAATAAGCTTTATGTATAATGTTATATAAAATTGAAAACTTAAATAGTAGTAGTAAATATGAAATTTTTGCACCGCTAACTCATTGCGTAGTGAATTAAAAGAGGAAGGATTTCAAACTGGATGCGCTCGAAAGAATGCTTGGTGGAAAATATAATATTTGGTGCATATTTATACTGATTAATTGAAACTATTATTTCTGGAATGCGAGTTACACTATAAACTGATCATAAAAAAATATATTTTAACATTTGATATTAATTGATTAAATTATCATAGTCAAGAGATTGTCATGCATATCCCTTGAACGTAATTGTATCAATAATTGTGAAACATTGACCTATTGGAAATATAAGACAAAAAAAATGAACTTACCACCGACAAAAGCAGCAGTATTTGTTGGCAGTACATTAATAAATTCGACAATGTTTTTTAAATTTTCGTTTGTCGTGTCCTCAAACACTTCCAATTCTTTTTCGATAACAATTTGATCGATACTGTCCGATTCTATCGTGCTGTCGTCCGGTTCCTGGAATATATATCTCTCAGATATATCAACTTGTAACTGAGCATTTGTTAAATTGTTCTGTTCGTTAGGAATTTCTATATTGAAATGACCTATTTCTTTGATGGCGTTTTCAGTAGGCAATTCTTCTTCGTCTACATTTTCCATGCTATCAGATTCAGATTCATCAATAATGTCTCGGGCATTTGGGGTAATTGTTTTGTACTTTTTACCATCGACTTTGTGCATTCTACGCAAATGCTTATGCCAGTTGGGATAGCTGGCAAATGATTTCGAGCAAACGTGACACTTGTATGGCTTAGATCCGGTGTGAACATTCAAATGTTGCTGTAATTGGCCAATTTTGACAAAACCCTTCCCACAATAAGTGCATTTATGAGTTTTAGTTTCAGAATGTGACTTTATGTGTTCGATGAGACGATTTTTGGCATTGTAAACCTTTCCGCATACCTTGCAGAGGTGCAAAACTGTTTCAAAATGTTGCGGAACATGTTTCAATATGAGATGTTTCTCGCTATAATTTCGGTTGCATACTGGACAGACATAAAGCTTCTTCTTATGGACGTCT
Organism: Hestina assimilis; assembly: GCA_023373885.1. Lineage (NCBI taxonomy): Eukaryota > Metazoa > Arthropoda > Insecta > Lepidoptera > Nymphalidae > Hestina > Hestina assimilis. The sequence goes on along the minus strand of CM041750.1, from coordinate 1,486,757 downwards.
AAGTGACGTTCACAAGACTTCAAAGTGGTGAACAGCAGACCGCACTGTCGACACCAATTCTGCTGTGAGTGGTGTTCACGTTGATGGTTGACCAGGTCTTTTGGAGTGGAAAATCTGGGAAAAAAATTGAGATATAAATAATACAGAAATTAATAAATACTAAATCTACAATGAGACATAGTTGTATATAATTATATGCTGCAAGTCATAAATAGCATCTACTGTTGCAAAGATATCGAATATTTAAAAAAAAATCTGTGGCACTCAGGGACTGCCGCGGTAAAGCTATTGCATAGCATTTTTTATCTTATGCAATTTATTTATTATATTTATTTATTAATTTAACTTGTGCAATACATAAAATCTTGACTGCTTTTAAAAAGATAAAATACAAATGAAATCGAACATTAATTTCAAGCCAATAAGATACAATGTCGTCTATAATTCAAAATTTCATTGAAATAAAGAAGCTTCGTAACTTATTCAAAATATTTGAATTTGGAACATAAGTACATCATCAATAGATACATTTTATATGGAACTTTAACTTTATAGAACAATCGCCTTAAGCCTCTTTGACTTAAAGACGAAAATCCTTAGCATATACAAGAATTATGTATAAAGCTTATATATTATTTTTTGAAAATTGAACATTAGTCTTTATAGAGTATTATTTAAAGATCATTTTCCGATACATTTATTGAGGTATTTGCTATAATTTTTCTTGTGGGGAGTGTTAGGTTTTTTTTCTTTACGGAGTTTCTTGATTCGGTCGCCGCGCTCAAAGCCCGCGATAAAAGCTATCCAATAGCTTAAAATTGTTGCCACTGTGTCATGGCAATTGCCAGGAATCAATAAGTAGCATTCCTTTAAATAATGTTCTTGATGGTTTGGAAATAATTGTGTAAAGAAAAGGATAGTCTGCAGGTGTATTAACTCTGAGAAAACATGCAAATATTAAACTACTGTGGCTTTGATATTTTGACAGCATACATTAATGGAAGAACAAATAGCACCAATGGGCTGGCTCGACTGGGGAAGTACTACCCTCTCAAACAAAATAGACAATGAGATAGAGAGCACCAGCGGTCCAATCTCCCACCTATTCTGTGCCCTTCTCATCCCTTCCCTCCAATTCCTTGGGTTCGGATATTTGAAATGTAACATAGCAAATATCACAAATGTTCATTGGTTGTGACTTGTATGCCGAACGTTATGACACAATAAAAAAATACCATATACTTACATTTTCTGGCAAGTTTCTTCTGGACAAGTAATGCAGTGGACAGCATGCACGTCGCGTAAATGCTCCCGGAGTCGCTTTTCAGTGGCATAGCGATGACCGCACTGGAAACAAGCAAATGGCTTCCCGTTGGCTTCTGCATTAGTTTGGCACGCTGACATATGTGTCACAAGCAGGGAGAGGCGGCTGAATGTTTTTTGACATATGTCACAGCTGTGAATTAAATATTAGGGTCAGTTTATCTTATTACTTCATAACAATATATTTTTATTAATTTCAGCTAATTTTTCCAACAAAAATTAAGTTTTATTTTTTAGTTTACAATTTTACTGAAACTTACCGAGAATACTTAACATACAATAAGGATTTGACTTTGACACCGTTGTGGCGTTGTGGGTAGCGAGTCTGCCTTAAGCCTCGACGGTTGCGGGTTCGATTCCCGCTCGGAGCAGATGTTTGTATTAATCGTACAGGCATGTTTTCCGGTCTGGTTGTGTTTGTCCTTGTCATTGTGAATGTTTCCGGACCCCCGACACAGGATATAATTATCCTAATGGGGGCGTTGAGTGTGTAGCGTTTATTTATTTTATTTATTTATTTATTATTTAGTATTTGTTATTCTTGCTGTTTTCAGCATGAATGGGCCGGCTGGCCCAGTAATGTACTATAGGCTACGGTGAGCATGTACTATCAACAGCACCATACCTTTGTGATTTAAAAAAATTTATAAAGAAATTCAGAACAATTGCCGTTCAATAAGGTTTTCAAAATATTCAATTACTCACCAAAATCTATCCTTCATGAAATGATTGTAAGAGTGATCACTGAACACTGAATACTTTTCAAAATGCTTGGCACAAACATTGCATGTGTAGACGATATCTTCATTTCCATGTTCGCAAGAGAAATGGGCATCAAATTCCACTCTATCCTTGTATATCAACATACAGTATTTGCAAGAAATACCACCTAACTGTTCTATATAACTCTCGTCATTTTCCAAAATTATCTGAGGTAATGTTTGTTCATCATTGACAATGCCAAAATGTTTTTTAAGATGATCCGAAGCATTATTACGATTGGATATATTCTCGTTGCAAATTGGGCAGAAATAAATAGAAGCAGAATGCAAATCTACATGTTCTTTACAGCCTTCAAGAGTGTCAATCTGTTTCTCGCAGGCTTGGCATTTGAAAGGTGGCATATCACTATTATTGTGAATGATTTGATGCAACTGTAGCTCTTTTTTAGTTGTAAATCTGAAATACAATAAAAGCATTAATATAATATTATAAAAGACGATGTTGTGGTGCAGCGGTAGCGAACCTGCCTTAAGCACCACAGGTTGCGAGTTTGTTTCCCGCTAGATATTTGTATTGATCATACAGTCATGTTTTCCGGTCTGGGTGTATTTGTCCTTGTCATTGTGTATGTTTCTGGACCCCAACACAGAATATTACTATCCTAATTGAATGTGTAGCATTTATTTATTAACACAATTAAGATTCAGTTCTACAATTGGTTAATTAGAAGTAAGCAAGATTGGTCCATTGATATTATATCAGAATCACTCCAGTGCTTGCAGGTTGCATTCCCTTATATTATGTGACAAAATCTGAATGACATGTATTATGTTTCTGCATCATTAATAAATTTATATAAATTTGAAGATTTAATCAGACTTAAAACTTACTCTTTATTGCAGGAGGAGCATTTGAATCTGTGCATAACATTGACATGTTCCTTGAGTGATAGAGACTTTGAAAACAATTTTGAACAATGTTCACATCTGTAAGCAACATTTTATTAAATGTATAAACAATTCAATGAACAAAAAATAATTTAATTGATTGAATAAACTTATTAAATAAAGCCTCTATTAGTAGTAGGAAAAGGACAAATGAACAAGTGTTAGAAATATAATTTACAAAATAATGACAAATAATTATATGTAGAGAAAAGTTTAAAGCAATAAACATTACTGTAAAATGTATTATTAGAAAGTGAAAAAAAAAGAACTATAAAACAAAACAAAAATTACTTGTAAATTTTATGATTACTAGCTAAAAAATGTACACTTTCAACATTCTTATAATTTGTAGTTCTTTTTCATCAAGACTATTTGAAAAACTTGACATATTCTCTCTTTATCTATAATATCAATAACCATAATTTTATATAAATTATTATTAAAGAACAGGTTTCTTTGATCTGTCTTCGCATATTTTATGAAAAAAATACCAGTAATAAGTATCATACTGAAGTAAAGTAGATTCATTGGATAAGAGCAGTAACTATAAAAATCTTAAAAACCAGTAGGCAAGTTTGCAATGCAAGGAAAATATTTTGTGCTTATGTTATATGGTATGACAATTAAAACTAAACTTGTTGTAAGCCTTTTATTGCAAGAGGCTGGCTAGGTAGGTACCACTACAACGTTATTCTTTTTTTTTTTTTTTACTGTTTTGGTTTGAACAACACTGTAACTAGTGAAGTTAGTGGGGAAAAAAGGGATTTAAGAATAACACCAATATCTCAAGGTTGGCAATGCGTGAGTAGTGTAGCAAGTACCCATAGGGCTCAAAAAGTACTGAAAAAGGCATACATAAACTAGATTTAACTTAAGAATAGCAATGACCATTGCTAGTTGTATATTTATGAATGTATTAATTTAGTTACATAGAGAATCATTTCGCACACATAATTCTATACTAATATTAATAGCTCAGACATAAAATGATTATGCAAACATAAGATTTTTAACATAAATGTTTTTAATACTTACTTGAATCGATCTTTTATGACATGACTTGTGTAACAGTGACCTCGGAAACTCGGATAACCAGCTATCTCCTTATGGCACACTACACAAGTGTAAACTATGTCTTTGCTTGCAGTTTCATGTTTGATATAATGTGCATCATATTCCCTCTTATTAGCATATGTTATATGACATATATGGCAATATATACCACCAACTAAATCAATTGTAGTGGGTTTTGGGTTCCGGTATGCAGAGCTTGAACTCTCTGGATCTATATGAATGTGTGAAGCCATTTTAAGAGCCCCCAGCTAGGTGCAATCCATTTATTAAATATATATATCTGTCAAATGTGAGTTTCCATAGCTGCTATTGAATACATTATCATTATATTCTTGTTATGCACCTACATGTTTTGGATTATTATGTCGACCTTAAAAAAAATATAAAATTAAAATCTTTTACCTTAACTAAAAGTTCTATGAAAAAAAATTAAAAAATAGTTATTTAAACATGACTCAAGAGTTTTCTACATGAATTTCTGATAGTTAAATGTTTAAACGATATTATCATAGCTACAAGGGTCAAAGGATTATCAGACATCTTTTCTTAGAAATATCTGACAATGCGCTTACGACACATTTGTTAACAAGCCAGTTTAATAAATTCTATTCAAATCATAATTCTTATGAAATATATACATAGATGTATGCAGATTGTAAAGATTTCTGTCACTTGCGACCTTGACTTAATAGTGATATTCCGAAATATTGCTGTTAGGTAAATTTTAGAATAAAATACTAATTAATATCATAATTTCATTATTACACTGAAAATGAAGTATAATTTTAAGAAAATTACATTAAAAAGCCATAAAATATTTCGGGGCATAAGCTAAATTTTATAAGCCGATTTGTAGCTAAGTAATGCTTTCTAATTAAAAACATGAATTAATACTTACAAAATTGGATAAAAACTTATAAATCTGCATCGGACAGGAGTCTTACGTTACATTTTACATTACAACAGCCGAAATAAAACATAAACGATAAAAAATGTAACGCCGGACGACAAACAACGCCAAGAAAACGTGTGAAGTTGTAATCTTTGGTTTTTGACATCTGTGATCTGTGGTGAAAAAAAAATCAATAATGAACTTAATTATTTGATTCGCTGAATAGAAAAATCGTGCACTAGAATAACGAAAAATTTTGATTTCACTGCTTATATTTCATAACTAAAACTATTTATTTTTAGAAGCTTAATATATTTTTTATTTAAGTGGATTTAAAATTTCAACAGCTCTTCAAAAATATTAAAATAAGCTTAGATATTAGATAGATAATATATATAATATAGTCGAGAGTTCGATCCTGACCCCATTGGGCTATTGTCATACCCACTCCTAGCGCAAGCTTCGAGCTTTTTTGAAGGGGCAATAGGAATATTAGTAATGCCTTGATAAAGCATTGCTAATATTCTTAAAAAAAAAATAGCTATTTCCCACTAGTTGTTGGAAAAAGCTATTTTTTTAAAGAATATTAGCTACAATGTTATTAACATTCAAATTATATGTATTGTTACGGAGAACCTTATCACAGGGGCATAAGGTTCAAAATCGCTTGCTACTCCTTTTGTTTATTTCTACAACCACCGCGCGGGTTCGAGAAAGATGTATTCTCGAAACATGTAGAATAGCGTTCCGCGGACGGAGCTCTCTCGAACCCGTGTCCGCGTATATAAGCGGCCCGGCGTGTCGACTGATTCATTCAGTTCTGAGCTACAAGCGAAGAAACCACAAGTGATACCAGTGAACAAGTGCGATAATTAGTGACCTCGGCTATTCTTTTGGACTGTGATTGACCTGCGTTTTGGACCTGTGATTTGTGTAATTTTGTGTGTTATCTAGACCTCAATAAAGTCTTATTTAGAGCCATCAGGTGTTTGATTCCAAATCACCGAACCCCAGCCCGTAACAGTATTTTTATTATTAAGCATTTTTTTCGATTTTAATAAGCATTTTTAATGCAGATTGTATTTTTTTTATAGTAACAATTCAGAGTAAGTAACTCTTCCTTACTCTGTAACAGCCAACGACATTTTAATCTGTCAAATTCAATGTGACATTTTTCACGATAAACAAGAATTTTGTGTTTGTCGCCAATTTTTTACATGTTTGTGAGAAAATTATCAAAGTAAATAATGTAACTCGTATTTTACTCAACAATAATTATAGTGATCACTGAGTTGAGTGTATTGCGTTTATTTATTTATTTAATATTAATTTTCATAGTTTTTATATTGTACGGTAAGTACAGCAACAATGGAAATTATTTGTTCTTTTTATATTAATTCATACTAATCGATAAAAGTAAAAAAAATATCTTACTTCATTTTATAGTCACTATTAATAACATTGTGTATCCAGTATATATGGTTGTCCAGTTATAAGGGCAAATCTAGTTTAATGTTTTGTAATCAAAACTATATCTGGCTTTGCGCCAACTGAATTCCAGAAATAAACCGCGTGGTTTGCGTCCGTCGTTTATAAGTAAAACGCGAAAAACCACAGTATTTATTTTGTGTTCAATGGAGCGACATCCTTACCTTCATTCAAGTGTCCATGGCTCATTCAGGAGTAGGGATTCTTCTTCAAGTGCTAAAAGTGATCCACGAGAGAAAATTAAAGACTGTTTACGGAAATTTATAGCATTTATGTTCACCCAAGTGGGTGTTGGCGCCCTTGTCGTGTGTTATGCGATTTTAGGTGCTGCAGGCTTCATGCACATAGAGAAAGACAGCCCAGATGAACAGCTAGAGAAAGTTGTTCAGTGGAGACAGAACTGTGTTGAGCAGTTGTGGAACATAACAAACAAATATAATGTGTTAAATTATACAGCTTGGATGAGCAATAGCAATAAAGTGTTAAAAGTATATCAAAATAATTTAACTACAGCTATACATTTGGGTTACAATGCTCGAGCCTCAGAAGATATATGGTCATTTCCAGCGGCCCTTATGTACTCATTATCAGTATTCACTATGATAGGTTACGGCAATGTTGTACCTAAAACAGTTTGGGGGAAAATTGTAACTATAGCATATGCTTGTTTTGGAATACCAATTTATGTCTTATATTTCTGCAATATGGGTAAAGTGTTGGCGAAGACCTTTAAATGGTTATACATAACTGCCCACGAGTGCAGTCGTAGAGAGGATCCATTGCTTGAAGATGGTGAAATACAACCTATTAAAAAGAAGATAACTGTACCCTCAACCGCCTGTCTTTGGGTCATTTCATTTTACATCTTGACTGGGACCATTATGTTTGGGGCTTGGGAGAAATGGAACTATTTGGACTCCACATATTTCTGTGTAATAAGTCTGTGCAAGATAGGCTTCGGTGATTTTGTTCCCGGAGCAAACATTGCTGATTCAGCTGAAGGATCTCATCTGAAGCTTGTTATAAACTTCATCTATGTTTTACTTGGTATGGGACTAGTGGCCATGTGTTATAATTTAATGTGTGAAGATGTTAGGGTCAAAGTTCAAGAGCTTAGGGAGGACCTCAAGAACTGTTTGGATGATATAACCCTAAAAATAACCGTTTGCATGAATGATACTAAGTATTATCATCAGAAACAGACTAGGAATATAAAATGATGTTCTTAAAAAGTGATTTTATTGAAATATCAGTTACAACTGTTTTTTTGACTTTAAAGTGATTGAGGTTTCTGCTATGAAAATCAGACTTTAGACCAAAAAGAAGTCCAGTGGTTTAAATAACATAATTGGTTGTGAGGTGTTATATATTTATCAGTATTTTTTAATTTGACCGTTGAGTGTGTAGCGTTTATTTATTTATTTATTATCGTCTTGTCTATTTTTTCCTTTCTAAAAGCAACACTTGTCTAATTATTTTGTATTACTGTTTTATTAGTTGAATAAAAACTTGTGACTAAGAAATGTTTTTACTATCTAATGCGGCTCTGTTAATCCCAGAAACCCAATCATATTTATTGGTTATATATTTATATCATTTATATTTTTTATGGTGGTAAAGCCCAATTATATCCTGATCCTGAGTTAGTTTCTGAGGTCTCAGTGATAGAATAGAGTGTGCGAGAGAGAAAAAGAATTTTCGTCCAGGTATAAATATACTACGTAGATTTCAAGAGGTACTCTCATACCATAAGCATACTGCATTAGAAAATAAACCTTGAAATAATAACAAATGGTGTTGAGATCACAAACTGAGACAGCATGGGGAATTTTATATATATATTTTAAATAGGGTCATAATGTTGTCGATTGAAATTTTGATAAAAAAATAAAACAATCTTTATTAAATGATTATTTGTCATGATTTTAAATAAAACAAATATTTTCAATTTTTTTTTTTTTACATTTTGTTGTAAATGTTTGATGTCGTGTGTTTGCCTCCCATCTATGTGTAAGGCACTTTGTACAGTAATAATAACCAGGAAAGTCGTCTCTCATTAGTCCCTGGCCAACCCAGTCTCTAATTATAAAATATTCAAGTAAAAAAGCAGTAATCGTAGTGCTGTATTTCGTCCTTGAAGTCCGTACGGGCAGCCGCTGCTGACAACGGAGATCTCAAGGCCACCTTGATCTTTTAAACCCTCCGTCCTCAAACTATAGATGAAGAGCAAGGTCAATCCTTGACTGATTAAGCACTCCTCTAAATGGCGACCCTGCCATGAATTAGGCACAAATGAGTTAGGCTCAAAAACCTTATATCAAACTCTGAATTAGGGCTTTGAATATTTTCTTCTACATTGTCTAAGGTATGTATCGAGAGTAACTGCGGCGATGCTGCCGCTTCGTTTGCAACGCGTTTGCGGTCATGAGGACGCGCAAACGATATTCTTTTCATGCCGGCTGTTCGACCGCCGCCTCAAGGCTCACACGCACTGGTGTTTTTCGGGGGCGATGTCCAGGTAAGAATTGTTTGTATGATGAACTAGTTTGTATGATTTGATGGCTGCGCTTTCTATTATTACCAATCAGAACATTTATATTTATCATCGTTTTGATTTTGACACCGTTATGGCGTTGTGGGTAGCGTAGCGTAGTAGTCTGCCTTTAGTCTCGACGGTTGCGGATTCGATTCCTGCTCGGGCAGATGTTTGCATTGATCTTACAAATATGTATCTGTTTCGGTGTGGGCGTTTGTCCGTGTGCGTCTCCCCACCGTGCCTCGGAGAGCTCGTTATCTCATAACACCGGATAATAATCGTTAACTCTTACTTATCTAATGAGTTACTGGTTCCCCCTTAGGGTTGCGGAAGTCAGATGGCAATCGCTCTGTGTAAAAACTAGTAACCTGTCAAATCCGGACAAGAGTAACAAGCAGACCCTGGGAAAATACGCGTATAATACCGGGAATAATGCTAAGATTATACTGGGAATAAGAAGATCTTATCGATCAAGACGACTACGTATATTTCTTGTGGTCATGTTATTTTAGAAAAGCGCGAAATACTTTGATGATGTTCAAATTTTGGATATGTTGCGATAAAAAATATAATTGGTTCAAATTACTATAATTCAAATTATAGTAATTTGAACGTAACCTTGTTATATAAGAATAGTATACTGTACATAGAAACCTTTAAAGATTCATGCGAAACTTTGGAACTGTTCTAATACAGGATTATCCAGAAGTGATGCAAGCCCACCGCGACAATAGAAACTATGTGAAATGGAATTTAGAGAACACGGCGCGCCTGCTTTCCAGCGATTACCCGACCAAGCACATACTGGTTGTGAGACCTGCTAGGTACGACAATTATATACCATACGTCCTTTCCTAACATCGTGTGGCTCTCCACCTCTTCCTTGACTAACTTTTAGAAAATAACTAGATATTTTAATTCTTTCAATTTGTTTTAATTTTAATGTATTTTTAATTTTTCGACCAAAGCGAGTTTGCGAATTCAGACAAAATTTTCCAGAAGCCCTTTGGGGTCTCTAGAATAAATGGACCTTAATATTTGCTGAAATTACAGGATAGAGTACAAAAGTTTCAGCTGCTACGACAACTTCGTGCCAAGCAATAATGCCGGCGTTCCCGACCACACTCCAACACACAACGCTCTGCATCACTTAGAAAGGTTTGTAATATATTATCGGAAATGAGTTTAATTTGAGACTTTAGTTCTATATTTATTTGTCAAATAGTTGTTTTTTAATTATATAGTTTAAAATACAGACGATACAGAAGATACAGAAGCCTCAATAGCTCAACGGTAGAAGGGCCGACTGCGCTCCGTTAACGCGAGATTCGAGGGTTCGATCCTGACCCCTTGGGCTATTGTCGTACCCACTCCTAGCGCAAACTTCGAGCTTATTTGGAGGGGCAATAGGAATATTAGTAATGCCTTGAAAAAGCATTGCTAATGTTCTTAAAAAAACCTTTTTTAATATAATAACATTATTAAGCAAAGCCATGTCATTTCATACACCCCATGCGATCTCAACCCTTGCAACTCCATGCGACCCCATGCCACCGGCCCGTTTTCCAACCTATGAAATGTCATACCATGATACCCATTGTCATTTTTTCTTGCTCGCTATTCTAGTTAAATGATTTTCATCTTGTGTCTGGGGTTCGGAAACACACACGGACAGTTACAAACACTCAGACCGGAACACATGCCTGTATTGTTAATATAAACACTGCCCCGAAAGGGAATCGAATTCGCGACCTGTCGCGTTTAAGGCAGGTCTGTTACCACTGCGCCGTTGTCGTCTATATAATAGCAATAGAATTTCTCGAAGTTTCTACGTGCTACAAATTTGTAAAAACATTATTTACCAGATTACTTCAAGCTGTAACGATCAGATTGAAAACTCTCCCGACGACGGAGCTGTTAGAAGCCGTATCAGCTTTGTCGTTACCGGAAGAGATCGATATTGAAGAACTGAACGTAAGTTATATCAGATTTTTTAAAATTGAATAAATAAATAAATAAATAAACGCTACACAATCAACGGTCCCTAATAAAAAAACTACAAAATGTAACATTGCTAGAGGCCTTACAAATAGGGAATCCTAACTCTGGAGCCCTGAACGCTGGTAGGTTGGGCTTTGCTTCACTACCAGTAGAAATTAGTCCTATTTTTAAAGTTATAAATGTTATGAAAAAAAGATTATTGTAATTATATAATTTAAATTAAATATGTATGTGTGCAGAACGCGGTGGGGCGTGGCGCTGCGCGTGCGCGGTGAGTAGGGACACTACCGGGGCGTACTTAGCGGGGAAGTATCCTTGGATAGGGCTTCTCAAACTTTAACTTTTTGCCCCGACGGGTAATATTTTTCTGACTAGCAGTGCCTACGGCTTCTCACGCATGGTCACCAGAATTGTTGAAGTTCTGTTGAAAATCCGCCCAGTTTCGGAGATAAGACGGGACAAACAGACAACACGACAGACATACAAAATTTTCTAATTTAAAATTAAATTACTAATTGTATATTTTATGAGATTTAAAGAAAATGTTTCTTGTAAAACAGTCTCAAAATTTTTATTAATAACTTTAAAAATCATATCTGTCAAGTTTATAATATTCAGAAATATATACTAGTTCTGGAATACTAAGTCAGCTAGAGAGTTGAGTTATATGCCTATTAATCCAAATTAATTTATTTGGGTTAAATTAATAGGGGGTAATCTTTTCGATCTTGTAAAAAATCGCTACAACCACGCCTTTTAAAAAAAATCCCACGGAAGATTAAGATGCGGGAGGGGGTTTTAATAATAAAAACAAATAAAAAAATAAAAAAATTTAACGGCCAAATTTCTTGGTAAGAAACGGGCAGGGATCAAAAAATCGAAGTTTGAGAAACCCTTATCCTGAGAAAGGAAGATCAGAGCAAATCTGATCTGATTTCATCACCATCCCTTTTGGGTACGCCCTTATTAGCCTATATAACTATTTTTGTTATTAGTTTTTTTTTTTGTAAAGAAAAAGTATTTCAGTTTTTTCTTTCATAATTTATTGATTGCTGGCTTTTCTATGTTCATTTTTTTTTACATTAGGTCAATGTTGAATGATTGTAACTATTTTACCTAATAGTATATTTGAAAATTTATATTTTCGCTTCTTTATCTGTATCGCAGTGGTGTATTTATATGTTAACTAAATTAAATGGTAGGAATGATCACTTCAATAAACCAACAAATACAAAAAGAAATCGTTCATTTTAAAGAATACTATATTGTTACGAAGAACCTTATTCCAAGTTTCAAAATCGTTCTACTCTCTCTGTCTTTTCATTCCTAACGCGTATGTTTTAGAAATTTGTATTCTCGAAAAATATCGTATAAGATTCTGTGGATGGAATTTTCTCGAACCCCTTTTTCCTCGCTATATAAGCGGGTCGCCTCGAGTAGACTGAGTCATTCAGTTCAGAGCGGCGAGCGAAGAAACTACAAGCGATAAAAAGTGTGAAACCTAGTGATCTCGGCTATCCGTAATATCTTCAATATATTTAAATTTAATTTCAATATATTGAATTTCAATATATTGAAATATATTGAAGAGAATTTATCAATGACTCAATTATTCAACTAAATTAGTGTGGAAATAATACAGGTTGTTTTTCTAAGTACGTCTAAATGTTATTGAAATTATATCTGTTGTATTTAATGCCGGTTCTAAGAAGAACCTATCGTCCGAACTGGTGGTATCTTCAAAGATACAATATGCGTTGCATTAGCTACAGAATTAAAATATTTGAGTTTAATAAATTAATAAGTAAACTATTTCAAAGGCAAGAAAATATATCACTGCTTACAGGTTTTTGCGTATTAATGTCTTCCGTTATTCAACAAGTTTTGATAACTATTTTATTTGTAGGTAAATGGCATTTCAAATATCTTGAAAGCTTAATATAATTTTAATTGATGCTAATATTATATCTAAGATGTAGTTCTATATACTTACGTGTTTTTCAGAGATTTGGATCCATTATGGTGGCGGGAGAAGCTGGCTCTGGACGAGTGCACGCTGACTCTGGTGGGCTTCAGTAAGGGCTGTGTTGTTCTCAACCAGCTGATCTATGAGTTCCATTACACCAAGACTTTGACGCCGGGTGATGCGCATATGATGAGGTAATGTTTTACCAACTTTACGGTCCGCCTGACGGTAAGGCGTCATTATAGTGATGTAGTCCAGTGGTTCCCAAACAGTGGCCCGGAATGATTCTTTTTCGAGACATTAAAAGCATTTGTGGAGGACTCAAAGTATGACGCGAGTAGGGAAACATATTAAAAAAAAAAAAAACATTAAGAGTCATGTATAGATATGATTGACGAATTTAATCCCAGAATATACCGAAATCAAACCTAAAGTTGATCAAAACTGGTTCGAAAAATAATTTTCCAAATTGGTTCATAAAAAAATATCTTGTAAATGGTGGTCCCTGGTAACGAAAAGTAAATCAAAGTGGTCCCTGGTCAGTAAAAGGTTGGGAACCAGTGCTGTTGTCTATGGCACGTTAAAAACTATAACTATAAGGAAAAATTGCATGCGATATCAGGCATACTGTATGGTATACATTTCCAGTGAGTTATTTTATTAATGACGTATAAGTTTTTTTTTTTTTTTTAAGAATATTAGCAGTGCTTTTTCAAAGCATTACTAATATTCCTATTGCCCCTCCAAATAAGCTCGAAGCTTGCGCTAGGAGTGGGTACGACAATACCCCAATGGGGTCAGGATCGAACCTTCGACTTTCGCGTTAACGGAGCGAAGTCGGCCCTTCTACCGTTGAGCTATTGAGGCTATATTGTATGGTATTGTTATATACGAACACTTCGATAAAAACACTCGAGAAACTATTTTTCAGAGCTCGATTGGTCCTTCTGACGTCACATCAACCCGCTGGTCCCAAGAGCATATTTCGTTAGATTTTTTTTGTCGTAGAATGATTTTTTAGCTCTATAAATATACATTTTCAACTTAATTAATTATGTCATATTGCACAAAGTCGAATTTAGCATGCAGTGTGTGTGGTAGGTTCATAGGCCGAGTGGAGAGCATGTGCTGGCTGGACGGCGGCCACGCGGGCGGGAAGAACACCTGGATCACTTCGCGAAGTCTGCTCGAGACGCTCACACGACTTGGTAACTATGTTATACTAGCTTCAGCCCGCGGTTTCTCTCGCAATAATGTAGATTTAGCCGATCAATACAGGTTGACGCATGTTGCAATTTATTCCCACTTGTTAAGTCGCCTGAACGCTGTTTGTCTACCCTTCGGAAACAAAAATTTTTCGGAATTTTTGGCGAAACTTGCCTTAAGCACCGGTCGCGGGTTCGGTTCCCGCTCGAAGCAGATATTTATATTAAACGGTCTGGGTGTCTTTTAAACTAATACTCAATCGTAGATGTGAACGTGTACATCCACGTGACGCCGTACCAAGTGCGCGACGAGGGGAGGCCCTGGATTGGGCGGGAAGAAAAAGCATTCACCAGCCTGCTGAAGAAACTTGGTGCCAAGGTATCATTGACTTATCAATTTCGTAGTAAACTAGCTTTTACACGCGCCTCCGCCCGCGTTAAAATAAATTATTGCTTACTCTTAACATTTTTTATTCCTTATTTCTTACTCCCTTCAAGTTACATTTTCTTGACTATGACCGTCTCCTAAGTTCCATCTATTCAAATACCAGTTCATAAATCATACGAAAAGCAAATGCCAATCATAACTTTTTTGATGCCATTTCTATTCGTCATGATGTTTGTGCCTCTTTATTTATTATGTTACCTTTATTCCACCAACTGCTTTAAAAAAAAGTAAGCCATATCTGAAGAAATCTGATTACTCTGCCGGGGACAAATGTGTCCCGCAATGTATATGCCTGTGTAACGGTTTGAGTTAACGGGTTAAGATACCGGTGTGTCTGATCAGGTGAGTAGATATCTGCACGTGCAGCCGGGGATGCCGCAGTCGCTACACATGCACTTCAAAGTGCTGGCCCACTTCAAGGACGTCCAGGACACATTCCCCAGCAACCTGCCCGATACCTCCGACGAGGACGCATAGATTAATTCCTAAACGATCGATTGCAATTGACAATTGGTGAACGATTGATTGTCAGTTATATTTTATTCTTAATCCAATTTAAGTTATTGTCAATTGTTATTGAGGGCAATTGAGAGGAGATAATGTTGCAAGAGTTAACTCAAGTTGTAGTCAATTAAAATTGGCAATTGCAGTTGATAAATATTTTAAATGTTCTCGTTCCCTAGGTTTTATATTTATAAAAACATTTTTATTCGTTAAGAAATGATTTTACGATATTCGTTTTAAATTTTTGAGAACCAATTATGATTATTTGTTAAATTTAAGTATTCTTGAGTCCTTGACTAGATAAATATAAAAACAGAAATTCTCAAAAGATTAGTTATTTATCTGCAATCAACTGCATCTACGTTTTATAAAAAGTCCAATTATTTTATAAAAATAGCGGTTGTTTACATTATAACATTTATCCATCGAATAAGAAATAGAAAGTACATAAAGTAGGTACGGTGGTAATGGTAAATAATACACAGAGTAAGAAAATCTTATTCATATGATATAATCTTGTACATATACTTTCTACTATATAATATGATGATACGAAGTCTTCATATCAGTTCCTGACGTTTCTGGAATACTACTTTACTTACTTCCTGACTTTTCTGGAACTATCTTTACTTCATATCTACATATATTTGTTTACATAGATAAAAAAACAATTAAATTTCCTGAATTTTATGCTTCTTTTGGTTTAGAATTGCTTCTTTATAAAATATTTTAATTAAATGAAAATCATTTTAATTTTTTTATTGATATCTTCAAAAGTTTTATACTATACATATTTTAAGGTAAGTATTGTTGAGGAATAAAAAGTCCTAACAAGTGCTATCATATAATATTTGACTCTATTCCAAATGACAAAGTATTAATGTTAGATATAATGAATGTGCATCATGGATGCTTTATATTTTAAATTAATGATTAATATAATATTGCTTTTATTTATATCTCTACTCTTATAAATGTATTTAAAAAATGGAAAACGTTAAAATAACCTTTATCGGAGCATAATATAAGTTTTGGAAACTGTATTACATGTATATGTAACTTGATTACGTTTTTGTTTTATTTAATTTATTCTAAAAGTGTTAACAGTAAGTGATATTGTTTAGTTAACAGTAAATGTTAGTGATAAATATTCTAAAATTCTTTCCAAAAATTTCACTTTTGTAATTTCTGAATATAATTTCAACTTTCTTTTGGTTGAAATGTAATAAATTTCAATAAGTATTATTGTAACATAAGTATTGATGGTTGTATTTGTGTGATTTTAAATATTAATGAAATATTATTCTTATGGTAAAAAAGTAAATATATTTTTAATGATTCAATTTGAATTCTTATATGTGGCAACTCAGCGTAAGATTTTTTTTTAAATTGAAAAGTACACTAATATATTTATTTATTTGTAATAATTTATTAAAATAATGGATATATTGAAATATTTACATTTTAATTACTACTGAGTAAGTATAATCATAATGCTTTCCATTTGACAAGTATGAGAATTCTGGACTATGATATTATTGTTGATAAAGATTTAGAACTTCAAACTTTTTATGTGTTATGGATGTGTGCAATATCATAATTATTTAATATAATTAACAGAATTAATACGATATTAATAATGTACTTCGATAGATATTTTATAGCTTATTTGGCCTTTTATTTGTATTTTGGCTCAATGAGTTTTCTGGCTCAATAAAATTTTGATAAAAAAACTGTAATAAAAATTTGGTCGTGAAATTTGGCTTGTTTATATGAATATTTGTATATATTAAAAAAAAAAGAAAAAAATGTGACTGTAGGAATTAGTATTTATAGCATGTGTATATAATAATGTTGGATGAAATATTTCTAAATTAAATCCTATTTTCAATGTATTTTGAATTTTCATTATATTTTACATACCTTCATTAAACATAACAAAGCCATCAAATAAACTGTAGCAATTTGTGATGAACTGAATTTTGGTGTCGTAGGAAAAGAGTGTCAGCTTAAATTACTTTTTAAATAAGGAACTGAATTTTAACCTTAAATAATTTCTAAATTTTTAAGAACTATCACTAATATTTTCTTAAATATCAGCTTGACTTCTCTTATTAATTTCAAAATTATTTTGAATTATGTAGGAAATTTTATAAATAAAACAATACATTGCGGTAAGTTCCATTTATTACCATCGAATTACGCACCTTAAAACTAATCATATAATCATTTAGCTAAAACTGGCTTCTCAGAACTACTACTAAAGGGGTACAACCAAAGAATTATCTATGTTTAAACACTAGAATAACGTCTTCACGCTAATTTTAAGGAATAAACAGCTAAAGGCTATTAATATTTACTATCGTCTGTGAAGTATTTAATAAATTCCTACATTTAAATGAAGATGCTGATTACGTGCTGTGGCGGTTTAAAGAAAATTGTTTCTGCAAATACAATTGGTATTAAATTTTCTTGCCAATATTTTATTCAAATAGTCAAAGATGATCCAAAAATATAAGCGGGACAATATATTTCCTATCAGTCTGGTACATTGTTCATTCAATTGACACTTTATTTGATAAAAACGAATAAAAAACACTAAATTGAGTTGAACGCTTAGAATGCTTATAAGTATATCAACATAACTAATTATGATAAGCCAGTTAATTTTCTCGGAGCAAAAAAAAATATGCTTAAAATGCGAAGCTTTTTTATATAAAAAAAATCGTAAGCCAAATTCACTACTTTGCTTATCTAACGTTAAAACTGACTAGACGTAAAAAATTACGACATAACACACTATGCCATGAAATTTTTACTCCGAAGCGATGTGATTGCTATTACATAACTATAATATTATGAATAATTATGAAAAATATACAAATATGTGTATGGTAACCTTAAACAGGTCGGTAGAGAAATATTTACAATAATGATATCCAATGATAAAATACCACAAGAAATTTTACGGTCGAAAAGCTCATTTTTCCACGACATAAATTCTATGGAATTTTTACTTAAAAAACTGCTTTGCTTGTGAAATATTACATTTGGATAAATAGTAAATGAATATATGCCAGTTCTTATATAAAATTGTGACGTTTCATCATCGTTGGTTACTTACAACTATATATTATACGTTATTCTATATTTTCGTCCCAAAAGTAAATAAATGCAACATATAAAAGTAAATTTAAGAATGCAACAAAAAATCGTCTAAAAAACTTTCCATAAACAAAATAAATTATTATTTATTGACAATACATACGTTATATCCTTGCGTGCACTTGATTTGCAACAGATCAAAAAATATTAGCACAGTTAAAAATAATGTATAAAATAGAATAAATCATCACTAATCGACTGATGTCAATCAAATCGAAGATGTTATTATATTCTCTGTTGTTTATAGAAACAGTTCAATACCCAAAATTAATATAGGGACGGTTAATATATATTCAATTTTAATATATTCACGACGTGACTTGTCCACTTCCTTTACGTAAAAACGTTCTCGTAGTCGTAGGTTTTTTGTTGACATTATTTTGGCTTGTCGTTTTAGTGGGTGTAGATTTTGGCCTCAAGCTTGGAATCTGCGATACTCGTATGCCGATAGCAGACTTTTGTTTGGTCGCTGTGGAAACCTGGTTTTGTTTCGGTTGACCTTCGAAAGTAGAACTTCTAATTAGTTTAGGAGTTTCAGTCTTGTCGCTTTCTATCCAAACTTTCTTATCGCTCTTCGCTGGTAATTTCTTCGCTTGTTCAACTTTTTTCCAAAGATTAGCTATTTTGCTTTCCACGTCTTTCGTCTTAGATGACGTTATCGAACTGACACTAGACGTACTCCCTTGTCTCGAACCGCGAGCTAATACTATAGTTTTTCCACTGTCGTTGCTCTGTAAACTTTGATTTGATGGTGAATTTTTCATTATTGGTTCTGAGCTACGTTTTGCTGAAGTGCTTTGCTTCGGCTGGTTTTTCGTTTTGTTCATGGGAGGACGAGATCTATTAAATTGTGGTAGTCTCGATGGAGATGTATTAGCTGTTGGTTTTGTCGGAGAGCTCGCTGTTCCCGCTCGCGATCCAGCCGCTTTTTTATCTGGAACTGGTAAATCTTTTGCTGGTACAGAACTCTCTTCTTTCGTGAACGTACCCTGCCTTACGAGTGGTATTGGCTTGTTTGAAGTTGATGGAATGATGATAGGTTTTTGAGCTATTTTAGATGGCGATTTATTTGGTGCAGCCTTTTTAGGGGAAGTTGTACTTGTTTTGGTTACAGGAGGACTCCTGTTAGGCATTTTGGCACTAGATTGAGCTTTGACCGAACCAGCGGCAACTTTCGTTATCGCAGTCTTAGGGGAAGTTTTAATTGGAGGTGTTACTGTTTTTTTTGGACTTGGCACGCTTCGTCTATACGGTGATACGTAAAGTGCTTTTTTTCTACCTCTTATTGCTTTTGGTGCTTCATGTTCTTTATCACCGGAATCGTTTGAATCCATACTTTCGTCCCTTCTTTCAGGCTTTATAATTTTCGGTTTTGGTCTCGACGAAACCGCTTCGGAATCGGATTCTGAATGTACTGAATTACTGTCGCCTTCGTAGCTCGCGAAGTCACTGCTACTTGGGTTTGGATTTTTATCACTTTGCAGAGTTCGCCTGTACGAGGCTGTCATTTCTATGTTTTTTAAGTTGTTAACCACGCACATATCCACCGATGCTGGACTTTCGATTACTGGCATGTAATTTCTAAAACTTTGAGTATAGGTTTTTAACTGTGTGGAATTTAATTCAAAGTCATCTTCATTGTTTCCGCTATCCGCATCTCTAAATACATCGTCGTTTTGTCTGTCATCGAATAACTGTTGGTGGTTAAGTTCATTAGAAGATAAACTATCGTAGCCAGTGGTAGTCTCAACATTCTCGAAATTTGCATCTTTTGTGACAAATGTTGGTGATGGAGGAATATCCTCACTTAACGTTCTAGTTCTAAATCTTTCGGCGTCTTCGATACGTCTTTGTTTTAAAGTCTTTTTCGCAGCCAAACGCTGTTTTAAACTTTCTATATGTGGATTCGGATGATCTTTAGATTGTGTTGATTCTTGAGAGGTCAAAATATTATGAATGTCAACAGTTTGGGTTTGATATCTTGCGCGGTCTTCTTGTCTCCTTTGTTTAGCGCTAACTCGCCTTTTAGATTTTGGTTCAGATGTGGCTGTGACATAATCATCAGATCTGTCACTTTCGGATTTAGTCCAAGTGACGAATTCTTCTGATTCCACTTTTAAAACAACATCACTTTCTGATACAGTATCTGTTATAGTATAAGTTTGATAGCGATATTTAGCAGCATTTCGTTTTTCTTTTGGAGTTAAGTACTTAGAATCCCGTTGTCTTTTCGGAGTCGATTCAACACTGCTGATGTCAGATGGCAAAGGCGTACAGTTTTCGGAGCCTGAAGGTAAGTCAGTTATAACATTTAGAGTATTGGAACCACAATCGTCGTATACTTCCTGGGCAGTTGTAGGTTCTACTTCTAATGTCGATTCTGCCATTTCATCAAAGAGAGATGGAGGATTAACTTTGTCTAAATCGTGGAAGACATGTGTGAAAGTTGTACATAAAGGAAAATCTTGTACGGGTTGTTTAAAATCGAATATTAAAGGAGTTTTATTTTCCCTAGTTTCAGCCACTTCAGACACAATACTAGACACGGATATCATGCTACCGTCCATATCAAGATTTTCCATCTCTGATGGAGGTTTAACATTATCTAAGAAGCTTAGTGGTATGGTGTCCAGATGTTCCGAACTTCCTTGATGCATTGAATTGCTAAGTGCTCGTTTAACCATAAGAGCAATTGGAAGTGATTTCTTTCGACTCCTTTGAGATTTTTTCGATGTTTGAGCTATTGAGTCATCCCAGTGACCGGAAGCGCTGAGTGAGAGTAAGCTGCCTAAGTTGGAAGGTGGTTTCACATTGTCCAAGTCTATTGATGTGAGGGAAGTAACGCTATTTTCCATAGTGTATTGAGAGCTTTTCAACTGAGCCGCTAACCTCGCAGCCTCCTTTTCAATTTCAGAAGACATAATTGAATCGAACTTTGGTTCGCCATCGTCGACCAAAGAAGTAAAACTCGGTTCGGGAATATTGTCCAATAATAATTTATCATCTAATTTACCATCGTCGCTGTCTCCTAGGTCTACGTCGAGTTTATCAGTTAAATCGGGTTTTGAAAATAATAACGGCGCATCGCTCTTCTCGAGTAAATCCGGTAAAGCCATAGCAACATCTACTACTTCGCTTCTCATCGACGACACCATATGAACCGACCCACTGATAGTGGGAAAAGTGACGTCATCGGGGCAGGTGTTTTCGTTCCACGTGTCGTTGCTCTTCTTCGATGCGTCGTCGAAATTGATCTGGCTGTCCGTGCACTTAATATCCGTCCATTCCAATTTGTGTTTACTCTTCCTCGTCAACGTCGCCGCATCGCACTCCTTCGGCCTATCCTCCTCGTCGCTCCACGAGCCGTCCAGCACGTCGGCGTAGGACTCGTTGGAGCGGTTGAGCTCGTCCCGCTCCGACTCGACCGTGGTGTTGAGGGAGCGCGGCGCGAGGCACTCGTTCGAGTGCTCCATCTCGTTGCAGTCCGAGTCGAGGGTCGTGTTGCCGGAGTCGATGGTGGGCAGCTCGTTGGAGCGGTCCAGCGCCGAGTCGTCGGTGGTGGCGGTGAGGGTGACGGTGACGTCGACGTCGATGGCGGAGTCGTGCTCGTGGTCAGAGCCAGTGCTGCCTCGCGCGGGGGCGGCGCGCGCGCCTGCGGCCGCGAGTACCGCAGACGGCGCCGGGACGTTTTGACTGCGCGCCCCCTCCCCGCCGCGCACCTCCCCGCGCCGCGCGCTATCACCTCCTCCAGGAGGGCGCGGTCCCGCGAGTACTCCTCGCCGACCATCTTGTCGAGGGCCCCCTGGTGCGCCCTCGCCTCCCTGCGCCTCCGCCTATGCGACTCCCTGACCTCCAGGCGGTCGTCGCTCCGCACCCTGAGCTTCCCCTCCTCCCGCTTCTTCGGCTGCGGCTTGGACATGCCCATGCGGACGGACCGCTCGAACACCTCCTTGTCGGTGGACCCGAAGGAGTCGTTACTCAGGGAGCTCAGGGAGTTGCTTCGGTCTAGTCTCCTCGGATCGTCTATCCTAGCCGGTAGGCTCGGAGGTCCGTCGTCGTAGAACCGCGAGTGACCTCTGGGCCTCGATTGGTGAGTACCGGAAGTCTCCCCGTGATAGGAGTACGGTGATCTTGTGACGTTTAAGTTGGCGAATTCCTGTTCTAATTTCTTAACTTTATTAGACGATTTGATATTATACGCACCCGAAGCGAGATTCTTTTCGAATTCTGGGTCTCGAACTTTCGATGTTCGATGTAGTATTTTGTCGCTTCTGTCAAGTGATTTGTGATGTCTGCTGTGCCTGGCCGTCTCGGGTTGTCTCTCAACGGAGTGCGCCTTACCTTTGTCGCTCTCTAGAGTGTACTTGGCCCGAGGGTTGACGCTGGAGAGACCCGCTTTGACGGTCTCCTCGAATATTTCCCTGTCGGTGGAGCCGAAGGAGTCCAGGCTGAGGGAGCTCAACGAGTCGTTCCGCGCTAAGTTCTGAGTAGCGGGTAGCTTGGGTTTGTCGCGTTGCGTTTTCTCTAGTTGACGACTTTCATGCCTTCGTCCCGTAACACCTGTATGGGGAATAGAATATAGCAGCTTTAAATAAAATATATAACTAGACTATTCATTTCAATATAATTGTTAGTTATTGACTAACAAAAAATTGAGGATATATTACAACAATCCTTATTAAAAAATTTAACTCTCGGCTGATAAACATTGAAACTGTAGTTCAATTATATACTTATGTGTAAGATAAATGAGATTTTTAAACTTAAATAAAATAAAATACAATCCTTTTATTGACTGACATGGTAAATGACAAAAGTGTTTTAAGACGACGTCGTGACGCATCGAACCTGCCTTAGCGTTGTAAGTGCCAGAGGTCGCGGGTTCGAATCCTGCACGGAGTAAAAGTTTGCATTGAACATACATTTTCCGGTCTGGGTGTATTTGTTGTATCTACACGGGAAATAACTACCCGAGTGGGGGTCGTCGAGTGTGTAGCGTTTATTTAAATTTCTCGATAGTACAAAATTCTAGATGTAAAAATGGGCAGATCAAAAGGCTATCAACAGAATGGCACGCACCGGCGCGCAGCGGGCGCTCCTCGGGCGGCGGCGGGCGCGGCGGCGCGGCGCCGCGGGGCTCCTTGGGCGGCAGCGGCGGCGGCGACCGGCGCGGGCTGCTGGGGGAGACACATTTTGTCTTTAATTTTTGTATTTATATACTTGAAGTATCACAGACGCATTGCCACCCGAGCGATAGGAGGGAAGGGATAAGAGAAAATAGGAAGGGAGCGAAGGGGGTGGGAGATTGAGCATCGGACGCTTTCACTCATCGCACGAAACTACGTCGATTTTTTTGTGAGAGGGTAGTACTTTCCTGTCGAGCCAGCCTACTACTATAACATTTTAAATATCCACAACAGATATTACTTATATACCTACTGTAGAACCATAATTTCCTGAGAAGGGGAGGAATCTCGAAAGTTTTTTGTAATTTCAAAGCAAAATACCATATTATTCGGCATGTGACGATGCACAGCATCTGTGAGAGTGCGTCATACTTCCCTTTCGAGTTGTAGCTCACAGCGACTTTCGTTTCTTTCGTCCAATGAGCGCAGAGTAATGTCACGTGGTCACAGATGTCAACTTAGGGAGGGCTCGAACCGTTATTCTTCTCGAGTGAACAACATCACAAATTTAAGTAAAAGTGAAGTGAAATACTTAAATTTAAGAAGTGTTTGCAATGGAGTAAATTATTCCGTTAACATGGAGGGAAGCCATGTGGAAGGATTGTCGGAGCCTTCAGGTATCGGTAATCTACCTCCGGTGTCAAGCGAGTATAAATTTGAGTAATTTAGAATGCTCGGCACCTCAAGTAAAACAGCAAACGCGGTAAGTGTGATATATAAATTTAACTAATCGAGTGATTATTTTAACGAATTTGTTGTTAACTTATTGTAACGATTTATTGTCTGCAATGACCTGGGGCGCATTCGCTGCCACCAGGAGAGTCCGGGGCCGGCAGAAAATGCTTGCCTGCGTATAAGTGTCTCAGCACGTGTGTATCATCTTTTTTATATAATTGTACTTTACGTGTATATGTCACTGAGCTCCTCGTAAAACGGCTGGACCGATTTGAATTAATGTTTTGTTTGTGTTCCAGTGGATTCGAGAATTATTTAGATTCACAATTGGACCCAGTAGATGGCGCTATTAACGAGTCCCAGATTTTTTTGGGCAGGGCAACGTCTACCGGACCGCTAGTATATAATATAATCATAGTCTTACCATTCCCGGACGTTTCTAGCGATATCGTGTGACATCATAACCGTTTCCGTGGAGGACTTCAAGTACGGCGGTAGAGATCTCTGTAAAATGATACGTACAATTAAACATACAATGGACTGGTACTTACATACACATACAATGTCGCAGACTCGTTGGTGCCCCTTTGTTAATTCAACACCAACGCGCGGTAACTTCGCAATAATCCCGTATATGTAATAATGTATATCGTAGTTCTTAGGGGGTGCTGTTATATTTGCTAAGTTACCTAGTAATATTAGCCAATACGACCATATTTATTTTATAAGTATGAAAAATGCATAAAAGATTAAAGAGGATGATTAAAGTAAGGTTATTTTTAACAAAAATAATTAATTAAAAAAATATACGTTTTCAGCAGCACGCCACAATGCTCGTCACATACGCATTTAACTACAAAGTGTAAGCTGTCACTCACGTATACGTCGTCCCTCAGCGGGTACGGGTTCGCCGAGGACACATCAGATGGAGGGCCCTTGTTCTTTACCACCTGGGAAATGTTGTTAAAAATTCAGAAAAGTCAAATTTAGGAAGTTTCCCAGACGATAGGACTATTTTCATGAAGTTTTGTTTAAAGAAATGTTAGCAATGCTTTTTCAAAATCAATATCAACTCTCTCATTAGTAGTCTTCTTTTAACCGTTAAGCTATCGAGACTTGAAGGCTTAGGAGTTTTAGTGAAACGGTTCAAAATGTATTATATTCGTGTATTTTTATTTGGCCATCTACGTTTCAGTTGCCTTTTTTTTGTCTGCCTGTTTGTTCCAGCTAATCTCTGAAAAGGCTCTGCTTTTATTTTAAAAAAAAATTGGATTGTGTACAATAATGAAAGTATAACGAGTGCGGACCTGTGCGATTCCTTTCTCGATGCACTCGTTGAGCAGATCCCTGTCGCCGGCGTCGCTGTCCGACGAGTGCGCGGCGCTCTCCTCGCCTGACGGACAGACAGACATTCATTATCAGTCTACACAATATGTCTAACTGCTGCTAAATTCAGTTATTAAAATTTTTTTTTTTTAATAAGAATATTAGCATGGCTTTTTTCAAGGCATTACTAATATTCCTATTGCACCTCTAAATAAGATCGAAGCTTGCGGTAGGAGTGGGTACGACAATAGCCCAAGAGGGTCAGGATTGAACCCGCGACTCTCGCGTTAACGGAGCGAAGTCTGTCCTTCTATCGTTGAGATATTGATGCTTCATATATCCATATTTCTTTATCATACATGTAAACGTATTTTAATGTATAAAATTGAAGTATGGTATTGCATCCGAAACGTAAATAATTGTTATCAAAATCCCCTTAAGAACTTTTTTCTATTATGTCGCTTTCAAAGGAACCTTGTTTGAGAAAAAATGACTGTAATGGAATATACACACATTACGTGACCCGGAGAAGGGAGTGAATGAATGAATGATGGGAGTGTACAGGCGTGGTATGCGCCAGGTACCACCAGGATGGGGTGGAAAACTTTGGTTTACGTCAATAAAGAAAATCTCTATTTCAATTCAATTCTTGTTGATGGGTATCCTATATTTCGTTCTGTTGCTCAGTTATAATAATATGATAATCGAACCCAGAAATGTATTGGATACTCTAAATATTAATAACATTTGATAATTTTCTTACCTTGAGTAATATCACCAACAGCGTTTGTTGAGGATTCATTTGTTGGTGGACTGAAAATAATAATTATAACACATAGGTATATATATATAAAATATTGTTAATTACAAATCTATAACAAAGGGTGTAGAAAAGGGGTTTTTATTTCAGGTTTTTAATACAAACCCACAAAGTAGATGGTACCTGTAAACTGTACTGTAAACGGTACTGTTGAATAAAAATATCAAGTTTCTCGTATTGGAACCCCTTTATTTTTATATGTTCTTGATGTTGCAACAGCAACAGAAATACACATTCTGTGTAAATTTCAACTCTCTACCTATTACTGTTAGTGAGATACAGACGGATGGAATAACAGTGAAGGATTATACTAATAGGATTCCGTTAACACCCTTTAGGGGTGTCATCCTAAAAAAGCTGATTTTGTGTATAAAGGACACCGATTCAAGATTTTGTTTTATGGCTACTTGCAAATGTAATAGTACCTTAATTTGGACTAAAATTAAATATCAGCATTTTTTATTTACTGAATTGTAAATTGTCCTCATTTTGTTTGCGCTTTCATTACTATTCTATTTCTGTATATTTACTTTCCTTTGCTTTAATATAGCAGTATGCTGTGGATTTATAATTTTATTTATTATTAGTTATTTTTTCATTACCTGTCATCAATAATATCCGGTTCATTTTCCTGCGGCGAAACGTCGAGTTCAGGATTAGATTCTTTATTCGTATCTTCAAGAAGTAATGGCAACTGAAAATATATACAGACTATTATAATCAATAGACTAAATTATATCGATTAATTAACGTTAATCATATAAATGGAGACAGAATAATTTGAGATTAGATTTCGTAACTAGAATTTGATGCTTAAAAAATGTAACTGTCAAGTTGTGGGAAGAACCATACACAGTGAAGGGTGGTTCCGTATTACATAATTTTTTGACATATGAGTCGCCCAATAAAATGAGTTCTGGTTGTGCCATTTGGCTACGGGACCCTAAAAATATTAAAATGTAACTAACCTTGGGTTCGTCGTTAATAGTGAGACTGGAGAGGCTGGTGTTGGCGGAGAACTGCGCGGGCGTGTGCTCCACCACGAACTGGGACGTTCGCTCCTCGAACACCGATATGTTGCGAGGTTCCACTGTAACGGACAATACAAACACATGACATGACATACACAATGTTGCGATAGTACTTAATATAGCATAGATTTCTTTTATCAATATATTTTTGCGTTACCCTGGTATTAGGTACACAGATTCCCTCATGTCAGAGTTTCTGTTGGCCATACATCTAGGCTGTGTGCGTTTTTGGACCTCTGGTACTAGATATTAGTTGAGGGACCGTTGAATGTGTAGTGTTTATACAAGTTCTGTACTGATCTAGCATCGCCAATAATTAGTTTTAACCGGTTCGTCTGGGCATTTTGCTATCATACAGGACAAGAAACATTTGACATATTCAGACACTTTCGATGTGGGACGGCAAAATTTAAAGCAAAATTTCACAAAATATAGCCTATAATCAATTGACATCGAAAACCGCTGAGGTCGTCGTTTTTAGCAGGAAACGGTTTCAGTGCATATTTTTTCCTCTGAGATAGACTTCCTCTCTGACCATAAACTAGGAAACGGTTACCTGGTGGCGGTGTATCCGGCTCTATTATCGGGTGCGCGGGAGCGCGGCGAGTGCGCGGGGAGAGCGGCACGCTCTGCCCCGGCGAGTCCGGGATCTCGCTGGGAGATATGCAGCCGGAGGTTAGACGACTGTTTAGATAAAAAAAGAAAATGTTATTGTTAAAAAAATGTGTTAAGATTATCTAATCTATAATAGATATATATAAGTATAATTGGTAATAATAAATAATGGTAGATACGGTGTCTAAAAGACCTTCAAATTGTATACCAACTTTTTTTATTATTTCAATACGGTTGGCAAATAAGCTTATGCTAAGGAACAAGAAGGAAGGGATGACAAGGGAATAGAGGAGGAGATTGAGCCTCCGGCGCTCTCACTCATCGCACGAAATGAACCAGTAATTACTTTACGCGGATTTTCTGTAAGAGGGTGATACTTCCACGGTCGAGCCAGCCCATTTATGCTGGGAGAAGTATGGCTTTACTAACGTAACAAGGAATATTATATACTAATAAGCTTTTCCGTATTTATGTTATCCCAACCCAACTCCCACCCAACTCTTTATATTATTCTATTTTAAGTTTTAAATGTATTTTCTATATCACATTAGGGAAATTGTATTTCTCAAACCGTATTATAATCCTAAATTCTGATTAAGTTCTTGCCAAAATTTATATATATATATTTTAATATCATTACTTTTAATATATATAAATGGAACGAAAATGAACTTACCTAACTTCCGACACAACGGAACCCTGGTCGTCCTGTTGAGAGCATTCCGGCAGCGAACCCAAGGAGCTCGACCGGGAGAACATGAGAGGCGTGTCTTCAATGAAGCGCTGTGGTGATGATGTCCTCACAGAAGTAGTACCGGACGTCTCTTGGGCTATCGAAATTGGTTCCGTAGCGAATGTTACCGCTTTTAAACCTTAAAAGAAGAAACAGTTGGTAAAGATATAATCAATTTAAATTAAAAAGTTCAATAAAGATAATATACAGTTCCAATAATAGCAATATACCTTCTTTGTCCTTTCCGGAACTACTAGTGCTCTGCTCTTGAGGACTCGGTTCAACATTTATTGACGCTTGTGCGTTTCTCTTAGCCAGACTATCTTCTTCAGTCGGTTCCCCTAAACTACTCAACGAACTAACACGTGAGAAACATCCCGGGGTTCCTTCATCACAGTAGTTTACTGGTTTCTCCGGACTGATCATTCCTGAACTAAATTTAGTGTCAAAAACACCACGTTTTTCCACAACTGGTTCAGAAACAGACGCAGGTGGTGGCGTTGATATAACTATATCGTTGTCATGTCTAGGCGGATCTTCAATGGAGCAAGTATCTTTTTCATCAGAATGAGTCATCACTTCTGGGTTCTCTTTTACACTTGAGGTTTTAGGTTTGCCATCTTTGCCAATAATGCGAAGGTCGGACATAGATGTGGCTGTCGAAAATATTATAGGAGTTTCATAAGGCGTCCCTTCTGTAGCAAAATGTTTAATAGTGTCCTCATGGACCGATGGGGCAGGAGGTTCTGATATGTCAGAACCTGTCTCCGATTGATGTTCCGCGTACCGTAAGGAGTAATCGGTTGGTTGGTCTAAATCAGTCTCTTGGTAATCTCCAAAGGTATTTGGACTTTCCTTTTTAGAGTATTTTTTGTTCTCTGTTTTTGGTTTCTCTACAGGTTCAGGCTCGGTTTTTGTTTCGGAGTATTTTCTACTAAAATCTATAGGTTGATCACAGGAATCTTGGTCGACGTCGTAACCAGACTCTGTGTAATTGGTTCTCATGTCGGTTGAGCTCCTTGGTGGTGGAATCGGAGGTTGGCCAGTGAATCTAAGATAACTAGCATCTTTCACGGGTGGCTTAGAACCTTTAAATGTATCACTTCTTGTGTCCATTTTCATTAAGTCCTTGTTTCTTGGTGTTGGCACGGGGACTTTTCCAGTCCGCATGCCTCTTTCGAATACAGAGTCAGAATGAGTACTTGTAACGGAATCTTTACTATCTGATCTATTCACATTATTAGAGCTCCCTTCAGATGAGCGCGTTACGAGCGCTCCTTTCAATAAAGTATTACTACAGCTTAGATAACTGGCCAAATGGGCGCTATGGCTAAGCGATATTTGGGACGCAAGAGAACCCATAAGCGGCGAGCTTGACGTCATTCTATGCCTCTCTAAATTCATAGCTATTTGTCTTTCAGTAGCTGTGAAGAGATTCTTTTCTTCTCTGTTACTGGTCGACGGAGAAGTAGCTGGCTCAATATTGTCGCACGTTTCAGCTAAATTTTGGTCTAATTCTTGTTCCAGAGCCTTTTGTTTTCTTGCCCCTAGGGTTGGTAATGCAGGCAAATTCATACTTCTTGCTGTTGTATCAAGAGATATTATATGTGTCTTACCAGGTTTTGAATTCAGTAAATTTTTAAGAGCGGCGCTCGATCCCATTGCGATCATTTTGTGCTTTGAATGAATAAGACTTCGAAGCATCGGTACCGCTCCATGATCCCACAGGAATTGTTGATCTTGAGGGCACCTCGCTGACAGATTCCACAGAGTGCCGCACGAATTGCTCACTACTGTTAGACTTGGAGATTTGAGGTGCTGAAGTAAGACACTTAAACAATTTCTCTCCCGGAGAATTTGTCTGTAATCTTCGCGTACTGCGATGTGACTGGACACGTTACGCATTATGCCACCTGCATTCTCCACAATTGCCAATGTCTTTGTAGGGGAATTATAGCTAAGCATATCTACGAGGAAGCCCAGAGCTCCATCTACAGAGCATAAAGCCACTTTGTTCATAGAGCAGTGAGCTGTTAGATTCCAAAGTGCAGATAGAACAGACTTCAAGGTTGCTTCCTTTTGGCATGTCATGGCAGCTTTTGTTAACCCCTTTACGGCACCTACTTCTCTTAAAACTTGCTTGCTGTTGGTATCCGCTCTCCAAGATAGGTTTCTCAGTACAGCTGCCGTGACCTGAAATAACAAATAAAACATGATCAATGTATAAAGTACAATTTGATATTTTATTAATTTTAAAAGTGTACTTGCCTGTCGCATATCGTCATTAGGTGACTCCAGTTGCTCCACCAGCGCCAACATGAAGTCCTTGAATGAACACAGTAATGATTTGTTGTTGCCGTCACCAAATGTCAAATTCGTTAACGTCATACCAGCGTATTTTCTCATTGTCAAGCACGTATTATCATCAGTTCTGCTCCCATGTGCTGCTTGATCTCCGCTGACCAAAGCTGCCAGTGCTTGCAGTCCCCCTAGTTGACAAACTACATGTCTATGTTCTTCATCAAAAGATAATTTCATTAATGCAGCGACGCTTTGGCTTGGATGTTTAGTCACATCATCTTCTATTGCTTCTTTCCCTTCTTTTCTAGCTTCCACCAAATCTTCTAATACATAACAATACTCTCGTACTTGTTCTAGCAGTCTCCATACTCTTGCTTCTCTTCTACCAGCTTTATCATCTGTTTGTGTGTGAATAATATTTCTAAGAGCTTTTGCGGCACGGTCTCTTGTTTCTCTGGATACTTTTGAATGAATTAGTTGAACTAATAACGGAATACATCCTGCCTGTCTCATGGCAATGCAACTCTCAACAGACCGGCTCATATCTAGAAGAGGTCCACTGAGGTCAGCATTATTTTCAGGTGATAAGCTGAGTAGGGAAATTAGAGAGCACACGCATTCCATTTTATTTTCTAAGTTTGATGAAGGACGTGGACAGTCTGATCCATTACTAGAAAAACTCCTTACGCTTGCTGAATCATGACCAGTCCAAACATCACGCTCACCGGGCCACGTTCCTCTATATAGCTGCGACGCTCTTTTATCTCGTTCACTTGATCTAGCAGCGCTCTCTAAGCCGTAATGCAAAGTACTTCTGTAATTGGTTCTATGTGGTCGATCTTCTTGAGATGCATAGCTGGAAGATTGAGGTTTTGTTGTTCTTTTTGGAAGAGCACCAGCTTTCTTTTGACCGTCATCGCCCTCAACCTCATCGTCAAGGAAATTTGGGTTAGTTATATCACTACGCTCGTCAAATTCGTCTGGCGAGGGCGAATGATCAAGAAAATGTGGTTTTGGGATTCGACATTCGATATTTGATTTTGACGGTAGATGGTAGTCGTCATCGAGAAAATGCGGCCGGCGTGGGAGAGGGTCCGAATCTAGGTTATCAAGGTCGAGAGTAAGATCGCGGTTGCGCACTTTGTCTGTAGTCTTTGGAGTGAGGTGTTTCGAATATCTGGGTTTGGTGTCTTTTGGGTTTGGTAAGCGGCGCGCATCCGGCGATAGTGGGGAAGAAGTATCTAGAGGTCCACGGGCTTCACTAGAAGTAGATGGGGTGCAGTCTTCACTGGCTGATGGTCCGGAGTCTGTTAATGGTGAATTCGAGGAGTCCATACTGCTCCAAGGATCTACCATTACTTCGTTCTCCAACTGAAACAATACGTTTTATGAAATTAAAACCAAGGTAAAGGTTTAACAGACCGTACGGCAATCGACTTAAGAAAAATACTGCCAACACTTAATCGATGTTATCCGGTCAAGGTCAGCCAGCCTGCGGCACACATAACGCACGCACACGTCGGTGGTTCACAAAAGATGCACTTAATACTGTTTTTTTAAACGAACTAAATTGTTATATGATTAATTCATCAAAAGTCCCGTTAACAAAGCTTTATCGTATTAAATGAGTAAACAGACAATAAACGGTACTAATGTAGCATTGGCACAAATTCACGAGGCGTCATATACATAACGGCATCAGCTTACATATTGCATTTCTTTGTAACTATAATGTAGGCATATAAGAAGTTGAGTATTACAAACAGAATAGAAAAAAATCTCAAGTCTAAAATAATGCAAGCTGAAAGCTGTTATAAAGCTATAGTGTTTGATATTAGCAGCGAAGTGTAAATCAAAGTAACGATGACTAACATTTTTTGAAGAAACAAGAAAACTTTAATATCCGTATAATCATTAAGGCTGACGTCTTTAATGGTGAAAGTAGAGTGCGGTCGCTATAAAGTATTTCTTTATGTGCAATTTACACTTAACATTGAATTCTTGCAAAGAACGCATTTTAGTAGACTTCTGATACAGATCATAAATATTTTAACTTTCATAATAAAAACTATTTATTTTAGTAGGTTATTAGGATTTTAATGTTTGGTGTCAATTAAATTGAAACAAAACATACATATAGTCAATAGGTCTGATATACGATAATTATATTCTAGTGTCAGTAAACAATGGGCTATGGTAGACGATTGGTCAGTAACGAGCCATGCTAATGTTCCGTTTCTAACACAATGGCGTGGGGCCGACAAATGGCGTCGGGAAACTGACTAATTGGATTCAAGTTCTGATCGAGGTATGAAATTGTAAATTTATTAGTATACAAATTCGTACTTTTGAAATTATTTCTATTATTCTTTACTTAATGTAGTTTATAATTTTTAGTTGGATTTGTAATTAGTAAAAAGTTTTTAGATTCAGATTAGAAAATGAATTAATAATATAAAGAAACACTCCTAAACAAAAATAATAACATAATTGAACATGAACAAGTTGCCAAGAACATCGAATAGAAGTCATACTAATATAAGAGAATGTATACAAAATAATTCCCATGACTCTAAAGTGCTATAAAACTTACCAAATCACTATGATTAGACGTGGTAGCGTCATCCAAAGGGTTGCCATTTTCTACGTCGATACCAGAATCGTTTGGATCACCCCTTCGTCTAACAACTTCGTTTCTGACAACTTCATGAAAGTTCCTTAGCGAATTGAAGTTGAAACGTAGGTCTGTTGTGAAGTCGTCGTACAGTTTGAAATGATTAGCATTGAACTCTGTATCGTTATCTAGGATGTCCTGACTGTCCATAACATTAGAACGAGTCGAGTTCTTGTTTGCGAACATCACTTTATAATAATCACGATTCATTCTTTCACTATTGTCTATTGAATTTTAAATTGGATTTCCGTTAAATTTCATCGTGTTTAATAATTGAATCGCCTGTGTAAATATATTTAACGATTTAGGATTTGGAACAGTTGCGTCGAGAGCCGGTATAACATGAATGATGTATTGGGTACGGTCGTAGTAAACTTGGCACGATTATCTAACGCGGATAAATTTAGTTTAGTATCAGATGTAGATAACGCATAGTACGTAAATATTGCCTATAATTTTCACCAAATTTCATTTTCGAAATAAAAGTATTATGAATGTAAGCTATAGTTTCTTTGTGTTAAAGTTTTCTCAAGGTACTACTAGATTGGGGTTCTACAAGAGAAGAGTAAAATGGAGGTTTCGAAACTGATATCATGCAAGATGATGATCCTGATATTGCAAATGTCCATATTTGAAATTTTCTTCATATTATATAGATTATATATAGATAAATTATTAAATAACTGATTCGAGAAACTACGACATAGAAGAAAAAAAAAAGTTTTATTGAACTAGGAAATATGGATAATAATTCAAAGCCGAAGTGGAATCAATTTGGCATGGCATTGTACCAATTTGAATACTGTATCCGTAAATAGTTGAGATACTCCAGAACGCTCAATGTTCTAGTATTTAAGCCAGCAGATAGTATCGTAAAGCGATCGTTACTCTCCGCCTAACAACAATAAACACTGGTCGAACTAAAGCGCTTTATACAATTTTAGACTCGTTCAGATATAGGTCATTGATATTTTGCTCAGTAATACCAGTAAAGTTAAGTGTAATCTTACTAGTTTTATTACTTTTTAGTTTAAATAGAACAAACATATTATGTTCTGGAATAAAGTTAAAAATAGAGAGTCAAGATGTATTCATTCCGTTGCGTAAAACAGTATAACTCAATAAAATATAATCTGAAAGAAATGTATTATGTATACAAATAAATTTGAATCTGTTTGAAAATTCCTAATAATAGCTTTTTATTATTCATATGAAGAAAATATATGTTTCGTATAACAAAAATATATTAATTTCAAATGCTTCATATAGAGCAACTTAGGAGAAGTTTCTTTTCTGCACATCAAAAAAAAACTAAGCAATCATTCTGTAGAGCATACAAGTGAAGACACCGGCACAGCTAGCTTTATAATAAACTTATGTAGAAAAACAAAGAACTAGGCTACTTTGACCCCTTGCCAACATGAGGTGGATCGTACGCTTGTTTGCCACAATCGTTGTGTAATAAATTTCTCATATGACACTGTTTCGAGACAAGACTAGATCATACAAAATTAAAAGTTAAAAATGAACTATTATTAATTTTCATAATCCGGGATACGTGCCAACGCTATGGACGCGATCGATACACATATTCGAAAAGGTTCTTGTAATACCTCGTTGTTACGACTACGAAAAGACGCAACGGATGTAATGTTTACAAGAATATTATAAGTGAGTTTTAGATGTGGGAAGCTTATGATCTCATACAAATGTATGTCTCTCTTTGTATTGTTAACTCACACTTAATATCACTTACTTATCTTTAACATTGAATTTTTGTCAGTTACTGATTTAAAGTGTAATTACTTAATCTGTGGATTTATTAGTTTTCCCTTATGAATAATGGAATAAGTTTTTGATAAAGTATGAAAATTGCAAGCAATTTATAATTATAAATTCACGATTTCACAAAAGGTTGGTTTTTCTTATACTTGGAAACGTTCAATACGAGGAAGTCCATCCGCCAATTGTTTTTAACATCGAGCGCTGCCGGCGTTCTCATAATAATTACATCGTCCGAACGGCATGCTATATACATTACCAGAATGTGACCACATTTTTGAGCAGTTGTTCTTAAAAAGATTAATACAGCAGGATCTTTTTCGTGCGAAACGAGGTACTATTACAAATTCTCAAATAAGAACAGGTATATGAAGACACAGCACGCAATATACTTTTATTTCGAAAGGAAAGGAGGAAAGATTTTTTTTTAAATATAAGAACGTTTTATCTATTTCGTCATGCCTGAAAAGGGTATACAAAAACTAGAATGTTATATATAGGAATTGAATTTTATGCCTGTAACATTGGAAGCTCCTTTTGCCAGGCTGCCTCGAATATAACCCACAGTAAAACGTTCGGACAAAAATACATTAAGTAAACGCAGCAGTGAAAACTAGAGTTGTCTGTTTACGATGGACGTTGTTCAAGGTTCCGTTATTTATTACCGGGAAAATTTATGTTTGATACAACAAATATAGGCTATTTTAAACACGGGTCAGCCATTAATAAAAAAATATTTCGAACTTCTATCGAAATAGTGTGAATTAAATTACTAGGGAGAACAATATTTGGAATATTATCTACTAGCTTATCTTAAGAATGATTGTGTTATAGAAATTTTGTATTATAATTATAACTGTATTGGAGCAAAATCCTTGATTGGTTGAATTCGAAACCTCTTACGCTATACTGAACATAATGTCTGACCCTCATATATATAACTAGATATCGTGAGGGCATTCAGTCCATGTAGCACACAACCACAAAAGCCACCACAAAATATACCTATAGTACCATGACAAAAATTCGGCAAAGAAAAGATTTTCAGTGTATGATTCTTCAACCAGAGCAGTATTGTTCGATTTCGTTATGTATAAATCACAAGAATTCTTTTAAAATTTCACGGTCGGTAGGTAACATTTCTCCGGCGCCACGAACTCGGTTGTTACAAGATCCCTTGACCTGAATCCGACCGCTCTGCGATAATTCGATGGCCCTTCAGTTTTCTTACATTTTTGAGTGGCTTCGCTTTCTTTATAAATATAACTCTATATCTTATCACAAATGGTGAACTGTTTATCTTATATACCATTTCTAGTACCTAAGTGGTATATAATAAAATTGTTGTTGATGTTCAAGTCGAGGGTTCCGGAGATGAAGGAACTCTTTAAAAGAGCTAAAAGTTTTGATTAATTTTTCAATTGATTTACTTTGATTGTTTAGAAAAGCCTACCCATTTTCAGTTCTAAAGATGACTTCGTAGAAACAAATTTCATTAATGAAAATTTTGAATCGTCTGAATTATATACATATATAAGGATTTTTATAATAATAATTACTGCATATAAATATGTAACGAAACCGAAAGTACCACATTGTAATGTAATATTTAAACTACTGTTTGTGGTGTCATTGACCCGTCTTATATAATAGACAGCGAAACTAAAGGTCGTTGATTCTTGCGATCGCATTCAATTAAGTTAAGTGCAGATAAGCAGGGAGAACTATTAATTTAACTAAAAAATTACGGGCTCTGCGTTGTGTAACGTAAATTACAAAATAGATAACAAAATATGAATAGTCAAATAATATGTTGCAAAATATATATTTGGAAATGAGAATTACGATGATAAATATAAAAAAGTAAAGACAATAAAATTTCAATAAACCAAACATTTTTTTCGATAAAAGAAGTTTTTTACAATTAAATTTTCTTTCAAAATGATTCGAAATTCAGAATTCGTTAGTTCTCATTCAGTATATAGCATGACGAAAAAATAATGTCCTTATGAATGAACGAATGAATGGATGAAACGGTGACAAAAACACCAATGCAGGAAGTGAGTGTTATATTTAGATGATTTGAATTTAGCCGACGCTAAGTCACAGCGAGATATTCTTAGATGAGCTGTGAACGTTACAGAAAAAGAAAGTAATAAATTAGTTCT
This sequence comes from Hestina assimilis, assembly GCA_023373885.1. Taxonomy (NCBI): domain Eukaryota; kingdom Metazoa; phylum Arthropoda; class Insecta; order Lepidoptera; family Nymphalidae; genus Hestina; species Hestina assimilis. The sequence continues at coordinate 1,449,174 of CM041750.1, read as the reverse complement.
GAACCTCAATTTGTAAGAAAAGATAAACTTGTAACTTCATAAAGTGAATATGTTCTTTTTTTGGGCAAGGTATTCGCTTCTATAATAAAATATCGCAGACAATTTTGAATCTGCCACTTTTGAACTTTAAATCTTATTTTGTTGTTTACTTAATTAAGCTTATTATTCCGTTCACGAATATATTGCAGATAATGTGGCATGGAATTAATATACGTTGAATTTCATGCGGGATATATAACTTAATTGTACATTAGACAAATGTAATGTGATTATATTTGAAAGAGTAACTGTAGAGTTTCTTGCCGATTCTTCTCTGGAGAATCTACCTGCCGAATCGGCGGTAGCGTCAATTAGACGGACAAAACCGACTCTATATTTGACGATTCAAAAGTGTTTAAAAGCCTATTTGAATAAAAAATATTTTGAGTTTAAAGTCTTTAAAGATAAAGCAGATTGACACATGCTAACACAAGGTCACACGCCAAAAACAATTAACAAAACTAAAAAACGAAATTTCCAATATCGTGAATAAATTGTGAATAATGTGAGGCATAATTAAATTTTTCATCACACAAAGCCATTAGACACATGAAAGCAAACCACTCACAGAAAACGGTGAAAGTATTGTTATGGAATTTTGCGATGCACCCAACTATTATGGTAATTAGAGTGAAACGATTCTACGGTATGGCGTAAGCGTGATAGGCGAGTTCATGTTCATGCTCAACCTTAAAGTTATTAGTAGCGACGTATTATTTGGTGCAAAACAAAATAGGCACGAAGCGAATACGAATTTACATAATGCTTAGATGATATTTTTGTTTTTGAAGTTTAATTTATGTAAGAAATCATTAGCCCAATATGTATATATAGGTTTCCTTTATTCATTATTAGCTTTTATCCATTGCGTTAGCTACGAATTCAAATAGAGGTAAAAGAATTTTAGAAAAGATTTATTAGTCATAAACAAAATAATGTTATCTTGAAGGCAAAGTGAAAGTAAAATTACATTAAAACAATCATTCGTTCGATTGAAAAATTGATTGAAATGCGAACAATAAGGCTATTTATTCGACAAAGAAAGTTTATTTCGCACGATACGACAGGTCATTACGCGTTACGTTACTTCAGTGTAAGTTTTCATTTCATAAGCTTTATCATTTTTAACTATTTCGTAGTCGGTTAGTGTTAACTTATTGAATGTTTTAGATTTGTTGTTAAGGACGTCAATGAGATGGCGCGATTGATCGGGGAGGTACTATCCAAAAATAAATAAAATATATATGTTGGAGCAGTATCCGTACGGGTGAGTTTAATTCCTTCCTTTCCTCCTCCCTTTCCTTAAGTGGCAACGGTATGCCGATGTGGTTGTCATACAAGCTAAGATAGGTTACTGTTCTCTCAGTCAACATAGGTGCTTGTTTTTCGCTTTGTTATATATAAAAAAAGTCACAAACAACATGCAAGGAATGCGGTTTAGCACATTTTCCATTGAATAATTATTTTAGAAAATTATTTATAAATGACAAATGAATAACGAAGCCCATATAATAGGATATGCAAAAGGAAAATTTTCTATGTTATTCATATTTATGTAAACACATGCATAGTTCTTCAACATAGTTAATGAGATTATCTCTTATCTGTTTTGGTGTATGATGTTGTGTAAATATTTTGTTTTTTATTTTTCGACATCAATATTTAAATAATCAGTTTAAGCCGCATTGCAGTATTTTCCAGGTACTCGTAGATCCTCTACGCTTGACGGAAACCCTACCAAAGTGTTTGTAAGACGTGTTTAAACAGATCAAAATCTAGAATATCCAGTAATTAAATGATAAAATAAACGTGACGTATCAAGATTTATATTGAGTAAATCAGTACGTGATACCGATACTAAAATAGTTAAAAGTAATTACAATAGAGAGATAATAGAAACCGTTGATACGAATTTGAAAAGAGGAAACTGCAAGATTTATATACTTAGTAATCGAGTATTTGATAAACATATTTATTTGATCTAGTAATGATAAGAGAATGAAGAATGTTTGTATAACATTCTTAACCGATGATACGAGATGACGTCCTCTATATAATTAGCATGTTAAGACTCATTATGAGCCAAAGAACAATAGCTGGCAGTCATAGTTATGTTTGAAGAAGAGGAACCTATTCAGAAGTTTATAAAAATAAATTTACAAGGTGTATAATATGATGTTATATTCTATAGGTATTGTAATAGCAAAACATTAATTTTAAACACTTAATGAAATTTTATACAGCTTCTTTCTGTTAAAAAATAAAGAAGGTTATGGTTTTGGCTTTGACTTATTTTGTTTTTTCCCAGGATTTGTAAAGGGTTTAGAAGGAGTAATAACAGTACTTATATATAGAGTCAAAATCATTGGATTAAATTAAATTTTCTACCCGACTTCAAAAAGGAAAATTATTATCAAATGAGATAACAACCAGGACTTAACTTCCATACACTCCACGGCAATGTGCGAGACTCAAACGGATCCATGACCAAAAATGCAGCTATATGCTTAATACATATATCTTCATGTAGCAATCGATTGGTTTAAATATAGGTTTGAATCACAACGCGTAACACCAGAACGCTTATTATAACATCGTATTGCATAATATGTGACAAATTAAATTAAAGTCTTTCTAGTTATAAAAGTGAAATTTTAGATACAAATCTAACACCTATCCCAATGAATTGCGTAAATAGAAAATAAGATGTTGACAAAAAGAATATTATTTTTTCAGTTTCCCTTTACTAATGTTACATATATGAGATAAGAAAGATACAAGAGTAACGTTACATGAACAAGGAAATATTATGAAATACATATCACGAATGAGAGAACAGACATAATCGATGAGTAAAAAGTAAAACAATGAGTTCATATAACAAAGGACAAAAACAAAAATCCAAAGACGATGAAAATTGTTTCAAAGTAGGTTAATAATTCTCTTCTGCTTTTATGAAACGATAGTTATCTAGTATATGAATAACAAGTATTATATTTACGGTCTGTCTGGTATAGTTTGTTAATACTAGAAGTATTGGGAAATTAAAAAAAATATCGTTAGACCATTATATAGTTAGTAACAAAGTTATGCAGCGGTAACAATACGATATAGTTTTTTGCAAACGAAGAAAAAAAAATACTACACTCAACTACAACTTACTTGTATCAAAATTCTATACATATAATATTGTTTTGCAGTAATTATAAATATGTGGATGAAGTATAGATAGCGTTGAAAGTGAGAGTGGTATCTCTGTATCCAAGAGTTTTTCATTTCATTCTTTTTTGTCGGTATCGTATGTTTCACCCAATTTCGTATTGACACATTTACTTTCATTACTGTAGTTTTATTAATATAAGAAGTAAGATAGGTTTAATAATTAGGTTTTATATATGATATTTCAAATCTCAAAATTGTTTTATTTAATAGTCGTCCTTAAATTGAAAGGAGGTAAAAACTATGTTATTGTTGCGTGATGAATCATATTTATTTTTATTTTTTGTATAGTAATAGTACGGTGGTCAGGAGTAGCATGGTGTGGCGTGGTTATAGTTAAATGCTAGTAGGAAATAAAATGAAGAAACGTCCTGTGACACGTATTTTTTTTAGAATTTGTGAAGTAGTCGGAAAAAGTATGAAGTAGAAAATGCTAAGATTCTATATTATGTCCATACGTCACTCGTTAGTATACCACTTTTACTTTTAATGAGTTTCTACTTGGTTCGTTGATATTCACTTAGATGAAATGGCAGAATTCAAGAAAGTACATTTTAATGACATACATGTGGCCAATTCGTCGCGCTTTTATTTTATATTCATTTGAATAAATTATTTAATAGATGTTTTTATATGTTAAATGAATTAGATAACGCGTGTGATACGGGTAAGAATTCTATAAAAAAGAATTATGATTCTATTATATCTTCGATATGGTTTGCTTTAATAAAACGTGTAATTGTGTCATAATTTTTTTATACACTCTATTAGTAAATATGTATATAAAAACGTCAAATACGACGAAGTGAAAAACTTGCTTGGAAGAAAGAAAAATATACTGCAAAAACTATTGCATTAATTCTAAAGATTTCTTTCTATCAGATACCTTAAGAGGTTTTATCGAGCCTTCAATTCATGTTAGTTTAGTTCCCATTGAAAGGGAAGGCACATGGCAATTTCCTACCGGAAGGTTTTAAGTATGGTGTCGACATCCATCATAATATAGCGTGAAGGCACAAAGGAAGTTACGGCCCGAATTTCAGGCTATTGCTTTAGGTTTTACATTGAACTTTTTAAAATTAGTTCTTAGCTAAATTAGCTTCATTGTTTAAAAAAATTGTTTTTTTTTAATTAATGGAAAATTATCATGTACTATTTTTTTCGATTTTCACAAAGCGTTTGATAAGTTCACCTTCCAAGATTAGAGAAAGTATAAAGAGAATAAAGTCAAGATCACAAGCACGACCGTCCTTTCTAAGAGAACAGTAAATCATATTGAAGGCGGAGAGAAAATGTTAATTATATTGTTTCATAAATATCAAATGTTAATTATATTGTTTCATAAATATCAAATGTTAATTATATTGTTTTATATATAAATTTACCGGCGATCACTGCATCTAAATCGTTTTTGTTAACCATATTTTAAGCAGTTAAAATCGGTTATCGTTCTTATTAATATATATATATATATATCTTCAGAGAAAGACATTGTTACATAATAATAACCAAACGACCCTGCGCCAACAGTTAGGTGGTTTCTTCTATCATTTAACGCTAAGTAAGTACCATATCTTGTATAAATCGCCATTTAATATATGAAACAGTTTATCATTTAGAAATGATTTCAGTTTAGACATCTTTATGCTAATTTTCGAATTCAAAAATCGTTTTCATTAATTGATCCATATTTTTTTTATAACACAACAAGCGTGGTAATAAGCATATGGGCTATTTGACGCAAGTTCAGTAAGAGAAGTCTATCTTCATGAAGACTAGAAGTTACACTACAATTGGACGCAAATAAGCAATACCATGTCAACCCACACGAATGTCATTTCGAGAAAAACGCGTTTGAAAATTTTGAACAACTTGCTTTATATGATTTTTTTAATGTAATTGTCAAGTTTTTGGCAATTTCAGATTTATGTAAGTTATTTTACTTATTTTTACAAAAAAATAGTATACAAACTGCATATTTATATTTCGTATGTAATATAACCCAAAACGTTTAACATAATACATAAATTGCATGATTAAAAATGGCTTTTTAGAAGTTTTAAAGCTTAAAACCCCACAAATATTAAAGAAAAATGTTCTTCAGCCATTTACCAACACTTCTGCATATATAACTAAGATTTTTCAATTTTGTGGGTTGACATGGTATTGCTTATTTGCGTCCAATTATCCTGTGTTGTTACTTTCTGCATGGAGTATACAACTTCAACAGTAAGGATATTAATACATTACGTTGATGTCATGTCGTAAGGCATTATATTAATGCTGAAAACAGCAATGTATAAGGTATTTACATTATTACCGATGCACATTTTTCACAAAACCTTTTAAACATAAAAGAATATGTATACAAAGCCATCCATTATTGCAATAACAATTCCGATAGCGTGATTTAGTCATCGAATAAGGACTTGAAGGTGGTTTGAATGGTGCATATAAATTAGTAGCGTAGGACGACCAGGACGTTGATAACAAAAAAGTATGAACCAAGCGTTATGTTTATTGTGAATACATAAGTCTAGAGAGAAAAAGATTACTACAAACGCTAGACACTCAACAGCCGCCATTAGGACAGTGATATCGTGTGTTGTCCGGAAACATACACAACGACAAAGAAAAACACACCCAGACCGGAACACATGCTTGTATGGTCAATACAAACATCTGCTCCGAGCGGACCGCTTCGCAAAAACGTCGTCATTGATTGATGAGAGAGATTAGTTTATGTATTATTAGCATCTGGGTATCTCGCTTTCTTAAGAATATAGTACGGAGTGCAGTCCATTATAATAATTGTCTTTGTTCGCGTGAGAGGCGTCGTTGATGCGCCGGTTGTGGGCGAAGACAGGTTGAATTTACGTAGGAAGATTTCAATTATGTAATCATAGTCATCATTTTGTACTACTACTGACATACTTTTACGGGAATTGGCCTATGAGATCTATTAACATTAAAATAATAACAACTTAACCTTTTTGAATCAATAGTTCCGTTACTTTCATATTTCACTTTTGAAAGTTAATAGACCAACGGAGAAACAGTTCGTTTCAGCCATTTTTGATTGTTTAATTCAACTAATTTCCGTCTGAACGCTTAGAAAGTGCAAATTTTGAAACGTTATAATGGGAAAAGTATGCCAATGATTGATAATCGATTTGGTTAAATATATCAAAAGTACGGGTGAAAGTATATAGAAATGCAGATGAGAATTCAAAATAGATAAAAATAATATTAAGAGGCAAACAAAAGATAAGTAACGGGATAAAAATTGGATGGATCCATTTATCAACACGTACATCGTTCGTAATTAAAGTTGTACTATGAAAGACTTTCGCTTTTCTCCTATCTTTTTATTTTTGTCTAATTTTGTTCTTCTTGGCTACTTGATAAGTAATGTGCGTAAAACTATTATTTTTTTCTATGAACTAGCTTTAGTTTAACTTTCTTTTTAGATACTGTCAATACATCAACACAAGTACGCTTATATACTGTGGCACTGTGGGTATTTTAAATGCGAAAAAAATCAGCTAAATTGATTTAACGTTAAAAACAATAAAAGTGCGTCTTAAATAAGAATAGGACTGGACTCGTGACTAACTTCACACTCACAAACACTAGTTATGTTAAAGGAAATATATAAGTGATTTATTTATTTAATAGGATAACCAACAACAGGTCGACAATCACATTTATATTAAGGATACAATCATATTGATCATTACCTAAGCACAATTTAATTAAAATAATATTTATACATATAAATAAAAGTCAAAATAAATGATATTTTGCATATTGTACAAAAAAACTGAAGTTGTTGACCATTCCGGTTTAAAATGATGGATTTTTCAGTCCTATTCTTATTTGAAACTCCCAAACAAATATAAATAAAAAGATGTATGAAAAACGAATCAAGACTGTTAAGAACTACACATTCCATCATGTGAAGTCATTCTGAATGATGCGGAAATTGGTGGGCACAGGAGTTTTAAGAACCAATATCTAGGTTGGCTACATGTGAACTGTTACCATGAGGTGGGCCGTATGCTCCCTTGCCAACCTAGTAACATAAAAAAACCTGAAATGATGTGCATATTCCTAATAGGGAATCTTCGGTGCGCTTTTGCCGAGACCGGTTCTGTTCGGTTAGTGAGTCACTCGTGGCATGGTATCTGTGATGTAACTGGCAAGGCGATACTACCTACATGGTCTGACAAATCAGGTTTAGTTTTTGTATACACATAAAATATTCTTAAAACAACTAATATTATAAATGTATGTTGTTTGTTTGTGACACTTTCACGCCTAAACCGCTGAACCGTTTATTATTACATTTGGTATAGTTAGAGGAGACCCTGGAGACAGTTATAGGCTAGTTTTGGTCGCGAAAACAGAATTTGATGGCGTAATGTACATATAAGTGATAAGTTTGTATGAAGTACCAATTATAAAACAATTGTTATTCACGCGGGCGAAGCCGCGAGAATATACTGCTGTTATATAATATTATTCATATTTATGTCAATGATTTTCATCAAGGATTTTAAAATTTTGGCTATAGTAATTATCAAGACAGGTTTCAATTAAAAATTTTATTTTTACACATAGCTCGTATGACGCATCGAAACACGGCGATGTATTTCTTCTCGGACATATTGTCCAGCTTTGAAATATAAGTAGTGAGGAAGTTTAAATAATACACTAATCATAATAATGTTTTTGATATAATTTTTCTAAAACATTCATTTCATTTTAAATTTAATCAATTTTAAAGTTTAAATTCAATTATTCCATTAATGACTTTTATTTGTGCCAATGTGCACAGATTACTCCGCCAATGTCACGTAGGAATTAACAATTTAAGTTTTTTCTTGTGAAAGTATATTGTTGTTGGCTCTAGTGGCCTTGACATTGACAGCATCACCGGGCTGGCGGAAGGGCCGAGACCAGGTTGTGAATTTAAATAGTACGTTTAACAATATAATTTTTTTTAATGTTATTCAAAACAAATAGAGGTCATTATAAATTATTTACGGATTTTACAAAACGTATTTGTCGCGTGCGGTAGGTAACCTCCGTAATTATACAAAGCTTTCTAACGAGTATGATTCATCTATAGGTGAGCGGCGTCGGTGCGTCTGCGCAAATAAACCTTACTTATCTTAATAAGTTTTTAACATAAATCATCAAGTTTTCTTTTTTATTTCATTTTTCAGTTACAAAAGAAAAATTTAAAGTATATTAAACATCAATGTATTACAAAAAAAACACTGAGGTTTGTATTGCACGCTTATAAGTGTTAATTACATAAAATCTACAGAGTATTTGACATTAAAAACTATTTCATTTTATAAAGGATTGTGCAGCCTCTAAAAAGATAACGGCCAACCTTCAGAAGAAATACCAAACAATTGTCTTTTCCAAGCTTTCGTAAACTCGTGTTGTATCTCCAAGTGTCAAAACAGAATCGTGAAAAGCTTGTAATAGTCATGGGCCATGTAAAACTGTGCATGTTGTACTAGGCTATATTTAAATGTTTGTTTACCGGATGTATAAGTGTTTAAATTTCAGGTGCCGATGTATTTATAGTGGGAATTTTAACGAGATATAAATTTCAAACAATTTATCTAGTTAAGTGTATGTTTGTGTACGATAAATTATGATTTTTATGAACAAAATGGTAACATCTAATATAAATAATACAATAAGGATAGTGCCCATAAAGCTCCACAGGCAGCGATATTGAAAAAAATAAAATAAGGGAGAAAAATAATAAATAAATAAACGCTACACACTCAACGGCCCCCATTAGGAGAGTAATATCCTGTGTCGGGGTCCGGAAACATTCACAATGACAAGGACAAATACACCCAGACCGGAAAATATGCTTGCATGGTCAATACAAACATATTATGCTCCGAGCGGGAATCGAACCCGCGACCTGTGGCGTTCTGGCGATAATGTTCTACTTGGTGGTGGGTGCCCCGGTGGTGTGAATAGGACTGTTTTCCTACCATATTGAAAGTTAGTCATTGGTGCGAGGGATAAGGATACGGTTGCTAGGTTACCGGGAAGTAAAGTGACTTACTTAATGTCATCTTGGAAGGAGAGAACGGGGTACTTTTCTCCCTCGACGGCACAAAAACAAACTTTTAAATTTTTTTCAATATCGCTAGTGTGGTATCAGTAGTTTATGTTTACAATAAGACCAGTGGTGTCATCGTGGATTGCCACCTAATATGAGAGGTAGGACAGGTGTGCGTGTGGGTTTGGATGTCTGGCCCACCCATTCATATAACCGCTAACGAAACGTATGTTCGTAATGTTGTGTAGGTACCTACTGGTTTTTCACATCGATATTTTGATAAAACAGGATTCTGTGGAATCCGTTCTTTATCGCCGGTGTCAGATCGGATTCGCCTATCAAAATAAAACTCTAGAATCATTAGAATCGATTTATAATAATCAATCAATAAGAAATAATAAACGTATTAAAAATCTCCTATCAAACTTAGCTTGATGCGACAGTTAATTCTAAAAATACATAAATGTCTATAGAAATATGTCTTAAAGTCACACTCGAGGTTTTTTTGAATTGCAAGCCTCCGTATATAAATAATATTATTAACTTATATTAAATGTCAACAATCTAAGGAAGTTGTGGGCGAGCATACCCTAATTAAACACGGAAGTCTTAAAGCGTAAACAAATCATTTTTCAACGATACATATAATTTAAACACAGACAACGTAACGACTGAATTAAGTACGACGAAAATTGTTTAAAAATTTTATGATTAAATTAAATATCTGATATAGAAAAACCACAAGTTATTTAATTTCACGTGGAAAATGCCGCGGGCTATAGTTTGTATTTATATTCAATTATAAATTTAATTTAATCGATTATCAATCAAGGTTGATAGAGATGAATAAAATTACATATGAAATACCGAATCCATAAACAATTATGGTCGAAGTTTTAGAGTGACGTTATAAGATTACACATTGAGATATAAACTACAAGACAACGACTACTTGACGACGTTGTGGCACAGTGATAGCGAGCAGATGTTTGTATTGACCATACAGGCAAGTTTTCCGGTCTGGATGTGTTTGTCCTTGTCATTGTGAATGTTTCCGGACCCCCGACACAGGATCACTATCTTAATGGGGTCGTTGAGTGTGTAGCGTTTATTTATTTATTTTATTTATTTATAAACTTCTTGTTCAAAAATTAATACATACAGCGCCCACTGCCCTACGGTTATCTTTTTTGCCAGTACATTATGCATAATTAGTTTTAAGGGGAATAAAATAATATATTTATTTATTGACAATCACTTTAGATTCCCAAATTATTGTGTTCCTGAATAACATCGAAATTCTTATGACCTACGAATGTGACTTTGTAACCTGTAAAGTTTAATGTTACATACAGTACATAATCAAGCAAAGGGGAAACATTTTAACCTTAATTGCCATGACATTAGAATGATGCGGGAAATGTTTTTTTTTTTTTTTTATGTTAGAAGTTGGCAAACAAGCATACGACCCACCTGATGGTAATTGGCTGCCGCAGCCTATGAGCGCTTGCAGCACCATTAGTAGGTGCCACTCGCGCGTTGCCAACCTCGAGATATAAATGTAGCCCCGGGTCAACTGGGTCATTTGTTAGGGCAAACGAAATCAATAATAATGGTACAAGACAAAGTCGAAATGTTTGTCTGTTTTGATAATTACCACCGTTAGCTAATGAGTATTGGAGACTTATTGTGTCTAATGCGAATGGGCCGGCTCGATCGGAGAACTAGGAGTATGCGTAGGTACATTTGTGTTTCGTTTGAATTTGAATGTTTCTTACCCCTTTCCCACCTACAACCTCAGGCGACAACGCATTTTGGGAATATATGCCACGACGCCGGTTAAATTGTCTTTTACATTGCTATGTTTCGGTTTGAAGGGCACTGTAGCTAGTGAAATGAGTGGCCAAAAGAGATTTAAGAATCAATATCTCGAAGTTAGGAATACGTGAGTGACACCTACAAATGTATGGGGTTGCAAGCGCTCATAGGCTACGTCAACCGCTTATCATCAGGTTGGCCAACTTTGAGTAAGTTAAAAAAATAGTAAGGCCGTATGTTTGTTTTAACAAAAATATATTACGCAATATTACATTTTGCAAGCAAATGCACTATTTTTATTTCCTCATTAAATAATATAATCACGGGCTAGAATATATTTATAAAGTAAACAATGTGTGTTTATTATATTAAATTCAACAATGTTATTATTTGTTTTTAGAGGGTTGAACACGCTTTTTAACAGTCAAAGTTAGATCAATAGAATGATAGTAGGTAAAGAAGTAATAAAGTATTTATGTCAAGAGCTTAATAAGCCTTATTTATTGAAAAATCATAAGATAATTAAAGTTTTAGATGATAACAAAACGTTTTATTTCCTACTAAAACTAGTTCAAATTTTTGATTTTGAATAGTTGGTCCGATTTTGTTAGTTTGTTTGAAGAGTTTTATTGCTTATCTCCGTAGATTTTTGTCAGACACTAATCTGATGAAAAAATCTACATGTAATATAATCTACAAATAAGTACAAACATAAAATGAAAAAAAAAAAAATCTTAACGCCAAAGACATTGCGTAACATACAAAGGAAAGCCCTGCATTTGATGTCGGCTAAACATTAATAAAAAATAAGCTTTATTGTATACTAGCAGCCCGCTCCGGCTTCGCACGGGTATAAAATATATATTATTTTGATAAATCTCGTAGGGTTCAGCCTGCGTTTGTTGCAATGTAAGCGGAAAAAATGTAATTATTTACGACATCACATTACAAACCTCAAAAATAACAGTATTTCTCCACATTTAATGGATGTTATTATACATATAAACCTTCCTCTTCAATTACTCTATCATCAAAATCCGTTGCGTAGTTTTAAAGATTTAAGCATACATAGGGATATAGGGACAGAGAAAGCGACTTTGTTTTATACTTTAGTGATTAGACACAAAACTAACGTCATTTACAAGAACGTCCATCTTTATTTCACAGAAATTCTATCGTAACACGACACACGTGTTATTATTGACGACTGAAACAGAAACATCTGCTATAATACATCGTGTTGTAAGATTATTAACCAAATATAAAACACAAGCCTGCTCTAATTCCAGAACTATTCAAATATTTTATATATTACAAATTAGACGCACTATTTTAGACAGGCAAAGGATTTATTGAATTGAATCAAATGATAGAAATGCTTAACCTTGGTTTTAAAGGCTGTAAAGAAACGATGTTTTATTTATAACATAATTATATATAAATATTAACTTTCTACACTTCTGCATATAAGCGTATTGGATGCAGAAACTCACAGACCCTAGATCAGATCAGTGTAGAAACTAGTAACCTGTCGAATCCGGATAAGAGATTCAAGCAGAACCCCGGGTAAACACCGGGAATAATGCTACGAGGATTCGTCATGCTAAATATCAGGTTTTTGTACTTTTTGTGTCTATTTGTTAATTTTCCGAGCGTCGCTTGTTTTTAATATCACGCACAGCGCCAACCATAATTATTATAAGAGCTATGACTACTTATTGTGACCCGTTTAAACTAGCGCCGCGCTATTCTAGCGAGTGTGAGTCACTCGCGCCAGTACTGCTACCTCGATTATTTCGACACTCGTCAATGTTTCAATTCTTAGTTCTCGGTTCGGAGTTTCTAAATAAAATAAAAAGAAGGACATGGTTAATGTGTTACATCCCCAGTCCCGCTCCGCGATATTGCTTACGTTCCGATCTGTCATATATCAAAGTATAGATAGAAGATATATAATTGATCTAGTCATTGTCATGACCCCATAAAGAAATTATATTTCTTTTAAGTATATATTGTTTATTTGATTTATATAATGCTACTTTTTGTGTTAGTCTCGTTCGGGTTGTTAAAATAAGCCATACGGTCATTGCACCAGCGCATTTACGTAATTACAGTGTTTTGGGCACTGTGCCTAGGTCAATATCGTTTATATTAGGGTAGCCTAAAAGCTAAATATATATACATTTTATATTATACTATATTTATATATATATATATATATATATATATGTATTATAGTATTATTTAAGTGACTTGTTCGAATTCTTACGTAAGATAATAAGCATCTTGGTTTTAGATACGGTTTTATGAAATAATATACTAATTTTATTCAATATTCTACTATTAATGAATACTTATAATGCTAATAAATATGTTTTTGTATATTTTAATTCGACAATTTGAGAAACAATCGATCCTATTTCGTAAATTATAATGAATTTATATTTGTAGGGTAGCTCGTTTTTGATAATTTTCTATGAAATACACTTATAATTAGGAATGTCCAAAGACTTCTTAAGCCTATGTGTATATTACGATTATGTAAAGCATAATTCTTGTCTTTAATTAAATTAGCAGTATTATTTGTCTCCGTAACGCTGTTGAATTACCAATGTACGGAAACAAATAATATATCATGAAAACAGTTGTGGCGCAGTGGTAGCTGTTTGTATTGACCATAAAGGCATGTCTGGATAATTGTGATTTTGTTTGTGTGTGTTTCCGAAACACTGACACAGGACATGGGAGTAAGTGTGTGTGTGTGTGTGTGTAGCGTTTATTTATGAATTACATTGACGCCGTACCACTAGCATCAAACATCCTTATTATCAAAAAAATATACAGACTTGGGCAACAAATATGTAAAATGCTAAAGAATTAGTACTGAAGAACATTTTTCACGCTTCAAGGGATTGGAGACTTTACATGTGGAAAATAAATAGAACAAGTCATTTACGGAACGGTCTTTAAAAACATCCGGTAGTAAAACTTATGTCAAGTTATTTTGTAGTGCTTTTTCTTGTTAGAAAGATTATTTAAGAAGTGTTATTTAAAATAGCTTTTAAACACACTACTTTTTCTTTTAAATTTACGAATAATCAACGGCAATCAACGCAACTGCTAGACAGGGCATTGGTGCCTGAAATGGTCCAAATACCCGTTTTATTCCTTCATGGTCTCCGGAATCGCTCGTGCGCAACGATTTCTATGCATTCCGATAACGCACAGCACTGAAACACTAGCTAACACTGGCCGAAATCACTTGAAAAAAAAAATGAAATGTCAGCGATAAAAAAAAATATATCGCGATCGAAAGTAAATAAGGCGAGTGTCGACGTGCGCGCAGCCGACGCGAGCCGCGATACCGACTGACGGGACGGGACTCGTGTTGCGCGTGCGCGTTTCTACAGGGGGTGTAATTTCTCGTGCGTTATTAATTTCTAACAACTCAACGAGTGCATGAAAAGTATGTCTATCAAAGTGTTATATGTATAAACTTGGTGTCTTAATAGAACAAAATGACCAAAATGGTTTGTAGGAACAAGGTTGAATTTAGACTAACACAATATGACAATTGAAATGGGATATAATTACTAATATATTTTACATGCTGTTCCCGCGGTGTCACTCGCGTTTATGGTTGCTGTGTCGTGATGTTATAGAACAAATTTGATTACCATAAAAAAGATTATAATGAGTTATAGATAGACATATGCTGTAGCGGAATATTAAAGAACTTTTGAAGGGGAACAATTCCATCGGACATCATTTTTGCGTAAATTTAACTGTTTACGCAGCGCACGCAACCGAAGCTCCCAAAGGGCATAATTTTTCCCGTTTTTGCCACATCTTTCATTGATGCTCCGCTCCTAATGGCCGTAGCGTGATGTTATATTAAAGCCTTCCTCGATTAATGGACTCTTCAACAGAAAAAGAATTTTTCACTTAAAACTAGTAGTTCCTGAGGTTAGCGCGTTTAACCAAACAAAACTCTTTAGCATTATAATATCAGCATAAATATAATTTTTTTAAACTTAGAAATTTTATAGATTTCAATACAGGTTGGCACTTAGAATACAAAAAAACAATTTGTTTCTTATATAGTCCTATATAATAAGTTTTATAGACTATAGAAACGCTTGCACAATGTTATATTGATCTATTACAAGTGTATTATGTTACAACAAGCAGAGTTAGGTCATATTATTTTATACTATCTGGGTCATAGCTTCATAAGCAAGTGTGACAAAACGGTTAATTATAAATTATGGCATGTTAATTTCTTAATCATTCGACTCTAAACGAATGTGAACAAAATGAATATACACTAATATAATTTGAAAGTAGTTATGTTTATGTGTTTATTACCTTATAATGACTAATATGAATATGATTATTTTTTTATATTGTTGTTTTTTTGAAGTCCTGTTTCGAATCCATCTAAACGCTTATCTTGTAATTAAAGGTATACGTTAAGTGTAATGGACGGATAGATGAACAGATGTTGAGGAGCTCGGATGAAATTATAACTGTTCATTTTGTAATTTTTCTATGGAACCCTAAAATAAAATGAAGACGCAAACAGCGCTTAGTTTTTTATCAAACATCATATTTTTTACCAACATCAAAATTTCACAATTAAAATATGTACGGATTGATCCTATAAAACGGTCACCATGTACATCGTTCATACATCAATTGACAAGAGGCCAATACTCCTAGCATTAACAGAGCATTCAATCCAGTATCACGTAAGAAAGCGCATAATATGCTAATATGTGGAAAACATTTACAATGCGTTCTGCGATTTGCATTCATGACACTGCTTGTGAGAAAATAATGCCTTTTAAAACTAAATTTTTGAAACAACAACTAACTACTAACTACTATTTTGAGCCCATCCTCAAGATAGTAGTTAGTAGTTAGTGTATAGTAGTTAGTATAGTTAGTAGTGTATCAACGCGTGATTGACACCTAGAAATGTACGATGTCACAAGCGCTCATAGGTTACGATAACCACTTATCATCAGGTGGACCGTATGCTTGGTTGGTCAAATAAGTCGCATAAAAAAATCATACAGTGAATAAGACAATTTTATTGGTAAATATTATGAATAACGAGTAGGTACTGTTTCTTACTGAAACGATTTTATATCACTAAGAGATAAATAGGTTCTAGAAGAAAATAAACCTTAATTTCTCAGTAAAACAATAAAAAAAATAAAAATAAACGTTGCACACTCAACGACCCCCATTAGGATAGTAATATCCTGTGTCGGGGTCCGGAAACATTCACAATGACAAGGACAAACACACCCAGAACGGAAAATATGTTTGCATGGTCAATATAAACATATTATGCTCCGAGCGGGAATCGAACCCGCGACCTGTGGCATTTAAGGCAGGTTCGGTACCACTGCGCCACAGAGTCGTCAACAATAATAAATAATTATAATATTTTTCATATATATATTTTTGCAGTCGACATCCTCCTGTAAAGTCCTGTGCAACTTAGGCTTAAAACTGTCTTGCTCGTTACTTTTTTACTATGGAAATTTAATATGGGGTTAATTTATACTTTACAAAAGGAAATAGGAAACACATGGACGACGTCGCGTGTGAAATCTTGTAACATTCATAAACTGTTTATATTACATTAATTATTATGTAAATGATTATATATTAACAATGCTTTCAAAATCTCTCACAATAAATATTATTAATATTGCTAATTATATGAAATTATGTTACTCTATTAACATCGATGTTATGAAAATGTGTTAATTGAAGTTAAATCACGTAGAATACTTATATTACTATTTAATAGAATATGTATTCCCCACCGGTGACGCTGTCAAGGCCACTAGGGCCAACAGCAATGGACACTCCGAAAAAAAAAAAGAATATGTATTAATAATAATGGCTTATTTATTTTATATTCTTATTATTATTAAATTCTTTACGTAATATGTATGTATTGGCTGCTGAAGAAATATTTTGGATTAGATAACATGTTTATTGAACGTCAGAATACTAATTATAAATGTCAATCATTCTAGCCAATTTTAGGTTAGTAATAAAGCTCGAGGGCTGTCCCAAATCTTGGTGGAAGGGCGGGAGGTCAAAGGTGGGGTATCCACCAAACACCATGACAGGGGCTCAAGTGACGGATTCCGGGAGAATTCGTCACCTGAATCACTGGTAGCTGGTAGCAAACTGGTACGCACACATACACAATAGAAAAGCTTATGAAGGGTGAGCCCTTACTAGGACAAACGCCGTCGGCATCGTGGAAAATTGCGAAAGCGTACCCACAATCCCTATTTAAGTCGTCCCGTAGAACTCCGTAGGGTATTAAGGTAAGAATCCGACACGGCCTTTGGTTGACCCTGCAATCAGGCATCCATGACGGTTTCCCAGGTATAAAAATAAAGTAATACCTACACGACACGGGTTCTATACGACAATAACCCAAAGTTGTTAGGATAGAACCTGCAACTCTTGGAAACCGTGAACTGAGTTGACCCTTCTGTCGTTGAGCTATTCCGGCAAGGGACAGCACTTACAAAACGTACTATATTACGCTGAAATAAGATTTCTACTCTCTCTTAAAGATCTCTAGATTGAGCGTTGTCGATTTAGCCAGCCGATTTAGCAGGTTCAGATAATTTATTTATTTATTTCTTTTTATTTTTAAAGGTCTTTGGATCTTTTTAAGATCATGTCAGACCCATAGTACCCTAATACATAGATCAAATCTAAATATTACTTACTAAAATTTTTATCAATAATTCTAATAGTGATCTAGCGGTTACCGTAAGAGGCTCCGCTAAAATACTTTGAAAAACACCTACATTTCTTAAATTTAACTTAAAATTAGCTATCATTAAAGTTCTCATAGATTCGCTCCGAACACACTCCATCAAAAGATAATTTATTTGTCTGAAAAATATATTATTATATTTTCATACCTATGGCAATGAGATAAAAATGACACGTGACTTCAATTTCGTTAAATCGATACAACCCCTAATGTAGTTAGCATAAAGGCAGAAATACCGAAAGATTTATTTATAGGATTTTCTTCCTTACTGTTAAAGTTATAATACGGTTAAAGAATTATCTTTTGTTAAACTCGCTGACGTAATCTATGATGGATATGGGGTGATTGCATGACTGGTAGAGGGTAGATTTTCCTTTATAAAATATAATACACACATTGATTCATATTCGTAATATATAATAGCTATTTCTAAGAAATGGACTTCGCTCGTTGGTTAGTAAAATAGCGTCGGTAAGGTGGTGGCTTGGTAGGTAGGCTTTAGTTTAGATTGTAAAGATCTCTATCCGCGAAATCTTTCTTTTTTTTAATGTTACTAAGTAGGCAAGCAAGTATATGCCCTGATGGTATGCGGTTGCAGTAGCCTATGAGCGCTTGCAACACCATTTGTAGGTGTCAGTCACGCGTTGCCAGCTCATTCCTTAAATCTCCTTTGACCAGTAATTTCACTAGCCCACAGTGCCCTTGAAACCGAAACCCAGTAATACCAAAGACACTACTGCTTTGCGGTAGAATATTTAAAACTGCGATTGTGACGTACCTAGCCGGCCTTCTGCAACAAAAGACCTACCACCAGTAAATTAAACTCATCGACACGCCAGGACTTCCATTCTCCATTAACGAAAATGGGTTATTTGAAAAAGCGAAATACATTGCGTGGCATATATACCTACAAGCAAAAAAAAACTGGAAAACTCCTGAAACTTTTGTACTCAATGACAATGACAAAAGACAATATATTAATTATGTCGATGTCGATGTGAGTGATAAAAGTTTCTTTTTGTGTGGATAATGCTAAGCTCATCATCAAAGACGATAGGATCAGCTGATAGTGAAGTGGTAATATGCAGTTCACAGCCGCATAATTATTAACTGCTCGGTTAAACGTATTCTAGAGTGGACATCGCGACGCAGTAAATTATGTGGCAGACTTTCGATTGGAGTATCTATTAGCGGTATATAACTTGGATCACCTGAACGTCAGTGAGCGAGATTTTCAATTCGACGTGAATTGTACTTAGAGCAAAGTCTATGTCCAACATTATGCGCTGCCTCAATTCCCGATGACGGCCTGTAGTGAGAGGGCCGTCCCTTTTTGATGGTCGGGTCTCACAAATAGCACAGTAACGCAGTCAAGCTCAGTAGGGTCACTGCAATAAATATGCCACAAAAGAAAAAACTTTCTATAAATCTAAACCTATAGATGGTTATTATTACTCAAGTTATATAACCCATCACGCCATTTTTCTTTAACTCATCCACACGTTTATATAACACTACTACCTTTATACGGAGTATATATGTAGAAAAAGTTCTAGTACCATTTCTTGTAATGATAATATTGCGAACTTATTACAATTGTCTTGCAAACTAGCGATGAAATAATTCACGTACAACAAGTAAATGTTTATGTACATATCATTATATAGCCATAAACTCGTTAGCGTTATAAAAGAAAGTTAGTATTACATGATGTACATATGTATTAAGATAACTCGACTGACTAGAATTAGAAATTAAAATGATTATATATGTACCTTTCCTCATTACATACAATATTTTTAACCAACTGGTTAAAAGACTCGCCTGACCTGGCGTCGGGATGTGACGACCCCATCGCCCGCTGTTGGGATAACCTCTGTCACAGCAGAGATTATTCCACCAGTGCAATCAGTCACGCTGGTGGTAGGTCTTTTGTTGCTAGAGGCCGGCTAGGTAGGTACCACCGCAGTGTCCAATATTCTGCCGCCAAATAGTAGTGTTTAAGCACTACTGTGTTCCGGTTTGAAGGGCATTGTACGCTAGTGAAATTACTGGGCGAACGAGATTTAAGAACTAATATCTCGAGGTTGGCAACGCGTGAGTGGCACCTACTAATGGTGCTGCAAGCGCTCATAGGCTGCGGCAGCCACTTACCATCAGGTGGGCCGTATGCTTGTTTGCCAACTTCTAACATAAAAAAAAAACTTTTTTTTATAAATACTACACACTCAAAGCCTCATAGTCATGTCGAGGCTCGAGTACAGACAACAACAAAAGTACAGCAACACAGATACGAAATATATAAATCTATAATCAATAAAAAATATACAAACATCTGTCTCGAGTGCCAATGCAACTCGCAATCATTTGCGCTTATGATGATAGGTCACTACTCCTGTAATTATAACTGGTAATTATGTTTTTTTTTAATTTTAATATATTTTATTATTTCATAAAATTAATAATAAAAGAGCTACTAATAATGTTTTATTAAGTAGCAATAATTTTGTATTTATTAAAATATGTAGCCCAGGAGCTCGTCCGTGGTTTACTCCATTTTTAGGCTCCCTGAATAATAATTGCGTAAAAGAGAGAGCGAGACATTATATTAGTTAAGACGCAGTTCTGGCTTTCTTTCAAAACCAAAAAAAAATTATCAAAGTCATTAAATTAATCAATCAATCAGTTCTGTGATCTTCTAAAATTTGAAGATATAGGACGGTAACTAATCGCACATTTCTTGAAAAATAAATATATCAAATAATTATATGTATACATGTCTGTTACTTCTATGTGTTTGTAAGATAATATATAATGATAATTCTATTAAATAGAGCGCACTCGATCTTGACCTCTAACACTGCATCTGTTCCCTATCAGACCTAGAGAGTGTTACGGTGATAAGTAATTGTTATTATTACAAATGCTTGCGTGTTTAATTTATTAATAATATATAATCAACAATATTGTTTGTAAGAAATTCTTATGTTTGCATACTATTTTCCCTTCTCATCTCTTCCCTTCTATCTCTCGGGTTGGCAATGCGCATAGGTTGCGGGGACTGCTTACCATCAGCCATAAAAAAATCTAATATGAGTAATGTATACACACCCGTAATGGGGGCGTTGAACTCATAACTATAGAGTTTAAGTGCAGTTCGCATATAAAAAATGTCACATGCTCATATGGGACTTTGTGTTCAACTACAATTCCACTTTAAAAACTCCGATCTTAAGTTTTTTATTCCATCTTCTGAAATTCTTGAACTGATTTAAAGAAAAAGATTGAGGTTTCTTTTCGAAGGTTGTCTGAAAAATTCGAATTTTCCCCCGCTGAATCGCAATCCCGATGCTTTGGGCGAAAAATTAAAGCACTTTTGTCACTTGTAGAGGCAATGAGTCGGGGTGTAACATCTTTTAAAAATTGTTTTGCACTAACGCTCCATGGCTCAAGTGTTTCTACTGCAAATGGCACAGAGAGATGTAATTGGGAAAAATGATGAATACTTACGCCGCTTATAGAATTCGGAAAAAGCTGAATTCTGTAAGCGGTAAAAAATAAAAATTATAACCGAAGTGAAAATGATAACTTAAATTGGATTTTAATTTATTGAAGCGAAAACTTTAATCGTTTATGATAATCGCGATATAAAGGAAATTGCTTGGGAAACTATTTTGTACCTTGATGAAGCACCGCACGTGAAGGTCTAATAGAAAGAAACGACAACCGACATGTTTAATTACTTTAAAAACTATACTTTGTAACATTGTTGTTAATTTATAGTAGAAAATATCCAGCACAAATGGATCGGCTCGACCGGGACTGTGTTCGCGGCCCCACTTATGTTAATAGAGTTTTTTGATAATCCCACGGGAACCGAACATTTTTCAGGGATATAGTGTCCTACGTATCAATCCAGGTATGAAGATTGAAGCTATGTGTATATAATTTCATCTAAACAAAAAAACGTCAATCCATACCTTCTCGCTTATAATATATTCTCGCAATAATATTATTATGACTTTTTATTTCATGACGGTTGGCAAACAAGCATACGGTCCGCCTGATGGTAAGCAGTTACCGCAACCTATGAACGCTTGCGATGCGTTGCCAACTCAAGGAACAGGAGGAAAGGACGAGAACGGAATAAAGCAGGAAACAGAGAGGTGGCAGGGTGGGCTTCCGGAACTCTCGTGTTAGTTAGTTAGTTAGAGCTTGAAATAACGAGCTAAGACAAATCATACACAAACAACACAGCTTATGTTTAGTAAAGAGGTCCACTTTAAATAAAAATCAATACGTAGAAAATCGAAAAATTATCTTTAAAAAAAAAAACTGTTTATTATGTATAAACTTCCCAACCTTCAGATTCCGTCATCATTATCTCTTTCACTAAGTAAATAGGTTTCAATAGGCAACAGGACATTCGAAACGCACTAACTCGAAAGGCTAAGCTTAGACACTAATAATAGATTGCTATCCCCTAAGCTTCTCAGTGGGGTTATAATCCACACTTAGACCTTTAACCACTGAATACTCATATACTATTACATAGTTTTTATATATTTTTTATTTTAGACACGACATAGTGGCGCAGCAATAGCGACCTTGCCTAAAGCGCCACATGTCGCTGGTTTGATTCCCCCTCGGAGCAGATGTATGTATTGACCATACATGCATGTGTTCTGGTCGGAGGGTTTGTTCTTGTCATTGTGTATCTATGTTATATTCCGGATCCCCGACACAATATACAAACTATCTAACTGATAAGGGCCTTTGAGTGTGTAGCATTTTTTTGTACCCAATAGGTATATGAACCAAACATCGGTTAGTCTACGTTTTGTACCGGCTAGGCCATGGCCACGGTTTGGTACAGAAATATCTCGCCCCTGTAATACAACTGCATGACAGAGAAAATAATAGTTGTCCTAACATTTCAATAATTGCTTTGATCTATAAGGGTGAATAATTAATCTCCATTAGCCCGATTCATGTGTTGATTATTGGAGTGCGTGATGTCATATGAATTGCAGTTATTTATTACCGTCTTTGTTCAGTTACATCACCAGTTTTCGACGAATACATTAATTTATAATTTAGAAATAAAGCAATTGATGCACATTTATGTATGTGGCTAAATTAAAACCACTTTTCACATGTTTTTTAGTGCACCGTACCTAAAGTGTAAAACGGGAACCTATTACTAAGCTCCGCTGTCCATCCGTCTGTTTGCATGTCCGTCTGTCACCAGGCTGTATCTCATTAACCGTGATAGTTAGACAATTGAGATTTTCACAGATGATGTATTTCTGTTGCCACTATAACTCGCACTTGGCCGGTTTTTAAAAACTACAGATCATCTGATTGAAAGGTAGGGTAATATAGTAGTATATACTTAAAGTTTAACACTATAAAGTTTAATACTATAATATACGTAAATTGTAGTTGTTTTTATTAATTATTCTATTACATTAAGCCGATTAAGTTGATAGCTTATTTCATTAGAAATTGGACTTAATTTGTCAACTGTACAAAGACAAAATGTAAAAACTTATATATAAAACAAAAGAGGCTCCTATCTCGGGGCAAGTGAAAAATAATATACAAGTAAAAAAATATGTATATTATTTTAATACATAATTTACTTGCAATCCATTACAAAATAGCATTCAAAATGTATGGACGTTTTGTGTATTTAACGGAGTGTGGAAGGAAAACACTCATGTAGTAGATTAAGGATTAATGGTTAATTTCAAAATGGCATGTTTTATATTTTTTATAAGTAAGATTATAGCGGTCGTTAATATTCGTAGATTTTATCGAATTAACTAATTTTTACGATCGATAAAAATTCGTTACGGTTTTGGCAGTGAACTCTAAATCGACACGCAATACTAAAATATGTCGCTACTTTCATTTTTGTAACGATTTCAGTAATAGTTTCAAGTAACGACCAAAATGATTAAAATGTATATCCTTGAATTAAATTATTTGGAACATATTGAGGTTGTTTTACAAAGAGGGAAAACCTGATAAGATTGGCTTTCATTGATATGTCTACTTCTTTAATATACTAAGGAATATTTCAAAAACCATTGCTACATGGATAACTTATAGTCCTGTTATATAATCAGTGCATACAATTCTGCAGTATTAAGCCGTTTGTCTCACAAAGACCAAGCGTTTCAGTTCTGCGTTCCAAACTACAAGCCACACGACCATACCCAACACATGAAAAAAAACCTATATACCTCGGTACGACGTCCCGTTATCCTGAAAATAAACTAGGCTATGGAAACTAAGCTTATCTTGTATCGGTTTTGCGAGAATCACTGCAAAAATAATCGGTAATTTGCTTACAAAAATATCACTTCACTCTCACTTTCGCACAAAGACATTTAAAAAAATAAAGAATATTTTCAACGCAGTTAACAATACAGCTAATAACGAGAAATTATCTTAAAGCTTTTCGTCCAACACATTTCCTTCATTAAGAAGGGAAGTGTGGCTTCCGTTTTTACATTTGTTTTTACTGTTTTTGTGATTTCGATTTTCTTTCCGGGTACGCGTCCGGGCCACGCCGACGAGGCGACTGGAAGGATCGAACGCTACCCCGGGGGAGGCTGCGTATTTGCGCATGTCGCACAAGCGAAAACCTACCTCATACCTGCAGTATACGGCGCTATTTTCATCGCCATTACAAATGCTTTCAATCGATTTTCGCTTAATTCTATAAGGGTTTACGCTTTGAAAGCTCTAATTATAAACAATCTTAGTACAAAGGTATTAAAGTTCATTATTCACTGCGTTAGATTATTGCGTGAAAATTTAGGGATGAGGCGAGGTCGGTGTGTTGAATGGGTGTATTAGCGATAGAGGGCGTTGTTTTGTTGTAGCGGTCTGTTACCGGGCGATTCCATATAAAAGCACTTTGTTAAAACGTCAATATAATAAATCTAAACAGCTGTTTGCTTATAATAAAAACCTTGTCCTTTTCCGTATCGAAATTAAATTTCCATCTTTAATGTATAGTAAAACAAAACACAAAATGTTGATATTTGAAAAAGAGTTTATAATGATGTTAAAATGTATAAAAATATTTTTAGCACGTAATTAATATTGTATATAAAAAATTGTAGTGCAGACTATCGCTGCAGACGCGAGACGCCACGTGGGCGACGGAAACCAACCTATGCGACCCAATCAATACAATGCAGTGTACAACTCATCTGTTACTTATCCGCGAACTTCAATTTTTATAAAAGGATAACTCCAATATGACAAAAACAACTTTTTTTAATTATTTCTCTTTACTTAAGTAAAATACATGTCAATAACTTACGGTTACAAAAAATATTTACATTTAATTTTTAATAATTTCGTCGTTTCTCCAGTTTTGCACCAAATCAACATAAGCTACAGTAAATAAATAAATAATAATAAATAAACGCTACACACTCAACGGCCCCCATTAGGATAATTATATCCTATGTCGGGGGTCCGGAAACATTCACAATGACAAGGACAAACACAACCAGACCGGAAAACATGCCTGTACGATTAATACAAACATCTGCTCCGAGCGGGAATCGAACCCGCAACCGTCGAGGCTTAAGGCAGACACGCTACCCACAACGCCACAACGGTGTCGACCTACCAACAGTACCTGTCCATTAGGCCATTGACTTGTTCACTATCTATAGCAGAATAAAAATAATCTAAGCAAGTCGTCCGCCATGTTACTGGTCTAGAAATTATATAAATTTTGCACGCGAAAATATACCAAAGATGGTTCGCACTTTGCATTGTCAATATTAGTCACAGCAAAATAACGTGGTATAGATTCAAAACACGTATGACAGAGGAAGATGGTTTAACAGAATATAAATGAATTGTAAATTTTAAACTGCGGAAGCATATCATTGGTCAAATTATAGAATAAAAAAATATTAAACACAAACTTCTTTTTCAATTCTTAGGGTTTTCGAAAACAATGCAATGGTTTTTAAATTTCAGCCAATGTAATGTATGCTTAAAGTATTTTACTCGTTTTTATTGTAGATAGTGATAAAGCCGATTTTACACCAATGTAATCCTTTTGGTTTTCTTTCATTTCTTTCGAGTGCTACTTTATACATTAATAAATAAACGTAATTATGTTTAAAAAAAAAGTGGTGCAACACTTGGTCATCGTTTTGACAGATCCTCATTTTTTATTTTTATGTTGCAACCCTAGTATAAGATATATAGGATGATGAGGATACGATACAAAGAAGTGGCAACACATTCTCGACCCCCTTGGTGTTGTGGATGTTCATGGGCGATAGTTACCACTTACCATCAGGTGGAGCTATCTGCTCGTTTGCCTCTATATAATATAAAAAAGAAAGAGCGATAGCTAAAAAATCGTGTCGAAATGTCATTTTACCAGAAAATCAATATTTTATTCTCTGGGTATCACAACGCCACTGTGGAGGGTAAGACGGATGTGAGAAATGCCTTCACCACAACGGGAGGATCCTCCGACCAGGCGGGTGATATTGCCTGGCGGGTCGAAGCCCTGGGCCGAAGCCCAACGACTTACGTTGGAAAGTTGTATATATATCTCAAGAGCGTAGGAAACTTTGATAGCGCGATTTAGGATCGTGACGTTCGTTGACCGTCCGTATCGTTGCGTAGTAAGCCCTGTAGGTGTCGTTGTAGCTTGATGCGACATTGTGACAATCTAGTCTTTTCTATTGCGTTACGTCATGTTGCGTGTAGATGTCGCTACAGCCACCAGTAAGAAAGTAAGCATAAGGTCCATATTACAAAGATTATTTATAATGTATTTCTTTAACTCTCTTTGGTGCTCCGAGAAATCGACGAAGGAACCATATCTCTTTTGAATTATGGTTACAAGAGTGACAGCGTGGTATGGCTCCGTCGATCGTCGAGTACGAAACTCTAAAACATCCAAATCCAGACGACTCTTTTGTAAACTCGTTTAATTAAAATAAACCATATATATATTATGTAGGAAACAAAATTTATCCTCAGAGAAAAATTCTAGATAATAAAACACAGCTGGATAAGCGCAATGTATGTATGTCTATCCACGTGTATCGTTGCGTGAGTACAACCTGCTTTAGACACCTATTGTGACGTCGATCGATAGGCTGTATGCTTGATCATGCGTTATAAAACGAAGAGGATATAGGGAGTTTTAGATTAGACAAGTTTATCATTTCAAAAATATAGTTCGATGATGAACGTTATAGCGTTATGAAGAATGTATTGTTTTTAATATAGCTCCCTAGCTAACTCAAGAATTTCAGGAATCCAGGATTGCATCATAGGTATGTTAAAAGTCGAAAATATACCAGAAATATTCCTCTTGCAACTTTACATGTAGGTGATTTAGTATTTAAGGATGTATGACTATAATTAAGAATTAAAACAAAAAAACACTCTAACACTCTCTCTTTCAATTATATTTTCTTAATTGATGTATATTGTATTGTTTATTTTTTCTTTTCAACGTTTTTGCAGAATACTTAGTCGGTGTCTTTCGTATGTTGATCAAACTCATGGCAACTTAACATACCAAATACAAAACGCTCACTGGTTGGCAGTTGATCATCGGCTATCTTTAACCTATGACCGTTCTGCATTTGGTGTTTTAAGTTAAATTTGTAAATACATTTAATGTAAAGACAGAGTATCCATTATAGTTAATTATAATAATCCCCATATTACATAATCCAGCACTAATAACACGTGTTGTCGCCTTCGTTACGAATGGTCCTCAAGTTTCGTACCGTTGCCACGTGACCGGCATGTGACTAGTCACGTTCAGTGGGGACGGAACATACATAGTTTTAATTGACTTAATTGGGGGATGATTAGGTTAATAAAAGTTTTGTGAAATTATGATATAATATCACGTATATATAATTTAATTTTTAACCGACTTCAAACAGGAGAAGGTTATCAGTGAACTGATGTTGTTGGATAGGTTTTACGTCTCCGGTGATCCTATAATATTTGGTGATCTGATTAATAACTTCAGAAATGTAAATAAACGCTTTACAGGAAACTGCTCCCATTTCGATGGTAATATTCAGGGTTCGGGGTTAGAAAAACACAACAAACACAAGGACAACCTAGACCGGATTACACGCTTGTACGGTCAAAACATAACTCTGAGTGGGAATCGAATCATTGGCGTTTAAGGCAGATTTTTAGTAATTTTTTTAGTATTCTCCCAGCAAAGCGTCGGGATGTGACGACCCCATCGCCCGCTTTTGGGATAACCTCTGTCACAACAGAGATTATTCCACCAGTGCAATCAGTCACACTGGTGGTAGGTCTTTTGTTGCAAGAGGCCGGCTAGGTAGGTACCACCGCAGTGTCCAATATTCTGCCGCCAAATAGTAGTGTTTAGGCACTACTGTGTTCCGGTTTGAAGGGCATTGTACGCTGGTGAAATTACTGGGCGAACGAGATTTAAAAACTAATAACTCGAGGTTGGCAACGCGTGAGTGGCACCTACTAATGGTGCTTGCAAGCGCTCATAGGCTGCGGCAGCCACTTACCATCAGGTGGGCCGTATGCTTGTTTGCCAACTTCTAACATAAAAAAAAAAAAAAACAAATGGACTGGCTCGATAGGGGAGTACTCTACCCTCCCACAAAAATAGGCGAAAAGTAACAGTACTAGTATTGTTATATTTTGCGATGAGTGAGAGTGAGAGTCTGATTTTGTTGATTTTATCCGGAGGCCCAATCTCCCAAACCATCTGCTCCCTTCATAGCATCTCTTCACTCCTATCTCTTGGGTTGGCAACCAGTATGTGTTTGTGTTACTTCAAAATACAAATATCGCAAGTGTTCTTCGGCCGCAGTGACTTAAGCAGCCATTAGGCGCATCCTATGCTTTTGCAAACCGTCATAATGTTAAAAAAACTATTGCCATTATGTTCACTGTGTTAGCGATGTCTTTATTGAATTTTTATGTTAGCAACACTAATAAAAATAATTTATACATCTAAGGTGGGTACTTAAATAAAAATAAAAACTAAAAGCAATTTGATTGAGGGTATTATGATAAGATGTCAGAAAAGCAGAATAAATTATGAAATTAATATATGAATTGTGTGATATAGAAGGCTATATTTTTTGGAAGATTCCGTGACGTTTATAACTGGTCATACGTCTGGAAAACGGAATTACTAAAAAATTAGATATATTACCCTTTATCATTATTATCATTGTATTCACGCTTACAAAAGTCGATTTACAAAAATTCTTTCAAATTAGAGAACATAAGTACACATATCGAAAATACGTGAACGCCTAAATGTTCTAATATCCGACCCTATAAATTCTTAAGTTCATTCCGAAGGGCAACCGAGAGATTACAACTTATTGCGCGAAGATTGGATTTCCTCTCCCCAGTATTGCGTTCTACGTTTTTAAGATGAGGGTTCGCTATGCATTGCACCGGTCCGGCATCCGGTAATCGTTGCCGGAAATTGCCGTACCAATGTGCGAACTACGGAGTTGCAATACGTGCTCTGGTCTATAATTGAGGTCAGACTTCCCAGTTTGGACACATTTGTATCATCAAAGTAAAATAAAAAAATGTTTGTGTTCTGCTGCCGTTAATAATAGTTTGTAAAACGAGAAAATGGATATACATACGAAGGAATTAATTATGCTAGCCGTACTGACATAAACATCATCATAATACAGATCAACACGTCCAGCAGTCCAGGCCGGGAAATTCCATCAATCCGTATCGGATTGAAACAGTGTAAAAGTGTCTTAGTAAAAGTTAATTTAACGCGAATTTCAATATTTTATTTTCTTGATTTCTTGTAAATTTGATAGCTCGGAATTTACCGGCGTCGGGATGTGACGACCTCATCGCCCGCTGTTGAGGAGAACCTCTGTCATAGCAGAGATTATTCGACCAGTGCAATCAGTCACACTGGTGGTAGGTCTTTTGTTGCAAGAGGCCGGCTAGGTAGGTACCACCGCAGTGTCAAATATTCTGCCGCCAAATAGTAGTGCTTAGGGCAGGGGAGATTAAAGAACCAATATCTCGAGGTTGGCAACGCGTGAGTGGCACCTACTAATGGTGCTGTAAGTGCTCATAGGCTACGGCAACCACTTACCACCAGGTGGGCTGTATGCTTGTTTGCCAACCTATAACATAAAAAAAAAAAACTTGAGAGGTGTCAAGGGACACCCGGATGGAACGAAGTTCCTTTCGATTAATTAGTGAAGGAATTGTAATAAAATTTTATTTTTTTAAGTTATAATAATATTTTTTTATTATTAACATTATTTATTATTTATAAAAAACCTGTATACACTCAACAAAAATAATCGTCGCGACACCACACTGTTCAATGCGAAATAGAAATGAAAATATCTGGCTTGCTTTCTATAAGAGAGAGAGAGACAGACAGAGAAACATGCGACGCCGCACAGCTTACAATAACTTACTATAGCAAAAAGTGTCGTGACAACTTTTCGTAAGAATTTTTCCGTCTAGCCCCCTTTCACAACGCGCGATAAGGAACTTCGTTCCAAAAGCTCTTTTAATAAAAATATTTTCCCGAAACGCCGTCCGCGTGTTATTTCACCAATGTGTTGATTCATGCCATGACATACTCTTTCAATCTTCACATACTACTATATTCTTATATTAATTTTCAATATACTAGAGCAGCTAATTTAATTACCACATATTATATAAATACATTAAAATAACAGATTTATTAAAATCAAGATTCATTAACCAGTTTTTCCTTTTGAATGAAAAAAACTTCGTAAAGCATCAAATAGAGCGTGTAAATTTGATAACAATATCTGCCCTCAGACTACGTATTCTCACGTCGAATGTATTGTGTATTTATACAGATCCGACGCGTACACTTTGTCTCTCAATCCCAAGAGGAAAATGCATTTCCATATAATTTTAAGTGATTGCATTACGCCACACCGCTTCAAATGCACCAGTAGCATTTTCGTATCAAAATGTATGGGATAAACATATTTTACGATGTATTTTTTTTTGAAATTACAGCTTTAGAATTTTGGGTATTTGTATGGCTGTAGCAACCTAACGTGACCTCTGTTTATTCCTTGTTGGGTACACAATATAGACATAAAAAAGTATGTGTTATAATTATGGCATGTCTTTAGAAATATTATAATAATGGACGCAAATAAGTAATACCATGTCAATCCACAAATTTGAAAAACTGAGTTATATATGCAGAAGTGTTGGTAAATGGCTGAAGAACATTTTACTTTAATATTTGTAGGGTTTTAAGCTTTAAAACTTCTAAAAATTCATTTTTCAATCATGCAATTTATGTATTTTTCAACGTTTTGGTTTATATATTTTTTTTTTTATGTTAGAAGTTGGCAAACAAGCATACGGCCCACCTGATGGTAAGTGGATGCCGTAGCCTATGAGCGCTTGCAGCACCATTAGTAGATGCCACTCACGCGTTGCCAAACTCGAGATATTAGTTCTTAAATCTCGTTCACCCAGCAATTTCACTAGCGTACAATGCCCTTCAAACCGAACACAGTAGTGCCTAAGCACTACTATTTGGCGGCAGAATATTGGACACTGCGGTGGTACCTACCTAGCCGGCCTCTTGCAACAAAAGACCTACCACCAGTGATACGACATAATATAAGAAATATGCAGTTTGTATACTTATTTTTTGTGAAAATAAGTATATTAACTTACATAAATCTAAAATTGCCAGAAACTTGACAAATACATAAAAAAATCGTATAAAGAAAGTTGTTCAAAATTTTCAAACGCGTTTTTCTCGAAATGACATTCATGTGGGTTGACATGGTATTGCTTATTTGCGTCCAAATATGATTGTTTCTGTTTTACGCTTTCATATCTTAATTCATCATGAAATTTTGCATACCCCTAGGCACGGTTAAAGAAAAAGACATACGAGTATCTTTCATCATTAAAAAAAATACCGCTCCCGAGAGATTGAAGAGTACTTGAGACTTAAGGACAAAAAAAAATTTTGTTGTGGCGCCGCGGTAGCGAACCTGCCTTAAGCGCCACAGGTCGCTTGTTCGATTCCAGCTCGGAGCAGATGTTTGTATTGACTATACAGGCATGTTTTTCGGTCTGGGTGTGTTTGTCATTGTCATCGTGTATGTTTCCGGACCCCCGACACAGAATATAACTATCCTAATTGAGGCCGTTGAGTATGTAGCGTTTATTTATTGAAGAAAAAATATTATCGCACAATTTTCATTTCTCTCCAAACATATATCTATAGTCCCCGTAGACGACGTCGCAGGCAGATACTTGTTACATAACATTATCAAAAATTTCATACCTTTCGGTGCAAGTTGTACGGCAATCCATTAGAACTCCGTCAGCTTGAAATAACTTGTATAACACTGCCTTCACCTGTGAATAAAGCAGTTTTAGTTAAAACATTACAAAAAACACTTTCATGCCCATCGGGGTCATGCTTTTGACGTCGAGTACTTCACTCGCACTAAATTTTTACACATAGACTCGTAGTTTTAAGATAACTTAATGTAAGCAAATCCAAAACTATTCTAACTTATCCAAAATCTCATGACTTTGTATTCAAGTTGTGGTCTCTTTTGATCCTCTCCTCAATGTATCTTTAAAGTAATTTTGGTGATATCACTCACACTCCTCGATATTTCCAAACAAAATGGCCCTTTTGAAGTATGGCTAAACTCAATTTTCTGCTTAACTGCTTGGTAATTTTATCTATTACGTGCAGTTTTATCATAACACTAGCTTCCACTCGCAACTTCGTCTGCTTAAAATGCCTTAAAAACACTACAATTGTCGGTAATTTAAAGGCATATAGGTACCAGATTTTAAGTTAAACATGGGATAATACAACTATGAAAACTGCATCCAATTTCTGTCGTTACGTACTGTTGTTTTTGTCTGATGGGTGTACAAACACACGGACATACAGACAAACAATGACAAAAAAATGTTTAGGTTTTTATTGCTGTTATATACGCCACTCACTAGTTACTTGAAGTTCTCCTAAATATCTTCCATGTACTGACATCGCCCAGTTATATTCAGAGTACACTTCAAAAGTACGATTCCTTAGATAAACCGTATGTGAATTACAGTTGTAATACAAGCCGGTGTACAGCTAGTGTAAATTCTAGGAAGTAGAATTAAATTACCTATTTACACGGGAGGGCGCGGAGCGGGCGCGCTCAGTGAGTCGCACCGACGCCATCTGCCCCCGCCTGCGGACAACGTTATTTATTTTTAAACGAACAAATCATAGAAAATGTACTTTTCTAGGTAAAGCCACGCTCCTCCCATTTCCCAAATTTGCCGGCTCGACTGGGGAAGTAGGCAGAAAATCGCCGTGAAGTAATAGCATCAGTGGTACTGTTGTGGTTCGTGCTATGAGTGAGAGCGCCGGAGGCCCAATCTCCCGCCCCCTTTATTCCCTTCCTTTTTTGCTCTCTCACTCCTTCCTTATGCCTTGGGTTGGTTCATAGGTTGCGGTTACTGTTTTCCAAAAGGCAAACTAAATGTTTATATGCCAACCACCCTTTGTACCTGTGTTCAGGTGGAAGAGGCAACCCTTTATGGTGAAACCTGTAAAGAATATATCCAAACCTTTAAATAAGAGTACAAGTACCAAATTCATTTCTTTGTTGAATAGTTATTTGTATAGTTCAATATGAATATATTCGTTCATTTCTTAGTATTTAGCAAGGTACACCCATGCCCGCATTAATAGTCATAATTATGTTGATTACTTCTTCATCTGCTTAATCTTATAAAGATTGTATCTGTGGTAAAAAAAAGGAAAAGAGCTGACAAGATAACTGATTACAATCTGATATTATCTTTTTATCACAAGTTTGTGTTTTATTTCGGTCAAGGATTTTCCTATTTTCTTATATATTTATATAAAGAATAATTAAATATGTTAAAGATTAAGAGCATTTAAGTACTTATATGTATAGCTCCATCGTCATTACCCATACAATGTTACTTTTGCTCAGAATTGGGACATTGCTTTAAAATAAATAAATAAACGATACACAATGACAAAGACAATTACACCCAGACTGGAACACATGCCTGTATGGTCAATACAAACATATGCTCCGAGCGGGAATCGGACCCGTGACCTTTGGCGCTTAAGGCAGGTTTACTACGGCTGCGCCACAACGTCGTCAAATGGTTAATGATTCTACAAAATTGTTACATTAACACAATCTAGCATATTGATGATGGCCGTTCATTTCAAGAGGCCGGCTAGGTAGGTACTACAGCAGTGTCAGATATTCTATCGCTAAGCAATAGTAAGCTACCGTTTTTCGGTTTAAAGGACACTGTAGCTAGTGTAATTACTGGGCAAAGGAGATTGAAGTTGGCAACGCATGTATGACAAATACAAATGGAGTTGTAAGCGCTCATAAGCTACGACAACCGCTTACCATCAGGTGGGTCATATGCTTTATCGCAAACTTAGTAACATACATAAAAAAATCATAGCAGCTATATTCATAACAGTGTAATATTGTTCAAAACTTAGTTATGATTATTGTAGCCAGCGGAGTACCAATCGCTCGTCATGGTGTTCCAAAAATAAACAAAAAATGAAAATAACACGGCACCGTTGTATTTCCGTCCTGGGAGACTGATGGGCTATGACTAATGGCTAAACATTTTAATAATGTCGCTGCTATCGAAGAATATTTTGTTTACTAGCTGTTGCCGCGGCTCCGCTCGCGTTATGTATTTTTTAGGTTCATTTTTCCGGGATAAAAAATATCCGTTATGTTAATCCAGGTAAGTACTTGTGAACCTAATTTCATCAAAATCTGTATAGTAGCTTTTGCGTGTAAAAAGAAGAGTAACAAACATCTATCTATGGAACATACTTTCACATTTATAATATTAATAGTAATCATTTTAAAATAAACTTTACTCTTTTCGACAGATAATTTAGTATTTTGAAGAGTATATGTTTGTATAGTTTTTCTTTTAGTTATTATTATTATGAAACTACTAGCGGCCCGCTCCGGCTACGCACGGGTATAAAATATACAGCCTATGTCATTCACTGAAAAAATGATTAAAATCGATCCAGTAGTTTTAATTTATTCATTACTGCCCGTGGCCCGAACGCGTCAAATGTAATTATTTACGACATCACATTAGAAACCTCAAAAAAATTTTTTCTCCACTATTTAATGGATGTTATTATACATATAAACCTTCCTCTTCAATCACTCTATCTATAAAAAAACCGCATCAAAATCCGTTGTGTAGTTTTAAAGATTTAAGCATACATAGGGACGGAGAAAGCGACTTTGTTTTATACTATGTAGTGATAACCGTAAATTATTTTTAATATAGACACATCCAGTAGTGCTTATTCTTTATAAATTCTGTTGTCATATTTCAAACTTACCCACATTTGTTTGCAAATGTTCAATGTACCAATTATTAGGCATTATTTTAAATTACACTTTTGTGTCTCATGTAAGTGAATTGTTAAAATCTTATGGAAAATAAACTATCTTAAAACCATACAATAAGATAAT
This sequence comes from Hestina assimilis, assembly GCA_023373885.1. Classification (NCBI taxonomy): domain Eukaryota; kingdom Metazoa; phylum Arthropoda; class Insecta; order Lepidoptera; family Nymphalidae; genus Hestina; species Hestina assimilis. Next base: position 1,413,557 of record CM041750.1, on the reverse strand, counting down.
AAGATTATTACCAAATAATATACATATCTTTCATATTGAAATGAGATATATAATTGTTTGGACTTATTTATGGAATTATAATGAGTCTCATTAGTAAAACTATTTGTAAATGGGTTTTTATTGGAAACAAGTTTTTTTAAAAGAGAGAAATATTTAGAAAAGAGTTATAGAAATTGTTATGTAAGTTTTCCTTACATAAAAGTTATTCTCGCAATATTGAAATATTAATAAAACAAAAGGAAAAAAGGAAAATACAAATGAAGACACCATACAATAATATTTTAAAAATACTACAGAATGCATTAAAAATTAAAAAGTTGACATTTCAAAGATTTATTTGATTTTAGTAATATTAATTTAGCCTTCATTATAATATTTAGTTTCAGCAGCTCACAATCTTGTATAAATTTTACTGAACATAACAAACAGATACAATTACATTTACTATCGTTTTAAAAGGCAAGAGATTTCAAAAACATTATACTTAGGACAAATAAGATGATTCAGCTCTTTTACTTTCGTTATCTCCCAAGTTATTCATCAGCTTATAAAAAAAACAATATTTGTATAAGGTCACATTTGGATCATAAAATATCTTATATAAATGAATCAATGACTGGTTCACAATATACTAAAACATATTACTATTGCATAACATAGACAACAACAACAAATTACTACGGTCCAACAGAAAATCTGCATTAAGTGGTAACAACAGTACAGAGATGAATAAGAGCGTCACATGCCTACTCTCTTAACAGTTACCTTCCTTTTCCCATTCTCATCCTCTTCCTCCCTTTGGGTTGGCAACGCACATGTGATGCTATTTCTAAAATTACAAGCGCTCATAGGTTGCAGTTACTGCTAACCATCAGGCTGACCTTAGGCTTGTTTGCCTACTGTCATGACATTGAAAAAATTATTCACCGGCAAAAATAAGAAATACAATTTTTTTCAAGACTGTCGAAAAATCTTAAATGTGTGTATAACTAGTGTATTGGTTATTTCTTAATTCAAGCCAAGGTCTTCATGAAGTGTTATTATAACTCAGATTTGTGTAAAAAATTTGATATTGATATAAAAAAAGTTAAAAATCTATAACTTGTATCAAAATAATCTTAATTTAACTGTATTCAATGTGTTCTCACAATATATGAGTAATTATTTCATCTGGTGTCAAAGGAACAATGCAATTTCATGCATGATACGATTATCAAATAAATGCAGGTATTTAGATAATTATATGTATAGCGAGTCGAGGTGCGGAACTCGCTGGAATAACTAAAATAATAAGAATATCAACATTTCTTATGCAAGTATTCGTCGTACATAGAACTCTTATAAGATATTTATCTTGATACGCATGAAGTTCATAAAAACTTCGTTAAAAATTTAGCAGCATCAATTCACAAAATTGTTTCTAAATATATTAATACCAACGGAAATTATGAATTACAATAAAAAAACGTGTACACTTACCATTTTAACGTATTTTATCTAGATTGCACCTTTATCTTCATAAATGGATTAAATAATTCGAAAAATCACAACAAATCTCCCACTTACAGCCGCTTGCAATTTCTTCGGGAACACAGAATAAAAATCTTGCAGGATGCAATTGCAAGGATAAAGAAAGTTGCCAAAATAGAAAATGTTTTTTCGGCATTCTCAAAATTGAAAATATTCATAAACTTTTACAATAAATGATATTTATATATGTAAGATATAAAAGTAATAGTTAACAAGAAATTAAATAGGTAGCATTGATATTGCATTACATAAATATTTTAATATAATGTAAGGGACGTGGTATATATTATACGTGGTATTAATTTTTACATCAGTGACTATGTTTTCGTTTTGTTTTTGCTACCAATTTGAAGTTTACCAACCAATGACGAGATTGTCGGGTCTGTCAATTTGTATTTTGTCATTTTTGTCACTTGTCAAGTTGTCAGTTGATAAGGACTTCATATTTCATTTATTACAGAAATATTTAAAACAGTAAATGCCTTGAAAAACATTTACATTGTTAAATCTAAAAATTAAAATAAGTTTACACGTCAAGGTACTTATGTCAAGTTATATTATAATCGCATAATTATTATATTTTTAAATAATATTTAGGCGTGATGTAAGATGTTAAGTTTAAACCATTATTTATTATTTAGAGATAATTTATCGATTTAGGCTTTTTGTATTTATTTGGTTTAATAAATAAGTGTAATGTTAGTGTAATTTTATATTCAAATTTTGGTGCTAGATGCTGAAATTTAGCGGTCTAGTAATTTGGAGGTTAGGAACCCGAAGTTCTTTACGAAAATATTCATCTCCTGGCGTGACAGTATTTAAGTCTGACAAAACAGACTCATCAAGAAGCATTTCCGATAGAAGTGTTGAGGCAAATACTGATCTATTGAAGGATAGTTCTGGTAAATGTAGTTATAATTATGTGAATTAAACAACAGTTTTTGATACTTGATGATTAATCAGTAATAAATCAATCGTGATTATATATGAGTTATATAATATTAATAGTAAAAGACAAATTATCTTATATAATATTATTAAATTTGTTTATTTACAACCATTGAGTGACAAGTCTACCATAGTACCAGACCGCAGGAAAAATACCTCTATTATGGCCTGTGGTAAACAGTGTTAACAATACATTGTACATAATATACCATATTAAATTACTATGGTATATGGCATGACTATGCCTATACTAAATAATTGTCTTGTTGTTAAAATATATGTTTATGGTTTTGACAAATGTTTATTACATTTATAATGTTACTTTTAAAAACCTATTTGTTACCAAAAGCAGAACTCGATTTGGTATTATTATAAAAATTGAAAGGTCTTTAACAAATTGTTTATATATATATATATATATATATATATATATATATATGTTCTTTGGATCTTTTTGACTATTTATTTCTTGCAATCTACTCTACAACATTTGCAAAGTTTGAACATATAAAACAAAATATCTCAATGATCATGATCTTTATTTTTTAAATTTTTACACACCTGCTCCAGGATTGAGGAGTTAATAAGAACATACTATAGTTAATCAAAATAAATTTAATTAGTTTATATCTAATAAGTTAAAATGCTTTATATATTTATTATATTCAAATTGTTTACTATTCTTTGTTTGATTTCTTTATTTTTTAATTTTTTAGGCTTAGTAGCAGCAGCATTTGCATCTCTAAATGCACCAGAAGACGAGGAGAAAAAGAAACCAAGTGCTAAATCTATAAAGCACAGTCGCACGCAACAAATTGATACTCAAATTATGAAAGCAACTGATGTCCAGAGTTTACTACTAGCTGCTGAGAATCCGATTGTATCAAGAAGGCATGCACTTAAGGTATGTTATTTCATACATTCATCCCAATATGTTAAGCCATTTATGTATGATTGAGTAGCAAACATTTAAACATAGTATGTACGGTTTTTTTTAAATTATCCTGGAATCTAACACATTTTTGGGATAAAAAGTAACCTTTGTGCTAATTTAGGTAACAATCTATATTGCCAAATTTCATCCAAATCTGTTAGCTGTTTTTGCATAATTGAGTAAAAACATCAAAACATAGAAACATACAAAGTTTCACATTTATTCTATTAGTAGGATGTTTATAATATGTGCTTAAATTTTTATTTATAATTAGTGTTATTCTTTATGTTGGGCATGTTCTATCATCTCATCATATTCCCGTCAACGTCAACTTATAAATCTGTCACCTTTCACAATTATTATGGTATTGTGATTAAAATGAAATCATATTATATTTCTTTAATAGCTAAATTTCAACAGATGGTCTCAGTATTATCTGAATGGTCAACCAACAACAAGGTCAAAATATCAGATTTTGAGAAGGATCCACGATTCCTCAAATTGTGTCGTATATTGGCAAGGACACCAGGCGGTCCCACGATGAACTCACTAGCAATGGCTGAAGATCTGAGCACAGTACTTGGAATCACCGGTGACGATGAGGCGGCCAGGCTTATTGCTAATTTAACATTACCACAAATGATTAAGGTGACTTAGTTATATTAATAGTTTACATATTTCAGTATACATGTTATAAAACACAATATCCATCTGCCTGTCGCTCCTTCTTAACCGACTTCAAAAAATGAGCAAGCTCTCAATTTGACTGTATGTTTTTTTATGTTTGTTATCTCCGAACTTTCGACTGGGTGAACCGATTGTGATGATTCTTTTTTTATTTGAAAGCTGGTGCTTCTCGGGTGATCCATTTTTGCGTTTATAACTCAAGAACCACTGCTTTAATTTACTTCTTATTTTAGTTTGGAGGTTTACTACTTGGACATGTTCAAGTACATTTGAAAACATCCTTCAATTGCTTAATTAGCTCTATTTTGAAGTGCTTCATTCTATGATTTCATTCAGATCATCACAAAATTCATATGGAATCATCCAAAAACAAAACCTCTCCACGACAAACACTAAAGTCATCGCTTAACTAATAAAAAAACCAGGCAATTGATACTAAAGTTAAACTAATAAACTTTTGAAGTTATTTTATAATATATTTTATTCAGAATTAAAAAGGGAAAACTATCCCTGATTTTCGAAGTTTATTTTAGATTTAGAAAGGATATTAATAACAAAGACCTTTTTCTAGGTAATGAAAGCCCTTCAGCAGAAAGGCAGACGAAGCACGCCACTTTTACGCGCTCTTTCTTTCAATATAACGAAGCAATCAGATTCAATTGATTTAAAAAAGTCAGCCGATCTCCTATTCTCAATGGCTGCTTTAAATTTTCCTGATCCCGTACTATTGGATAGGATATGCAGGTAACTACTTAGTATACAAAGATACAGATAAAATTGATTATTATTTTTTTAGACTAGTTGTGCCCTTGGTTTCCCCTGCTCTATTAAACTGTTTCTCTATATTCTCACCATTGAATAATAGCATATGTCCTTGTCAGAAGACTGCAATAAGTCCAGGGTCTTCAATTCTTGGCTTATGTACGTGATGGTGTGGTGTTAAGAGGACATTGTCTTAAAGTTTGCCTGAACTTCTTAATACATACATGTTTTGTCAAATACTGGTGCTTTTCAATCTTCTTCTTTCTAGCATGAAGTCCAATAAAATGAGGAAGATCCAATCGAATTAATTACATTAGCATTAAAGTATGTTCAGATAATGGGCGCTCAACGCCCGTTTCTAACGCGCATTTACATGTATTTTATTCTCTGCGTACAAATGCTAACGCGCGTTTCCGTACAACGCTTGTCCAATGCTGCTCTAGCGCTGCACCTAGGTTTATATTTTGATATTTCAGGTTTTCTAAATTACCATTCATTTGAGCGCGCGCTTTTGACGCGGATAGATGTATTTTATGGTTCTCAAAGTTTAAAATGTCAATAATAAACCATAAACACTATACAAAACATTTAGATTTAGAGCGTATTCAATGCGCGTTTCACATACTAGTATTTGGAGATAGGCATAGGCGATCAACAAGTTTATTTATGGATACAATAAATTAGCATAATTAATTTTTTTATAAATTTTAGTGACGTCATAGACAATCTTCCAGCCAATACGGATAAGCCAGCAGTTGTAAATTCCATATTAGTGTCACTTGGCCTTCTGAAATATCGTCATGAAGCAGTGTTAATATCATTGACGGAGTGGGTACAAAAATATAGAACTATCTGTAGGCCAGGGGACATAGCGTCGGCTGTTGTCACTTTGGCTACGGTCGACTATCTGCCTCCAAATGTTGATAAATTGATGGTGGTAAGGATTTATATTTGTACTTTATGCATGCCTATTCCGTTTGGATTTTTTGTAAAGAAGCTCCTTAACGCGGCATACGGGTTGTGGCGGAGGTGTTATAATAAAAGATTATTATTGACACGGCCGAGTGCCTGCGGATATTTATTGAGACTGACTGAAATACATTGCTTACTAAGTGTACATGCATCATATTCCCAATATGAAAATCTATACGTATTATTAGTAGGTACACGGGTAATGCGATTTAGTAGAAATCGTCACGTAACAAAATGCCGTATACTGTGTGTGTGTTCGTGTGTGTATCGAGCCTACAACAAGCAAGTGAGCACACGAGCAAGTGAGTGCGCAGCCGGGTGCGCAACTTTCTCTCTCTCTCTCTGTCTCTATCTCTCTTTATCAGATTTCATTTCGAATTAAGCATACGCTAAGCTGTTAGGCTTTCACTATTCTGTCTGTATATTCTTCATTTATTTTTTTAATAATATAGAATTGCTTGACATATAATAAGTTTAAAATTTATATATATTTAAGTAATATATTTTCATCCAGGCAGCGTTATCTCTCAAGGAAGATGAAATGACAAAGGCATCATCATGGCTGGACTTCGTGTTCTCGTTACTGATACTGGACAAGGTGGAGAAAGAGCACCTCTTTTCCACTCTCCGACCCGAGTTCATAGATAAATTATTATTATCTGGTGGTAAGTTGAAATATAATTTATTTAGAATTAGAACATAACTTATTGTTTCTGGTCTTTGTAAACTTGTCATGTAGTTTGTCAGACGACAATCGGCAAAAAAACAACTTTTCAAATCTGGATAAAAGTAACTAGCAGACCTTTGGCAAAATACCAGGATAATGCTAGGAAGAAGAATGCTGTAAATTTATCATTCCATCTCATACCTTCCTTCTTGATCCTTGCGCTGCCAACCCACATGCGATATTCAATATATCGCATGTGGGTTGCCAGCGCAATGTATCGCGCGCGTGCATATGCGTGCATACGCGTACGTGCGTGCGGTGACTATCATCAGGCGGACCTTATGCTTGTTTGCTTTATGAAAAACGACCGAAAACACAACGAAATTTTTTAAGCAATAAAGTTATTGTTATTATTATTATTTTCTCAGAAATACCAATACCATCACGACGAAAGTTAATGGCAATAGACGGGTACGTAGGGCTGAAATTCCCATCAAAATCTCCGCGCCTAGCAGAGGATATTTCAGTGGGTGTGCCCATAGTGTATACAAAGGAAAAAGCGCTCTATGTACAGAGTATAATGGACACGTTTAAAAGCCTCGTGTCTGCTGAAACGTTTCTGAAGAAGGAATGTCAATCTGGTATGGGATTTTTGTATGGTGAGTATTTAACTTATGCTTATGTTACAATTACATTGAAAACGACGTTATGACGAGCTTTGAGGAGCTTTAAAATGCTTGAAATGGTCGTGGGTTCGACTCCCGTTCGGGGCAGATATTTTTATTATCCATACATGTATGTCTCCCAATCTTGGTTGTGTTTGTATGTGTTTCTCAATCATACACACATAGAATATACATAACTATTTCTGGAGAAGAAATACCAAACCGGACTCCGTACTTCTATTAAATGTATACAACACTTTTTTTTTTAACTATTATTAAAAGGACAAAACCTTTTTTTTTTGCTAAATCCAAATCCTTAAAGCATCTGGGTGTTAAGACACTTCACGGCCTACTTTAAAAGGATGTATAAGAATACTTTGAATTTTAAATTAAATGAAAAATGTATGTGCCATAAAATTTATAAAATATAGATGAATACTAAAAATGGTTGATTTTCAGATGGCGAATTTGCTGTGGATTCGAAATGTCATCCGGTGCCCTTAGATAAAGCGAAAAGTCGAAATGAGTAAGTTTATTTTTGTTTATTGCATGTTCTGAAGGGTTCACCAAGTGGAAGGTGAGGATCACGTCGGGGTCACCACTGTGGAGGTGCGATGTGAGAGAAATGTGTCTCAACACGAAGGGGAGGATCCTTCGACCAGGCGGGTGATATTGCCTGGCGGACCGAAGCCCAACGACTTACGTTGGAAAGTTGTATATACACCTCAAGTTGGTATGAAACTTTGATAGCGCGATTTAGGATCGTGACCTTCGTTGGTCGTGCATATCGTTGCGTAGTATGCCCTGTAGGTGTCGTTGTAGCTTGATGCGACATTGTGACAATCTTGTCTTTCTATTGCGTTACGTCATGTTGCGTGTAGATGTCGCTACAATACCACAAGACATAAGCAAGCAGAGCAATTAGTTGTGATAAAGAATGGGGTTTAATTTTTAGGCTACTATTTTATAAATTTTCAAGTTTAATATTAAGCTTTAACACAATTGTATAATTGGACGCAAATAAGCAATACCATGTCTACTCACACGAATGTCATTTCGAGAAAAACGCGTTTGAAAATTTTGCTTTATATGATTTTTTTTATGTATTGGTCAAGTTTTTGGCAATTTCATGATGTATGTAAGTTATTTTACTTATTTTCACATAAAATAAGTATACAAACTGAATATTTCGTATATAATATAACCATAGTACATAAATTGCATGATTAAAAATGGCTGTTTTAGAAATTTTAAAACCCTACAAATATTAAAGAAAAATGTTCTTCAGCCATTTACCAACACTTCTGCATATATAACTCAGTTTTTTCAATTTTGTGGGTTGACATAGTATTGCTTATTTGCGTCCAATTAATATACTAATCCTGACCTATACACGGCATGGCAAAGCATGCCAGATAGTAGTTTATAAATGTAAAACAAACATCCAAAAACTCCGGGGGTCTACATACACTAATTTTGAGGCTGTCCATAAATTACGTCACATGATTTTCATGATTTTTCACCCCCCTCCCCGTAATGTCATGTCACAGTTAATCACATTTGTGAGACATCCTCGTGTTATTGACGTCTCATAATTTTTGTAAATTTAAAGAATTTTTTATTTATTATATTAAAGCAGCAGTTGCGATATAAGGCCTATTACGTTATTTTTTTTTTATCTACATCAAACTTTTGAGAAATCAAAAAAAAAAAAGAAAATAACTTGTATTATGAAAGTAGAAACTTATACTTTCTAGTTTTTGATGGCAGAACAATTTTTGGCCTTATAATACTTTTTCAAATTTGATGTCAAGAAACTTAGAACTCACCCCTAGTCATACTTGGCCCACACACTTGGCATTAGGAATCAGTGAACTAAATGTGAATTATGTTTTTAATTCCAGCGTACACAGGATAGCAGTATTAGGCTTAGATTATCACGACTTGGCGAGGAAGCAGGCTGTCCCGCTAGGAATCAACAAGTTATATAGCCGGCTATTAAAACTTAAGGTATGCTTTTTAAATTCTAATTGTTACTAGGGCAAGCTAGACTCTTAGCTGGAGAGGAAATAGGAATATTAGTACGGACTTAAAATAACATTACTAATATTTTGTATGAAATAAAAATAAAACGCTGCAGACTCAACGGTCCCCTTAAGGATAATTAGGATAGTTATATCCTGTGTCGGGGGTCCGGAAACATACAAAGACAAGGACCTATACACCCAAACCAGAACACATGCTTGTATGGTCAATACAAACATCTGCTCCGAGCGGGAATCGAACTCGCGACCTCTGGCGCTTAAGGCAGGTTCCCTACCGCTTCGCCACAACGTCGGCAATATCTATACAAATAAATAAAATTGAAGTGTCTGTTTGTAATTTTAAATTAACAGCTTTTCACTAATGCATAAGAAAGTATTTACGGTACTTAAATAAAAAAATAAGTTTTTAAAAATTTTGTCTGTCTTTCTTTCTGTTTGTTCCGGATAATTTCTGAAATGGCTGAACCGATTTTAACGGGACTTTCACTGGCAGATAGCCGATTTTTATACTTTGGTTTTCGACAAAGAATTAGGGTTCCGTGGAATAAAGAAAAATCGGTTCCCCACGTGAGCGGAGCCGCGGCCCCAGCTAGTTAGAAATAAGTGTACTGTGATGCCACGACATCTTCACAATGAAGACTTAAGTGGAAAATGAAATATTAACATGTTATAATATTTTCATTCACAGGGCTTCAAAGTTCTAGAGATTCCGTACACAGAGTTCAACCCTAAAGAGAAGTTGGTGACACGAGTTCAGTACATCGAGAAGAGATTAAAGCAACTCGTCGCGAGCTCTAGCTAGGTGTAAATATTATTAGTGACATTTAAATATATAAATAAAATATTAATGAAATTTTGTAATCTGTACAATTGGGCAACTCTATCATATTCATAAGACACGTCATAGCGTTTTGTTTTAAAGTGTCATAACAATCACTTGTATTGATAATATAACCCACACTTATATGTAAATTCGGAAGTAACTCGTGTCCACCTGGCCTTCGGTTTTCACGCCTAAACTGATGAATAAATTTTGATGAATTTTGGTATTAAAAAAATAAATGGACTTGGCTACTTATTGTCGCGAAAACATAAGTTAAATGGTCACTCCCTTATATGGGATGAAACTTTGTAACGAGAACTAATTATTTGTATTCCATCAGTGCCTTTTAAAAATCATTACCGCTGACGTCAGAAAAGTCGTCAATTAAAATCATTGACATCCTTATATTATTCATTTCCATTTGTAAACAGTATAAGAATGTACGAATGATACTTTGAGTTTGACAGGATATTACCCACTGCGATCGTAGATAAACACAAAATATAGATGGAGCTATACCAAGTTGCCGCTCTTTTACGATACTGTAAACGAAATATTCTATATCTCATAGCGACAATAAAAGTATAAGAAATAGATTATATCATAGATATAGAAGATCTAGTGTAAATTACGCTAGATACGTAATAATATGGCGTAAAATGACAGAGAGTGTTAAAATTGAAACTCCCGTGTAACAGATGGCTGGAAACTAAATATCTAACACTATTTGAAACTGAAAGTGGGTCGGGATAGCGAAAACAGCGAATGGTACTTGATTTACAATATTTATTCGATGGACAGAGTAACCGCCCGGCTCAAGCTTTACAATAATAATGACAGTTTATTTAAAATGCATCACTATTTATAACAAAATCAAACAATATTAATGTAGGTAGTTATACAAATCATTTTATCAAATTAAATAATATTGAAACAAAATTAATAATAATCATTAATATTATACAGATATTATGTTATTCTAAATTATACATGCGGTGGTCGTAGCGCTCAGTTTAACATATTGTACGTATGCATTTCTAAAATATTGAATGTCATTGGTCAATATATTTTTAATTTGAACCACTTAATTGTTCATCCTTTAATTTTTAACAATTTGAGTAAATGGGATACACTATCTATTGTCCTCTACATCTATGGATTAAGCTTTGCAATGTCGCACAGTTTGTCTGACTTGATACTTGTGTCATGAAATGACCAGTTTTCGGTCAACATTTCAATATAAAATTAATTAATTTATTATAGAATAAACTAAATGAGTGACACTTATAAAATATTGACAAGAAATTCCTCGTTTTTGTATTAGCATCTACGTATACAATGACGCACGTCCGCGGCGTGCTAAACTAAAAAATAGTTGCCCAATTGTATGGATTGTCATCTGTGGTTCTACCAATTTACCTTTTGATTTAATAGACAATTTTTTTTTGATTCCTAAATGTTGTGTGGACTGAAAATTATATTTTTTCCGATTAATCAAGTATTATGTTAGTCATGAAAAATATATATCTAACCATGCAAAGACCTGTTATGTGCAAGGGCCGAATTCACACCCACACCTTATAGACGTGTACAAAGAACCATTTAACGAAATGATAAGACGCCAATTTTTTACAAAAATTAAACATTATTAATAGAGTATAAATAGAAATATTTAATTAAATTATGAATAAAAAATAATTTGGCACTTTTTTGGTCTATTCAAATTGGATTGTCAAAATTACGATTTTTTACTTCAATAATTAACTAAAATAAAACAGGCTATTTTATTAAGTTCATAAAAAAATTTGTGAAAGTTATATTTTTGTAAATTTTATTTTTTATTCGTTCATCAATTCCTTGGACTCCTTAAAACTTTGACCAAATCGTCTGTATTTATGTTCTTCCTAGCATTATTCCCGTTATTTACCCAGGATCTGCTTATACCCTTACACAGAGCGATGGCCATTTGACGTCCGCAACCTTAAAAGTTGTCCAACGACTTACATAATAAAGAGCTAACGATTATTATCAGATGTTATGTGATAAAAATCGGGACCGGCAGCTTAACGTGCTCTCCGAGGCACGGTGGGGAGACCCACAAGGACAAACGACCAGACCGAAACAGATATTTTTAAGATCATCTTGACACGCCACAACGGTCTTTATGATATTGTTATTAGAGTTCGATTGAATATATATATCGTCGTTGCAAATTTAAAATCTCCTATATGACAATTTTGTCATAAACGAGTTATTTATATATTTTAAAAGCAATGTTGTATACCTACCCATTGCAAAAACTCTTATGTGAATATCTTAATTCATTTTTAAAGTATTCGCTAATTTATTAAAATTGAGATTTTTTTATCCTATGTGCAGAAAAAAAATTTAAATGTATATGCTAAATGATAGATTATATAAGACAATCTTTATTTGAATATATTATAATTCCTTTATACTTAATTATACCTAAAAAATCTAAAATTTTTTTAGATTTTTTCAGGAAACTGCTTTTTCGTTTTTCTCGAAAAGTTACTTTTTACACATAGGAGATTTTAAATCAACGACGATATGTATTTAAAAAACGTTTTACAATTTTATATTTAACATTTTAAATTGTAATAATAATATTCCATCAACAATAAACTGCATTGTTGTAGAGTTACCATTTGAAAGCGCAGAAATCTTAATAATAAAGTACTAAAAATAAATTAATAAGAAATCTAGCGCAGATTTCTTCCACCCAATATTTCACAACTACATACGCCGAGCACGACGATATCGTAAATTTCACATTACATTACTATGTGTGCTTGTACCGCTCCAGATATTGAATAGTTTATACAGCATTGGTAAGCAAAGTGAATAAACGAGAATAATGCTCGCGTCACTCGTTACTTAAAAGTCATAATTGTGGCGAAAATTTTACATAAATATGCGACTTCTAGTAACTTACCATTAAGATTTTTATGATTGAAATAAATGTATTATGTATTTATTTTTAAAAAATCCTATTGATATTTGTGAAAAATATAATACTTTCTTGTACGTTCTATGTTAAAGTATAGATAAAATGACTTGATGATTATAGGACTTCATTAAATTTCCTATAATGAAAACGATAAGTACTGTTCGAAAAGGTCGAATTTTAAGTCACTAGCTATAACGGATTTAAAAATTTAGACCTTTGAGTTATGGTTTGACGGCTTATTGGCCAGCTTAGTCATCAACCGTTGATACTCTGTGACACGGAACCCTAAAAACTTTGTATAAAAAGCATTGCTGTCTATTATAATTTATTATGCTAGAATAAACCTTAATAATTGTACGTAACAATCAAATTTTGTTTGATGCGATCGTGAGGTAATGTAAAATAGTGGTTGTTAATATTATTGAAAAATAAATAGAAATAATAATAAAAAATGTTTTATTTGTTCAAACTTAACTTTAAAAAACTTAACATTATATATTATGGATAACATTATACATTAAAGTAAACTTCATAATTTCATATCTCTTGGAATCCCCTTATAACGAACCTGAAAAGAATTATTAGTAAATTATATTTTCAATGTTATTTTTTATTAAAAAAAAATATATTTAATGCTATTAATAAATTTATCTTTACTCGACTGTCGAAGGAGGGTAATGTAGGTAGGAGCGTATGTTTGTATGTCTATTTCTTTGTGACGCTCTACAGTCTAGACCCTTTGACTGATTTCAACATATGATGTGTCATTAGATTTGTCTTAGTTGTAAGAGTGGCATATGGTAGGTATGTGATTTCAATATGGTGCCCGTGGGAATAAAAATATTGTCTAATAAATATTGCAACTCTTGTAGCGTCAAAATCTGATGATAGATCCTTGTAGAATTTGACAAAACAAGACGAAAAATACGAACAATTTTTTTTTGATATATTGCTTCGTTTTCGAGAAATCGTTGTTTAAAATTTGTAGTGGAAGAAAATTTTTGAAAACTTTAAATTGATAAACCATTAAGTTAATAAGCAAATTTGAATGCTTTTTACAATGATGAATTTTGTTCACTTGGAAAGAAGTAGTAACCTCTGAAACATTAGCCAATTGATTTATTAAAGTAATAGTTGTCGTACAGACATAATTTTTCCAGCATAAATGAACCGGATCGATCCGAGAAGTACTATTCACAGAAAAATAGCGTAAAGTAACAGTGTAATTTGCATTTCGTGCAATGAGCGCAAGAGGCCTAAACTCCCATCCCCTGTACCCTTCCGTTTTCCCCTTTTAATTCCCTAGGTTGGTAACACGCATGTGGTTTAAAGTATCGCCCGTTTATAGGTTGCGGTGGCTGCTCACCATCATGCTGTAGTGATTTACGTATGGTTGTTTGCCAACCGCCATGAAATTAAAAAAATAATTCGTTACCAACCTTGTAACATTCCTGATGAATTGTGACAAAAATTTGACAACATCTGTAACTATGAGAATAGCTTTGGGTGTGGTAATGAATGCGTCCGGGGTCTGGAAGATCTGGTGATGATTCAGCTTCTGTTGGCTCCTGAAGTTGTGTCGACCGATGCCCACTTTACCGAAGAGCCGGTACTGAAACATGCTTATAATTATATATGTTGATTCATTTATCCTTATAAAACCTGTACTTACGAGTGTGCGTTAATTCATCCGAACTTTTGTGTTTTTTCATCTTACTTTTTTTAAATTTCATAACGCTTGGCAAACAAACTTACGGTCCGCCTGATGTCAAATAGTCACCGTAACCTATGAACGCTTGCGATACTTGAAGTATCACATGCGCGTTGCCAACCTATATGATAGGACGGAAGGGATAAGAATAGAAAAAAGGAGTACAAGGGGTGGGAGGTTGGTCCTTCGGCGCTTTCACTCATCGCAGGAAACGCAACAGTACCTTGTTATTTTACGCTGATTTTCTGTGAGAGGGTAGTGCTTCGCCGGTTGAGCCGGCTCACTTATGTTAGGAGAAGCATGGCTCTACTATATAGTGTATATTATGTTACATAGTTATATAGTTTTGCTACACTTAAAGTACTTTAATAATTTTGTAAGTGAAGGATAATGAGTTAAATTTTACTACATCTGTTATCTGTTTTCCGGTAGTAAATTGATAATAATTGAAATATTATATTTTGTGGACTTTAGGAACTATTTTATTTTCCCGTATAATACTTTATTTTAGTAGTAGAACCACAAATTTGCAGTAGGAGTAGACCTTTGTGGTTTTTGCCATGAATGCGCCGGCTTGTCTAAGAAAGTACTATCTTCGTACAGAATATCAGAGCGAAGGAACAGTATCCATACTGTTTGTTCCCTTTCATTTCAGGAGTAAGAAACTCGCTCGCTCTCCTTTCCTAATGTTTACAATAAGCTTGTGATGCTATGTCTATCAGGTGGGCTGCAAGCTTGTTTGGCATAAAATCAATCAGATAAGTTAAGGGTATCATAAGGATTATTTAAAAAAAAACTTACTATACAACAAATATAATCAGATCAGATAAAAGAATGGTTAGCAGTTTCACTCACCTGAGCGTCTGAAATATGAATGGGGTTGTCGAAAATAATCCAGACAACGACTTCGTTGCACTCCGGAGACGTGAGAGAGCCGAGGTACGTGTAGTAAGAATTCGTTTTCGGACTCAGTAATTTCCTAAAACAAATTATTAAATACATTTTTATTACTTTTGATTATTCTTAATGGTCGCTAGGTAATGGATTGTCTCGACGGGCGATGGTGTAAAAAGCCAGGGAATTTTCTCGCAATCTATGGGAGTGATAAGGGACAAAAGTATGTAATAAGAAGCCGGGGAATCGCAAATTAAATGATTTGACCAATGAGCGCGGCCAGTGCTAGATAAGTATAATGATAATTTTTCATATTACTAAGGTATTATTAAGGACTATTTTAAGACTCATTTAAAATACAACTGTCGTGAGACATTATTTATCTTAATGTAAAATTTAAACGACTAAACTCACGTCAGTTTAGGCGGTTTTCGCGACCGCGAACGTAGCCCACTCACCTGATGAAGGACCTCCGATGGGTTTGAAACTAGTCTGTACCTAATCGGATTTAACGCGAATTTTCGCTGTTTAAATTTTAAATTATTTTAAAACTCCTTCAGTTTTTAAAAGCATTCTTCTGGTTTTGTTAATCTAAAATACAGCTTCTATTTGATATTTTTAATGTCTAATTAAACCTAAATTGCAAAAGAGTTCGGCTATCTTTTTGTATTTCTAAGTTCCTGTGCAGACTCTAAATTTAATGGATATACAATTAGATAATAAGCGGAACAAAGCTGTCGTTCGAAATTAGTTAATTGTCTTAACAATTTAGACGCACTTAAAGTTTACTATTTTGGAGGCATTTGCCGCTTCTACTGTGTATCGTCTAAACTTAATGCTTTTTTTTTTATGTTAGAAGTTGGCAAACAAGCATACGGCCCACCTGATGGTAAGTGGATGCCGTAGCCTATGAGCGCTTGCAGCACCAGTAGTAGGTGCCACTCACGCGTTGCCAACGTCGAGATATTAGTTCTTAAATCTCGTTCGCCCAGTAATTTCACTAGCGTACAATGCCCTTCAAACCTTCCGGAGCGACAACCACAATAACAGTAGAAAGAAGAAAATTGTATAAAAAATCCTACCTACAATGTGTGAGAAGAATGGTATAAAATAGGCAGTCTTCGTGCACAGATATTTTTTTAAGTAGTATGGCCTTGTATGTGGTATAGAATTGAAGTGAATTGGCCATATATTATATGAATTTGAGTCAGTCTAAAATGCCGGACGATGTTAGTGACAGAAGACAAGTCATACATACCTCAAATCTAAAAGAACGCCACTTATCCTGTTCCCAGTTCTCATTAACATTGGTATGTAATCCATGATCTCTTCAGATGCTTGCTTTTGACTATCCGTTAATTCCGTTTGAACCTATAATTGAGAAATAGTGCAGTTGTACTTATACATCATTACCTACACGGTTTTTGTTTTGTTTTTTGTTTTAGCCGAGATGGCCCAATGATCGAAAACGTAGACTTTAACGGAAAGCCGCGAGTTCAAATCCGGGCAAGCACCTTTGAATTTTCAAGTGCTTAATTTTTGTTTCAAATTTGTCTCGTGCTTAACGGTGAAGGGAAACATCGTGAGGAAACCTGCATGTCGTGGAAGAAATTCTAAGACATGTATATGCTGGTGGTAGGGCTTAAAAAAGGTCCGCCTGGTTAGCTACCGCCGTGCGTTGGTAAAAACTCGTGAAGTGACTGCTCGTCAGCTGCGTTTCGAGGTCAGCCAGCGTATAACCAGTACATCCACACAAAAAAAAGGTCGGCAACGTATCTGCATCCCTTCTGGTGGTGCAGATTTTCATGGGCGGTGGTAATCGCTTAACATCAGGTGAGCGTCCGGGCCGTTTGTCCCCTCTGACATAAAAAAATTACAATATTTATCAATAACTTTTTACCCATCGATTAATACGAGACGGTGGTTTTGACAATAGAATTACAGCTATTGTGTCTGCTAGCTGATAGGTTTAGCTAACGTCTATTATTAACTGCGGTAGGATATAAAATTATTTATAATGTTTGGAAAAGAACAAATAGCTGTGTTTTTAGAACGAATGGGCATTGATGAATTAGTGAATTAATTGTTTAATGACCAAAATTCCGAAATTTATTACGAAACAAAAATTGAAGCAACTTGTGGAAATGCTTTTTTATAAAATATTTAATTTATATAATTCTATAAGTACGTTTGTCTACTAGTCTTATTTTTCATCTTTAACAAAGTTTGTTTCCAACAAAGTAAAATATTGATATCTTACATTACAAAATACGGACAGAATGGCTAGACCATCCCTTTTTCTCAAAGCTCTAGAAACTTCGAGGTCGGCTCGGACATGTACGAAATGTATTTCCATTGGAAATCTAGAAAGTAACACAAAATATCGTTTGTAGAATAAAACTTAATTAGAAACAACTTGTACTTATTTTATAAAAATAATATCTATTTTTATTATAAAAAAGTTTTATTTATATATTCAAATATGATCAATTTCAATTTTTAACTCAACTCAAACTCAAACTCAAAATATTCTTTATTCAAATAGGCTTGTAAGCACTTTTGAATCGTTAAATATACTGTATATTTGACGATTCAAAAGTGCTGTTATGTCCGCTTAAAACAATAAAATTACATTATATTACAAT
Source organism: Hestina assimilis (assembly GCA_023373885.1). Classification (NCBI taxonomy): domain Eukaryota; kingdom Metazoa; phylum Arthropoda; class Insecta; order Lepidoptera; family Nymphalidae; genus Hestina; species Hestina assimilis. The sequence continues at coordinate 1,395,303 of CM041750.1, read as the reverse complement.
TTAATCAAATACTAAATTAAATTCATCAAAGGCATACGAACAGATAACTATACTAATATAACACCGCAACAATACGTGGTGAAATTGAAAACATTTAAATTAGATATCCTGTAAAATTGCAGAGCAGTAACCATAAGCCGCAATGTAATTGAAGTATAGGCAACTACGTAAAACGACAAGATTGCGGCGTTGAGAGTCGCGTATAAAATAGGCAATTTGACAACAATAATAACAATAAACGCTACACATTCAACGGCCCCATTGGGATAGTAATATCTGTACTATAGTCTGGAAAAAATACCAAGGACAAAGAGGCCCATAGCCGACAGCGTTGTGGCGTTGTGGGTAGCGAGTCTGCCTTTAGTCTCAACGGTTGCGGGTTCGATTCCCGCTCGGGCAAATGTTTGTTAAAATTTTTGTCTTGGTCTGGGCGTTTGTCCGTTTGGGTCTCCGCACCGTGCCTCGGAGAGCACGTTAAGGTGTCGGCCCCGGTTATTATCAATAACATTTGATAATAATCGTTAACTCTTGATAAGTAAATTGCTCTTATCCAATAAGTTACTGGTTCGCCCTTAGGGTTGCGGAGGTCAGATGGCAATCGCTCTGTGTAAAAACTAGTAACCGGTCAAATCCGGATAAGAGTAATAAACAGACCCTGGGTACATAAAATACCGGGAATAATGCTAGGATGAAGAAGAAAGAGAAACATAGCCAGATCGGAACACATGTGTGTATGGTCAATACCTCTGCTCCGAGGCAATACCTCTACTTAAGGCAGGTTCACTACCTTTGCGCCAAATCGCCGTAAAAAATAAACGGCAACAAAACTTTTTATCTGTATACTTAACTTACTTAACTCCGTCTATAGAATGTTCTGAAAGCCAGTGAAAGTGCAGCTGTTCCAGACGGTATAAATATTTCAAAGGCCCTCCTGTTATTGTTGGGTGCATGTACTTATCACCATCCGTACTGAATTGGACTGTAAATAAATAGTAAATAAAAAAGTTACACAATCAACAGCTCTCATTGGGATAGTTATAAATTGAAATGACTTGAATATAATCTGGACTGTGGGTCTATATGGCGTAAAATGATAGAAAGTGTTCAATATTGAAGCGCAACGAATCAACTGACTGGGAACTAAATAATACCATCATAAATCATAAATTTCGCAGCCGCATTATGACTCTTACTTCGCACTTACGCCGATTATAATTTTATTAGTTCTATCCACTTCATTTGTGGTGCTAGTTTATACCTAAATTTTACCAATTTCAATAAAAGAGGATAGGAGTCTCAATATTTTTATTATAGATAAGATCTTTGGTATTATGTAACAACCACAAGCACGATCACCTAGAAAAAATTGCTGAATTTCTTTGAGCATCGATTGATTTATTCGCGTTTAAATCCTAGGGAAACTCATTTTCATTCGCGTTCAGCCTTTTCAGCAAATCTTCTGAGTTGTGGTTTTCGATCTAAACTCATAATAATTAACATCCAATGAATGAAATAATCTAATCAATCAGTTATCGTGAAAGTCATCGAAATCATAAACATTATTTACTTACTTGTGTGTCCATTATTAACTCCTGATAATAGCACACTATCGTACCCGATGAATTTAAGGTTTCCGTGTTGGATGAACTGCCTGTCAAAATCCTTGATAACGTTATTCGTTCTTATGTCTATAGGTGATTGCCTTTTACCACCTTTCTTACAAGTGCCTCCAGGCCAACCACTTTCATCTGGGAAATTGCAACGCAGTATTAAACAACTAGTGAACTTCTGTTTATAATAATGGTGGCAAACAAGCAAACTGTCATAGTTGCCGACCTATCACGGAGGGGAAAGACAAGAAAAAGAAATAAGAAAAAGCTTAGACCTCTGGGTTTGAGAATTATGGAATATAACGCAACAGCTAGATTACTGTTATACGTTAAGCCGAAATTCTTCAACAATAGCTTAAGACCCAAATAAAAATGAAAACTGACAATTTAAAAATTAACTATATTAGGTACATATTTGGAGTTAGTGTTTAAGTACATTGCATTGTATGGATAAACGTTGACGTCACAGAAAAAGCGACAAGATGGCTTTCAAAAAAACTTCTCTTATTGCAGTTTTAATATTTTGTAAAATACCCTAGTACTTTGTTACTGTTTACCTGTAAAATAAATTACAAGGACATGAAATCACTCACCATCATAACTCCAAATGGGACCATAGAATGAAATACCTCGAACAAAATCTGAAAAATAGCCAACCAACTGTACATAATTAATTAATATTATGTATTATTGGTCGCAAATAAGCAATACCATGTCAACCCATAAAATTGAAACAACTGAGTTATATATGCAGAAGTGTTGGTAAATGGCTGAAGAACATTTTTCTTTAATATTTGTAGAGTTTTAAGCTTTAAAACTTCTAAAAAAGCCATATTTTTATCATGCAATTTATGCATTATGTTAAACGTTTTGGGTTATATTATATACGAAATATGCAGTTTGTATACTTATTTTTTTGTGGAAATAAGTAAAATAACTTACATAAATCTGAAATTGCCAAAAACTTGACCAATACATAAAAAATCATATAAAGCAAGTTGTTCAAAATGTTCAAACCCCTTTTTCTCGAAATGACATTCGTGTGGGTTGACATGGTATTGCTTATTTGCGTCCTATTAAGAATTAAGGTAGCAAATGCCGATATCGAGTATAGAGTGAGTAGGAAAGAGTAAGGAATGCTAGGCCTTACACCATGTGAGATACATAGTCAGGAAGAGAGAGAGAGACTGTTCTGGACAAAATTAATAACATTGTGACATAAACTAATTATTATTAAGTAGCATCCCGCTTTGTTATGAATAAACAATACATTAATAATCGGCTTTGAGTCATCGAATCAATATTTATTTCGTATCGAACGTACATTTTTAATTTTAATTTTAGTGACTGAACCATAACTCAACAGTTTCAATGAAATTTGGTACAAAGATATTGTAGAGCCTGAGAAAGGACATCGGCTGTTTAATGTGAAAAAAGGGTTGTTAGCGGTTGAAAATGGGGGATGAAAAGTTGTACGAAAGTCAAGTATCTTCCTTGTTAGAGCTAGCAGCTTGAAACTTATTTTTTAGGATTTGATTCGATATAAATAGGATTTATAAAAGTTTTACCCTCAAGGGTGTAAAATAATAATAGGTAATAGGGGATGAAAGCAACAAGTCATTTCTTAAAGTATGAAGCCGCCGGGACATACTAGTTCTCTAATATAGCGTATTTTTTGCTATTTTATAAAAGACTTTTTCGTTCTAGTATACGAGCGAACATATCAAAGTTGATAGAAAGCTTGAAGAAACACTCGACTCTGTCCTTGTTCTTGACATAGTTTCCTGTTTCAACAGAAGAGCTCTTCTGTTAATTGCAAGCAAAGAAATTTTGCGAAAACGACTCGTTTTTAGCAGAAAGTGTTTACTAATGTCATACATAGGCAATGTTATTTTAGTTTTTTTTTAAAGAAATTTTGTTTATTAATTTTTAAGTAAATTGAAATGATTATTCTAAAGGTGGCATTATTTTTGATAGGATTAAAGAAAGTTCTGAAATTCTTTTATCACACTTTCATTTCACTAATGAAACGATACTCAAAAAAGCTTGCAACCCAGCAAAGCATTTATAATGTTAGTAGAGATTAAGTTTACAATTATCAAAATTAACTTACGGAGACACAGGACTAATACAACATATTTCACCATTGCCACAATTATACCCAAAACACTCGACAACGTTCAAGATCACCAACGAAATGAAATGAAATTCCATCAAGATGACCGCTACGATAAATAATAATGTTTATAAAAACATATGATTGTTCTGATTTGTTTTAAAATTTCTTCACTATTCTTAAATAGTATCTGCCTGCCGCTTCGCCTGCGTGAATAGCGTTTTTTTATAACAAATAATATATCAATCCATTTTTTTTCCGGCTGGCTCGACTGGGTACCCCAATCACAGAAAATCGTCGTAAAGTAACAGAGTCCTGTTGCGTTTCATGCGATGAGTGAGAGCGTCGGAGGCCCAATCTCCAAACCCCTGTTCCCATCATTTCTTTATCTTCTCATCCCTTCTTTCCTAACTCTTGGGCTGGCAACGCGCATGAGATACCTACATCAAGTATCGCAAACGGGCATAGGTCGCGAAGACTGCTTACATTCAGGCGTATTGTATGCTTGTTTGTCAACCGTCGTGATATAAAATAAAATGTATGTTGGATGTATTTTTATTAATTTTAATATTCTTTTTTTAAATTAGTTTTACTTAACAATATAGAACATAACTCATTTAAATTAGTATTAAGTTGCATGTAATATTATCTCTGTTTTGTTGCATATGGTATTCGCCTTAATAGGTAATGCACTTAGTTTTAAGTTCATAGATTAAGTCATGTTGTTATATTAGTAATTACCACTGGTGAATCAAAATAAATAATACAAAAAAAACATCCACAAAGAATTAAGCTGGACAGTTGAAACCTCGAGATGCTTAGCCAATAGCTTTTGCCATGCTACAAGACCACTTATAACACTATTAGGTAAAGTTAAACCAATTATCTAACATGTTAAGGTACTATTTATAAAAATGAGACGGTCATAGCCGAGTGCACACGTGCACACACACAGTGCGTATAAACGATCGGTAAGTTTAGCAACTTTTGGCGCGTTCAGTCACTAGATGGATGATCGCATGATGGTATTTCAACCGAGCGTCCCCATGCTTCGGAGGGCACGTAATAAGTCGGTTCCGGCTGTTGACAATTTGACAACAGTCGATAAGTCAAGTCAGAGGCCTACGGGCGACCTGAACAACACTGACACTAGGTTGTCCACGAACCACTCGATAAGAAGAATAGTTATGGATTTCTGTCTCCATTTTCCACCATCAAGCTCGAGAACAAGCTGCGCTACAAGTTTAGTCTGAGAGAGTTCATGGTTCAACTGGAACTTGCTGAATTTTAATTTAATCAAAATTCTGAAAAAGCATCGTCTTAGTTTCTATCAATCAGAAATTTTATATATACTTAGATATATATTTGTCTTAAATCGTCTTTATGATTATGAATAAGAGGTGGGAACTGATGTATCCTGGTTCTAACGAGGTAATAACGTTATCTGAAACCCCAACTAGGATGAGTATATTTAGAATCTAGACCGGAGACGCTTTGATAAATCTAGACCCGTTATGTAATGTCTGCTTGGAATTTTATAACTAGTTACTTGGTCCAGTTTCACTTGGGCTCTCAAACTATTTTACACCTTTTTTTTGGTAAGCGGTTGTCATAGTCTATGATCGTTTGCATTTTTTACACCATACATTTGTAAGTGTCACTCACGCGTTGCCAACGAGAGGTATTGGTTCTTTAATCTCCTTTGTCCAGTAATTTCACTAGCCTACAGTGTCCTTCAAACCGAAAAAGTATGCTGCGTTAGGGTAGAATAACTGACTCTACGGTGGTACATACCTAGCCGACCTCTTGCAATAAAAGGCCTTTCACTTCAATGTAACTTTATGATATTCAAATACATGTGTTGAAGAAATGATATTCATGGTCAATGGTCATGGGCCTAAGGTGCATGAATGGAAGCATGGAGCAAGGGGCCAGTTGATCCTCCCCAGACCTTGCTAAATAATGAAAAATGAAAGAATATAATGCATTTTGGAACTTTTTAATTAACAACTATTGAAGAATATAGTCATTTTGGCCCCCTATCCCTGGACCCTGAATAAAGATTTTGCTCTCCCCTAGGCTAAATTCTGACTACGTCCATGGGCAGGGTTCGTAATCAATGCTAATATTATCATTGCATAAGTAACTCTGTTAGTCCGTCACCTTCTCACGCTTCACCGCCTAATCTAATTTTGAAATCCGAACTGATTGAACTTTGGAAAAAGACATAGCTACTAATTTACGAGTACTTGACCCAGAGTGGGCTAGGAGAACACAGAGAAAAAGTCGCTGGTGACGAGGACCTTTTCTGTACAAATGTGTCGAAATAACCAAATCAAATGTCCAAATATAAATACAGGTGTCCAAAAAGGCGTAAAGAATTGCTTATTCTGTGTTAAGTATGACAAAATTGCTTGTCGTAAATTTTACAGTATATTATTTATCAAAAACTAACAGTAATACTGGCTCATTTTTACGCACCGTGCGACCCTGGTCTAAATTACTCAAATTGTGCTATTATTTTATTTAATACATATTATTAAAAAATGTGAATGCTTAACGATAATCATAAAATGCACAATGCCATACCAACAAGAATAATTTACGATATTGTTTTATAACTAAGTGTTACCTAGATACCATACGATCCAAAATTTACTTCACCTGTCTTATCAAACCTACTGCAACGGAAGTCACCTTCGGGTTCGGACTTCCACTTATCAGATTGAATAGAGTCAGCCGTCTCACAGGTTATATATAGATTAAAAATCTCTTTTGAAACTCCCATACTTTCTTTTCCCTTTAGAAACTGTCATTGTTAATTTTTAACTACAGATTTTAAAGTTCTAGCGTAGATGCTGTATATTCGAACTACTCGCACCTAGGGGTAATGTGCTTATATCTCTTTATTAACAAATGTAACGTCGAATGTCAGTCAGTAATAAAGTAACCATTGTCACAGAACGTACTCTTTCTTTACTCGCATACATATCAGTAGAGTTATAAATTAATAGTGTACGGCGATTGCTTGTCGCTTAATACTTTAGTATTTAGTGTAGGTGTAACTTTGCCCTGTATAATACAAATTTTCAACCGACTTCAAAAAGAAAATTATCAATTCGACCCTGTGTATGTGTTTTTCTGTATGTTTGCTACTCGATTACCAGTTGCCGATTTAGATATATTTTTTGTTGAGAATATACCCTGTACTCTCGATTGGACTACCCATTGTAATATTGTCCAGATCTGACAATGGGATCATGGAAAAATCGAAGGAACTCTTCAAATTTTATAGGCACACTTATTGTGATTTCGATATTTCTTAAAGTAGTTTGTGCTTTTGCTCTGAAAAGCACCATTTTATGAAGTAGAACTGCTGATGATAACCAAAAATGGCCACCAAAACTATTTACACTAAAACTAATAAATATTTCACCGGTTGTGAAATTAAGTACTTTAATATAGTTGACGATCTATTATTCGTAACATGAAAGTGTAAAATAAAAATAGGAGTAGACTTGGCATCGCCTTCTGTTGTAGAAAGTATGAATTTTTGCTTTTTAGTTTTGAAGTCAGTTTTCTAAAAAAATATATTATTATCAAATTCTTTGCTGGGACTGTAATAATAAAACATAATCTTAATTTTAAAATATAATTTATTAGGTTATTTATATAAATAGATTTATTTTACTACTTAAAATATAAAGAACACGAAACACAACCTTTAATAACAAAATTAAAAACTAAATGACTAAAATAATTTAATATAATAAATTTCTTTTCGTCTAGAATAGTAGTTTTTAAATGTTGTTTGCCTTTAATATCTTTATTATTTCACAGCCTATGAACATACTACATAATTGATATTTTAACAAAGACAAAGGAAGTCAAACATACATAAGGTTAACTATTATAATAATTATAACAAAAATAATAATTCTAGTTTTTTTCACATAATTTAGTATATATTAACAAAATAAATCAATGTCGATTTACTATAAAAAAAATTACCGATTTATGTAGGATAATTTATTAGTTACCTACTAGCTTATTTCTAAATGACTTTTTAGTTTTTCCTCAAACGAGGAAAAATTTTACTCTTGATATCAATACGATAGCTCATTGTCTTTTAATATAAAATTCGAGATCTCTATAAAAATATTCTATTTTTATATTAAATTATGATAATATGATAAAATAAATATAATGTTTATTGCTAAGTAATCTATCTCTTTATTGAACATAATCTGTTTGACGTCACAGATTTAAATAGGACTATATAACTATAAATAAATAAAAATGTTCACTTAATATCTAATGGCATACTAATATTTAATAATATCAATTTTATTACTTAGAGTTTTATATAATAGTAATAAAATTACTTTTATTTTTTACTACAGACGAGTCTATCTTATGGAGATAATAAGATAAATAATTAATGATAAAATAGTTATATTTTTATCCTTAATGTCCTAACGAATGCTAATGACTACAGTAATAGGTCTATATACAAATTTAAAAGCTTCTGATAAGGATAACATGCCACAAGCATTTCATAATTGCTTTTAATTATTTCACTAAGTTTTACACGCAACTATATACTATGCCTATGTGTGTGTGACATATATTTCGAACATAATAAAAACGAAAACAAAGACATAGATACAAAAGATTACAGATAATAAAACTATTTCACTGTGACACCGAAATTGAAATTGAGCAAAAAATTTACACAAATAAATTATAAAAAACAATCTTAGATATTTTGCAGCATATACAAGTGTAAGTGACTCATACCATTGTTGTTACATTATTAACCTATATTTAATCTATTAACTTTTATATTTGAACTATATTTTTTTCCATCAACAGCGCACAGTAAAACCCACTTAGTTTTTATAGTACTACTGTCATAAAATTTGCTGTCATAATGATTTATTAAATAACCAAAATAAATAAGTTATATCTTGTCATTACCATTAGAATGTACTTTATAATTAATTTTAGCGTTTCATAAAACAATCTTTAACACAAGGATGACTGTTTTAAAACACCTAAAGCAGGAGTGAAGATTTTCCTAAAGCAGGATTTTGATCAAACCTTCCGATCATTAGTTACGAAAATTTAAAAATAATTACCGTAAGAACTGGGGGTCTACCATGAAATTTTAGCAAAAATTCTATTACGATCCATTTCAACTCATGTAGTAAAACGATTCAGATTTTATAATAGCAGGACGTATAAATATGTATGTCATGATACGAAATTACGATGAGTTCATGGTAGGCCCGATGATATGTACCACGTTTTAACTCGAATTGACTTTCTGACATTCTTGAAGTTTGTTGCCCAAAAACTTTCTTTTCATGTTCACAACTGTGCAGACCCCTTTGCTGAAGATTGCGGACACAGCAGATGAGAAGTTGAAAAGGGAAGCTAGGATACCTACTGATCCCGGTGTGGACAGGTTCGCGCGGGAGGCCACACTTCGATAAATAACCCGGTTCACTGGTTGGAGGCTGCGATAGTTGTCTATGCCACCAACGTCCACTTTGCTGAAGAGTTTGTACTGTGAAGAGAAAAAGAGTTTAGATCTCATGTCAAGATGGTAACGGGACATGGTTTTGTGTGATCGTGGAAATAGTCTCTGACATGTGTCTTCTTCTCCCTAGAATTCAACAGCCCAGACCGAAACAGATATTTGTAAGATCAATAAAAACATCTGCCCGAGCGGGAATCGAACCCGCAAACATTGAAGTTAAAGGCAGGCTCCATACAAAGACGCCACAACGGTGTCAGTCCCATACATGTGTCTCTTTATAATTCGCAGGATAGTGTTAGGGTATTCTACTAAGCCGATGCGTCCGTCCTAAACCGAACCGTGCGTTGAAGAACTAAAAACAATTAAGAGAGGAAGACCCTCAAAAAATGAGAATGCTTTTGGCAAGAAAATTAATATATAAATAAATAGGCTACACACTCAACGGCCTCCATCAGGATAGTTATATACTGTGTCGGGGGTCCGACAAGACAAGGACAAACACACCCAGACTGGAACACATGCCTGTATGGTCAATACAAACATATGCTCCGAGCGGGAATCGAACCCGCAATCTTTGGTGCTTAAGGTTAGCTATCGCTGCGTCACAATGTCGTCAAAATTTTAGTTGATAATATACAATTGGTTTATCTATGAGACTTATAGTCATTCAAGTTCATTGCATATAAAGTCGTTTTATAGTGTCACATAAATAAGTCATATTGCATAATCAGCTATTTCAGTTACATCCAGTAATTTATAATAAATAGTTTTGATAACGCTTTATTGGACTTATTTCAAAGTTGACGTAGACTCTTTAAATCACCAATTATATAAAATAATTTATGATGATGATAAAAAATATGATTTAGCGCTTATATCTGTGAATCGTGATAATCACGCCAATAAAGTTACTTTCACTATCACGTTTGATTCCCAGTTAATTAAGTATTGTTGGGATAATCTCTGTCATAGCAGAGATACCACCAGTGCAATCAGTCACACTGGCGGTAGGTCTTTTGTTGCACGAGACCAGCTAGGTAGATACCACCGCAGTGTCAAATATTCTACCGCAAAGCAGTAGTGTCTTTGGCATGACTGTGTTTCGGTTTAGAGTGCACTGTAGTCTAGTGAAATTACTGGGCAAAGGAGATTTAAGAACCAATATCTCTACGTTGGCAACGCGTGAGTGGCTTCTATTAACGGTGTTGCAAGCGCTCATATACTACGGCAGCTGCTTACCATTACGTGGGCCGTATGCTTGCTTTCCAAATTAATAACTTAAAAAAAATGGTTATGATGATACATTACCATTATTTTAATGAATTATAATTAAACTTACTTGTGTATCTGATATAATGAGCGGTACATCCATAACGAACCAGGTGACGACTTCCTGGCAATGAGGAGTGGTGAGTGATCCATGGTACGTGTAGAAAGATTGCATGTTCGGACTGAAGAGGCGGCTGTTAGAAATATGTTTTTATAATATTGATTAGAAATTATAGTACGATCGACCGACCGTGATTTTTTGACTTCAATTCCACTAGAAGATGATTATTTCTCACTAATTATTTATCGAAGAGTAGGACAACAACAAAGAAGCAAGTCTAAAAAATAATTTGACCAAAAATGTGATAGATTTCGTTACCTAATAAGTAGTTACCATTTCAGGACATTATAGTTATGAGTATATATTTCTCTGAATTATTACTTACGTGATATCGACAATTGAGGCTGGTATGTGTTGCTTTTCTCTAGTTAGAAGGTCTGGTAGGGCTGGAGTCAATTCTTGTAGTGCAAATTCACTTGTTTCACCGCTATAAACCTGTTGTAAGATTACAAATACATCACCTTTTTTAATTGATTTAAGCATATGACTAAATTTACTATTATATTATGTGATTATTCAAATCTCAATCTCCATCAAATAATATTAAATAAACTATAGTTTTAGTCACATATAAGGAATCCTTGCGGTAATTTTTGCTGAGCTTAAGCATTCCGTTATTCTATTAGGTTTGTTGTTAAAAATATAAGATTTTGTTGTCTCAGTGGTTCTTCTACTAGCTTTAAGAAAGTGAGAATGAGTTAAGGAGGCTCCAAATTTGGTATTATTAATAGACAAATGCAATAATATACCTTGCAAAGTATCCCAATAACGACAAGACCGTCTGGCCGTTCCAATGCTTCGTCTAAAGTAAGACCTGTCTTTATGTGCACCATGTGGATTTCCATCGGGTATCTGTATAAAAATACTTAATCTTAATTTTTGTTTCACGGCTAACAGCATTTTATTATCGTGGTGGCAGTGCTTATTATAACCATTTTTTAAATTTTAATTTATTATTTTCGAGCCGGCAGATAAAAGACGTGAAAAGGGTGGTGAGCCTTTATGCCAAAAGTTGTCAGACTTACTTGGACCAAGAATGAAACATGACGGAATAATTTATTGCTATTCCGTTTGTAAAGATGCTAATCGATTGTTTATTTCCCTATAATCTAATTAAATATAAATGACGCTTACTTCATGCCATCGATCGCGTGTTCAGACAGCCAGTGCAGATGGAATTGCATCAAGCTATAGTTTCCAACCAACGGTCCTCCTGATACGGTTGGAGGGAACTCATCATCAACGATTGTCCATTTCACTGTTAAAATAAAATAAAACATTAGTACTTTGAAGGCGCCTCTCCACCACGGCGCACGCTGTGCACGGCCACGCGATACAAGTTAACTACATGGGTTCATTTGTTTGACAACGTATACGTTTCCACTGAAGTACTATACATTAATATTAACATCGCTTCGCTGCCGTATACACCTCCCGCTCTGTAGCTAAGTACGCTTTCCTGTACACCACGCATAGTGTGGAAAGCCTGCGCTGTGTGGATGACTTATTTAAGCAATGACGTTGCCAGTGGAAGCTATCACAAGCATTTTCTTGTAAAGTGAAGTTAATAAACACATGTGCGTAGCCTCTCTGAGTGTAGCGGTGGAAACGCAGCTTTAGCATTTGGTGAAAATATTATGATACACGAGACGAGACAAAATCATCTACATTGTGATAAATAATAAATGATTAGGTATTATTATATTATGTTGATGAAAGTTACCGCTATTTACGTAGAGACGCCATTGCGCCAACGTGATGATAGTAAATGATTTATGCCTTTGATAGTCACAGAATACTGGCAGTATAGTAGTGTAAAATTATTGCATGAGTAATAATTAATTTCGGTATTATGCAAATATTGACTAGATTAGATAGATAGACAGATTATAGCAAATTTTTTAGTCAATCGATCTTTTTAAACTTTTACATAATAATGAACTATGTTCAACTATCGGCTTGGTCTGCGTAGTTACAGACATTTTCGAAGCACTAGTATTCAAAAAACATTATTTTTCTCGGGTGTAGTAAAAACGTTCTTTTGTGAAAAAAAAAAAACAAAATTGTTCTAGTAGTTTCAGAGACGACATGCAAGTACTATTTATCTCTTTATAATATGAGTATTGATTGACGAACGTTAAGTCCTGCCTTAAGTCTAGACGGTTGCGGGTTCAATTCCTGCTCGGGGCAGATATTTGTATTGATATTTTAAAATATTATGTGTCCTAGGCGTTTTTCCTTATGGGTCTCCCCACCGTGCCTTGGAGAGTACGGTAAGCCGTCGGTCCCGGTTGTTATCATCACATCTGATAATAATCGTTAATTCTTGATAAGTAATTTGCTCTTACCCAATAAGCTGGTGTGCCCTTTGGGTTGTGACGTCAGATAGTAATTGTTCTATGAAAAAAAACTAGTAACATGATAAATCAGGATACGAGTAATAAGCGGACCTTCGGTAAATGCTCGTATAATATCGGGATTAATGCTAAAAAGAAGAAGATATTAGTATTGTTTAACTTACATGCGTGGCCAGTGTTCTCAGCAGTGAGATTCACGTTGCCATAACCCCTCAAAACTAGAGGTCCCTTAATGTGTGCTCCTTCTTTGTCAACCACGGCGTCTGTGGACATGATGTTGATAGGCGACTGCTGGGAACCCGTCGTGCATTCACCCGGCCATTGTGTTTCAACTATAGAAAAATATTGTGAAAATAGCGGCTTCATTGTGACATATTTATTTTAATACGTCAAGAGGAAACCTCGCTTTTCTTTTTAAGCATATATCCCGCGTGTAGGACTGCGAGCTTTGGTATACTTTAAGGTAATGAAATAATAATTTATTATCCTTTATTGGGAAAATTCAGGATTACATTTGAATACCTGGTTCCTGAACTAAAAAAAACTTTATTTCAGGAAACACTGCCTACTCCCCATTTAATACATAGTATATGGAAAATGAGAAGGATGTTAAAAAGTTTCTATATAAATGTGTAATTATTATGGTTTAAATACATAAAATTAAATTAATTTACGATAAATTAAAATAAATGTTGCTTACAATCATATGACCATTCATCGGCGCCATTTGTAATACCTGAAACAATCACAAAAAAATTTAGGTAGGTTAATATTTTAAAAATGTAAAAAACTGAAAGTTAGGTAACAGCTTGTTGATATTCCACTGCTGGGCAAAGAACTCCTCTCCTTTAAAGGAGGAGTATTTAAAGCTTAATCCACCACGCTTCTCCACAGCGGATTGGCGGATATACATGTCTCAGAATCTCTACCAAGACATGTAGGTTTCATCACGATGTTTTCTTTCACCGCTAAGTACGAGATGAATTTGAAAATTAAGCACTTGAAAACTCGGAAGTGCTTGCCCGGATTTGAACTCGTGACCTGTCTACGTTTTCTATCCGCTGGGCCATCTCGGCTTTAAATAAAAAAGTGTGTAATAAGAAAGAAATGAAATAGGGGATGAAATTTTGTACGGGGAACCAGTTATTTTTATATTCCATAGGGTGAAACCGCGGGCAAAGGCTAGTTGTTAAATAATACTTGAACGTATTCAAGTTTAGTCGATAAATATTACACATCGTAATCTGGCGAGTACCCTTGGGAAATGAATACGGGAATCCTTAGAATAGCGAATATTACATGAATAATTCTACCGGGAATCGCTAGCTGTATCATGGTAGTTTCCACTGTACTGATACGAAATAGGACTGCAGAAGGCAATCGAAATTGAAATTTAAAAGCCTATTGCTCGATGGAAACGATAAGTTGGAAAGGCCGACACTGTTAACGCGAGAGTTACAGGTTCGATCATAACCACCTTGGGCTATTATTGTACCCATTGCAAGCTAATGATTTACTTTAAACACTAAAAACGCTACGCACTCAACGGCCGCCATTAGGATAAATAAATCCCGTGTCGGGGGTCCGGAAACATACACAATGACGAGGACAAAAACAGCCAGACCGGACAACATGCTTATATGGTCAATACAAACATCTTCCCCGAGCGGGAATCGAACCCTTCGACATGTAGCGTTTAAGGCAGGGTCACTACCGCTGCGCCACAACGTCGTTAAAAGCTAATGATTTATCAACAAGGATAAAGCAGAAGCATTAAGGGGATTAAGTATTACTTAACTTGGCAAATAATAATTATTGTTAACTAATGCTTCGATTTATATTTAACATCATTTATTTTCACAGATTCTATGTTTTATTATTTAGGACTTAATATCAAATAGATTAAAAATATATCGTGTTTATTATTTCTTTTATTTAAAATAGGATTTCTTAGTAGTTGTTTCCTTGCGATTTTTAGCGCGTACGGTCGGCTTGGCTTGTTGCCACTTATGATACCAAAAATAAAATATAGGGGGTCCTATACAATAAACTTCATATTTTAATTCTACGCTGGTACGGTGCATCTTATGTGTAAGTTCGAGACGCACTTGGCCGGTTTTTTCTTTTACCTTTTAACCCTACATCAGAAGGAGTGCAATGTTGTCCACTGTATATTTCTTTGGGATCTCGTATAGTACAAAGTGAATGGTAGAAATAAATAAATAATAAAAAAAATACATAAAAATATACATTTTTCATGTCGTTGGACGCTGTAGACGCTCACAGCCGAGTGCACTCATAGCTAAATGATCGGTAGGTTTAGTAATTTTAGGCGCGGTCAGTCACTAGATGGGTGGTCGCATAGTGGTATTTTAACTGAGCGTCTCCGCGCTTCGGAGGGTACGTAAAAAGTCGGTCCCGGCTGTTGACAATTTGACAACAGTCGAAAACTCAAGTCAGAGGCTTACGGGCGACCTGAACAACTCTGACACCAGGTTGGCCACTAACCACTCGATAAGAAGAACATGTCGTTGGAGTCTTCTTATTCGCTATGGCTTTTAGAAAAGGTGAGTAGAAATGATTGTGATATTGAGATTTTTATAATTTCTAGATAACACAGCCTTTTTTATTCTATGATAATGTTTGACATAAAAGATAATAAAACGTGTTGATTTGTCGGAAATCAAATAAGTTATCTTGGAATTTTTCGAATATATTAAAATATGTACATAGATAACGTATGCTGTAACATATTTGATGTGTTTAAATTTTGTTTATAAACATTTTTAATGTGTTGTAAGTATGTTTTCTTTGTGATATTTTATCGCTGTTGTACGTGACTTTTTAACATTCTTCTTCTTCCTATCACTATACCGGTATTTTACCCAGGATCTGCTGATTACTTTTATCCGGATTTGAAAGGTTACTAGTTTTTACACAGAACGATTGCCACCTGACCTTCGCAACCCTAAGGGTGAACTAGTGACTCATTGGATAGGAGCAATTAATTTTCTATCAAGAGTAATTATCTCTAATCTCCCACCCCTTCTGTCCCCTTCTCATCCCTTCGCTCCTGTTCCTTGGATTGGCAACGCGCTTGACATATTTTGATTCTCGCAAGAGTTCATAGGTTGCGGTAACTGCTTACAGACATCAGGCAGACCGTGTGCTTGTTTGCCAATCGTAATGAACTAAAAAAACAGTTTGATTTTGTCGCTATGAATTCATCACAACACTACTCTGTTGGGATAACCTCTGTCACAACAGAGATTATTCCACCAGTGCAATCAGTCACACTGGTGGTAGGTCTTTTGTTGCAAGAGGCCGGCTAGGTAGGTACCACCGCAGTGTCCAATATTCTGCCGCCAAATAGTAGTGCTTAAGCACTACTGTGTTCCGGTTTGAAGGGCACTGTACGCTAGTGAAATTACTGGGCGAACGAGATTTAAGAACTAATATCTCGAGGTTGGCAACGCGTGAGTGGCACCTACTAATGGTGCTGCAAGCGCTCATAGGCTGCGGCAGCCACTTACCATCAGGTGGGCCGTATGCTTGTTTGCCAAATTCTAACATAAAAAAAAAAAAAACTAGCGCGACTGACCGACCAAATTTTCGTGTCCGCGTGAGATAGTGCTGCCTTGCTCGACAGACTCCAGTCTCGTGCTCGCAGGCCAGTAATGACTCGTTGAGGTCGTAGTTGACGGTTGAGGTAAGGACCTCAAGAGAAGTAGAAGTAACTCTTCCCACTACCACTTTTTAGCGTACGGATAACCGCTGCGGCGCGGCAGTAGCCAACCTGTCTTAAGTGCCAGTGGATGCGGATTGGATTGCCGCTCGAGGCATGTGTACAAGTTTACTATCCTATTCTGTAGCATAATTTTTTCTCCTCTCGTTTTTGCGTCGGCGACACACTTGTTATATTACTAGTGTTTGAACAACTTATAGGCTAAAGTGGTCGCTTACTATCAATCGAACTGTACGCCTATTTGCCAATTTTCTGATATAAAAGAAAAAAAACACAGAATCCCACGATGTGCTCTTATAATCAGAATCCACACGGGTAAAATCGCGGTGCCAAGCTACTATATTAGAAACTACTTGACTTATATCATTATATCATTATTTTCATCTCTACGTAAAATTAAAAACATGTATAACATAACATAACATAACATATATGTAAACTTAAAAATATTTTCAGGGTCACAATGACCGAGCTCATCTTGATCTGCGTCGGTCAAGACCGATTTTGCACGACTAATACAAATTCCCTGAATGGAAATATATATATGACTGCAATGTAATAACAAATAATTATTTTGCATTTAAAATAATTCTAGTTTTGAAATTGTCATTGAATAAAAGCGTAAAATTGATTTGACGGGTTAAAGCTTACTTAAGAAAATGCATATGAAAAATCATTTAAAATTATTGTTGTTTTAAAAACGTAACAAACAAGAAACAGTTATTTAATTATTCATTTTTGTAATGCTGGAGTGTTCTTATTCCTAGCATTATTCCCGGTATTATACGAGCATTTACCAAGGGAATGCTTATAACCCTTGTCCGGGTTTGACAGGTTACTAGTTAACACAGAGCGATTACCCTCTGACCTCCGCAATCCTAAAGGCGAATCAGTAACTCATTGAATAAGAGCAATTTACTTCTCAAGAGTTAACGATTATTATCAGATGATATGTGATAACATCCGGGATCGACAGCTTAACGTGCTCTCCGAGGCACGATGGGGAGACCCACAAGGACAAAGACCGAAACAGATATTTGTAAAATCATTGCAAACATCTGCCCGAGCGGGAATTGAACTCGCAATCATCGAGACTAAAGACTTGTTACCCATAACGCCACAACGGTGTCAATTTGTTATGCTCGAGTATTGAATGTATTTTTTGTTAATAATGTTAAAAATAGATGAATTATAGCAAAAATAAATAGATTGCCTAAACTCTAAAGAAATATTTAGAGATTATATTTTTTTATATACGTAGTTTTTTCAGTCGTATAGTCGGATTTTATTTGTCATTATTCTTACTTTATTTATTTATCTTTTTTTTTACTGGATTCGTATTATTACTATCACTACTAATGTTGCCAGTACGGCTTTACGTAGGGGTATCTAATATCTTTAAACGAGAAATTCTTGTATATAGATAATCTGAATCTCGGAAACGGCTCCAACGATTTTCAGGAAATTACCTATTCAGGGTTTCGGGGACGATAAATCTATCTACTTATGATTCATTTTTAGAAAATGTCGTTTTATTCTCATTTTCAGGGAATGACAACCCCAGTTCGAGTTCAGATGTCTCCAGTCCGATTAACTTTTTCTTTTTTTTTTCAAGTTCCTTCTATCGTGAGATAAACTATTATTTTCAAAAACACGATTTGCCGAAAAGAACTGGCTGGTACTGAGTATTTAAATACTTATAAGGCATCCTTCGCAGCGGCTCGTTCTTCGTTAATTCCCTTTTAGGGCAAGGGCAGTTACTTAGTTAAGTTAGTCCTTTGTGAGGCAGAAATACTTCAAAACTAAAGATTAACGTGTTTTTAAACATAAGAAGACTAAACATTTAAATGGAATAATGAGGACAGTCTCGTTTCTTATTAAAATTAATCTTTGTATATTATACATATGCCGTATCTACATTCAACATTGATATTTGTTAGTTAGAATATTAATTATCAAGTAATTATATTAATTATCAGTTATCAAAAAAGTTTTTTACTTAAGTGCCGAAAAATACTTTTTTAAGGTCAGGAACTTTCGCGAGTGTATGCTGAAGAATTTTTCTGTTTAATCGATTTAAAGGTTTAGAAAGAAACGCTTATAGTACAAGCGTAGAAACATTCATTTTATTTATATCTACAGATTATAGTTCTATACATAATGTAGTTAAGGGTGACCGCTTTGAAAACGCTTTCTGAAATCTGGATTTTATTGGATAGAATATAATATTTGTCCGAAATCGAAACGATTTTCGTAGATTTGATTCCCGCTTGAGACAAATACCTGCGCCATACAATTGTTTGCTTAATATGTAATACACTTTGAGAATATAACTAACTAACGTACCTCAATATTGAAAATGTAGTGTTTATTTATTTATTTTATATATAAAAAATATTTAGTTTCTTTTAATAATAAATTAAGTTTCATTTATTATTATTAAGGCTTCCTCATTAACAATAATATTTTGTTTGTATGTTTTCAATAATTAATTAATGGTAATTATCGTGCCTTTGTTACTTAATTCGTTAATTAAAATACGTATTTTCACGCTTGCAACAATAAAACAATTGTTGTGTGTTAAAAACAATTTGTTAAACTTAAAAATCTATAATTATAAATTAAACTTATATTTTATAATTAATAATTATTAATCTTTGCCATATTATTGATCTTTTTTGGTTTTACATTTATTTATATATAAGTTCATTATATTTATTAATTTATTAATAACACTGTGAGAAAAGTTACATTAATGTTTCATAGAAAATAAAAGGTCAAAGGGTATTATTGTAAAACCTTTAAGTAATATCATTTGCTAAATTAACAGATTTAATATTTTTCTTTTTTTATGTCATTTATTAAAAACTTTAAAAAATAATTATTAAATAAAGGCATAATGTAGTAGAAATTAAATTTAATATTAATATATTAAAACTCACCCGCTACAGCCAGCAAAATCACCGAAACAGTCCACATTATTTTTTCAATAAATAAATTATTAATTTATAATTGTTTAAATAAATAAATAGAACAATAATTTGGTTTTGATTAAAATTCAATTTATGTGTTTACTGTGTCGAATTTCGAAACCAACTGGCGTGTGACGAAAAAACTTAAAGGTTTTATACATATTTTGAAAATATATTTTTTTTTGTTTAGATTTAGCACCACGTATGGTCGAGTCGATACTGCACTTGCCGCCTAGACTAGTTCTGTGATAAGTATCCCTGACTCACTGCCGCGGACGATAGCGGATAAAATTAAAAATTCATAGAAATTGCTTAAGATATTTGTAAACTTTTACTGCGACCATTTATTGTATCTTATAATCTGTAAAACATTTTTGTTGTGGCGCAGCGGTAGCAAACCTGCCCTAAGCATTCGTGGTGTCGATTCCCGCTTGGCAGATGTTTGTATTGAACACAGAGGCATGTTTTCCAGCTCGGGTCAGTTTGTTATCCTTGACCCCGTTAAGTGTGTAGCGTATACTTTTATTATTGGTTATTATAAAATATTGCGTATGAAGTACTAGGGTTTTGCCGCGGCTTCGCCCGTGAATACTACTGTTAATAAGGCACCATCAATCAATCATGCAATTTCATTCTTTATTCAATACGGGTAGTACATATTAATTAATATAACGATGCTGACCGCAGCATCGTTACATGACATACTTAGCATTTAAAATTTGCAGACCTGATAACACAAGTATTTATTTAAATGACATAATTGCTGTTACTAAATCCGAAATAAATAAATTTCAGAGCTCTGACATTGACGATTAATTTATATAGAATATAGGACATAGTAAAACATATAATTCTTTAAGATAAAATATTGATAAAAAAACCCGTATATTGAATGGTTTTAAAAGTGACACGAAAAAAAGATTCGCCATTCGCAACCGCCGTGTGTAACACAAAGCGAGTGTCTGTGCGCAGGTCACCTAATTTACTAATAAAATTCACACTGGAAGCAACACCGGTGACGACAATTTGTATAAATTGAACTCCTGTTGTAACTAAAATACACCTGTCTCAAACAGCTTCTACTTATACGGATAATAATCGTATGGAATTATATTGAAAAATGTATACCAGCATTTGCCCGCCACTCCGTCTGTGTGAAATTTAGGAATACGTTTATATAATATGAAACAGAAATATTTTTAATGTCTAAAATTTATTTTTACATCCCTGGGGAACAATATATTTTTGGATGAACCCTTTGTCCGTTTCTTTACTCCTGACAATGAGAACGCAAAAATTTATGATGACGTCAAAGCGACAAAGAAGCAAACGAACACACACAATAACATAAACTAATAATAATACTAGCAGGCCCGGCAGACGTTGTCCTGCCCCGAAAAAAATCTGGGACCCGATTGCAGCGCCCCTTAACTGAGTCTAATAAAGTTAACACTCACTGAGTCACTCTGACACCGGTGAAAATTATTGAATTACTAATATCGCTATTAATAAATAAGGGATGATGGTAGAAGGGTGAAAATTTAGGGTTGTATCTATTTTTAATGCAAAAAATAAAAATAAAAATAAAAATTTTGTCCAAGAAATAAAAAAATAAAAATTTATGGTGGACCACCCTTAACATTTAGGGCTGTAATAGATGTTGACCAATCCTAAGACCTACCCGACATGCAAACAAAATTTCACAAAAATCGGTCGAGCCGTTTCGTAGGAGTTCGGTAACAAACACCGCGAAAATGTAATATATTAAAACTAGCAGGCCCGGCAGGCGCTGTCATGCCTGAAAATTTGCAAATATGATAACACAAGTTTGCTCCAAACAAGTATAGAATACTGTAAAATTATTACCTAAGTAGGTCAACGGTAGAAAAGTTGCAGTTTCTATTCTGTCTCCCTTGGGCTATGTCGACCTTAACCATGGTTACGAGTTATTCGCGGAGAGGAGAGGAAATAGGAATATTAGTGTTTAGAAAAGCACTATGTTTGAAAAGAACCTATTTTTTAATCAAGCTATAGAAGAATTCCAAATCACTACCTAATATAAAACAAAGTCGCTTTCTCTGTCCCTATATCCCTATGTACGCTTAAATCTTTAAAACTACGCAACGGATTTTGATGCGGTGTTTTTAATAGATAGAGTGATTGAAGAGGAAGGTTTATATGTATAATAACATCCATTAAATAGTGGAGAAATACTGTTATTTTTGAGGTATCTAATGTGATGTCGTAAATAATCGTGCGGACCACGAAAAGTAATGAATAAATCTAAACTACTGGATCGATTTCAATCATTATTTCAGTGAATGACATAGGCTATATATTTTATACTCGTGCGAAGCGAGCGGCCGCTAGTATTTAATAATTTTGAGACGTTCTTTTTGGGCGAAAAAGGAATAGAAAATCATATCAAAATTGTTTCAAAATTGATAAAGATACCGCTAAACATGAACAAAAAATTATGAATTTGAAATATCAAATTTGAACCTGTTTAAAAAAGCAGTACTGTATTCAATATTAGTTACCCTTCTATTTTCATTTTTCTTTTTTTATATAATATTATATAATAAGCGCTACACACCTAACGGTCCGGAAACATACAAGATATATACAATACATACAATACGAATACAAGATAAATACGATACATACAATGATAAGGACAAACACACCCAGACCGGAACACATGCTTGTATGGTCAATACAAACATTTGCCCCGAGCGGGAATCCAACCCGCGACCTGTAGCGCTTAAGGCTCGCTACCGCTGCCATACAACGTCGTCAGAACAGTTTTTAAAGGTTCTCAAGCAGTTACAACAATATTACAATAACTATTTTCAATAATTGCATAACTATATTGAAGCCTCAATAGACCAACGCTAGCAGAGCCGACTTCGCTCCGTTAACGAGAGAGTCGTGGGTTCGAACCTGAACCCCTTGGGCTATTGTCGTACCCACTCCTAGCATAAGCTTCTAACTTATATGGAGGAGCAATAGGAATATTACTAATGCCTTGAAAAAAGTACTGCCAATATTCTTAAAAAAAAAAAGAAAAATAAACGGGCGAAAAACATGCAGTATTATCTATAAGTATAAATAGAATAACAAAATCTAAAACACATTTTTTTGTGTGTATATTTTCTTTCAAAATATTATTTTGAAACAGTACATCTAACTAGCGCAATCAAAATTGTGGTAAATTATTAGTTTTTATGACAATGACAATGACAATATAAATAATTAGCAGTCAAGTGCGTTGTGGATCACGCACAGTTGAAACTAAAGGGTTCCGCAGCATGGTTATATAATAATATATATAATAATAACTTTATTTCGGTCAACAATGGATCATATGTTGATAGTAATACAAGTATCTTACGCCTATTTATTAGTAATTTCTAAAACTTATTTAACCTAAGACAGGATTAATTTGTCAGCACGTGAATCCGACAGCAGTGGTTCACATACAAACAATCGAATCTATTAACAAATGCTCTCAGGACGCCACTTGAGCTGGAACGAATCCTGCGCAACAACGATGTGCACCGCTTTCGCATAATGGTATAAAAACAGTCCACATACGCCTCGGCAAACATCCCCGATGCACTACAAAGACGAGGCATACCCATTAGCATCCTGAAAGCATTGTTATATTGTACACGCAGGGCGTTGTACTGTTTCCGCGTATAGTCTGCCCACACGCTGCCAGGGTAAAATGTGGTGCAGTAAGCTCTGAAAAGCGTTATTTTGACTGGCATTGAGCAACGAGCAAACCTGCGAACAATCATATTTGCCCTAACAGACAAAGCCCTGCGTTCTCTCTCAATATCTACATTGTCTTTCAAGTCATAGAATACTACATGGCCAAGATATTTAAAGCATTCAACTCTCTTTAGTGGAACCCCGTGTAACTTGATAGCAGGTACAATAGATGGAATCGATTTTCCCCTGGCCTGAAAGACCATGCATTCGCTTTTCTTACAGTTATAGACTAAGCCATGACGTTTGAAATAGTTCTCACAAAGACTTAGCAGTTTTGCTAACCCACAGACAGATGCACTCAGCAGAACCATGTCGTTTGCGTAACTAATGTTATTAAAACAGACTCCGTCAATATGACATCCGACGCGAGTGCTACTGAGCGTCTGTATTAGAGCATTCACATACAGATTAAACAACTTGGGTGAGGTCGGGCCACCCTGCCTCACCCCACATTCCAACCTGTAAGACCTTGAGTAGCTCTCTGACCATCGCACAACAGTAACCTGATTCTTATACCAAAACTTAAAAATCCTGTTGATCTCTTCAGGCATGCCAGGGAGTTTTAATTTCTGCCATAAGATATCGTAATTAAAATGCCTTGGATAAATCGAGAAAACAGGCGTAAATGGGTGATGGTAAGGTTATGAAGAATCTTAACGGTTTTAAAAATAATAACGAATTAAAACCGACCGCAAAAATAAGTTGGTAATTTCATAGTAATTATTGAAAGTAATATGAAAAACAAAGTTATGGGAAAAACTTATATATCTCTTAAATTTATAGACCTATCTTCTTCAAACTAAATGTGGATGAAAGTTCATGTGGTATTCTACAAGCTCAAATTTTTCCAGAATTTTAAATCCCATAGTTCAAAAGTTAGAGGGGACACGATTTTTACGACTTTAGGAGCTAATATCTCAACAACTACTGGCTTAATGAAAAAACTCAAAATCAAACCTCGTTATCATTTTAAAAGAACTATCCAAAGATATCTCACACGTTGCCATACGTCGAAATTTTTTTTTCAATCGTCAGTTACATGTATGGACTGCTACCCTTAATTCATATATATATTAAGATATTATTACAAAATCCTTGTGCGGTTCATGGAATACACCTAATTAGTAAATTTCGTATAGATAGAGTCAATGGTCTCCGAGTAAAATGACTGTGACATACGGACGGACAGACGGACGGACGGACAGACGGACATGACGAAACTATAAGGGTTCCGTTTTAGCCATTTGGCTACGGAACCCTAAAAGCGTAGTTTTCGTTAACTGATATCTTTTATAGTGAAAGACGTGATGAAATACGATTTGTAAATATTACGAAGATTTTTTGATAACAATAAAATTATATAATTCTGATATGACATAAAACGTTGTAGATATTTAAATAGAATTTTTTATTTCGTTACAGTTGGAAAACAAGCATACGGTCCGCCTGATGGTAAGCAGTCCGAGAACCTATGAACGTTTGAGATACTTGAAGTATCATATGCTCGTTGCCAACCCAAGGGACAAGAAGGAATGAGAAGGGAAGAAAGGAAGTGAATAGAGGGGTCAGAGATTGGGACTCCACCGCTCTAACTCATCGAACGAAATGCAACACTAAAAATCAAAATCGAAATTATTTTTATTCAAGTCGACTTTTAAAAAGTACTTTTGAATAGTCAAACGGTACCGACGTTTCGGCTGATTCTATTGAGAAGAATCGACAAGAAACTCGACAGTTACTCTTTTCAAATATGTTTTTTACAATTGTATTCTTTATTATTATACACACACTACAGTTAACTTACGTCGATTTTCTGTGAGAGGGTAGTACTTCCCCGACTATATGTACATATTTGCTGGGAAAAGCATGGCTCCAATACTGTGAAAATAAAGTCTTAAAGTCTTCATTCCTAACCATTGGGTCATATCGACTCCTTAAGCCTACACGCAAGTGAGTTCGTATTCACTTTTATAGCTAGATACACACATCTTATCCGATATATACTAGTAATTTCACTATTATGTTTCAACTTATCAAAATAAAGAGTAAAATCTTGGGTCAAATACACCACATACTCAAAATATCTGGGTTACTATCGGATCGATATTTATAAATTTATTATTACCTAGTTTGACTATCTTTTTATGGGCTAACGAAGAAAAATAAATTATTGAAATTCTGTATTTCAAAACTACAAGATACATATAACGCTGTTTCAAAGAGACATTTGTAAATTCCAAAATTACTGCATACATTCTAAAGCTCTTTTCACGATTAAGTTCTTTTTCATGCTAAAGTATATTGGAGTCCACTGTTTTTGTTGTTGCAGTGTTTTTGAGATAAGACAAGCATTTTATTTTTCAGATGATGAAATTTATAAGAATTTTAGGCTGATACTCTTATTGTTCAAGATTAAGATAAATAAAAATCCCGCGCTGGCTTCTACAAAATCCTAGAAACACTTTATGCCTTCACTCACAGATAAATATGTAAATATAACAATAAAAAACTCCCCGTCAAGTGCGTGGATCACGCATCATTGCAACTGAAGGGTTCCGCAGCTTGATGATGAGGAAACATGAGCACTCTATATTTATGACATTTTCTTCCTCGCACAACCACTTTGTGGAACCAACTTCTATACGACCTGGGAACCTTCTAGAGAAGAGCCTAATCCTTCTTTAAGGGTCGGTAACGCACCTGCATACCCATACATCAGGTGAGTCTCCTGCCCGTTTACCCCGTCTTACATAAAAAAATATATACAAAAGTCTTTTTTTTTTTTTTGTTTTTTTAAGAATATCAGCAATGCCCTCTTTTTCTAATCTCTAAAATTTCTAAGCATACCTAAAAATAATCTACGTGAAAAGTTTTTTCAATGTTTTACTACATAATATTGGCATCGATAAGTGACGACCCCATTGCCGGTGGTTGTAGTGCAATCGGTTACGCACTTGTTAGGTCTTTTAATAGGTATATCAAGCAGTAGTGTCTTTGGCATTGCTGTATTCCGGTTTGAAGGGCACTGTAGGCTAGTGAAATTGCTGGTCAAAGGAGATTTAAGAGCTAATATCTCGAGGTTGGCAACGCGTGAGTGATACCTATAAATGGTGTTGCGAGCGCCAATAGGTTACGGCAACCGCTTACCATCAGGTTGGCCGTATGCTTGCTTGCCAACTTAGTAACATAAAAAATACCTTAAATTTTTCCATTAGCTTAAATCGCTATAGCAACAAATACTAAAATGAAATAAAATTTTAAATAAATGGGGACCCCCATACAAGATATTTGATATTTTTGATAATGCTGTATCTTATGTATAACTGTAATAGATAAAAACTTTCTTATGTTAATCTTGTTTAATCTTTGGTGCGCAATAGGCCGATTTTGCGTCGATATTTTCTGAATGGTAGTATTTTTCCAATAGCTAATCTATTCATGCTGAAAACGACGTTCTACTTTGATATAGTTATATAAATACAACTACAAGATCCATTCCAGATAATGTAGACTATATATAAATGCGAAAGTATATCTGTTTGTCTGTTATAGAAATAGATTGGACGTTGGAACAGAACCAGGGTTACTTTTTGTAGCGAGTAAAACCTGAAAGGGGTGATGTAGGGGGAGAAAGTGTGTTTCGGGACCAACTTACTATAATGTAAGGATCGGGCCTTCTATACAAAAAAAGTTTCCAATGATTCAACACAACAAACTTTAACGATTTTTGTAACACGCTTACTTTATTCGATATTATGTTGCAAGCTTGTGACTAATTTCGTTTCGATGCATCGATGTTTACGAAGACGCACCAGCGAATCTGGACATTTTGTTTGTATGGAAGGGCATATACAATAAGTCTATGATCGGGAACCAATCTTTTCTATTGCAATAAAGGTGTCCCATTAACAATAGTTATTCACGTAGGTGAAGCCGAGGGCAAAAGCTATTGAATCATAAGTATTACTGGTCATCAGTATTATCAGTTTTGTGAATACTGGCATGTGCCTTTTATCTTAAGCATCTCTTACCTTATCTCAGACATCCGTCAAATTTCCTGCTGTTAAAAAAATATAAATATTTGCATACATATATTAATCGGTTGTCAACATTTTGCTACTCTTTTTCAGGTTTGACAGCTTACAAATTTTATACATAGAGAGATTGGCATCAGCTAGTCACAATTTATAATCAAATTTATTGCGCATCAAGGGAGGAGTTTGAACCTCCGGCGCTCTCACAAAATGCACAAAGCACAATTGCACGCGTTTTCCGGGCAAAGGAGATTTAAGAACCAATATCTCGAGATTGACAACGCGTAATTGACACCTAATATTGGATGCTGTTACAAGCGCTCATAGGGTACGACAGCCGTAAGCTTTCTTGCCAACTTATTCGCGTAAATAACACCGATGTCACTTACCAATCTGTTACGTTCTTTCGTTTTCGTCGTTCCGTCTTGAAGGGTGTTAGTACCAACAACAAAGGGCCAAACTCCTACTCTTCTCTGTCGTCTACTTACAGATTAGGGCCTTGATATTTCCAGAATCAATTACCGACCGGAAGTATACTACCTTCCCACAGAATATTGACGTGGAGGAATAGTATCCGTGTTGAGATTAATGACAGTGCCGGGCCCAAGCCCCCCTTATCTATTCCATTCTTTAATGCTACTGGTTTTGCAAGTGCCTGGAGGCTAGATTGGTTTGCCACTTCTGCTGTATACAAAAAATATGTAAAAAATGTGTGTACGTATGTATAAAGCTATACTTCGTTTAGCAAATCAAAAACAACATGGTGTCGGAAATAAAAAAGAATCAAATCAAAGATAACAGAAGCAGGCGCAAGCAAAGTATGACTTCCGTAACAGCCCAGCGTATCTTTTTTTTTTTTTTATGTTAGAAGTTGGCAAACAAGCATACGGCCCACCTGATGGTAAGTGGCTGCCGCAGCCTATGAGCGCTTGCAGCACCATTAGTAGGTGCCACTCACGCGTTGCCAACCTCGAGATATTAGTTCTTAAATCTCGTTCGCCCGGTAATTTCACTAGCGTACAATGCCCTTCAAACCGGAACACAGTAGTGCCTAAGCACTACTATTTGGCGGCAGAATATTGGACACTGCGGTGGTACCTACCTAGCCGGCCTCTTGCAACAAAAGACCTACCACCAGTGTGACTGATTGCACTGGTGGAATAATCTCTGTTGTGGCAGAGGTTATCCCAACAGCGGGCGATGAGGTCGTCACATCCCGACGCCTTTAAATTTTCCGTAACCTTGCCTCAAGAAGGAAGTATAACTTCATGTCCTTCTTTTGCTTCCTTTTTACTTCTCTACAATCCTTATCATAAGTGTTGGTGCTACGCTGAACATTTGTTATGAGTAATCCCGGAATTATTGACTGAGATTATGTTATCAACAGTCTGCGAGATAACGAATCGATTGAAGGCAAATCTTGCAACATCTTAAATTTTCGATAACCTAGATAATGAAAAAAAATATTTTGTTTACAAATAAGATGTGTGGAAGAATCAGAAATCTGTCTCTTGAGTCATAGAAATAATGTTAATTAATATTTAGACAGCTTTACTTAACTTAGAAATCTGTACATATAAACTTAGAACAATATATATTATAGTAAGTCTATGCTTCGAATCGACTTTAATTAGGTCTTATACTTTAAGGAAATCTTTTATATATTTCCAGGTTTCTTGATCAGATCACTACAATTGTCGCAGATTCAAATTCACGCAAGCACCTTTGAGTTTTCGAGTGCTTAATTTGTTTTTTAAATTTATCTCGTGGTTGGCGGTGAAGAAAAACATCGCGAGGAAACCTGCATGTAGGGGAAGTAATTCTAAGACATGTATTATATACTGGGTAAATGGCCACCTGGTTAGATGCCACCGTACGTTAGTGAAAAACTCGTGAAGTCAGAAGCTCATCAGCCGTGTTTATAGGCCAGTCAGCGTATTACCAGTACAACCTAAAAAAAGAGGCGGCAACGTACCTGCGTACCCCCAGATCTTCATGGGCTGTGTTTGTATTTTCTAGCTCTTGGTAATCCTGTAACGAGTGCACAAAAAACAATTACATAATTTTTAACCTAGTCCTTTTTGAAGTTGGTTAAAAATATACATTACTAATAAAATCTGTAGAAATGTTGCGTCTGTATATTGAAAATATTTACCAAAAACTGATTACAGGTGATGCAGGGAGTTTAGCAGAATACAATACGATAGTTTGAAATTTTGACTGACTGATTGTCGGTTTGAATGCCCTATAAATACCTGGTGTTTGTTCCGTTTAAGAACGATGCTCTATTGATTTACAAGAAACCTTTAACACACAGTGTATACGAGCGCCTTATTCGTTTTAACCAATACACATGATATAATATTTATTGCATGGCATTGCGTAGAGATGTCGGATCACTCTGCATCTTCTATCGCATATATCACGGAGAGTGTTCTGAGGAACTGTTTGGATTGATCCCGCCGGTAGAATTTCACCATCGGACATCGCGACAAAACTCTAAGTTCCATCCATACCACCTCGATGTCTGGAAATCCACAACAGCGCGATTTAGAAGACATTTTCTTCCTCGCACAACCACTCTGTGGAACCAACTTGCGCCGGCGGTCTTTCCGAACCTATACGACTTGGGAACCTTCAAGAGAAGAGCCTATTTTTTCCTTAAAGGTCGGCAACGCGCCTGCATGCTTTCTGGTGTTGCAGATGTTCATGGGTGGCGGTGATCACTTAACATCAGGTGAGCCTCCTGCCCGTTTGCCCCCTCTTACATAAAAAAAAAAATAATATAATGGTAAATGACTTTGGCGATAAATAATATATATATATTTTCTTATACGTCTATTTTACAAAAATAGACGTATAAAATAATATCTTTGTTTTAATTGTATATTTTTGTACTTCTTTTTAAGCGTACTTTGCTTCCGGAGGATTGTGAGCTTGGCCATAGTTTTGGGGGTGAAAAGCTTTAAAAAGCGGAGATGGGACCAATGTATTGAAAAGTAGACTTCCTCTCAGTTTTAAGAGTTTTCACTTTGCTTGTCGAATTTATGTCGTTCTTAGCGGTAAAGAAAAATATCGTTAAGAAATCTACATGTCGTGGATGAAATTTTAAGGCATGTATGTCAGAGAATCCGCTAAATTAGGATTTGCGTGATTGATATTCGTGTCTGCTTTAATCATTTTATCAGTCAGTGCCTTAGTCGCCATTAGCGCTGCCTTAAAATACCTATAATAAACCATGATCCCTTGAATAAAAACGAACCGTGACCGATACGACGGATGTCAACAGCCAAAAGCTTTATTTTTAAATTACAAACTACAAACTCTTGTGGATATTGTAACATGATATTAAAGAAATAAATCAAACAAAGTCTCACATGTATATAATGTAAATTATATGGCGACAGAAAACAATAAAACATTTCCGGTTTTGTGAGTAAAAGTCAAGTTTTATTGATAGGTACTTGACCTTCTCGGTATCGAGCACTACTGTGTCATGATCAAGGGCGATTTGTATTGTATGTATATGAATGAATAGACTATACAAACGGAATTAATTTTTTACACTAGACGGAGTTATTGCAACAAAGAAGTAGTAGAGCCATGCTTCTCTCAGCACAAATGGGCTGGCTCGACTGGGAGAGTACTACCGTTTCACCAAAAATCGGCACAACGTAACAGAGCAATGTTACGCTTCGTGCGATTAGTGAGATCGCCGGAGGCTCAACCTCCCACCCTCTCTGCTCTTTTTCTCTCTTCTTATCCCTTCTCTTTTACTCCTTGGCAACGCGCATGTGATACGTCAAGAATCGTGTGCTTTCATAGGTTGCGGTGACTGCTTACCATCATGCGAGCCGTATGCCCTTTTGCCAACCGTCATGAAAAAATGCATGTCCTTTATGTGTGCATGTTATTAAAAGAAAATAAATAATTATAATTTTATTGAAATCCGGACCGAAAACCTGGGTATGATTTAACAAAAATTACAAGTTACACATAGTATGCGAAGTTTTTTTGGCAACGGGACTTGACGACCCCATCTACCACTGTTGGTATAGTCTCTGTCACAGCAGAGACGGTTCCACCAGTGCAATCAGTCACACTGGTGGTAGATCTTTTGATTCAAGAACACCACCAAGGAATCACCGCAGTGTCAAATATTCTACCGCAAAACAGTAGTGTCTTTGGCGTTACTGTGTTTCGGTTTGCAGGGCACTGTAGCCTGTGAAATTACTGGGCAAAGGCATATTTAAGTCTATAAATCTCCTAAAACTAGAACCAATATCTCGAGATTGGAAACGAGAGTGGCACATACTAATGGTGTTGAAAGCCTCCATAGGCCGCGGCAAACGCTTACCATCAGGTGGGCCGTATGCTTGCCAACTTAGTAAAATAAAAATAAAAAAAGTTGTCTGGCTTATATAAGCTATTTATATTACCCGTACATATACTCCGAGAAGTAGACATGATAACAATATCTCTATCTCCATCTAATATTATGTTTTCATTGATAGTTGTAGAGATATATTCAAATGCGTTGTAATTTTTCACGTGAATAGAAAGGTTAATACGAAATATACTTTAGTATATTCTACAGGTCTGGTGTCTGCTTGATAGTAAGAGGTCATCGTTGTCCATGATAGCTTGCAGCATGCTTAGTTTTATGACTTTTGTGTTTGTCGACCAAAGGGTTATAAATAACGAGACGGTCAGACAGAGAATAAGGCGGAGACAGAGACAGAACGAGATGGAAAAAGGGATGGGGAAGGAGAGAGAGGATGTGAGATTTTGAACCTCATGCGTCAAACAAAACTTACACATACTGTTACATTACCTTAAGTCGTTATATTACTTTAAGTCGTTAAATATTTAATAGGATTAAATTATTAAAACCATCGTGAGACATTATGAAACTTAATGTAAAATTAAAATTTTTAAGTACCGCACCTGATGAAGGACCTCCGATGAGTCTAAAACTAGTCGGTACTTAAACCGATTACGTGAGTTTGAGCCGTTTCAATTTTTCATTAAATATTTATTAGTAATCATTTTACGCAAATATAACATACCTCAAATATTAATAAAGATCCGTTAAGATTGGCGTTAAGTAAGCTTTGAGTATATTATTATAATATTTATCTTGCTTCAGTTTAATGATAATAATTATGATTCCACTTATAATTTTATAGGAAAATTGCATATCATGAAGGCAAGTGACTGTTTGATTTTATAGACGAGGAAGCTGTGAAGTTTTGACCTTAATATAGTGTGAAAGTCGACCCATATTTCCTATTTCCTTACGTTTGACGATGTTTTATTGAGTGTAGTAATATCCCCATGTTACGCCATAGGTCGTTCCGGTATTGACAGCGTAATTAGAATAAAAAATATGTCAGGTTGCACGTTTAATACCATTATATGATTTACGACATATACAATAAATATTGGAAATAATCATATATCTCTCAGAAAACCTCAGAAAAAGACGCTATAATCAATACTTAATATTTATGGAATACAAATAGTGGACGGTTTTAAGAATTCGAGCAAAGTCATGACCGTGATGATACAAAGATTAAGATGTGTAGGATAGCGAGGGAGACGCCTTTGGTAACTGCGAGTTGGCGTAAGTAGGGAAGGGATAAAAATTATTTTTATCAAAGCAGACTTTTTATGCAAGCGTCAATAGCTCAACGGTAGAGGAGCCGACTAGTTATCGCGAGAGTCCGATCCTGTGACCCGAAGGCTATTGTCGTACCGACTAGCGCAAGCTACGAGCTTATATGGAGGGCCAATAAGAATATTAGTAATAACTTGTAAGACATTGTTAGTAAAAAAGAATTGAATGGTCAAACGCTACCACCGGCCATCTTCGTTTATAGAGCTTATGAATTCTGCTGGATTGGTGATTCTTATATAATATAGCTTAAAATTATTATGTAGTTGATACGACAAAATTACTAAATTCGATACTATATACTTTAAGCATACTACGATATACTTTAAGCAGCATAAGTCGTGGGATCGATTCCTGCTCGGAGCAGATGTTTGTATTGACCATACAAGCATCTTTTCCGGTCCGGGTGTATTTGTCCTTGTCATTATGTATGTTTCCAGACCCCCGACCTGTCTATCCTGTATATTATGTCTACTGGATACTATGATAATTGGGGCCGTTAAGTGTGTAGCGTTTATTCATTTATTATTATTATTTATCATATGAAAATATACGATTAAAATGTTTTTTTTATTTCTTTAAGCACGTCAAGCGCATTTCGACATCCAGTAATACTCTTCGGTGTGTCCGTCCGTCCGTTGAGTATGTCCAGAGTCGTCATCGTACCCATGTCATTTGCGACACTGATTGGGACTTGATTGAACTGTCAATCACACGCCTTGTCCGGTCAGCTTGTACTCGTATCAACTCTATAGAATTCGTTTATTTCTTGTATTAAAAATAAATCAATAGTCGGAATTCAATATTGGTAAATTTTAATGTTAGTTTGAGTTTCCAAAATTTGGTCCTATATAATTTCGTCCCAATGTAGTATTTGAAGATGTTTTTAGACTTTCCAACATTAAGTATTGACATAAGTTGTCTACGGGGTTTTAATGTTATTTATATATTTGAGAAAAAAAATATGTTAAATAGTTTACGGCATTTGCATATATTAAATAAATATGTCTACAAAAGGATCTCAATTTAACCTGAAGATTAATTTGATGGCCAGCCTTTTCTCTCCTCTTAATTATACCACACAATATCTAGAAACGCACCTATAAATAAAAACTTTGTATGTATTACTAGCGATCCACCCCTGCTTCGCTCTAGGTACTACTATATAATATACAAATCCTCCATGAAAATATTATCTAACTGATGGTGAAAGCCGCATCAAAATCCGTTGCGTGGCTTAGGAGTTGTACTCTGTGTACAGATTTTTATTAAACACTAAAACTGTTGTATTGAGCTGTACAAATTATTATATGTCTTATAAAGTAAATAATTAATAATAATACAAACTAATTATTGCTTCAACACATTTTAATCAATATGCTATAATTAGTTCAAGCTTTGTTATAAAAATTATTTACATGAATCTGTGTTTTATTTGAAATTTTAATGTTTTCGAGTAATAATAGAAACTGATAATTGGTGTTTAGTTATAAAGATTAAAGGCCGACTGTATTTTTTTTAATATTAGCTGTGCTCGTGGCTCTGCTCGATGGTAAACATCATGTTATATGTCATATGTCATAAAGGTCATAAATTATTCCGTCTAATATCAGCTATGTGCTAGTGGACAAGACAGTCTCAAATAAAATAATTACCAGTCAAGTGCGTTGTGGACCACGCACGGCTGAAATTAAAGGGTTCCGCAGCTTGGTTATGAAGAATCTTAAGGATTTTAAAAATACCACGTTGCCATACGTTGATTTTTTTTTTCAATCCTCAGTTACATGTATGGAATGAAACCCTTATTCTTATATATTTTAAGATTTTATTACAAAATCGTTGTGCATAGAATACATTTATTTGCTAAATTTCGTATAGATAGAGTCATTGGTCTCCGAGTTAAATTACTGTGACATACGGACATACGGACGGACGGACGGACGGACATGACAAAGGGGTTCCGTTTTTGCCATTTGGCTACGGAACTCTAAAAAAATGGATTTTTAAGTACGGTACTTATAATTATAATCATAATTATGCATTAAGAAAAAGCCATTATTTATAAATTTCAAACAGACATTTTATTAATTTATTTTTTAAATGTAATAATAACAATGTAATAGAATATTATAGAAGATGCTATTGATAAGGATTTCCCGCCCGGTGACAGTGTCAATAACAGTGGGACCAGTAGCAATACACAATCAGCAAAGATAAGATTTTGACAATCACTAAAATTGCCTTCTCGATGTAAACATCCTATTATCACAAAACTATTATTGAAGAGGTTTGTAAAAACCAAATTCGATAGGCTATTCCAAGGTCTTCGAAATCAATTTTTATTTTAGTAAGAGGTTTATGAATCACTTAATAGTTGGTTTTTGCTTATTGGCGTGTTTTAGGGTTACGTGCGCAAAGGGTGCCAACGGAAGGCTACTAAGCCTAGGTTGTCCGTCCGTCTCGTCTGTCCGACTGCCAGCGTGCTGTATCTTATCAACCGTAATAAGTACGGAGTAAAAATGTTTGCTGTATATCATGAACCATAATAGACAATTTCTTACGTTATTGCTATTCTAAAACTAACTAAGTTAGATAACACAGTTAAGTTGATAATAAGGATTGTACATATTGATGGGTCCTAAGTCCTCTTTATATTATCAAGAAATACAGAATAGGTATAGTGACTAATGTTTAGTATTGTGCTTTAATGTATGTAGTACTTAGTTATATCTTAGACCTTCATTTGATACTTCGTGACAAAAGGTTGGCCGCTCCTAGATTAAAATTATCAAAGAATATAGTGGTAACAGAAGTGGCGTACTTTATTTTCTAGATTTCTTTGAAAAAATATATATTATTACATTTTAGAATTTTTCAAGAGAACCATAACCCGTGCCCGTGAATTCGTCTGTGTTGACTTTAGAATTGGGTCAAAAGAGAAAAACTAACGTTTGTGTACGTTCCTTTCCGTTCTGTTCAGCAGTTTTTGGACGAAACAGTAAAGTTGATTTAGTCGTAGTTACGATGCAACAGACAGACACATCATCATTATTATCATTAAATCGATCAAGTGGTGCAAGATGTGGAACAATATTACGACCTTTGCTGCTCTCTTATCGAACCAGCATCTCTTACCTTAGTCGTCCGCAGCCCTGCTCTACCAATTGAACTGGGATTTAATATTATTATTTAGTTCTTAACCCTATGCTACTACTTCGGGGAGTGTGCTGATGAGCTCCATAAACTTATACCGACATCGCCGTTCTTCTACCGGGATACCAGGCACACTGAGGGGTACCACCCATATCTGGTCGAAATACCTAATATTCAAACTATGCGCTTTCGTTCCTCATTCATAATGCGCACGGCCAGGTGATTGGAATGCTCTTCCGGCGTCTGTATTTCCGAACGCATACAACCTGAACCTCTTCAAAGTGCGAGTACATACGCTTCTCACGAGTAAGCTCGCTCCAACGTAGACCTCATCTATGCCTTCGCGCTCGATGGAGGTCCAGAGCTTACCCGTTTATGAATTTAAAAAAAAAGCTATAAAACTTGGTAGATGTTCTGCATAACACTTACTGCTTACATCGTTTTGACTATCTATATTATTACTCTTTGGCAATGAGTGTATCATGTATAGAAGTGCGGATGTCAGTCAATGACTTCTATTCTATTAACTAGAGCTGCCGAAGGTCTTGCACTGTTATAATAGTTTATCAACAAATTGACAGGAAAAGTTATAACTGTTGATTTGTTTTGAATTAGCTCTTGCCTGCGGTTCCACTCGTGGTTAAATAGAAATTGTGAAATTTGCGTTATGAGCTCCCAATTGAGCTATTTCGATGTACCTTGATGACTTTTAGAAATACGTGGTATTTATAGCCGACTTCAGAAAAGAAGGAGTTTGTCATTTCGGGTGCTTATTTTTTTTTATTTGGGCGGTTTGAAAATTCTGTTTTCGTTCAAAAGTGGATTATTTCTAAATGGTCGCATTTCACTGTTGTCACTATGGTTTCAGTAGTTTGGTTTTGAAATCAAAATAACCATACGAACAAAAAATTGCGTATTTTTCTTGAATTTTATGTTTGTGTTATTTTATGTCTGTGAATTTTATGTTTAATATATAATATGACTTGACGGATAAGCACCAATTAGTGATGTCAACCTTCTGATTATGATCACAGGTACAAATGAATTTTAGCTATGGGCCTGTAGTCTAAAGTATCTCATGTCAGTCTTCAAAAATCTAATCATCTTCAATACTCTATACTTACAATACAATCAACATCAGGTGAGCGTCCTTCCCGTTTACCCTCTCTGACATAAAAAAACCTAAATTAAAAAAAGTACTAAACAAAGCGACGCAAAGAGTAACTTTTGATCAATTGTTAAAATCGGTATGTATAGTTTACTTATAATTAAACTGATCTAAACAAAGTTCAAGCAAAGTAGGTTATATTTTAACCCTATGTTTGGACTACGCTAATAGCTTCTCTTTATTCCCAAACTAGATCATTGTCTTGAACATAAAATAAATCTGTGCCAAGTCATAATATGCCTATATATTTGCGGATTTAAAAAGGGTCGAGGTTTTTGATTGCATAGGTACTTTTATGTTGGTGACGAAAGACCGTTTTTTATAAATCGATATAGAATATTTAATTTGAAGGGGTATTTTTAATCACATAATTCCTATTGAGGACTGCGGAAATATAGAACGGAGCTTCTCAATTTATAAGACCTGCGATCATTGCATTAACATTTTTAGGGTTCCGTAGCCATGTTGTGAAAACGAAACCCTTGTAATTTCGTCATGTCCGTCCATTCATCCGTATGGTAACTGGTATATAACTTGATTTTTAATAATTACTAGTTTTTTATTCAATATAATCCTGCTCGAATATGCACCACTATGTACTGGCAATAAGGTTGAATTTGGACAGTATTTATTTATTTAATTTTAAATTGAAAATAAAGACACCTTTCTTGCGTGAATGTTTTATTGCGACTAAAGTGAACATAGTTACATACGTCTATAGGTGCATTAAAAAACAAGTTCCGTCCCAAACACCCACTTAATTTTTTTAGTCTATTATAATTCGTCGCTTTCCTTCAGTCTCCACTACTCGTTGTCCAGCACGCACTTGTTCGGTAAATATTTTTATTTCGGTTTTTGTAGTTTGGTTTTTTAACAGTAATAGGTACTATGTCCTATACATAGTACCTATTACTGTTAAAAACATTCTAAACGAAAATTATCATCGAAAAAAACAAAATTCTCTTGTAAGTATTCATAACACATTACATACATTAACACACATTACATACATACATTTTATTACTGTAGCAGAACCAACCATGGATAGTTTACATAGTTTTTGGCACGAAAGGATCAGCTGCACTGACGAATTACTGCGGCGCTTAAAGAATATCAACATAAAGATCTCTGTAAACAAACTCTCTAATCGGTCTTTCTTATACCTAACCTGTCTTTCTCCACCTCTCTCCACTTATCTCAAGTGACCGTTTATCATCAGACGGATCGCACGCTTTTTGTCTTTTTAGTGACAACTTATTAACTGATTAGAGTAGGGTTTACACGATTATATGGTAGCGCCAAGTGTATTTGCTTCTGTAGATATTTATCAAAATGTCAAGATATCATCATTTTTTGCCATTTTTCAGCATGAATGAAGGTATATGTCCATTGACGATAAGTGTGAGCAACATATTGTGTTGTGCTCACTATAGCAGCGATCGGCGGGTTAAACTGCTTAGGCGTGGTCTATATATGGTGAGTGAGGACGTGCGTAATAGACACGTAAAAAGTCGGTCCCAGTACTAATCAATTTAATAATAGTAGATAAATTGAGTCAGCAGCACATATACGCAAGAAAACCATCGAGTAGGCTTTAGTGCTTTCATATGAGCATATCATCTTGTCATGAGACCCTACATAACTCGGTTCACTTTCCAAGGAAGGCTATCTGGTAGGAGGTTACCCACTTGTCAATAAAAAAGGTATTGCTGATTGTTGGAAAGTAGAACTCAAAAGCACCGTCATCCATAACAAAAGGACTGTCCATATAATTCAAATAATATTATGTAATGCATATAGCAACATTGTTTTTTACTCTGCTTCCGTTTCTCAAATTCTCGATATGTCACAAAATCCTTTTGTATTATTTTACACAGTAATTTACCTAAACAGTTTTGTACTAATTTTTTTTTTAGTACAAAAACTTTTTTATAATTTTATTTTATCGCTACGAATATTACTACTTAAAATTAATTTGGAAGATTAGAACCGAAAAATTCTACCTCAAAATCATAAAACCATGATTCTAAAAACTCTAGCAAAATTTTAGACAGATTGGACCAACTAAGTTTATGAGTGACATCTTAGATCGGCCATCTTGATTTTTTTACCGCCAGTAACAGTTAACCCTTATCGAGTATCAAGATTTGTTCGAGCACCACCAAAACTATCCCTAACTTATGCCTAGTTACAATTCTTTAAAACTGTTTGTGCCATTTCTTCTTCACAATTTAAAATCTTTTCTCCACTGCAAGAGTTTAGCTAATTCGATATTAATATTTAATTTGAATTAATTAATAAAATCTCGGTTTGTTTTAAGCTAGTGAAAGAT
The DNA here is from genome assembly GCA_023373885.1 of Hestina assimilis. Classification (NCBI taxonomy): domain Eukaryota; kingdom Metazoa; phylum Arthropoda; class Insecta; order Lepidoptera; family Nymphalidae; genus Hestina; species Hestina assimilis. The sequence goes on along the minus strand of CM041750.1, from coordinate 1,355,427 downwards.
TCCGATTTGCAATAGTCCTCCGACTGGGAGCACCATTATACTCTGAGCACTGATAAAGATGTGGTATCCTACATTATGTGGTGTATTACATGTCTATTCTTGGCCAAGGAGTTCAGTCCACGGTTCTATAATTCTTACTGATATCAAAAGAGTTCTAATTTATTTTAAAAGCGCTACACACTCAACAGCTCCAATTAGGATAGTTATATCCAAGGACAAACACACCCAGACCGGAACTCATGCCCGTATGTTCAATACAAACATCAGCTCTGTGCGGGAATTGAACCCACGACCTGTGGTGCTTAAGGTAGGTTCGCTACCTCTGCGCCACAACGTCATCAATTGCCACCATCGACATTCTTGCTCTTATCGAGCCATGGGTAATTAGTCCAGATGATGGTAAGAGACCTGATGGTGGGATTCTGGTTCCCTTTGAAAGAGAAAGAGCCCTTTTATTGGACGCCATGTGAATACGGTAGTAGAGCCATGCTGATCCCACCACAAATGAGCCGGCTCGACGGAAGTACTACCCTTTCATAGATAATCGTCGCAAAGTAACTGTACTGTTGCGTTTCGTGCGATGAGTGAGAGCGCCGGAGGCCCAATTTCCCGACCCTCTATTCTCTTGCTTTTTCCCTTCTCATCCCTTCTCGTTCCTTGACTTGGCAATACGCATGTGATACTTTAACTATCACGAGCGTTCACAGGTTGCGGTGACTGCTTACCATCAGGCTGACCGTATGCTTGTTTGCCAACCGTCATAAAAAAAAAAATTGTTTGACAAGAATTGTTTTGTTAAAACCTCCTCTCCTGAAATGAAGAAGACTTAAGGGGTAGAGTTTGGTAACGAATTCTTACTATTCACTATGATATTCTGTGCTACATTACACTTAAGCCAAGAAAATACTTCTTTGTAATATAAAAGTGAACTTGATACCAACACTAAATATCAATTAAAACGTAAAATGTAAACAGATTATCTTGAAACTTAATACGATATACTAAATCCGTATACAATTTCACTCATAATCCACTTATACCAATATTTTATACCACATTTTTCATTCAACGTTGCTTGAATTTGTCTAAAATTATGTATACTATTCAAATATATTATTTAACTTTTATAGGAAGTAGCATGGGCGTAGCCAGGATTTGGCCCAGAGGAAGGCAAATCCTGGAGGGGGAGGGTTTTTGGCAAAATGACCATTCTTACCAATAGTTATTGGTTAAACAGTTCAAAATGTATTACATGTATTGTAGGTCCAGAGTGAGGCAGCTGCCCGGGCTACCCCCATGTGAAGTAGGTGCTACGAGTATCTAAGTAATCAATCGATCATAAAGAAATTTTGCATATATGTTGTCACAAATAAAAAAAGGATCTTTTATGCTGAAAAAGCCGTGCTGTTAATAAATGCATTGAGAAATATCTTTTAGACGGTCGTTTGGCATAACAACTCCGTCTACTGAAATAAATAAATTTTATCATGAAAGCTGGATTACAGAACCAAATGGTTGAATAGAATATAATTTAGAAGTCCAATCTGAAAAAGTTGCAGGTAAGTGGTAGTAGAGTAAAAAATAAAGATTCCATAACTAACATAAATGACTTTAAGACGAAGTTGTTTCACTCGTTTTTAAGTATTACATTTGTATTGTTAGGTAGTCCAATTTGGTGATGATCTGATTAAGGACTTCTGAGATATGGAGTCCTTAAAATTTAAGATTAATCAGATAAGATAAAGGTAGAACCTCCTCCTTCGAAGTCGCTAAGCCTATATCCACTGACATCACCATACTTAATCATACATAGACATATCTTATCCCGTCTTAGACAAAATACCCAGCCGAGTCACTCCATATTGATTGATTAGAAGCTTGTGATATGTCAACTCTGTTAATTCTACTTATCAAAGACTGATCTGGGCAGGCACGATGCAATAAATCAGCCTGTGGTTTATGAAGTCAAAAAACCCTCGTACTTACTACGTTCTTGGTTTAAAGTTTTTTATTTATTTACGTAATGTAAAAAACAACCTATTTTAGTGTCTTAAGATCAGGGATAGAAGGGCAACAGAAGAAAGAAAAAAATGGAATTGAAAGGGTGGAAATTTAAGCTTCTAGACCTCAAGCTACCATAGTGGCAATTGACTTTTGTGAGAGAGTTACGGAGAGTGAGGTATGCATACTACGTGCACGTAGTTCTTATGTGTTGGCTCGAAACAATGCGTACTAGTAGCCCGACCAGAGCACTCCCGAGCTACACACACGAATAAGACCAACCCACCCTCGTGAGATGAAACAACTATTCTAAGGGTCAAAAGAAAAGTTATGAAATTGGAATCGTCAAGAGAAGAGCATATACTTAAATGTTATTCCATAGACGCTCAATTTTTTTCTTAATGTATTGGTGTCTACTGCTGGTCTTGACAGAGTCATAGAGCAAAGAATGTCCAAGAAGAAAGGACACCCTCGTGGAGGCTCAACATGAATTTAGATATTTCCTTAAGATTAATTTCTGTAAGACCAGGTCATTGCTTACTGCGTCATCGTTGAAATTAATATGCCACAAAATGGTGAAAGAATCAAATTTATAATATCCTATAAGAGTTCTAACATTGAAGGTATCTAATTCCTTTCACTATCGGTTTGAGTATCAGCAACATGATGTTTTTATCTGTCACTTTTAAGTTGTTTTCGTACTATTTACGGAAGCCAGTTTTGACATAGTAAGTCTACAGTGATTTTAGTTTATGGTGACAGTCGATAATGATGTCGCGTTATCACGAGATAAGTCTGTGTTTTTATTTGAGTGCTTTCGTATCGTAGCCGAGAAGAAACGTAAAAAGCCCCTTTTTTGATGAAAATATGATATAAATATCGATAGAAAATATAGCCGGTACTGCCCCGATGTTAGATTATAATACGTAAAAAATGTTTTAGTCAATTAATAAAAAGAATGTAATACGTGTACTAATATACTAAATGTAAACACGTGTCTTTGTACACATAGACGATCTCTGAAAGCAGTATAAGCTTTAAAAACTATCTGTTTTGAGCCCTAGATGTAAAAAAAATATTTTCTCGGAATTCTTATCTGAAATACATATAATTACAAATTTTGACTAACCTAGACCCTTAGTCTTGAATTTTGAACACTTAAAAATAACAACTAAACCGCCTTCAATGGCGTAAACAATACGCAGTTTCGTTTGCCTAACTGACATAATTATGTTTCCAATTTTTTTTATTTCCTAATATCGACTCCTGAATCGATTTTGATGATTTTTTTATGGGACCAAACTGAATTTTTATTCTTTCAAATAATTTTCTAAATCTGAGATGACAAACTTAAAAAGCCGAATTTAAGACTTCCTCTTTTTTGTCAAGTCGGTAAACAATTCAATCAAAAAGACGTCGATTATTTATGTCTGAAGTCTATTCAAAATAATCTTCGACTTTTATTGTAATATTTACATTCTGATCTAATTTATTACGTAATAAAATTATTACATCGTCATAAGTATTAGTATTTATTGCATCACTAGCTTCTGGCAGCCGCTTCGCTCGCGTGTAAGACATTAAAATAAATTTTACATATTTCAATACAAACTTTCATCTCCTATTCCCTATCGTTATTTTACACTATTCAAAACTCTTACAAACTTTGAATGTCATATTTATTTAATGCTCTAAAAATTACGACACTGCGGTACATACTTTTCATCCACCCTTTCAACCCCTTACAACCCTTTTTTCGCATTAAAAAGTAACCTATGTCCTGTCCTTTCTCAGGCTGTGCAGACTATCTATCAAATTTCATTTAAATATGTTCAGTAGTTTCGGCGTGAAAGCGCGAAATATGTACAGACAGACAGAGTTACTTTCGCATTTATAATATATGTAATATAACAATAAATAAGAATTAATATTTTATCAAAAAGCCATATTTGTCATATCTTAATTGTTATTCTATTACTCTAAAAATAAATTATCAAAGATTATCGCAGTCGATGGGATTTTAAGATTATTTTATGTAATTGATAAATTAATTTCACTTTTCCTCATGTAGCTTTTATGAATGGACGATATATTTATTTTTCTAGTGTAAGTTGATTTTTTAGTTTCTTCAAACAATAGTGACCCCGCGACGCGACGGGTCGATCCTCAAGAAACATAAACCCGGGAATAAAAAGATTTTTATTTTGAGTGTTTGTATTGAGAGATAGAATGAGGAAAATAATATTTTCATAGTTTTCAAAGCTTAAAATAAAATTGTTTAGAGTTCGAGATGTGCATGTCTAACATGACAGCGGAACAAGTCTAGATTTTAGTTGAATGCTAATTACATGCTATATGAAAATAACATAGACTTTTATAACAATATGATTCTAATTTGTATTTGGAAGTTATTTTTAAAATAATTTTAATGACAATGATGACTTTAAAATAATTGACAAACGTCTGTTTTTGTTTGCACATGCTTGCTTATATCATGCACACGTACGGTGTACCACTCTTATCCTCCGTAATCGTACGTAACATAAATATAATATGATAAATATGAAAGTTTGCATTTTTTTTATTTTACTAAGTTAGCAAGCAACCATACGGCCCACCTAATGGTAAGCGGTTGCTGTACCCTATGAGCGCGCGCAACACCATTAGTAGGTGCCACTCACGCGTTGCAAACTTCGAGATATGCATTCTTCAATCTCATTTGCCCAGCAATTTCACTAGCCTACAGTGCCCTTCAAACCGGAACACAATAATGGCATAGAAACTACTGCTTTGCGGTAGAATATTTGACAGGTAGCTGGCTTCGTGGAACAAAAAACAAATCACCAGTGTGACTGATTGCACTGGTGGAATAATCTCTGCTGTGATAGAGATTACATAGCGTTTATGTAGCGATAATTATATAGCGAGCGATGGGGTCGTCATGTCGGAGCGCCGAAAAAAATTCGATGTTTGGACGTTGAACGGTCGAACGGATTTGCATAATTTTTTTTATTTTATTTGGAAAGTAGGGCAGATGACTCTACTCCACCTGATGGTAAGTGGAAATAAAGTCCAAAGGCGAGGGCGGCTAACAGAGTTGCGGAATGCAACCGTGTTAGCCACCCTTGCCCTGCCTACGCGCTAGATGCCTTTTCACGCCTCGTTTGAAGGAGCCAAGATTGTAAGAAGGAGGGAACACGTGAGCCGGCAATGAGTTCCACTTTTTGGAAGTTCGCGAAGGAATTTACACATAGGATTTAATCTGAAAAGTGTTAGGTAGGATTATCAAAAAACTACTGAATTGCGTAATCCCTTAGAATTAAATAATAAATAAATAATAATAATAATAAACGCTACACACTCATCGGCCCCCATTAGGATAATTATATCCTGTGTCGGGGTCCGGAAACATTCACAATGACAAGGACAAACACATCCAGACCGGAAAACATGGCTGTACGATTAATACAAACATCTGCTCCGAGCGGGAATCGAACCCGCAACCGTCGAGGCTAAAGGCAGACTCGCTACCCACAACGCCACAATAATTTATGAGAATGAGAAGGGAAAAGCAAAAGGAACTACCTTGGTAGGTTAGGTACTGGGTAGAGATTTTTGGCCTCTGACGCTTACACTCATCGATCAAAACGCAACAGTTTTAGAATCGTTCTGAAAATTTCTTTTTACATCATATAGGCAATACTAGGATGCGCTCGCAACTTTGTCCACGGTAAACTTAGACTTGGCTTTAGGAATCAATCACTTGTGTGCTTTGATAATCTCACAGTAATCTCAGAAATATTCGAAAATAAAACACGGGTTTTTAGCACGATGTATAATAGCATATAAAAGCGTTACAATTTACATTACACGTTTTAGCAAATGAGATGCTAAATTAATTATAAATCCACCCCCCACTGTATCTGTTGTGCACATACATTACAGAACCAAACATTTTTCCAGGTTAAAAAGTACCATATGTATTAATTAAGATAATAAGCTATCTATGTACTGAATTTCACCCCACTCCATAAAGCTTTTTATATGTAATTAAGTAACAAGCATCCGATGTTCCCAGAACGAACTGTTACGAGCCTCGTCTACAACTACCAGTAAGTGGAATTGTGTGTATGGTATAGTACTCTAAGGCATGATTTTGTTAAACTATAATCACATGTATAACACAACGCTGTTTATTGCGCTAACCCAATAGTTCTACGGTAGAAATGCCGACTCAGCTCCATTATCGCGAGAGTTGCGGGTTCGATCCTGACCCCCTTGTGCTATTGTCGTACCCACTCCGTCGTAAGCTACCTACGAGCTTATTTGGAGGGGCAAAAGGAATATAGTAATACCTTGAAAAAGGGATTGCTAATATTCTTTAAAAAAAAAAATTGTGAGCTTCAAACGATAGTCTGTTGTTGACTATGGTATATGTATTGACTTCAATCCTCCAAAATGAAGATCATTTTGTTAGGGCTAAGGAAGCAGAAAGAGTTCTATAGTGACATTTTCGGTATTGTTAACTTTTAAACTTACGCTTTTGTTTATGTCTTCTTCATCCTAGCATTATTCTCGATATTTTATGTACCCAGGGTATGCTTATTACTCTTATCCGGATTTGACAGGTTACTAGTTTTTACACGGAGCGATTGTCATCTGACCTCCGCAACCCTAAGAGCGAACCAGTAACTCATTGGATAAGAGCAATTTATTTATCAAGAGTTAATGATTATTATCAGATGTTATTGATAATAATCGGGACTGACAACTTAACATGCTCTTCGAAGCACGATGGGGAGACCCACACGGACAAACACCCAGACCGAGACAGAAATTTTAACAAACATCTGCCCCAGCGGGAATCGAACCCGCAACCGTCGAGACTAAAGGCAGACTCGCTACCCACAACGCCACAACGGTGTCAACGCTTTTGTTTATGTGTACAAATAAATCAGGTTTCGGAATTTTTCAAAATGTATCGTTAACACATATTTATAGTAACTCGTACGCCTTACAGTGTGTGAATATGTCCTGTTGAAATTTAATTGCAATAGTACTTACACTTATAATTGCTATGTAAATATATTGTTACATAGTTTTAGGCGGAGCATATGTATGTATGGACCATGCAAGCATATGTTCTGGTTTAGGTGTGTTTGTCATTGTCCTTGTACGTATTTCCGAAACTCTGATACAGGATAACACTATCCAAATTAGGGCCGGTAAGTGTGTAGCGTTTATTTATAATTTTTAATAGTAATTTTTTTTTTATGTTATAATTTGGCAAACAAGCATACGGCCCACATGGTGGTAAGTGGTTGCCGGAGCCAATGAGCGCTTGCAGCACCATAAGTAGGTCCCACTCACGCGTTGCCAACCTCGAGATATTGGTTCTTAACTCTCCTCTGCCCAGTACTTTCACTAGCGTACAATGCCCTTCAAACCGGAACACAGTAATGGCTAAGCACTACTATTTGGCGGCAGAATATTTGACGCTGGGTGTTACCTACCTAGCCGGCCTCTTGCAACAAAAGACCTACCACCAGTGTGACTGATTGCACTGGTGGAATAATCTCTGCTGTGACAGAGATTATCCCAACAGCGGACGATGAGGTCGTCAACTCCCGACACCGGTAATTAACTATTGTATTTGTTTATGTTATATTTAATTCTGGAAGTGATTTGATCCGGCCATCGACATATGTGTGTATGAAAGTGTCATTAGAGTTCGATTTTTTAACGTCTAAATTGGACGCAAATAAGCAATACCATGACAACCCATAAAATTGAAAAAACTGAGTGATATATGCAGAAGTGTTGGTAAATGGCTGAAGAACATTCTTCTTTAATATTTGTAGGGTTTTAAGCTTTAAAACTTCTAAAAAGCCATTTTTAATAATGCAATTTATGTATTATGTTCAAATGTTGGGTTATATTATTTTATTTTATATATTTTATTTTATTAGGAAACAAACAGTACAAGTTAATACAATATAAAAATGAAACATAAAATTAAAACATCGACCAACAAAGTTTCCACGAGTAAATCATTCATACAGTGCGAGCTATAAAAGTTAAAATTATATAACACTGACAAAATAATTGAAATTAAATTATATTAACAATGATAATATAAAATATTATAAAATACAGTATTCTTATTATTATTACAATGCAATTTTTTATATACGAAATATGCAGTTTGTATAATTATTTTTTGTGAAAATAAGTAAAATAACTTACATAACATCACCAAAAACTTGACCAATAAATAAAAAAAATTCATATACAGCAAGTTATTCAAAATTTTCAAAAGCGTTTTTCTCGAAATGACATTCGTGTGGGTTGACATGGTATTGCTTATTTGCGCCCAATTATCCTTTTAGGTATTGCCAGTCAAGGATTGCTTGTCGCAGTAGCCAGGGTCAATTATGGAACCCCATTACTTTTCTTTAAATCGAGTAAGCGCTGCTCAAATCATGATTCACTTGAAAAAACATCAGATTTTGTCGTTTTATTTTATTTTACTCCTTTCTCAATTATATGGCAAATCATCCACTTACCGCATATACAATCTTAACTATATTTTTCTATCCAGAATGATAGATTTTTAATGAGATTATGATATTTTTAGGAATCAGAAGTGAGTAGATTTTTTGAAAGTAACAATCTTAATATTTCTTAATAGTTACTGGCATTTCTAGCACATAGCTAGTAAATAACAATAATCAATAAATAAAATGTTTCCGACCCAACCGAGTACCTATATGGCTCAGACTGACATTTTGGTTTTCCCGCCAATAGAATGTAAACTACCATCCCCTTTTTAAAAATAAAAAAGGCAAAAGAATAAATTAAGAAGCTCATTTCTTATAATATTATAATTTTATTTAAAATGCGTAGTGCACCGATCATGAAAACACCAGCCAAGCGCGAATCGGACTCGCGCACGAAGGGTTCCGTATCATTATCTACCATATTGGTTTTCGACCCAAAACCTAGAGTCATTCCGGTTGATCTAGAATTGTCAGTTTTGGTTAAAGTCAAGGTCTGCACAAGTAAAGGTAAAACAAAAATTGGTACTTGCTTTCGCGAATCTAAATTTGTTCCAAGGCCATATCTTTTTATCGTGTTGAGTTAGGATCTTGATTTTTATACACCTAATAGTGCCAATATACCTCAGTATCTGGTATAAATTTCAATTTACTGGGCCCTCCCGTTCCTTAGAAACTCGGTGGTGACACACGGACAGACAGATGGACAGACGGACAAGAGAGTGATCTTGTAAGGGTTTCTTTTTTTACTTTTTGAAGAACGGAACCCTAAACAGGAAATGTAGTCGCTGAAGCTCAAAGTTGGATGACGGCTTGGATATTGTCATTGCGTATGGAGCGAGCGCTACGAGTGCACGCCTGCTGATGGAACCATTCGACGATGTACAAAGAATACAAATATAAATAGGTACAAGGGTAATAAAACTACTCTACATATTAGCATTTTTGGGCTTCGTCCTCGATATTTAGGACGATTTTATGAAAGAGTAAATATGAAAGATTTGGTATCAATATTTCACTTCTTAAACGCTAAGCACTCAACTGTCCCCATTAGGATTGTGATATCCTGTGTCGGGGTTCTGGAAGTTCACACAAGGACAAGCCACCCAGAACAAGTCCATACAAACATCTGTCGGATGAATCGAGCTCACTACCTGTGGCGCTTAAAGCAGTTCTACTACCGCTATACCACAACGTCGTCATATTCTTACATGATTTAAATATCACTATATAATATAAAACAAAGTCGCAATCTCTGTCCCTATATCCCTATGTATACTTAAATCTTTAAAACTACGTAACGGATTTTGATGCGCTTTTTTTAATAGATAGAGTGATTGAAGTGGAAGGTTTATATGTATAATAAGTTAATAACATCGATTAAATAGTGGGGAAATACTGTTACTTTTGAGGTTTCTAATGTGATTTCGTAAATAATTTTACACGTGCTGGCCACGGGCAGTAATAAATAAATCAAAACTACTGGATCGATTTTAATCATTTTTTCAGTGAATGACATAGGCTATATATTTTATACCCGTGCGAAGCCGGAGCGGCCCGCTAGTATTTTAATATATTGCATAACATTGAATCAGTAGTCAGTTTGTTATAATTGAAAGCTTGATGAAACTAATATAAATATTGTCATTGCTACTTGTCAAGATAAGAAGAAAAACAATGAACTTGTATCATTAATATTATCTGTATTATTCTTGTTTAAACACGTTTTTTTCCCCAGTGACGTTGTAATATGGTGTACGTTTCATCTTTATTTCAGTAGAAATATTTATTTATTTCTTATAATTAGGTATATATGTGTTATATGTATGTATGTTTAAAACGACTTCGATCATCAGGGCAGCTATAAATGAAAAATATGTCAGAGTGGATTGAAAAAAGCCTTTTTAATATTATTTATCCCACTAATACAATAAATGTGAAAGTTTAGATGTTTGGATGAAAATGGATGGAGATGGTAAAAACAGATGTTTGGGACTGATATATCCTATGCGTCAATCCAGGTAGGATTACAATACTTTTATACACGAAAAATGTTAAGTTAGGACAAACGAAAAACGAAGTAAAGTTCTTTCAATTTAAAATGAACCAAAATGCCCGCTTTTGCGCAGGTACAATCATGGACAAAAATGTCAGACAAAAATATTGATTTCGTCTTACTTAAATAGATTTTTTATAAAGTGGGAAAACGGAATTAAGTACAACATGACGGAGAAAGTGATCCTTTTAATAATGCGTGACCACACTGTAGGATTACTGCATGGTGATGACTCATATTCGGGTCCTCCAAAGAAAACTTCAGTATGTAGACTTCGTTTATTTCTACGGGCACCGTAGATAGGTCCGTACAGTGCGACGGCTCGAACACGAATTGTTTGACAATGTTTTTTTTTTCGGAGTGTCTATTGCTGTTGGCCCTAGTGGCCTTGACAGCGTCACCGGTGGGGTTTGACAATGACATACATGTGCAAATGTTCACAAGTTTTTAGGTTAGAAATTGAAGTTACAATAACATTAACAATTACACGCTGTTTAACGTTATTTTTATAATAACAATGTCAATTTTATGATTTATGAACTAATTTTTAGCTCAACTGTTGTGCTCAACTTCTAAATTCAATTAATTTTTTATTTATTATCATTATTAATTACTTAAATAGAATAAAACAAATAAATAGTATAGAAAAAGGTTATAAAAAAAATAATAATGTTAATGTACATTTTTAATCACTGTCACTTATTGGGATGACACCTTATCTTGAAATAAAATTAAATGTTCACATACTTGACAAAAATAATTTATATTTTAATTTATTTTTAAAGAACGGGTCTAGCGTCGCTCCGTTACTGCCGCATACGGTTGAGACCTAAATATGTGTTACTGCGCATAGTTAAATTTATATTGAGAGATTTATACAAGAGTGTGAAATGAGATATGAAAGTTTTTATTGGGAACCAATTTGTATTGCAATAAAGGTGCCTCATTACAAAATGCTACTTATGCGGGCGAAGCTGCGGGCAGATACGGGTGTTTGTCCGAGTTGCGTGTTTGAATCGAATTCCATTGATCTCCTTAATAGCATGGATAAAACCAACGGCAGAAATAGGAAGAGTCGCGTCATTTAAGATATCACAATTGATTGAAAATGTTGAGCGGATAATTTGCACATTTCGGTTAAATTGCATTACATATACCAAATTGATTTAGCTTTTTCATCTTTTAGAATAAATACAATTTTGATACTCCAATGATTTGTAACACATTATTAACTGATTAAATCTCTCGTTCGGATTCCCCAAGTCCGGATGACTTTTTATATAAAAATGGGGCTTCATGAAGCCATTCTTGACATTGTCAAACTAAAATAAATGGTAGGAAGAGGGGAAAGACGAACAATAATAGAGGATATAGGATGTACAGCAGTTTGTAAGTCCGGAACGCATATCAATTGAAAGAAATGGAACATTTCGAATAATGATACTTTCCAAATCACACCTAACAAATCTATCAATAGTAGAACGGGACAATCCCCGTCGATCGATAATTTTAAAATGAAGAAACCATCGATCGACGCTTAATTGCGAACTTCATAGGGTGCTACCACAACAAGGTAGCAAGTTGTTGTGGTAGCACCCTAAACTAGTATATAATATACTATATGTTAAAAAATATTTCATTAATTTAAATCTTATTGTATCTTTATTTATTAATAACCTTGATATTTGTAAGTTAAAAGCTGATAACAACTAAAGTCACAACATATGGTATTATTTCATCGACAACCAGGTTAAGAACTCTAAACCATAACATTTTTAATATCAGTTTTTTTGCCTTAGATTGGTACACACATTATATATTCTTATAAGCTTCCTACTGGTGCTCTACTCAGTAGTGAAGCTGAAAGTCACTTCTAGCTGGCGGGCAAATGGTCCAACACAGACCTAATGAAATATAGATTTCTCGACTTCATGTCTCCTAAAGCTGAAATAAAATGACTGAAAAATCAATTCGGCGCTTAATTTTTTCTACGATAGGCGGGTTTCCACGCGATGTTTTCATTGACAATTTGTCACTTAAAAATTCAAGATTAGAAGCCGATCTTCGGTTAAAGTTTATATTTTCTATTAATTATATATGTATTGGTTCTTGGTTGAGCCATATAGACTTTTAACATATGACAATCCTTGACATTGGCATAGATCGACTGAAATAAAATCAGAACACGTTGCCAAGTTCACAAAACTAACATCTCAGCGAGTCACTCTTTTAAGCTTCAATTACAACATTGATAAGAAACTAAAATATTATTTATAAATGGCGGAATAATATTACTGAGTAGTTGTGAAATATCACTCGTAGAAAAAGCCGTGTCGCGTAAAATATATTTAAAAATTACATAATAAAAAATATAACAAATAAAAATAAATGCAAATGACATTATTTTTTTATACTTTATCGGGTGTGCGTTTTGAAGTGAAAAATGGTTGTCAAAATGAATTCCGTGCATTTCGAGGAAGCTTTAAGGCTGACAGGTGAGAAAAAATGTTTTTGTTTTATTTCATGACGGTGGTCAAACAAGCATATGATCCGCTTGATGTTAAGCAGTCACCGCAACCTATGAACACTGGCGATACCTACTTGAAGTAGCATATGCGCATCGCCAACCCAAGGAATAGGAGAGAAGAGATGAGAAGGGAAAAAGGATTGGAATAGAGGAGTGGGAGTTTGGGAAAACGTAGCAGTACCTATTGATATTGTTATCTTACGCCGATTTTCTGTGAGAAGGTGGTACTTCCCCAATCTGTGTGTGTTTGTGCTGGGAGAAGCATGGCTCTTCTACCAAAATAGGAGTTGATGAGTCACAGGGACAGTAGAATATCATTTAAAATGTCTTCGAAAAAATAATTACATTTTTTAAATCATGGAAATCTTTATTGCTTGAAAAAACCCTTATTCATTACATATATATATACATTTATATACATTATTATATAGATAAAAGCTTGGTCGCTCACTCATGACGCTGACAAGGCCACTGGACGAACAGCAATACACAATCCATAAAAAATTTAAAAAAGGTTTACTAAGGTGATTAAATGAGTTCACTAAAGAGTTTTGTATTACTTATTTATTACTAGCATCTTCCAGCAACTTCGACGGTGTGGATAACACCGGTGTGTGACGGTGTGTCACCGGTGTTATCCACACCGTCGAAGCTGCTGGAAAATTTTTAAGGAGGCTCCTCTAATAGAAATAATTAGTTTCCCATACATACTTTTATCCATTTTTTCCCCGCGTTCAAGTTTTATTTTAGCGACAAAAAGTATACGCCTATAACCATCTCCATGGCCTCATCTGTATATATACAGAAATTCATTATAATCGGTTTATCGGTTTAAGTGTGAATGTGTCGTAAACAAACAGAAATACACACTTTCGCATTAGTTAGGATTCTATAGGTATTCAGAATTCTTGTAAGATTGCACGCGTTTCACATTAAAACATTATAGTAATGAAATAAATATTACATTAAGGTTAATAAAGTTTCACGTAAGCAAAATATTGTTTTAATGTTTTAGGTCACTCTGCTGATTTGTCATAAAATGTATTTCAAAATCTAAATTTTAGCAAAACACAAAAGAAAAAGTACTGACTTTAAAACTCAAAAGCAAAAATTAATGTTTTCTAGAACGTAAGTCAAAAAAAAAAAATAAAGGCACTCAACGGCCACTATTAGGATAGTGCCATTCTGTTTCGGGAGTCCAGAAACACATAAAAGGACTAAGACATATATACCGGAAAATATTCTTGCATGGTGAATAGTTGAATACAAACATATGCTCCGAGCGGAAATCGAACCCGCGACCTGTGGCGCTTAAGGCACGTTCGCTACCGTTGCGCCACAACGTCGGCAGTCAGTCAGTGCCTTGTGTATTTTTCTACTTGGGTTACATATTGTTCCACCTATTTTACTTTCAAAACCAAATCACTAGACCGAATTTGATGAAATCGCTAATATATTCTGTATCATTTTATATAAAAAATATCTAAAAATAGGTTCACAAATGACGGGACTCCGACGTAAAAACATTAATTATTCTCCGACGTAATCCAAAAATATAACCTCGTTTTTGTTGTTGAAGTTGGTCAAAAACTTAATATAAATTATATTTGTATATTAACAGACGTATATAATTGTAGACATGACTTTGTTTTTGTGGAGGTAAGATAATGGTTAGTTTACAGTAAAAATAAGACATTGTAAATTCTTCCTAATTCTATTATTTTCTAATAAGCAGTCTATGGTACGATAATAAAATGAAAAAACCTTTATTGTTTGCCGAAATAAAATTTAGTGTACATAACGGACAATAAATATAAACTTTAAATTTTAATCCTGACCGTTCTATTCTTTACACCTGAATCTTTTTATTCTTCATAGCATTATTCCCGGTACTATACGAGTATTTACTCAGGGTCTGCTTATTACTCTTGTCGGATTTGATAAGTTACTGGTTTTTACACAGAGCGATTGCCATCTGACGTACGTAACCCTAAGGGTAAACCAGTACCTCATAGGAGAAGAGCAATTTACTTATCAAGAGTTAGCGATTATTTTCAGATGTTATGTGATAACAACCGGGACCGACAGCTTAACGTGCTCTCCGAGACACGATGGGGAAACCCACAAAGACAAACGCCCAGACGAAATAGATATTTGTAAGATAAAATGCAAACATCTGCTCAAGAGGGTATTGAACCCGCAACCGTCGAAGATAAAGGCAGACTCGCTACTCACACCGCTACAACGGTACAATTAAGACAATAAATACACTTAATTGAAATCATAGCCTTATTTTTATTAAGTTATGTTTCTAGGGTTCGGTAAATTCAACTTCCTGATGCAGCTGGTGAACATCAGCCTCATCATGGGCATGGCCTTCGAGATCATCTCCGTAGCTTACTTGGTGCCGGCCAGTGCATGCGAACTTGACACTACCAACTTTCAGCAGGGGCTGATGGCTGGAATGCCTTTACTGGGTAAGTCATATTGTCTAAATTAATTTGAGTTGAATCGTTATATCCACAGAAATCTTAATAATAGGATACTAGATATGTTAAAAGTCGCATATTACTTATTGCCGCTAGATTTCTCCCAACCATGATGCCACTAGTATGTACACAGAGCTCGACGATAATTTAAGTTTAACATTACATTGCTACATGCGCTTGTACCACTCCGGATATTGAATAGCTTAAACACACGTTTATTCGAAACGGCACTAATACATGGCCGCTCATGGTTCATAAGTCACAATTGCGGTAACAAGGTCACTTCTAGTACTTCTATACCACAATAATTGCTGTAGAAGCTTACAATGTCAGTATCATACCACATAAATCTGAAAGTGGAGAGAGAGTTTGACACACACTTATTGGACAAAACTCCAGAGTTAGTTCAGATTGATTTCTGTGTTGAGCATCAACGGATGCCCCTTTTTCATAGCGGCGGGGCACCCGGGACAGACGAGCGGAAATATGGAGACAAGGCTATTAGAGCTACAATACACAGTCAGATTAAAATATATGATTTAAGATGGTAGTACTTTTCCGGTCCAGCTGGCCGATTCATGCAAACAAGGCTGTATCACTATAAAAAGAGGTTGATACTACAGGATGAAGCGATCATTGACCTTTCCAATATTTACCTTGATTGTTAAAATTAACTTAAAGCTTAAGGAACTAGAAATAAAAACAATCAAGTCATTCTATTAAGTTTTTTTTTATAATGGTAACTACAATCTGTTGTGCAAATGTTCTGCAAAATCTTACAGTCATTGAGAAATAATAAAGCTATTAAAAGTATAAGCAAATAACACACTGTTGTAACTAAGATGTGTTATCAAACAAGTAACAAGACAACAGAATCATATTTAAGGAGCAGTAAATCATTTGTAAACTAAACACCTTCATCTATCTCCTCTGCGTCATATCACGATCAAATAAACTTAAATAGACCTATATTGGTTTGAAAAATATAATACTATTATCATTTCTCTGTTTTAATGTCCTAAGCCAATTGTATATCTTTTTCTCTTAACTTAGTTTTTGTAGGCTTTTACCGTTGTCTATAAATTATTGCATTTTTTTTACTAATTGGCAAGCATGGTAATGATGGTAAGTGGCTTACGTAGCCAGTAGGTAGAATATTTGAAACTGCGGTGGTACTTAGCTAGCAGGCTTCTTGCAACAAAAGTCCAACCACCAGTGTAGCTGATTGCACTAGTGGAATATCTTTGCTGTGACAGAGATTATCCCAACAGCGGACGATGAGGTCGTGAAGTCCCGACGCCGGAAAATGCACGATCAGGATCATATAAATTTTGTGTTATCGACAAAACTGTATTAGAAGAGATGTTAAAAAATGGTGTCATAATATCGATGTGTATTAATTGTTTCAATTCGTTTAAATGAGCCTAAACGCCAAATACCTAAATTATAAGTAGTCGGTTTTATGTTTTGCTAGTTAACATAGCCTACAAATAATTGCATTACATCAGGCTGGACACATGATCGATTTTTTGATATTTTTAAAGATGGCTAACTTAAAAATATAACAGATTGTAACAAATTATCGATCCGCTAAATTTACTCAGTTGATGTTAAAGATACAAAAAATTAATACAATAAAAAATAAAATAAAATCTAAATTTAAAATAAAATAGTTCTTAATTAAAGAAGAAGTTTTTACAAGAGAATATAAAATGCTCCACTTAGAGAATACCAGTCTACCTCTTTAAGTCCACACAAAAATTACTCAAAAATAAAACTACATTAAAAAGTCTTCGGATAGCGTGATATTAGTTGATATATATATTTAATATCTAATCCTGACCCTGTTTTTTTTTTCGTTTTCCAGGTATTATAGCAACATCTCATATTTGGGGTTATTTAGCTGACACCAGGGGAAGGAGGAAAATCCTAGCCTGGTGCATGTGTCTAGCTTTCGTTTTTGGTGCTTCAGCTGCTCTTTCGCCTGATTGGATCGTGTTCAGTGTTTTGAAATTTTTATCATCTTGCGCGTGAGTTTTTCTAGACATCTTCCTTAGATTTGACCGCATGGTCGTACGTTATCTTCAGTTCAATATCTAGTTGTCTGATAAATACAGAGAAAATTTAATATAAAATTCTATTAAATTAAGGGTCAGCAAGTTTTGTTAAATGACCTTATGAAAAGAAGGTCCTTCGGTGTTTTCTGTGTGAGTAACATAAATTGTCCACAATTTTAAAGATATCCCATTATAATTTTTTAAGGATATAATTTTCAAGAATATAGAATGGAATTCTTTAACGTATAACAGCTGCGATCGTTGCATCCAAATGATGTTTGTCTTTATAGGCCTACATAAATAATTTTAATTTTATTTTTGTATATATTAGTCTGTAGTGACTTATTTTTACAGCGTAGCAGGGACATACGCATTGGCTTTGACCTTATTAAGTGAATGCACACCGCAACAC
Source organism: Hestina assimilis (assembly GCA_023373885.1). Classification (NCBI taxonomy): domain Eukaryota; kingdom Metazoa; phylum Arthropoda; class Insecta; order Lepidoptera; family Nymphalidae; genus Hestina; species Hestina assimilis. The sequence continues at coordinate 1,337,328 of CM041750.1, read as the reverse complement.
AGAAGATCCTTTATGGTAGCACTTACCAGTACGATTTTCTTAACTGCTACAGGACTTATGGCTGGTAAGCAAAATATACGTTGAAAGTTGGAAAAAAGCATACTGCTGCTTAAGATAATTATTTGATAGTTTAGGCATTATGAGTTTTGTTTTGTTTCCAGTGATATCAATCCCAATTCTAGAATTGAATTTCGCCTATTCTGTACCGTATTTAAACATAACGTTTACATCGTGGCGTCTCCTCACACTGATATTCGCAGCACCTTGCGCTTTAGGTGCTTTAGGGATGTACTTCTCGTATGAAAGTCCACGGTTTTTGCTGCGTGTTGGTCAAGATGAAAAGGCTTTAGAGGTCTTAAAAGGAATATACAGAATCAATACAGGAAATAGCAGTGACGAGTATAAAGTAAGTACTTGTAAAGTCTTGATATGATAAAAAAATAATTTAACCATAATGATTCACATAAAAAATGGGTTCTATCATGGTTGTTAATTGCCTCAACAACAATATAGATTCTCTGACGATAGGTGTTTAATGCTGCATGAGCAGTATCATAGAAACTGCTTGTGGGTTCGCAGAGGGGAAAACCACTAGGAAAAAAGAAGTAGGAAGTTGGGCTTCCGGTGCTCTCACTCACACAGTACACAATAGTACTGCTATTGCTACTTCAAAACGACATTTTTTTAAAAGTGAAAATGGAATTGTAACTGAATATACTTTATTTTGCAGGTTAGTTCAGTAGTTTTAGGCGAAGACACGGGCAAGGTTACAAATGGATTGTGGTCGTCATTAGCGTCCCAGACACTACCACTTCTAAAACCACCATTACTAAAGAATACATTACTTCTATCAGCTATGTTTGTGATTGTCTATTGTGGGTAAGTTTCTAGATCATTCAAGACAATTACTTCGACATGATCCAAGTTGTTGTAATAGTAAAAATGTTTTACTATTTTACTAGAGGTAGGTCTTTGCAAGAAGCACCGCAGTATCAGATATTCTACCCCAGAACAGTAGTGTGTTTTGAATTACTGTGCTTGTGAAGATACTGTAGCTGGTGATATTACTGGCTAAAGGAGGTATAAGAGGATGTAGACATGAGTGACACCTACAAATAAATGGTGTTGCTAGAGCTCGTAAGCTACGACCACAGCATTCGATCAATGAGGGGGTATGGGGGTGTAGGATTGCTTGCCAACTTAGTCACTTAAAAAAATCTTTGTACCAATTTTTCTCTACTCTTCTTTTCGTCTACTTATTATTTTAATATAGATTTAACATGTTATTAGTTTTAAAAGGTCATTAATATATGCTACATGCTATGCTACAATAGCGTTTCTGAAAATAAAATAAATTGATGATTGTTATATAGGGTGTTTACAGGTTTGAGCATTCAATTTTATGGTTAAAACACGATTAAACCATTACATGAATCGGTTAGGCTAAAATGCTTGAAGTGTTTGTGTTATTGTATGACGTTATCATTTTTATTACTATTATTATTATATACAATTTTGTTTTACATTTTGGCTCATGAAACATGTGGTTATAGATATTCTTAACCATTTATTTTAGTATGTACCTAAATATTATAAATGATTTCAGAATTAATCCATTCCTAACGTGGCTGCCTTACATTACTGATGGTATTATGAAGTCCTTAGAAAAGGGAGATAAGAATTTGTCTTTCTGTGATATGTTGAGGTCGGCTCATAACGTGACAGTGTCAGAGGTCTGTATTTTTGTAATAAATATTTAATCTCTTTTTCGATTTGGATATATATAATTAATTGTCCTAATATCTTATACAATTTTGCACCAAATTATTGATAACTCTTTCGTAAAAGGATTAAGGCTTATAATATTATTTATATTTGGTAACATATTTAAGTTTTCAACTTTTTGGAGTCTGAAGTTTTAGACTGGGACTTTTCCTTTTTATAAAGGATTTGAAAAGCAATTTCGACAGACACTCACACTTTCATACCAATGGTAAAATCAACATTTGTTAATAATAATAATTGTTAATAATAATTAATAATAGGAATTATGTCGGCTCATAAAATGATCCAAACACACAATTATATTATTGTAATTATGTAAAACTGTTATTGAATGAATCTAGATTCAATTAAAAAATTAACTTTATTAGACTTTATTTGTAATATTGCAATTAAAATAATAAGTCGAAATATCATGTGTATTGTGTGAAATGTTCAGGTTAATCGAATGAGTTTGGTAGTAGGATGAGTCTTGTTGGCTTTTTGGCAATTCTGTGTCATATTTTCAACACAAAATAATTTAAATTTAGAATAGTAGAAAATAATTTGAAAAGAGACGCTCATAGCCACCCACTGATCGGTAAACAATCAGTCGGTTTCGTTTAATCGCAGTGGTATTTCAACTGAGCGTCTTCGTGTTTCGGCGGGTACGTAAAATGTCAGTCCCGGATGTTATCAATATGACAACAGTCGAAAAGTTAAGTCAGAGGCCTGTGGAACACTAACCACTCGATAAGAAGAAGAATTTGAAAAGAAAATAATTGCTTGCTTACTATTGGCAAACTGAAATCTGTATTTTGAAGTACCTAATTTAAATAAATATCAAACATCTCAACTTATCAGTAATGAATGCGTTACGAAATTATCATGTTTGGACTTGCTGATAATATTTTATAATACAATTTAAACACGATAACGTAATACGCCAATATTTATTGTCAAATTTAAATATTAACGTATTTGTTTCTAACTGTTTTATTACAAACACAAAATTAGTTAGATGTATGTTTTAAAACATTAAACGCAAAAAAGAAGCACACACAACACCCAACACAAACACAAGCACAACCATCCAGACTAGGATACGGAACTTGCATGGTCCAAATATGTAGGTTTAGAATCTTAAATATGATTACAGTGTAATTAATAAAAACAGGTATGTATAGTTATATCTAACTTTTAAAATTTTTCACCAAGCTATGAATTCTGAACGACTACATTTTGGTTGTACTGATTTCTTATATACCATTTTTGTATCAACTTTCAGAATAAAGACTGCAGTCTCAACAGCTTCGCTATGGTGACAGTTTTCGTGATCAGCATCGTGATCGCCGGTCTGAACACAATCCTCAGCGCCATTATCAACTGCGTCGGCAGGAAACGTATGCTGATCGCCGTTCAGGTTCAGAACTATTACACACTCCAGAAATAAAACATACAACTTCTACACACACTACCCACACACACACACACACACACACACACACACATACACACATACACACACACACACACACACATATATACACTCGCTTGTTTGAATTTACTGCATGCGCTTCTTTTATAATATTACTTTATAATAAAAAGTCCTCTAAAAATTAAGAACGCTGTAGTGATATTTCTCAAGCGGAGGGCGTTATAACTGTGAGACAGTTATTAACTATTGCAGTTATATCTCGTCTTTTGTAAACTGAACTGTAAATCGTTCTATATAATAAATAAATTTCATTTCATTTAAAAACTCGTGGCATTAAAACTATTACAAATATTAGACAACAACAAATATTAGACTTAACAACAATGCATTCGAGTTATTTTGGATTTTTATGAAGTTCAATGATGTCTTTTTCCAGCTCACTTCTGGAATCGCGGGCCTCTGTATAAACTTACCCAGCTCTTGGTGGCTGAGCTCTATCCTACTAGTCGTCTTTATGGCCGGTGTTCTCAATTTCGGCTTCCTCTCCACTTTCAGTGTTGACATCTTCCCTACATATGTCAAGTTGGTATTTTTTCAATTTATTTATATGCTTTATAACACGGTATAGTAGTAGTTAAGCCTTTCCTGGCGAGTATTTTGTTTCTGACAATAATCAGTTGCGTCAGCCGGAGAATTATTTTTATACAGTATTAATATAAATAATAAATTATTGGTTCGCCCTTTGAGTAGCGGAGGTTAGATGGTAATTATTTTCTATAAAAACTAGTAAGCCGTCAAATCAGGGTAAGGGTAATAAGCAGACCCTGTGTAAACACCGGGTATTTTTTTTTATGTTAGAAGTTGGCAAACAAGCATACGGCCACCTGATGGTAAGTGGCTGCCGCAGCCTATGAGCGCTTGCAGCACCATTAGTAGGTGCCACTCGCGCGTTGCCAACCTCGAGATATTAGCTAGCGTACAATGCCCTTCAAACCGGAACACAGTAATGCCTAAGCACTACTGTGTTCCACCGGGTATAATATTAGGAAGAAGAATACCAGTAGTAGAACTGTGAGTGTGGGAATCGTCTCTGTTACAATCTTTTTTTACGGTTTAACATTTCACCTTAGTTTTATTTATAAATTACACCATACGTAAGGGAAGAAAGGGTCCATGAAGTGTAATAAGGGTTCGGAGGGGTTCTAAGTTTCGTTAAGTCTAATTAAAGAAATGTGTATATCTTAGTATGTAAACAAGTCTGAACTATTTCCCTAGCTCTTTATGTACTTCTAATCTAACTAACAAAAGCCTCAATAGCTCAACGGTAGAAGGGCCGACTTCGCTCCGTTAACGCGAGAGTCGAGGGTTCGATCCTGATCCCCTTGGGCTATTGTCGTACCCACTCCTAGCGCAAGCTTCGAGCTTATTTGGAGGGCAATAGGAATATTAGTAATGCCTTGAAAAAGCATTGCTAATATTCTTTAAAAAAAAAAACTCTTAAGTCATATAATATACGTGTGGTATTTAACCTGTTTTACAGAGCAATGGCCGTTTGTATAACTCTTATGTTGGGAAGAGGTAGCTCTGTTCTTGGTATCAATCTCCTGAAACACTTGCTGGTATACGATTGCGAGCTTGCATTTTATTCCTTCGGTGGGCTCACTTTTGGTAAGTATTTTTAAGCTATTGCATAGCTTTCATCGCGGGCTTTGAGCGCGGCGCCCGAATCAAGAAATTCCGTAACGAAAATAAAACTCAATAAATGTATTGGACAATGATCTTTAAACACTACGCTATAAAGACTAATGTTCAATTTTCAAAAAATAATATATAACTTTTATACATAATTCCTATATATGCAAAGGATTTTCGTCAATAACTCAAAGAGAATTAAGGCGATTATTCTATAAAGTTAAAGGTCCATATATAATGTATCTTATTAGCTTGAAATTAATGTTCAATTTCATTTGTATTTTAACTTTTTAAAAACAACCAAGATTTTATGAATTGCTTAAGTTGATACCACTACAGGTTTTTATTTTTTATGCGGCTAAGATGGTAAGTATGCTTGCGTACGGCCCACCTAATTGTCGTAGCCTATGAGCGCTTGCTACCTTGGTTGTTGCCACCTTCGACATATTGGTTCCTATTATTAAATTTCCTTGTCATGGAAATTTACTTACGTCATAATGGTCGTTGCTCACACTTTTTTTTTAATTTTGGCTTTCTTTGTTTGAATTAGTTCCCAAGTGTTTTATTGTTTCGAAAAAAATGTCCACGGAATATCTGAACAGTTTTTTTTGATAAGTAAATAAGATTTTGTCCAAGCGATCATTGCAACGATCGAACGTTTTGTAAACAATTTTGTAATTGCTGTAGTTTTATTTTTTAATATAACGCTTATTAAAAATTATATTTTTCTCATAACCTCGAAGACATAATGATATTTTTGATTTTTCAGTCGGCGGGATTATTGCCTTCTTATTACCAGGGGATGCGAAGAAAATCAAAAAAGTTCTTACCTAACCTTTATATTAGAAATATGCACATTGTAAATATAATTGAACTATAATCGAAATCTCTGCAAAAGAGATCTGAAAGTGACTTCCGAATATTGTAAATATTATTTATAAAAAAATAAAGAGTTGTATATTTTTTTTTTATTTTCACAAAAGCTAAATCATCCCCTACGTCCTATTACATTCCTCCTCTTCGTCTCTTATTAATCTAAGTATGGTGATGTCTCTGGTATTTCTAGTATACAGATAGATTTATTTTTATTTTGTTGAAATAAATGCTATACACTCAACGAGGATTGGGATACTAAAATTAACACACACAAAATCGCAAGCCTGTAGGTCTATACAATCTACCCCGAACGGGAACTGAACCGACCCTAAATCAAAATCAAAAAATCGTGGCAAATCGTCAAATTGTGGCCGTGCCACATCTGGCTATTCCAAGAAACATTTGTGAGACTTTCATTTTTCATTTCATATCAATTAAACATAGAAAGAACGCTGTATAGATGAAAGGTGGCAACACTAAATTCAAATCTTTTAATTGCGAAACTTTTAGTCTCGAAACTTTTAGTTTCGAATTTATTGTAGGTACATGGTACACAAAAGGTATTGAATTATTATTTTTGGCGGCCTTTTTTAGATGATTTCAAAATGAGGCTGCATGGAGCATCACTCGACTAAGAAAGTAGTGATGCTCCTCGCAACACAAGTTGTACGATCCTATCACAGAAAAGCGTAAAATAACAGTATCGTTGCGTTTCATACGATAAATGTAGCGCCGGAGGCCCAATCTCCAACCCCCTTTGTTACCTTCCGTTTTCATCACAAAATAAAAGGCAAAATAATTTAAATCTATTTATTTTCATCTAAGCATTACCTTATAAAGGATTCATTATAATACAAAATAAATACGTATATAATATTCAAAGAATATATTGATAATATTCATCTTAAGTATACAATATAAAAAATAGAATATACTCGTTATTTAAGATATGTCATCATAATTATAAAGTCATTAAATATTATGTTTATGTAAAGCTTAGGTACGTTGCGTTAGTGAATAATTTATTTATAATAGCGAATGCTAATAATCAATAAACACTTGTGCACTATATTTCACTTAAAATCAAAGTTAAAAAAGTTCTTAATGCGGATCATAGATTGATAGAAGGTGCACTACATTTGTTGGCTTATCATATATCGGAAGTTTGATACCAAGCCCAAAAAAATAGCATCAATAAAAGTGAAGATTGCTACAAGTGCAAATTAGCACAGATATTACTATGCGCACACCCAACATTTTGATTGCGCAGCACATCGTGCATAACTTCACGGCCGTCCGTGAGTTCGAGTTTATACGCATACACGCTTTACTAAATATCGTTCTAAAAACTATGCATGGCTAAGGCGATATATTGTAAATATCATTTATCCAACAATTGCTAGAATACATTTAACTGTATTTTATTTAAAAAATAAATAACAATTTCAACGACAAAATTTATGATAAGCAATTACTGTCATTTGCTCTCTTTTATACATTCTAGTAGATTCAGACCTTTGACACAAACGCTTATGTAAATATTCTGCTGAACCATAAGAGTGTGGATGCTTCACAAACTTCATATCTTAATCTATCTTTGTAGTATCAAAAATCACCCCCTTAATTGGCGAAATGCTATTACAAGGCTACATAAGACAAATTGAAATCACGATATCTCGCTTGGCAAGAGTGATCCACTTATTTAACTAAAATCTAATTATATGTTATAAATTTTTAATATATAATTTAAAATTATTCACCTAAAGAAACGACTACATAATACAGTAAGTATTCGTTACGTGAATTAAATGTAAGCCAATGGCACATTTTTTGCAAACTTAAATATTCAAAGTCTTTCATTTTACACACTTTTATCAAGGTGTTTATAAAGGTTTTTTTTATTATCTTCGAAAATAAAAGCAATAATCTACAACAGAATATATACTAAAATATTAAAATCTTAATTTAAGCTTTAGAAACCTAGGAGATCAAGGATGGAAAAGAATATAAGAGCATACCCTAGCTACCGAAGTGGCTCATACCGCCGGGAAGCAAGCGGTCGCCGTAGCCTATATATATATATACTTTCCACACCAGAATTATCACAAACCTGCTGCCGTGTACCAACAGAATGAAAGGACCCCCTTGAGAAGAGAGGAATAAGTAAAAGTACAAAATTACGTCTGCGATAACGTCGCAATATTTTGTAAGACTTTTGTAAGAATATGGCTTGACTATATGGCTTTTTGAGATGTATAATTATATGTATATAACAGTTTTTTTTTAAATATATCACTAAACATTTTATTTCAAAAGGGACGGATTTTATCTACCTCTCAAACAAAATTCATACAATTTTAAAGCCTGATAATGTTGTAATTTATTGGATAATTGATGTATTAATTACAGGCTGTACCTGGCAAAAAGTATTGACCATTTTATTTTTTAGTCCATAAACCGTTGCAGAACAACTTTTCAAAGTTCCAACATGACCCCATAAATGGTTAAGATACAAACATTCACACATAGATAAAAAATTAGAAGAATGGTTCTGACGTATATTTCTGTGGAATTACTCTCATCATACAACTACCAAACTACCAAAACATCACCTATTTATTAAGGCCTGAAATAATATCAGCATTGACCAGCATTTAATTGGATGGTTCTGGACATATTTATAAGCATCGTATGCTTAGACATCCCTAAGCACGCTTAAGCATAATTCAGCATGCGTACGTACTGCATACTGCAGCGAGCATTCTGTAACGTGTTATATGAAGTACACTTATAAGCATTTAAAATCGAAAAATGCGAAAAGTGAATCAATGCTGAAACTTTATACTGATATATGTAATTTAGGTCTAAATGGTCATATCCTTATAGATACAGCCATTCCGAAACCAAGCACTCACATACATTACTATGAGTGTTTGACTAACATTTTCAATTTCGAAACAGTTGACTGTAAGTAATTAATTTCTCATTCATCAATTTCATTATAAACACAAATTAAAAATAATCAGACTAAAATTTCTTTTACAATATTTTCCAAGTTATTATAATAAAATAATTATAAATACTACATATAGGTTGAGATGTACCTATCTAATGCTATGTTCTTCTCTGAGTTTTCTTCAGTCTTGTCTTCTATAACTTTAACTTCTTCTAATTTAATCATCATGATAGCACCAATTGATACTGGAATTTAAGTTAGTTAAACTGTTTACAACCCTGTTTTTTTTAGAAATTATAATTTTTTAACGAAGGGTTTAAGACCATATATTTAAGAACAAACAAAAATGGATGAATAAAATAAAAACCTTACATGCTAATAAGGCGGCAACAGAAACGAATGGCGCTGGACAGGAGTAGTCGAGCAGTACGCCTACTGCCAGGTTGGAGGCGACTCCTCCGGCGCGTCCCCACCAAGCGCCCCAGCATACACCTAGACCACTGGAAGGTAATCAAATGGTAAGGTCTTTATTATCATTGCAAAACCTTTTTTCAGATAACGACTAAAAGGATTTTTGAAAAAAAAAAACTATTCGCTTGCTACTCTCTTTGTTTATTTCTTCGACCACCGCGCGGGTTCTAGAAAGATGTATTCTCGAAACATGTAGAATAGCGTTCCGCGGACGGAACTCTCTCGAACCCGTGTTCCGCATTATATAAGCGGCCCGGCGCGTCGACTGAGTCATTCAGTTCTGAGCAACAAGCGAAGACACTACAAGTGATACCAGTGAACAAGTGCGATAATTAGTGACCTCGGCTATTCTTTTGGACTGTGATTGACCGGTGATTTGTGAAGTTCTGTTGTGTAATCTAGATCTTAATAAAGTCTTATTTAGAGCCATCATGTATTTGTTTCCAAATCTTTAATTATTTATATTATGTTTACGAAAAGCTGTTGGCATTCAGTTAGATTTTTCGTAATTTTCAATAATATGAATATAATATTTTATGTGTTGCACTAATTGGAATATAAAATCAAACTTACCCTAATTTAGCAGGTAGTGCATGCAACAATAATCTAATCAACAGCACGTTTCCGTTTAGTGATGCCGCGTTTAAAACTGCCGCAGCGGCGACTGCTAGATGTGAGGAGGCTGTGCATGCGCACACGCAGGCGGCGAGGCATACGCAGGCGAGCGCGCACGCGAGCGCGCAAAGTGCTGCTGCGCGCTGCACACCGCTTCCTCCTCGCGAGGAAACGAGCGCGCACGCCGCGTTACCGATTACACAACACGCTCCTACTATGAGTCCCGATGTGAATATCTAAACAGAAAAATGGAACTATGATTTTTTATGATATTATGTTTTTTTTTTTATTTTAAAGTTTTTGAGAGATTTTAGATTTGTAAATAATAATAATAATAATAATAATAATAATAATAGCCTTTATTTACGATCACATATTTCATTTCACAAAAATGGTGCTTAACGTATTTTTACTAGACATGTATTAACAAGGTATAAACTCAAAAACAAAATAAAAATAGTAACAATTGAATTAATAAGTTAAAAGATCAAAACATGCATTAATAATATGTTTGATTGAACATGCATTACAAATATTCATCGTTACGATTATTACATACTAATCATACAGTATTGCAATTATTTAATAAGATTATTTTAGTCAGATTCATAAATTCATTAAATATCATAAATAATTAAATTGGATACCATAATTACTAAGAAAATAAAAAATTAATAGATGTACCTAGGAATTAGATAATAAAATAATAATATTTAGAATTAAGAGTTAAAACAATAATACGTATAGATTTGTAAATACGATAACTAAATACGTAGTGGCTACTATGGATTTTTTTTAAATAGTTATTATTATCTCTAAGCAGGCAAGTTTGATAAAAATAATTATGGTCAAGCACTAGGGGTCTACCATGAACTTTTAATAATAATTCTATTCCGATCCTATTCAATTCAGGTAAAACGTTTCAGATTTTATATGAGCTTGGCGTATAAATATACATATATTTCATGGTACGAAATAGCGATTCAGCACAGTTTGGAGAAAGTTAAAGTCAAGTACCACAAATAAAATATAACTATATGATCTACATGATAATCTGAAATCACCAATTTTTTACGACCTTTTACTTCCAATAAAGTAATTCATCTTCTTACTTACGGAATCATTAATGTCTTCGTTACATTCCTCTTCGATAACATCAATAGATTCATTATGTCTATCGGCTTCTGTTCTAGAATATTCGTCGTAAATCTTTGGCATATCTTTCCACGCAATGTTACTTGCGTTGAACAACATCGTATTTTCGGGTAAAGTTAGGTTCGCTGCGCACGGTTTGCTTTGCATTCGGAGGAGAAGTTCTGGGATCCAAAGATTAAGACCGAATCCACTAAAAGTGTCAAAAATGCATTATTTTATTTTTTCTATTTACAAATAAATACCTTAGAATTTAAGCGCCTAAATCTTAGGCACTATTTTGTTATTTAATGCTTTATCAAGAATATTAATCGCAGATATTGTTTTGATATACAAGTTTACGGTTTCTCTTTAGATTAGAAGACTATTTATAAACGTTATACAAATAAAATTAGTATACGTAGATGTTGTTTTATTGACTCTTCCAGTGTAATGTGTGTGCATATATGTCTGTGTAAAACTTGTAAAGAGCAATATCGTAAAATCTTAACTGGTTGCGTAGATATTATATGGACGCAAATAAGCAATACCATGTCAACCCACACGAATGTCATTTCGAGAAAAACGCGTTTGAAAATATTGAAAAACTTGCTTTGTTTTTTTTTGTATTGGTCAAGTTTTGGCGATTTCAGATTTATGTAAGTTATTTTACTTATTTTCACAAAAAATAGGTATACAAACTGCATATGTCGTATATAATATAACCCAAAAGTTTAAAATAATACATAAATTGCATTATTAAAAATAGATTTTTAGAAGTTTTAAAGCTTAAAACTCTACAAATATTAAAGAAAAATGTTCTTTAGCCATTTATCAACACTTCTGCATATATAACTCAGTTTCTTCAATTTATTGAGTTGACATGGTATTGCTTATTTGTGTCCATATAGAGGTCACTAAATACTTATCAAATTTTGAGTAGAGTAATTGCAAAGAGAAGAGTAATTGCAAATCTAGTAAAAAAATCATAACATATGAATTTCATAAAAGCATTAACAAAGGTTTCAAGTATCAAATATTCTACTCACGCAGCCATATTAGCGAAGAACACAAACAGTATGAGACTGGACTTCACAGCGTAAATTTTGGAAACAAACAGTTTGAGATCCTTCAAGACACCAATGAACAGAACCTTTGTGCGATTCTGCTCACCACCCATGCTTTTCGTCACGAAAATGTTATCCTGAATTAGTTTTTTAATCTGGAAATAGAAAATAGTATAAGTAATATTTATAATATTTTAATGTCGTCATAATAATGGATTCTCCTAACATTTGAAACCTGTATCAGTGTCCAATAATGGATCTTTCATTATCCGTTTCTCATATCTTTCAAAATAATAAACTTTTCAGTGGTAAGATTATATTTGGAAACGATTACATATTTAAGATTTTTTATTGTTCAAATAAGAAAGTGGTTATTTGCACACTTTTGATCCGATTATTTTCGGATATTATTTTATTGACAGCATGCTATTATGACTAATTCAATTATAATTGGTAAGATTGCTAAACGCCTTTAAAACATTACAAAATTTTTAAACTAAATATTAATTTAAAATTCAAAAGTATTATTAAAATGTTAAATGTTATCTGTCCGTTTGATATTCTGTTGTCACGCCTAAGGCGCCTAATTTGTTGAGTTTTGGGATAGAAATACGTTGAAGAAGGACATAGGGTATTTTACGTGAAAAAAAGTTGTAGGTAATGAAATAAGTGATCAATTGTTTGTATAGATGAGCTATTTTTATATATAATATTGTATATTACGTATAGTAAAGACAATTAAAAGTAGTTATTCACACGGACAAAGCTGCGGGCAGTTTATTATATGTTTAGTTGCGTACGTTACCTTGAACTCCGCTGTCGAACCTCGATTGCACCGATTTATATACGCCATTATTTTCAATGCACTGTCGCTCCTGTTAGTATCGGAGAGCAATCTCGGACTTTCTGGCAAGAACAGTACCCATATACCAGAGACAAAGCCAGGTATACTACCTAAGGCTAGGTACAAACGCCATGAATAAATTGGCAAGAGTGTGGTGTAACCGGCCAGTTTTATTGGTATAATTAGCCATGCGATTGCTGAAAAACAAAGAGAATATGATATTCATTGCCAATGTATAATATTTTGTAGAAAATTAAGCCTCAATAGATCAACGGTAGAAGGGTCGACTTCGCTCCGTTAACGCGAGAGTCGAGGGTTCGAGCTATTTTTGTACCCACTCCTAGCGCAAGCTTCGAGCTTATTTGGAGGGGCAATAGGAATATTAGTAATGCCCTGAAAAAGCATTGCTTATATTCTATTAAAAAAAATTGGTAAGTATTGTAAACATTTGAAGCCTTAATAGCTTAATGGTAGATGGGCTGATTTCTAACGACAAAGTAGCAAGTTTGATTATGTTCCTTAGGCTATTGTCGTACCCAATCCTCGCACAACCTATAAGCTTATTTGGAGGGGAAATAGAAATATGCATAATGACATGATTCCAAGTCTTTACATTTTTGTAAAAAAATTACTTCGGCGATTGGAGAAAGCTTGTTTTCAGCACGATAAGTTTTCTCACTTTTATTGACACAAGTTGATATAATATAATAGCTTGCCAAGTAGAAGTAGTGGAACATTAATAGGCGGATACTGTTCAATTTTGATATTGGTATTGGTAGCGAGTATGCCTCGACGGTTTCGGGTTCAATTTCAAGTCGAGCAGATGTTTATAATGATCTTACGAATATCTGTTTCGGTCTGGGCGAATGTTGTTGTCTCGGTTATCATCACATAATATCGGATAATAGTCGTTAACACTTAATAAGTAAATTGCTCATATCCAATGAGATAGTGTTCGCCCTAAGAGTTGCCTTTGTCAGGTTAAGTGGCAATCTCTCTGTGTAAAAAAGCTCAGCAGACCCTGGGAATAAAATACTGGGAATAAAGCTAGGTAGAAGAAGACTGTTCAATTAAACAATGTCACAATTTAACAATTCAATAATTTTGCTGATCTAAACGAAAATAATATTAAGCTATCAGAGTTTAGAGCATACCGGGCAGTATAAGCCAAGCTGCAACAAAGCTCATGCCAGTTATGTCGAGGTAGAACTGCCTTCGTTTGTATCCTACCAAATCTGATAGATATGTGAAGACCAATGTTGATGGAGCACCTGAAAAATTAAATACTCGTATCGAAATTTACAACAATGAAATTATTACAACAATCATGCTTCTAGTAGATAATGTAAAGAGAAAACGAGACAAGCTATTTCGATAACACTTTCCTGAGAATTTCTTCATTTTCATTATTGTTATTGGGGGGTGGTTACAAGTTATTATTATTGGCAAATTGGCCAAACCCATTTTCAGCGTGATCGACGTCAAGTACAGACACGTAGACAACTATGTGACAGACAAACGTGAATCTATAATGCTCATCGATCGACCGAACGAACTAACGATTTTTTTTTCGGAATGTGTATTACTGTTGGTCCTACTGGCCTTGACAGCGTTACCGAGCGGGGCACATGAATCTACTGTCTTAATTTCTATATAAATACACAAGGACAAGGACAAGCACACCTAGACCGGATCACATAGAACACAGAATGTTTTATTTTTAAATATATAAATTTTAACTTACACTTACTCAGATATGTGCTGTACTATACAACTTACCAATGAGAAAACCGTTGATAGACCTCGCAGCAAGTAGTAAGCGATAGTCCGATATAGTACTCTGAGCGAGAAGTATTGTGGAATCTACAAGCAACGTCATGCTGAGAATGTTCTTCCTGCCGAAGACATCACCAACTATGCCCCAGAAAAACGCACTCGCCACACCACCTAAAGAAAAATAAAAAAATAAAAACTAAATGCTACACACTCAACGGCCCCCATTAGGGTAGTTATATCCTGTGTCCCCGAGACACACTCATTCGTCTCCGAAAACACACACAATGACAAGGACAAACACAAATAGTCAATACAAGCATTTGCTACGAGTGGGAATCGAACACTCCATCAGTGGCGCTTAAGGCAGGTTCCCTACCGCGGCGCCACAACGTCGCAAATAAAAAGTGTTAAATGAAGATGCTGTGTTGATTGGTAGTAAAGTGGTGTACTTAAGTAAGTGAGCACGATTGATCCCTTTAGTATTCTGAAATACTTACAGGCATGAGCATCTTTAGGATCGGAGGTCAGTCACCTCTTCACTGTTACAATTGCTTGTGACAAAGCTTAAAACAACTCACATACCTACTTCACTTATATAATTGTGACATGAATGTGGTTTTGAATGAATAGGGTAACAGATTTCCATCAAAGGATGGCCAGGAGTTGAAATACTGCTAGACTATTTGCCACCATTGTGCAAATAAGATTCGTGTAGCTGTCGTTACAATGGCGTAGCTACAGGAGGGCGAGACCCCTAAGATTTTGACCTTCAAACTATAAATTGAACTGGTGAAAATTTTTCACACATTCAGAAATTTTTGAATATATATAAACTATATTCCAACTTTAATAATGAATTATTTGAATTCTCCAACAAGTCTCGAACATCTTTGTTTGAAACTTTGGGCCCTAGTTTATTTAACGCCCCGAGGCCTTTGGTTATCTAGATACGCCACTGTCAGTAGTTTCCTTAATTTATGTAATAGTCGGTTAACTTTTAATATTAATAAAGTGTATTGGTAAAAAACCCCAAATACATAATTTTTAATTTGATCCGTAACTGAAAATATAGATTTCGAAAAGTCCAATGGCAATCTTTTCAGGGATCGACTACATGTTTCTTTATGGGTCTTAAGAAACTGCGAATTTAGCTGATTGGTATTGCGTCACTGTTTTTTATGACGTCACTACAATTATCCACTCAAGAGAAACAAGCTCAAGAACTAAATTGTTCGATACAAAACGATTAGAGGTAATCTCGCCCACTGGTGATAAAGACTGTTGCACGTAGTTTTTTCTTTATGTAAAGGGGGCAAAAGGGCAGGATGGAAAGGATCACCTGATGTTAAGCGATCACCGCCGCCCATGAACATCTGCAAAACACCAGAGAGCATGCAGATGCCTTGTCGACCTTTAAGGAAAGAATGGGCTCTTCTCCTAAAGATTCTCAAATCGTATTGGTTCGGAAAAACCATCCACGGAATTTGGTTCCAAAGAGTGGTTGTGCGATGAAGGAAATGTATTCTAAATCGCGCTTTTGTGGATTTCCAGACATCGATAGTAATATCTCTGGCTGTTTTTAAAACAGAGTTGTGGATACAAAGATAAAATTTCCACGATTACATAGCACTGGATGGATAGCCACAGATGTATATATACCACACATAAACCTTTTATTGATCGAGTTACACAGACGTGTAGTTAGGTAGACCATATTTGCGACAAAACTAGTACTAACTCGTGCATTCAATAGAAAACTGAAATAAATATCCTAAATATAATTATTCCTACAAAAGACTTAATTTGATAAATGGAACACCCCGATGTGAACTGAAACTTTTTTTATACGAATAATAAATATAAATACACCAGTGCTTACAATTTTTTATGAAACTCACTGGCTAGCCTAACTAGCTAGGCTAATACATCTTAATATTGCTGGATCTCATTCAAGAACCAAATTTTATATGAAAGAATACAATTGTAAAAAACATATATTTGAAAAGAGTAACTGTCGAGTTTCTTGTCGGTTCTTCTCGATAGAATCAACCTTCCGAACCGTCGGTAGCGTTTGACTATTCAAAAGTACTTTTAAAAGTCTACTTGAATAAAAATAATTTTGATTTTGATTTTGATTTACATGCCGTAGAGTCAGTTTGGGATTCAGTCATTCCTTCATAAAACTTAAGAGAAACTAAACGTACGTTTAGTTTCCTAGCCAATTTAATATTCATGTTAAATATTTGTATATATTATTGTTTTGCAAAAAAACAGCATGTAAACTAAACAATATTAATAACAATATCACTGACTTCTAACTTCAGCGGCATAAAGTCATTGGTATAAAGAGAATGAAGTAATCGCAGGTAGTGTGATGTTAATTGTTGATTTCCATTCTATATCCACGAGTCCTTCTTCAGATCATCACAAAACTTTGTCCGGGGTTAATAACATAATCGAATTTAAAAACAAATGCCTGTCTAAACACGCCATGAAATGATAAGCAATTTAAATGAATATTCTTATTTCATAGAATTTACGCTTGTTTATTTAGAAATCTTCCATTAAACTGTACCATTTCTGAAGATTACCTTTTTTTAGAAAAACTATAAACTACATTATATAATAACCAATAATATATATAAAACCACTGTCAGAGGATTTTTCTTTCTTTTCATTGTATGTATTACCCGTATGGAGTGCCATTTTAATCTCCAATTTCTTTCACAATTCTATATTTAGTACACACTACAAAGACTATACATATGCCTCTAAATTTTACCCATACAGGGTAAACAGTCGGGTAAAATTTTTATGTCACACGAATAGACAGACAGGTCAAAATTGAGCATATACCTTCGGATCCGTATAGAAATAAATAAACGCTACACACTCAACGGCCCCCATTAGGTTAGTTATGTCCTGTCTTGGGGGTCCAGAAACATACACAGGAACAAAGACAAACACACCCAGATCGGAAAACATGCCTGTATGGTAAATACAAACATCTACTCTGAGCGAGAATCGTACCCGCAACCTGTGGCGCTTAAAGCAGGTTGGCTATGACCCAAATCGGTCGAGAATCGTCAAAGACGGAAACTAATTTTACAAAGTATTGCTGTACAAACCGCTCATAAACGCCATATTGATCAAGCCGGCCTGGTACGTTGTCAATTGTAGCTCGCACCGCGCCGCCGGCAACACGTACGACATGACGCAGTTCTGCACGCCCGTCGTGAAGAATGCACATGCACAAGCGCCGAGTACCGATCGGCTGAAGCGACCGTAACCTGTAAAGATGATAAGATATCATGATTAATCCTTACTAACATTATAAATGCGAAAGTAACTCCGTCTCTCGTTCTGTCTGTCACGTTTTCACGCCAAAACTATTGAACAGATTTAAATGAAATTTTGTACACAAATAGTCTAGAGCCTGAAAAAAGACTACTTTTTAATGCAAAAAAAGGTCATAAGAGCTGAAAGGGGGGGATGAAAAGTTGTATGAAACTTATTGAAACCTTTTTTTAATAAGTATTTTCTGTTAGTCTGTTACTGTTCATGAGAAAACTTTAATTTATTTTTATGATTTGTTTTCGCAACAGTACCAGAAATATACACTCTCTGAACATTTAAACTCTACCTAATCAAATAAAATCAAATCAAATAGTTTTATTCAACACAAAAAGCATAACACTTATTTGTTGAAAGTCAGATTCTACCACCGGCATCAAAATTAAACCTCAACTGCAACTCTGAGAAGAGCCGGCGAAACAAACTCAGGGGTATCTATTCGTGACACAGCGAAGGCTTTGTAAAAGCGTTCCGTTGGCCTTTGTGTACGGAACCCTACATACATAACGATCAAATATTTCTTCCTGTTTTCACGATTTAACCAGAAGTAAGATCATTGTTTTGTAATTTTATAACGTTTTCGCGTATTATCTAACCGCATTTTGTCACACAATAATACTCTATTAAGAGCTCGTAAAGTTTACGGGCTATCATCATAATAAAGGGGCAGAACAATAACATTCACGACATATAATATTTAGAATATCGTTATCGTTGTATTGTCTAAACATCGACGCTGAGCAATGCGTCGCGGGAAATGTATTTCGTAGCGATTGGCGTGTAATAAATTAATAATATAGTTCTTCAACGTCTTCAAAAATTTGTCTGGCCTGACTTCAGCCTATTGTGTATGCTATAAGATAATTTTAGTACTATTTTTTAGTAGTAGAGCCATGCTGGCCGGCGAAATCGGGGAAGTCCTCTCATAGAAAATCGGCGTAAAGTAACAGTATCAGTACGTTGCGTTTCGTGCGATAAGTGAGAGCGCCTAATCTCCCGCCCTCCATGTTCTCTTCTTTTTGTTTTTCCCTTCTCATCCCTACCTTCATATACCTTGGGTTGGCAACGGTCATGTGATACTTCAAGTATCGCGAGCGTTCTCAGGTTGCAGTGGCTGCTTACCATCAGGCGGAGCCGGAGGCGGACATAAAAAAACCATCATGACATAAAAAAAATCATGAATAGATTAGAATTAATGATTAGGTCTTATTGGTCAAATAGCCCCTAAATTCCAGAAAACGAACTGTAATCTATCTTATTTGCTTATCAGCTATCATTCATTTTATATCACGGGAAAAATTGCTATGTTTAGATAAAAAACGTAAACTTCATAGTTCATAGGAATGCAACTGTCTTTGGAATAAAAAAAAAACTTATATTAATAAAATAATTTTTACAAAAAACTACACTACAAAACTATAAAGCAATTTTTTCAGAACATTTTCTTCAGATGTTGGTGCCAAGTAAACTATCGGCACAGAAGGTCCAGACAGTATTGGATCTTTTAGAAATTGTTTATCTTTGCTAACGCTCCTTGGCAAAGGGTAAAGATATAATTTGTTAATTGACGCCGTTTTTATGGTTCCGTAGCCAATGGCAAAAACGGAACCCTTATAATTTCGTCACGTCCGTTTGTCCGTCCGTCTGTATGTCACAGTCATTTTACTCGGAGACTGTTGGCGCTATCTATACGACATTTAGTAAATAGGTGTATTCTATGAACGATCACACGATTTTGCAATGAAATACTATAATATATAAAAACTAAAAGTAGCAGTCCATACATATGACTGAGGGTTCAAAAAAATTTCAACGTATAGCAACGTGTGAGATATCTCTATATAGGTCATTAAGTCAGTAGTTGTTGAGATATAAGCTCCTAAAGTCATCAAAATTGTCCCTCTAACTTTTGAACTGCCGATTTAAAATTCTGGAGAAATTTGAGGTTGTAGAACTTCAAATAAACTTTTGTTTTGAAGAAGATGATCTACAAATTTTAGAGATATATAAGTTGTTATCGTGGCTTTGTTTTTCATATTAAGTACTTTTAATAGTTACTATGAAATTATCAAATTATTTTTGCGGTCGATTTTAATTCGTTATTATTTTTAAAGTCCTTCATCACTGAACTACAGAAACATTTAGTTTCGACTGTGCTTGATCCACAATGCACTTGATTGATTATTTTTAGAATTTAGTTTTATCAATAAGTTAAGTTATATATCGCACTTGGTAACTATAAATATATATATATTTGTTATTATATATGTTTGTATATATTTGTTATTTTCGTTAAAAAAAATAATGAGAAATATCCTACAAGCTGTCTTTTCTATTCTACGTGGATCGTTAGTTATTGTAGTAGTCTGACGATGACACTATCTAGAAATAATGAGATACAAATATTACGTCCATGTTGTTGCAGTGTTTCTCAAAGTGACGTATATGTTGTTCTAAGGGTACTTAATTGGCTGTAGATGATGAGAATAAGATATTAATGGGAATAATTCTAAGAATAACTCTTTTTTTTAAAGAATATTAGCAATGCTTTTTCAAGGCATTACTAAAATTCCTATTGCCCCTCCAAATAGGCTCGAAGCTTGTGTTAGGAGTGGGTACGACAATAGCCCAAGGGGGTCAGTATCGAACCCACGAATCTCGCTTTAACGGAGTCGAGTCGGCCCTTCTACTATTGAGCTATTGACACTTCGAGAGTCTTATTTGTAAAAACTAATTTTTACTTAAATCAAAATCTTGCCAGTTTATTCCTAAACATTTGTAATTCTTTTTAAGCTTAAGTACTCAAATTGTAGCAACGGAACCTGCGCTGTTCGTCGATCCGTCTGTCAGCGGGCTGTATCTCACAAGTAACAAAGTTCTCTATCTTTTTAAAATGTATATTTCTGTTGCCACTAAAACATACAAAAATGAGATAAAAAATAAAGCGAATAAAAATAAATTTTTGATATTTTTGATGTTTTTGCTGTATCTTATGAACTGTTTTTCTATGGCCCCTATAATAAAAAATAACAAAGATAAATTTAATTTTTAAAATTAAAAGCGGTCCCCATACAAGAAAGTTGATATTTTTATGCCGGTGGTTCTGAATCCTTTATGTGGGAGTCTGAGTTGTTAAATAGCCTCTAAATGGGTATAATATTTGTACATATGCCATACACATATAAAAATCTATTTAAAACATATTTATAGGAAAACTTTCATAAGAGTATTTTAAGTGGTATACATTAAAACCTCTTTTCAATTAGATTTCTTTAGACTAAAACGAATGATAAAAAGATCAATTATTATATTATTTGCGACGTTACTGCATTGTTCGGACAAAAAACCGCAAAATAACTTCCACCTTGATTTATGTACAGAGGAACAAAGAGAACTTATTTTATACATTATTTTTAGTGGTGGTTCTTATTAAAGTCTGTTTGACCTTATCATTAGTCATTTAGGGGACGATCATTGTCATTGGATTCCCTCTCGGAATTTCGGTCTTGGCGTGTGTCCTTGTGGGTCTCCCCACCGTGCCTCGGAGAGCACGTTAAGCTGTCGGTCCCGGTTGTTATCATAACGTCTGATAATAATCTCTTGATAGGTAATTTACTCTTATCCAATGAGTTACTGGTTTGCCCTTAGGGTTGGTGAGGTCAGATGGAAATCGCTCTGTGTAAAAACTAGTAACCTGTCAAATCCCGACAAGAGTAATAAGCAGACCCTGGGTAAATACTCGTATAATACCGGGAATAATGGTAGCAAGAAGAAGGTCACCCGACGTCATCTTTAGTGAATGTGGTATGACAAAATGAATGGATGGATTGCAGTTCAAAGTCTCACAATAAATACTTTCGTCGAAAATACAAAAAACAACAAAGCCAATTGGACAGGTTTAAAATTGCATTAAGATTTTGACGTTTAACGGTTGTCTTTTTTTAGCATGACAACACCGCGCCTTTTAAGACTGATGGTATGTTATAAGTACGTTCCGAGTAAAATGATGCAACACTGAACGTTTTGTACAAACCTTTTGATTGTGTTTTTGATTCCTGAATGAAACTTATCATACAGCCCAACCCAGTGCTGCTGAATCGCTAAAAGTAGCAGGAATGGATAATCAATAAATAGAACTACTACAAATACCAGAAGTACGGCAATATTTATGACAAAAAACTGCCATGCAGTGAGCGTACCATTCCAACATTAATGGTAATTTTAGGTGTAATATTATAATAAAAAAAGATTGCTGACTTTTTTTTTCATTTTAGCATTGAATATTGCATTCAATAATCTAATTATTTCCTTTTCTCTTATAGCAAAAACTCGCCTCCTACCTGCTTATTAAATTGAGATAGTAATCAAATTAAAGAATTCTATTGATATAGACCACTTTGATTGACCGATTGAATTCGCATTTTTTGTTTTTTTAATGCAAAAAAAAGCAAAAAAAACCTGTGCAAAAATAATTTTAAATCAGAAAAAATCTCTATTTTGCAATGGTTTATGGAGCGGTATCATTATATTATTTGTTTTATACAAAACAAAAATAATATAATGGTTATATTTTCTACTACCTAATCTTGTGTCAATAAGTAACGAATTCAAATCAAATATATTTTATTATTATTAGATGAGTCTGATGATAATTTTTTTAAATGTTAGTTGGCAAGCAAGTAAACCCCCACCTGATGGTAAGCAGTTGTCGTAGATTAAGAGCGCTTGCAACACCATTATTGTAGGTATTACTTACGTGTTGCCAACCCCGAGGTATTGGTTCTTTAATCATTTTCCCAATAACTTCACTAGCTACAGTGTATTTCTTACCGAAACACAAATATGGCAAAGACATTACTGCTTTGCGGTATAATATCTGGTATCTACTTAGCTGGCCCTTTGCAATAAAAAGTCTACCACTAGTTATTGAAATAATGATAAAGGCTAATAATATTATTTAATATAAATAAATCATTGAAGTTGTATAATCATAGAGAAATGTAAAAAAAATAATGCAATCAACGCGCAAATAGCAACGAAAGGAAATCACGTTCGATGACATGACGTCAAAATGCCATATCACATGCTGACGATCGTTAAAAATATGTGTTTCTTTTAATATTTACGTTCCTCTCTAGATTAATATCGTATCGACACGTGCTTTCTTTTATAAACCATTTATCAAAAGAACATTTGCTTAACATAATTTATTGAGGTAAGAAATAAATATACTAGATATAATGTCTTACATTTGAAACACAGATAATATTTAAGTGTAGCTTTCTTAATGACATATAATTTTATGTATATTTCGTAAGAATAAATAATTTGTAATTTGTTGCATGCGGGACAAATAGGGACAGCTTGATTTGTGGATGTTATTTTACTCACATTTATAAACCTCATTTTTACGAAGGACATCGCACGAACGCAACTACTCTGTAACTTTACTTCTTACGATTTTCTGTAAGAGGGTAGTACTACCCCGATCCAGCCGGCCCGGAAAAGCATGGCTCTTCTACTACTAAATTGTAAATAATAATTACTAGTTTTGTGTGGATATGTAAGTGAAAAAGTACGAGAAAACATCTTTGACTATTTTCATAATGACTCACGCTTTAGAATTTTACGATAAAATGTTATCTCGTTAACTCATAACGTTCATTCAATAATATGGCTACCCATTGTCTTACTATAAACTAAGGATCGGTTTTTCCATACAGAATAAATGTCCAAAGATTCGCTGGTGCTACTTTTTAATCCACACCACGAAACGAAGTTATACACAACTTTATGCGATTATATTGGAAACTTGTGACTAACTTCGTTTCGTTTCGTTAGTTGGTACGCATTTACGTAGAAGCACCAGCAAGTCTTTGGACATTTTGCTTATGTGGAAGGGTCTATCCTTATATAATAAATAAGTCACAAAAATTTTAACAGAATGTTTATTTCTGCTGCCGCTTCAACAACTAATTAGACAAATGCTTAGCGGTTGCCCGGAAAATTCAAACTTGTTAAAGAAAAAAAAAACGTGATTTCGTTTAATTTAAATAGTTTTTGTTATAAGGTTTGGAAACAGAAATACGTATATAGTTGAATCTTGTAAATTCAATTCCATGTTTATTATATAATAACATAGTATAAAACAAATAAATAAAAAAGTGTGTGCGAGTTTCCTGAGACTTTCCTGAGACTGAGACACGCACCCCGCACTTCGATTGAGAGGCAATTTTGTAGTACTGCGCATTCAAGGTTCAACATATGTGCCGCAAGTTATACTAAAATTTAAATACAAAAGGGGTACAATACCCATGCAATACTGTTGATAAGTTATTATTTTTTCCAATGTCTGTTTGCAAAAAATGACGTAGAAACCATACTTATGAATATAATTATTTTTTAAAATTATAATTTTCCACACTTACCGGCCGCATCTAAAGCTGTTTCGTAGTCCGCGACTTGAGCTTCCTGCTCACACGGGCTGGATGCTGCGGCAAAAATTAAATCTCTTAGACGAGTTTATATATAATAGTATATAGAAATAGTTGGTTAATAGTTTTCTTCTGGTGTATGATTTTTTTTTATGTTCCTTTATAAATCTAGGTATTTGTTTATTTTTATTTCATTTTTACGTGACTATTTGAAAAAAAAATTTACTGTCTGTGGGTTTGCCCGGCACCTATTTTACGATCAATTTACAAGTTAGGTAAATTAAATTTAATTGCAATAAAATATACTTTTTGATATGTATTTAAAAATTATTGATTATATGTTAGATAATATAACGAGAAAATAATAATTAAAAAAATAAAGAAAATAAACCTATTTTAAAAATTCTTGCATACGCCTCACAAAGCATTCCTTGGCGTTTTTGATTATTGTCAAATGATCGATTCCCTTCAACGTAATTGCTTTGTTGTTTTGTATTTGTTTACATCATGGACTGGAATAGATGGGTTAAGTAACTTTGGGCTCGGTTAGTTTTGGGATCAGATGCATGGAAATCTAACTGAACGTCTGTATGCTTCAAAAGCTACGTCAATTTTCAACTTGAACAACTTTGACACTAGGTTGGCCACCAACCACAGAACCAAAGAACCCTTTAACAGAGATCATTTTTTTATTGACGATGTTGTGGCGCAGCAGTCTAAGTCACAGGTCTCGGGCTTGATTCCCGCAATGGAATATGTTTGTATTGACCATGCAGGCATGGTTCTGGGAATGTTTCGGCTTGTTATTGTATGTTTCCGGATTCCCGATTCCGTTAGGATGGTATCTAGCGCTTAAATTGAAATATATTGTGTCTGTTGGCTGCCTTACGTTTATCAACGGCTATAGAAAGTAACTCCAAATAGTAATAAAATAGGCTGTAAAATTTATGTGCAATTAATATATCTAAACATTTATCCATTAGGTTCATTATGTTACCAATCGCTATATTACACTTGCATGTGACATACTTATTTAAAGTTATGATTGAAAATAAATTACGTAGTAAATAACTCAATTTAATGTTTACTTTAATATCATATCAATCAAATTGTACGTTGCCAGTAGTAACGTCTTTAAGTATATTTATTAATGGAATATCAATGATACAAATGTTTAGGCGTAATATCGTGGCTCACAGGGTAAATGTTTGTATTGAAAATAAATGCAGCTGGGGTGTCGTACAGGTTTCCCTGGCGTGGTCCGGAGAGTACGTTAATTTATCTATGGTTTAAAAAATGACGTAAAATTAAAAATGAACTTAAAAGATTTTGACAATTAACTTATTACCAGTGACTGATTATAAAGTATGAACCTATGTATGCCGGACCCAGTAAACTTTGTAAGAAAAAATGGTTGATGTGTCTTCGGATTGTTGCCTGGTAGAATTTTAAGAAAAGGTCGTTTGTATTTTTAGAAATAGCATCGGAAAATTTATTGTTAAAATTTATTAAGAGTATGTGTGTGAACGTTTCCTCAGATAATTTCTTCTTAAGATATATTTTATATAGAGGTTATATTATTGAATATTGGTTATAAATTGATGTTTTTTGGGAAGTTAGGGCAGTTTCTACATACGAAGATTTATCTATAAATGTGAGGTTATAGTCATAGTATAGCATACGTAAGTTAAAGTTGTTTGGATGCAGTGTTCGTGTTTAGTTTGCTCTTACTCTTTAAGGTGTTCCATTGCGGTAGTACAGCTAACTCTGCGGTGGTACTGACCTAGCCGGACTCTTGTTATAAAAGCCCTACGATACGTAAACCTACCTAATAAATAAAGTATACGACCATTACAATTTTTTTATATTATAAAGTTGGCAAGCAAGCATACGGCCTACCTGATGGCAAGCGGTTGCCGCAGCTTATGCGCGCTTGCAACACCACTAGTAGGTGCCACTCACGCGTTGCCAAACTCGAGATATTGATTCTTAAATCTCCTTTGCCCAATAAATTCACTAGCCTACAGTGCACTCCCAACCGGAACACAGTAATGCCAAAGACACTACTGCTTTGCGGTAGAATATTTGACACTGCGGTGGTACCTACCTATCCGGCCTCTTGCAACAAAAGACCTACCACCAGTGTGACTGATTGCACTGGTGGAAAAATCTCTACTGTGAGAGAGATTATACCAGTAATATAGAACAATTGAAACGAACCCATCGTTATCTCATTTTCAGAACCCCATCTTTTTTAATTTGTTTAAAAATAATTGCCGAACAATATCAATTATTATTAAAGTAACTTTCAGTTTTATTTACCCACGAGTGCTACCGATTATCGAATGTTTTTAATAACAATAAAGATCAATGGCTTTATGTGGTGAAGTACAATGAGAAGTAACAAACGAAGGTAGTATAGTGGTTTTTGGTTTGAATGAATAGACTCGGCTGGGAAACTAATAAACTCTCATTCGCACAGAGAATCATTGGTTGGAGTCGGTAAGAGTATTATCTATGTGAATAAGTTGACAAGCATACATACGACCCTTCCGATGGTAGGCGGTTATCATAGCCTATTAGTGCTTGCAACAACATACATTTGTAGGTGTCAATCACGCTTTTCCAACCTCAAGCTATTGGTTCTTAAATCTCATTTGCCCAGTAATTTCACTAGTTACAGTGTCTTTTAAACCGAAACACATTATGCTGCTTAGCGTTAGAATATCTGAGACTGCTGTAGTACCTACCTAGCCGGCCTTTTGTATAAAACCTACCACCAGGAAATTTATGCACGTTGTTCGATGAATGTTTGAGGCTTAAATGTCTCTTTTCTTATTTCGCATCATCAGCGTCTTATTTCGCAACGCAAAAAGCACCATTTTAACCATAAAAAAGAAAGAGGTTCTCAATTCAGTTGTAATTTTTTCAATGTTTGCTACCTGTGAATTACGTAACTCTGTTGTTTACGAAATTGTTTTGAAATTGATTTGGGAAATTCTTTCCAACTTTTCGCCATTTCCGTCATTCTTCAATAATGCATAAGGGTTAGAGTAAATTGTCTATCAATAATCAGTCATGAAAAAAGGTGTAGCGTCACACAGACAAAATCCAGGACGGTTAATTATTAATGGTCAATACATATCTTTCGAACGAAAATTAAAGCAGAAATAATTGGTGTTAAGGGCCTTATAAATTGGTTAATTTAACCACTACGTCAGAACGATTGTCTAAAATAATCCAATCGTAAGGAGATGGTTTTTACCTCCCTTTCAATTAAAAATCTACGACAATGAATGTTATAGACAAGTACAACTGATGAAAGATATAGATACAGAACCTTCTATGTGACATGTCTAAGATTAATAGGAATTCAGTTTATGATTTCACGCTTTTCAGATATTAATTATGGGTTTCGAATTAGAAATTACTAATCACTATTGATTGCTTCTGTAAAGTTTGAGCAATGATTTCGTTGTTCTATCGATATGTTTACACCATGTATGCGATAAGCCTTGTTTTTCTTTTTTTTAAAGCAACTTTACAACGTATGAAATTTTGATGATAATTGAAAATACAAAATTTTAATTTTTGTAAATAAATTGTATTTTTTTAATGTTGTGATTTCCAAAAATTTACTTAATTTTAATTATTGAATTTTTTTTTTAATTTTAATGTTTTCTTTTAATTTGAAATTAACACTTATTTTGTTATTTACCCGTAATATGAATACCGTAATAATTTTTTAAATCACTTTAAAAAGGACTCACTCGTATCCTTCGGCGCGACTTTGCACCCCATATTTATCAACACAATACGATCGCACGTCGTCCACGGCGCGCGGAACTGTACTGACGCTACTGCATTTCAGAGGAAAGAACTTCTCTTGTGGAATCATGTGTTACTTTTTTTTGAGCTACTGCTAAACGGCCAAAGAGTTTCTATCTTTGTTTTTTTAAGAAGAAATAAAGGGCGCGTGGAATTTGTATGACATAATATTTATAAATATATAAGAAATTATATTATTTTTCAAAAATGAATTTCAGGTGTGAATTTTGAGTATTTAATCGCGTTTTTATTATAGCATTTTTATAAAACTATTTTGAATAATCACGTATGTTACCTATTGTTTTAACGTAAATAATATATGTTCCTACTTATTTATACGAAATAAAAATAATTATTAGTTTAGTATTAGAAGAGCCTCACTTCTCCCGGCACAAAATGGCTTCACCGGGGAAGTACTACCCTCTCACAGAACATCGGGGTAAAGTAATAGTACTGTTTTGAATCTTGCGATGAGTGACAGCACCGGAGGTCCAATCTCTCATCCCCTCTGTTCACTTCCTTAAATTTGGCGCAAAGAAAATCATTTACGTTACGTTTTTCAGCGTTCATCAGTTCTAGAATTACAAACAGGTCATGACTTATTTTTAATGATAATTAAAAAACCTTTATTACAATTTTAATATAACTTATTAAAATTTGAAAAGGATATTCAGAAATTTGAGTTTGCAGTTCTCAAAAATAACAGAATAATTTACATTGCCTTTGTAAAAAAACAATCACAAACGACATGAAAATAACTTCTCGATGAGTTGAAACTTAAAACTTATAATAGCTCAGAAATGGATGACAATACAAATATCTTTTATTTTATTTATTTATAATTCCATTTCATGCTTCCTTTTGTTTATTTTTTTATAAATCACTGGTTGTCATTGTTATTGTTGTTTAAAGCCTCCGTATTATCATTGAGTATTATAGTTGTGTTTAAATTTGTCAAAGGTAACTGTCCCTTTATTCCGGTTTGATTAAGTTATAATGCTCCTTACTAAGTTATTATGCTCCTTAAAAGTTCAAACCCATTTTTCTGACCACACTTTTTGAATGACATCAAAGAAAATGATGTCATCCTAGAATTAGTTATTTGGCACATTGACGAATAGTTATATTTTTGATACAAACGGTTTGATTCTCGACTGGGACTTATATTTATATTGAAAATAATTAAAAACTTGTCTTGTCACCCTGTCATGCTTCGGTGAGCACGTTAAGCTGTTGCATGAGCAGATGCATCACTTCTCATTTCAATTTTGAATCGCATTTCCCATTCATTTTCCAATACTTATAAGTGTTACATTCCATTTAACACGTTGAAGGATGATAACCCTTAAAGTATGCTTAATCACGCGTACAATCAAAGATAAGGTGATGTAATTTGGTAACGTAGACGATGGAGAAGGAAGCGAAGGCTCCAGCAATTGAAAGCAGGCGTGAGCATGCGCAAGCATTCTTCACACGTTGAAGGTCCCAGGTTGTCAGAACTGTGACAGTAATATTTTTCATACATTGCATGGGTACTTTTTTGGATTTTTAAATATTGCGTGGTGTTAGTACAAAGTCTAAATTGTGTCTTCGGTGACACTAAAATATGCCCTTCCTTACGAATGCCTGTTAAATTGTACGTCTTGAGTCGCACTGTTTTTATGTAAATATAAAGTTCAGAGTCGACGGGCGTCGACTTTTGACTAGCTTGACGCCCACAGGTGGTACTGTCGGTGTTGTGTGAACGTGTTAAGCATACGATCCGTATATATAGAAACTACACAATCAATAGCCCCCATAATGATAGTCACACATACACATGCTAACACATCCAGACAAGAACAAATACCAGTATTATCAATACAAACATCTGCACCGGGCGGGAATTACACCCGCGACCCTTGACGCTTAAGGCAGGTTCGCCACCGCTGCGCCAAACGGTCGTGGGAGTGTGCCCGAAACCATCATTCATAAATCGAAAGCACATAGATAAACAAATTTTACTTCTATACAATTTTATAGATGAAAAATAATATCCGTTTAATATAAGTTTAACTGTCAATAAAATTAAACCCTTAAATAGCTAGCCTCAATAGCACAACGGTAGAAGGGTCGCCAGGTCGAGTTATAGTCTAAGATCTTAACCTCAGGTAATTGACATAGCTGTGAAGGAGTGAAAAGTGTAGTCAAGCCTTAAAGTTTAAAAATTTTGCTAACCAAGCATGCAACACCAACATTTCCACCACAAGTGTTTTCATTTTTCACTGGTGAACGTCAATATTCGGTCCACTATCCGGTGAAGCTGTCTAGGCCAGCAATGCCAACAACATACTCATTCCGCTAATAAAAAAAACTAGCTTGATGGTAAATGATCAAGCGAGGCCTAAAAAAAGCCGGCTCAAAAAGCTCAAATAAACGCCCGCAAAAGATCAGACCTCAAAAAAAGTCGTGGTTACAGTCATCCGAAAATTTGCCAAGTGTGAGTCGAAATTACTATATTCTCATCATTTAATAGCATTGTTTATCGAATGGCAAAGTTTCATGCTTCTAGTTTCAAAAATGACAGACCTCGAATACAAACTTTCAACCCTTCCTTTTTCAACTCTTCAGGGGTCGAATTTCAGAAAATATTGAAACACGTATTTCTTTATCTTTAATTATTTACGAAATAACTAAATTTCATGCTTCTAGGGTAAACAATGACGGGCTTTCATGCAGCCTTTCAAACTCTTTTCACCCCCTTAAAGGTTCAATTTCGAAATCATCCTTTCTTAGTGCGCGTTAACTTTTTAAAAACAACACCTGAGGGAAAAGTCAGTTTTCTAAAGTAAGTAGGTCTAAAGTTTTAGGGCGTTAAAAAGTCTGTCAGTTCTTTGCCTTTTATATACATAATATAAAGATGACCGTCTAAATTCTCTGTAAGCAAAATGCACACGGTGCAGGTTTTCTTTTATTTTTGCTGATACCCTATCGTAATCGCATCAATAACCATTACTTTAAACATAATCGTAATTTCAAATAGAATCTTTCTAAATAACTTATACCATATTGAAAATATGTATAAAGAAACGAATCAAGTCCTTCTCGAAAATACTAAATTAGCAGAAAGAGAAATTCTATATGTATTTCTATTTTATATTACAATAATAATCTAGATTGGTAAAATAAGTATCCAAATATTACTTGTACAAAATAAAAATTAATTACAACTATTTTTTTTTCAATAGTCTTATTTATAAATTGAATAGAATTTTACTATTTTTATCATAATATACAATTATAATAACCTATATTGTTGGCAAAAATATTAATTTCATTTATTTATATTTATTATATTTCTTCTTCTTCTTACCTGCGAACCAGTAACACATTGCATAAGAGCAAATTATCCATCAAGAGTTAACGATGATCAGATGCTATGGTAACAACCGGGACCGACAGCTTAACGTGCCCTCCGAGGACACAGAGAAGACCCACAAGAACAAAGGTCCAGACCACATATACAAGACGCCATAGGACAAAACAGTTATTTTTAACAACACGCCACAACGGTCATCAATTTATACTCAGATAATTTTATTTATATAAACATACTTACTATAATAATGTATTGTCCTGTCTATTTTATCACAATGCTAAGAAACGCAAAACTGCAAGAAAAAAGAAAGCGAAATCCCACGAATGCAACCGAGGATCCAAATAGATCTAAAAGCTTCGGTGTCAAGAACCTTTAATGGCACCACGGTACTATTCTTAGGAGCAGCTAATGTACCTAGCTTAGGCTCGTAGATAAATCAAGTTGAGTCTAAAAATAAACCTTAGAAGATAGTAAGATACCATATAATTTCTATAAAGTTATAGTTTCATTTGGTTTTTTTCTGTTGCTTTTGATATTAGGTTTTTGTTTTTGATATTACGTCTGTCCATCCGTCCGTATGTCACAGTAATTTTACTCGGAGACTGTTGCTTCTATCTATATGAAATATAGTAAATTGGTAAGTTCTCAAGTATATAAAAATTCAGGGTAGCAGTCTATACACATAGCTAACGTTGAAATTTCAACGTGTGGCAACTTGTGAGGTATTTTTGGTTAGGTCTTCCAAAGTGATAAGGTTTTATTCAGACTTTTTTCATTAAGTAAGTAGTTTTTTCATTATTAATGTGATGCCTGGATTTTTAAGGAGGAAAACAGTTTGAAGTGGGTTTTGAGGACAAGATGGTCATCATTGGAAACCCTGACAGGTTCCATGGTCAGGTCCCATTGGTCCCATTTGGAATAAGGTATCGCGTCTGTGCTCTTTTTTAAAACATAAAATATATTTTCTTCAACACTAAAATACAATAAACATTTTTCCTTAATACATCGGTATGTGTGAAATTTAATAACAATTTTTTCCACTAAGTTAAATCTTTTTTCCACTGGTCGTATGAGCCGCGTGCTACAGTTATTGCATAAGATGATGAAGAATCATGTTTTATGTATCATTTCTTATAATATTTATAATAAAACAATCATTGTTTCCCATATACATTACGTACATTATAAAATATTACATAATTGACGACAGAGTTAAAATAGCGATGTATACTGTATGTATTTAAAGAAATCAAAATAAACATGCTACTAATAGTTTCGTCTGTTTAAGGAGCAAGTATTAGCATTATTTAAAAAATTCCAGAATGTTCATTGAAACTATAGAATAGCCATTAAAAAGTTTGAAATTTAAATTTACCACAATGTTATAAATACTAGTCGTTACAGGAATATTTTTCTGATAAAATAGGGTTTTTAATTTAGTTGGATCTCATTCAGGAACCATGTTTTTATAATAACACAGTAATTATAACTTATTTTCTTCTGGACCTCTGTTCTTGCTGGATCTTCTCAGTAAACTCAACCATTTATCATTTTCACCAGGCCTAGTTTTCTTATCAACTAAGCCTGAAGATACTAATTAAAAGTTGCAGCGACATCTACGAGCTATATAATAAAACCTTTATGAGGCAAAAACGACACAATCCTACATCGCGCTATCGAAATTTTCAACGTCGATAAGTATATATACAACTTCCCAAGGCTAACGTTAACGCTGCCAGGCATTAATCATAAGTTTAGTGGAGCCAGGGGCGTAGCTACCGCCGCATCATCAAGATCAAAGATACGGGGCCCCAATATACAGGGGCCTCAAACCCGTGTATCCAAAAATTAATCAATTGCTATCCACTATCTCACTCAAACCCTGGCCGTACGCTATGCTTCCCTATATATTCACTTTAGAACCATGTTGAACCGGAGCGATTTGCTTTTAACTTATACTCATTATACTTCATTTGTTTTGTTTCTCGTAAGGGCTTCAGTAGAAGGCCCCAAAATTTTGATATGCCCCTCTAGAGTAAACTACGCCTCTGGGTGAAGAATTCTTTTGTGTTGGAGGCATACCTCATTCATCCACGAGCCTTGAATATCAAACCTAGCTTTCAAAAGGAATAATAATGAAAATACCACTGACAGAATTTAGAAATTTTCTGACAGATTTGTGAAATTGATTACAAAATACATATATTTTAAGACTACGCCATTTCAATAATCTTCATTCACTCACGCATTGCAATTATATTAGCAATTTCATGTAATCCGTTTGATGATTATCTGAACCTGTTGACTTTCTCCAGGCAAATGAGAGGTATTAAAATCGTATTAGTTAACGCAATAAATAGTGAAGTATGAATTATAGAGAATTCCTTCTCGGAAAGCAAGTAATGTCATGTTTATATTAACAATTTATTCATGATCTGGCGCCAGGTTTTATTGACTAGTCGATTTCTTGCTGGCTTTCCTTATAACGTGCATTTCATTTTCGATTTTTGGAACGAAGTTCCTTATCGCGCGTTGTGAAAGGGGGTTAGACGGAAAAAATTCTTATGAAAAGTTGTCACGACACTTTTTGCTATAGTAAGCTATTGTAAGCTGTGCGGCGTCGCATGTTTCTCTGTCTGTCTCTCTCTCTTATAGAAAGCAAGCCAGATATTTTCATTTCTATTTCGCATTGAACAGTGTGGTGTCGCGACGATTATTTTTGTTGAGTGTATACAGGTTTTTTGTAAATAATAAATAATGTTAATAATAAAAAAATATTATTATAACTTAAAAAAATAAAATTTTATTACAATTCCTTCACTAATTAATCGAAAGGAACTTCGTTCCATCCGGGTGTCCCTTGACACCTCTCAAGTTTTAATTTTTTGGTACTTTTATAGAAAAATGTGTATACTACTTGTATTGCCACGATAGATAGGAACAGTTGGTACCCATACCCTGCATGTTTTTATTATATGGACATGGACTGTAACAAAGGCTTGCTATTTACACTATGAGTGAAACGGCTAGAACTTTAGAATAGACTCTCACACATAATATTAACGCACAATAGTCGTTATACTGTTGAGTTTCATGCGATAAGTGAGAACGCCGGAGGTCCAATGTAATACTATTTTTTTTTTCAATGTTACAAGTTGGCAAGCAAGCTTACGGTCCACCTGATGGTAAGCGGTTGCCGTAGCCTATGAGCGCTTGCAACAGCATTAGTAGGTGCCATTCACACATTGCCAACCTCTACATATTGGTTCTTAAATCTCCTTTGCCCAGTAATTTCACCAGCCTACAGTGCCCTTTAAGCCGCAACACAGTAATCCCTAAACACTACTGTTTGGCGGTAGAATATTTGACACTGCGGTGGTACCTACCTAGCCAGCCTCTTGCAACAAAAGACCTACCAGTGTGACTGATTACACGGGTGCAATAATCTCTGCTGTCACAGAGATTATCCCAACAGCGGGCGATAGGGTATTCACGTACCGACGCCGGTAAAATGTGTTATTTACCGCTGATTTTCTGTGAGTAGGTAGTATTTCCTCGGTCGACTCGACCTATTTATTCTGGGAGAAGAATGGCTGTACTACTATAATATAATAATGATTTGACGACGTTGTGGCGCAGCGGTAGCGAACCTGCCTTAAACGCCACAGGTCGCGGGTTCGATTCCCTCTCGGAGCATAATATGTTTGTATTGACCATGCAAGCATATTTCCCGGTCTGGGTGTATTTGTCCTTGTCATTGTGAATGTTTCCGGACCCCCGACACAGGATATTAGTATCCTAATGGGGGCCGTTGAGTGTGTAGCGTTTAGTTATTTATTTATTTATGATTAATTGATAGCGAAAATTGCGCCCAAACCGTATTATTTACTATGGTACCGTCTATTTTGTATTCCAATTATTTCGCCTCTCAATTAGGAATCTAATTACTTGTCCATTTCTACCGATTAGTCATAACAAAAACTCTAAGCGCTTCCGTGAATTGAGACAGGGTTCTTTTATAAGATCATATTGAAGCCCAAGATCTAATATTCTTGGTGTTTGTTTATCTTGGATCATGTTATTAGAGTCGTCAAGTCGAAAGTCAAGTGGTCATAGGGGTCTTCCGTTTTTAGAAACTTTTTTCTATCACTAAACAGAACTACTTATCTTATTTTTAGACTTTTAGATGGTTGCATGACTTCTTAAGGGAGTAAAAAAATGTGAATGCTATGATCAATTCCATTTCCAAATCTCCGGAATCCGTTTAAATCTATAAAATCACAAACTATGGGGCGATATTTGAATATGCATCGGTAAGAGAAAATCATCATAATTAAATCGTTTTTATGTTGGCCCCACCGACTATGCCGGCGTCACAGGGCAAGGATGGCTCTTAAATGGAAAAAATTTGCTTAACATACTAAAAATTTTGACAAACTATTATGAGCCCGCGACTTCATCCGCGGTGACCTTAGAATTGACTCCAGAGAAAAATGGATTTGTTAGTAAATAATGTTCATACGACACATCTATCCGAATTTCAATTGAATAGGTCCTGTAGCATGTATTTTGATAATCTGGGATAACCTAAAGTATCTATCCTATGTGTTAATTCAACTAATCATATTCTGTGCCAAATTTTATCCAAATATGTTCAGCCGTTTATGCGTGATTGAGTAACAAACATTAGTATAAAATCTTTTTGAACTCTGAATACGAAAAATGTAGAATTGATGAAAAACGAAAAATAAAAAAATAAAACATATTCCCGTTGAACAACATCAATAACTTGCATAACTGTATTTAAAATTAAATATGTCCAAAGCGAAGGACGTAATTACTCGTCCGGGAATCGAAAACCAGTACCGTACATACGTATGATGTACACATCGTAAATCAAGTCGACGAGCAAGGCGCACCTTGACTTTGAACTTGGACAGACGGACGGACAAGTGCTATTGTAACAATATGTGAAATAATCGAATTATTATTGAACAAGATATTTAATATCTTTATTGTACATTATATAATCTGAATCTCGGAAACATCTACAACGACTTTCATGAAATTTAGTATGTAGGGGGTGTCAGGGGCGATAAATAGATATAGCTAGCTTTCATTTTCAGAAAATGTCGTTTTGTCCGTGTTTTCTGGCATGAAAACCCCGGTTCAAATCCAGATGTCTTTTACTGTTATCTCTGTAAGATCGAAAAATATTATTCATATTTATTTTCATCATTATGTAATTTGTATCTATATTTTATTTAAAAAAATACATCATCAGTCATCCAGGTAGATACTACATCTTTAAGCCCGTTTTTGAAAAATGGTAAGAGTTTAGCACGCGCGTCCTTATTGAAACGCACAGCGACAACATTTTCAACACCATGAAGTTAGTCAATATGCGCTATACATATGTTTTTATATAATGCGGAAACGTTTATGTACGAATCCGATATGAACTTGGCTGGCTATATTTTCATAGGGATACTACAAAATTCATAATAATTTCTTAAATTATTAATTCCGCTAGCTTATTGTCTTTCTTTCATCACAAGCGGGTTCCAACCCCGTTATTTTTTTTCGTTGTGTTTTTGTTTTCAATAGTAAATATTTTTTAATTTCGCATAACAAAAGATTGTTTCAGAAATTTCGTGTCGAGCGTACACGGTTGGATGTTTTCGAAGAAACAAAAGTAAGAACAAACCAATTTGCCTGTACTTGTTTGCGATCCGCGCCCGAAAACTGTACGTATACACGACAGAGCGTCCTCGTGTGTACTTACTGTTTTTATGGTCGTTTCAGACTGACCGATGGCCTCCGCGCGGAATCAAACAAACTAATTTATGCGACAAGCTGAAATTATTATGCTTTGTTTGAGTTCAAAAATAAATGAATAGAAAATTTTACATTTATCTTTTATAAAATATGTAGTAAAGTATAACATATTTCACTTAGACGTTTCTAACGTTTATTATTCTTAATGTATAATTATGTTGAATTATATGTAATTTATAATTATTATTATTATAATATAATAGTTTGTGTACAAGCTTTACGTGAACAGATTCTTTTGTTGTTTTGAGGTGTTCAAACATATACTAAATTATGACACAAGTTGCTAGTCGCGTTAACATTAAAACTTCACAAAAGGACTTAGGATGCGAAATAAAGGTTTCCTCCATCGTAAAAACCAATGATAAAGAAACTTATTATATTTAATTAATTATAATTACCGACTATTAAAATCTAATTTACTTGACTTGTGGTGCAGCGGAAGCGAAACTGCCTTAAGCGCCACAATGTGCGGGTTCGATTTCCACTCGGAGCATATGTTTTTATTTACCATACAGGCATGTTTTCTGGTCTGTGTGTGTTTGTCCTTGTCAATGTGTATGTTTCCGGACACGGGTAATAACTATCCTAATGGGGGCCGTTGAGTGTGTAGTGTTTATTTATTTATTTTCCAAACATAAACTACAAGCGAAATTTCAACTCCGTAAAGTTTATTTAAAAACCGCGCGATTCTCTGTCTGGCGTCACTATATACGTGTGAATCTTCATTACTTTTTCGGTAATAATTTATCTTTCCTTTTGATTCAGAGAACTGAAAGAGGCATTTGGATTTCTGATATCCACTGATGCATGGGACACAGCAAGTTATTTCGACGTCCAAGAAGTTGATGTACGGGCTATAAATAATATTCGTATCTGTTATTTTTGTGATTTGGCCATAGCGTTGTTTTTGAAATTTGCTTTTTTCGTGCTATGTTTGATTAGAGGTATGTTTCGTATAATTTTGAAATTATCTAAGTTTATTTTGTAAACGTCTTTTGTAAAAGAAATACTTAAATAATTAATTTTATTGATTTTTTTAACATTTATTCTAAATATTATTATAATATTATATTTCAATGGACTTTTTACCTATATAATATGTAAACTGAATTTTTTGTAAATGATTTTATTGAATGAATTTCATTTATAATATTAATTAACATAATTGACTGCATTCGTAAATTATGTTCACATAGTTTTGGATTCTAGCTTAGGCAATTTGTATCGTTTAGTTATTTATTGAATGTATTTTAGTTATAGTCTGTTAATATAAATATTAGAACTGTTAGCATTCTGTTAAGCTTTACAATAGTTTAATAAACTTAATTGCTTTAATAAAATATTATCATGTTACATGTTTTATAGTGAACGAAACGTTTACGATACGATTGCATGTGTCTTGTACTAGCTGTGGCCGCGGCTGTACTCTCGTGGTCTACATAGTTATTGTTTACTTAAACAAACATACGAACAATTATTTCGCTCTATTATCGTGTTGCTGTTACATCAACTCACCGTATAGCATCGCCCGCCCTCGATTTTTTTCTCATTGCTCGGGTTCTATGTATTGTATCCTGATGTTATGAATCCTATAGCTTTCCTCAAGAAATGTACTCTCAAATGCAAAAGTATTTTTTCCGAATCCGACCAGTAGACCGAGACCGTCGGTCTCGGAGGTCAAAAGGCAATTGCTCTGTGTAAAAACTAGTAATCTGTCAAATCCGGATAACAGTAATAAGCAGACCTTAGATAAATACCTCGTATAATATAATATATAATCGTATAAATACTAGGATAGAAAAGATAAATAAGAGTCCAGTCTGTTCAGGCTAATCTCCGGAATATTAGATTTTGTCACGACTTTCACTGGCCGAAAGCTGACTACTTGTGGCTCTTGGGAGTTCTGCGCTGTAAAAAACCTGAGCACCATTTAAGTATATAGATCACGCGAGTGAAGCCGCAGTCATAGCTAGTTCTACTAATTGTATTATGATAAAAATAGCAACGTGAATTTTGGTAATAGAACTTTATTTGCGTATGTCAATTTAGGTACATAATGTGTATCCTTAGACTAATTACGGTAATAACTTTTTCATATTACTAAAGAGCTTATAGATAACTAATAAAAAACGGCAGAAAAAGGCAGAAATTGTTCTGCCCCTGACGGTGGTTTTATTTAGAAATTTCCTTATTATAAAAAAATCGGATATAGTTTTTTTAGACCGATATAAAATATCGTAAATGTCATTAATACAAGTGTGAAAATATATTAATTAGTTAATGATGGGTGTAAAAGAATTCAATTTTCTAATGGCAGCGTCGCCGGTCACTTGTGCAAACATCTTAGACACCACGTGGAGTGTCGTTTTACCTTTAATTTTGACAGGTGTAATTTTATAACAGTGTATCTATATATTATATTGGTAATATGTAAAACTAAGTACAGTATTTAATAATAATTTGTAACCCCCACCGTAAAAGAGGGGTGTTATGAGTTTGACGTGTCTGTGGCATCGTAGCTCTCGAACTAAACTCTAAACGAATGGACTTGATTTTGATGTGGTTTTTTTTGTTTGAAATTTAATGTGATCGATTTTTAGTTCTCCTGACGCGCGACGCACGTATTAAAATATCAACAGGTTCTTCTAGTGAAGTTAAAACGCCAAGAG
Source organism: Hestina assimilis (assembly GCA_023373885.1). Taxonomy (NCBI): domain Eukaryota; kingdom Metazoa; phylum Arthropoda; class Insecta; order Lepidoptera; family Nymphalidae; genus Hestina; species Hestina assimilis. The sequence continues at coordinate 1,297,220 of CM041750.1, read as the reverse complement.
AAAAAATCCTTAAAATTTGTAATTTAATTTTTCTTAATTAATTAAATATAAACGAATCGGTATTGACGAAATTTTAGACTGTAAACTTAGTTTTACGACCGTTGTGGCGTGCCGGCTTTGAGCCTCGCTGTTCGCTGGTTCGGTTCCCGTTAGGAGCAGATGTTTGTTATAAATATCTGTTTCTGATCTGGTCGTTTGTCCTTGTGGGTCTACCCACCGTGCCTGGGTGTCGGTAAGCTGTCGGTTACGTTTGTTACTTCGTTAATCGTTAACGAGTCGAGAAGAGTTATTGGTAGTGACCGACCGAAATTTCGGTTTCGGTTTCGGTTTCGGCCAGTTTCGGCCAAAAATCTAGTTTCGGCTTTAGTTTCGGTTTCGGCCAAAATATAGCCGAAACTTTCGGCCTCGCCGAAACTCGAATGTTCGTGAGTTTTCGTGCGTTGTTCGGTAAACTTCGCAGCCAACTCGTGACCGTTCGCTGACGCGGCCAAAAATCTCCAGAAATAAGTATTAGATTGATCTTTAAAATATTGTGAACACAACGTATTACTAGTTAGTTATGTACATAGTATATCTAACTACAAGTTGTTTCTTTTTTAAGAGTACTCCCAATAGTAAGTCTTGTATATTCATGACAAAATTATGGTTATGACTTGAATGAATTTTTAGTTTTTATTTTATTTAACTCTATTTAACTGTCTATATTATATACAGTGGTGGTCAACTAATTAGGGACATGGGTATAATAAGAGTAATATTTATTTATATTTTCCGTAATTTCAGTTTTACATGAAGTCTTCATTACGTTTTTTTAATGTTGATCGGATCTTGATCATTTAACCAATGTTTTCTTAATAGAATTATTAAATTTTGGAATGGATTGTAATTAAAAATGGCAACAATTAAAATTAACTTTACTTCTGCTTCGGTCTAATATAACTCTGGACAAATAATTGGGGACACTTAAGAAAACATTAGAAATAATGAACGTAGAATGTAATGGAAGAGAAAAATATATATTTATTATTAAATTCATCTAAAAGAAAACGTTTTCTATTAATAAATTATATTAAATGTGATTGCCATTATTAGCTATAGCCATATCGACATCGGCGCTGCATCGACTTGATGAAATAATGACAAGTTTCGTTAGTGAAGTTCTTCCAGGCGTCTTTGAAACTACTATAGAGTTGGTTTAAATTTCCAGTTTGTTGTACCACAAATGTTCCAAAGAATTCATGTCTAGGCTTTGGCAGGCCAATTTAAAACTGATAGTAGTTCACCGGCTAGAAATCATTTAATGAACAGTGAAGTATATTTTGAATTATTTTCGTGTTAAAGCGCCTATGTAACTTCACCACTAACTGCTAGTCTAAATATTTCTCTTTTAATAATTACAGAGCCCACAAAGGGAACTTTTTATAAAACTATTACCAGTCTGCGATCTAAATTTCTTTTATAGGTTTGAAAATATTGTACAGCGTTGAAAACCATACTTTTAGAGTAAATCAAATGATTCGCTATTTTAGGGTATTGCTATTTACGTTGAGATAAAATTGTTTTCGCTTGGTCGTTTCATAACTTAAATAAGTGACCCATATTTAAGTAATAAATTGTGATATTAATTTTAGAAATCAAAACTATAAAATAAAGAATGACGCCAAATAAAAACACAAAGGCTTTCCGCCTTTGTATTTCAGGTTTATTTTTAAAAATCGAAAATAAAACACTAACTCTTGCTGTCCCTAATTAGATGGTCAATTTCGATGGGAGAGATTTCTTTTTACTAATAATATTTTTTTTAATAAACCACCATAAAATATTCTTACCTTCGAAAAAGTACATTGAACAGTATACTTTATAACGAACATTATCTCATAAAATGAAACTTTTAAAATATTTAATCAAATTATTTTCCGTTCCTAATTAGTTGACTACGTATATATGCAAATAAATGTTAAAAAAACTTGAAATTCAAATTTCAGTAAAAAAAGTAATTTTAATTATTTTTAAAAAGTTTCGGTTTCGGTTTCGGTTTCGGCCGAAACTGAGAGGAGACCGAAAGTTCGGTTTCGGTTTCGGTTTCGGCTGAAAAACCAGTTTCGGTCGGACCCTAGTTATTGGTTCATCCTTAGTCTTGCTGAGGTCAGATGGCAATCTCTGTGTAAAAACTAGCCCGTCAATTCAGGATAAGGATCTAAGCGGATCCTGGGTAAAAACCAGGAATAATGCTAGGATTTAGAAGACTCAGTTTGACACAAATTTGTTCTCACCTACGAAAAATGAGAAATAAGACGCAATATATAGAATTCATTATATATTTAATAATGTAGCAAAATTACATGATCACACAACTTAAGTTATCTATTTCATTTTATATTTTATTCATTGAAGCTTATTAATTAACTATAATATTATTTACAAAATACATTGCAAAGAATTATTAAAGGAGCTCCTTTTTAAAATATCTTTCAATAATATTTAGATGATTTTTACATAGATAATTTTTAATAAAATACAAAACATAATCAGATATTATTACATATAATACAACAAGCAGATGTAATCAAACTATTTTATTACAAAAATCATTTATTAAAATACCTTCTCAAAAGCTTCATCTGTCTTTAAAAGTATTGAATTATAAAAAAGTATTAAAATTAATTAATTTTTAAAACCTTATTTATGGCAACACCGCTCTTACCGTCCTATCACAGACTAAAAATTAATATCATAACAAGATGGCTGCAATGCAATAAGAATGGCAACGAGTATTTTGTTCTTTTCCTGGGTGGTTTTGATGCTTATATTAAGAATTTGAGTCGATCGAAATCAAAGTATTAAAACTATATTATTATATTTATTACCACATGCCCACTTACTCCCGATTTTTGGACTTTTTATATCCGAAAAAATCACTAAACCAGGTACATATCCATTCCCTGTCAAGACTTAATTCAATAAAACAATAAAAAAAGAAATAAAATGAAATCAACTGAAAATAGAATATTCGATTTCTTATTTCAATTCATTGAATGAAGGCAATCAAAGTTCTTACATTAAGTAAATCATAAATGAAAAAATTTAATCAAGTATTATTTACACCACATGATTGTTAGCAAAAGGCTATAAAAAACATGCAGAATTTTAAATATTATTTATGTGATCTCTTTTGCAACAATCATCTTGATGTAAATATTATAATTAAATAATTAAGAAAGAGATGGAGATATAGAAAGAAAGGAGAAGATAAAAAGCAATAGTGATATTGAATTAAGTTTTGACAATCTAACAATTAATTATCTCTTACTAAACGTTAGCATTGTGGTAAGGAAACATACATTATAGGTATTTTAACTTAACCAGCATGTATTATATGTAATTTAATGGAACTTTTCATTTCTATTTTCACCTGTTTATTGACCTTTGAATTATATGAGATTACACACCCATTACTAACATATATTTATATTAATTTTTTTAAAGGAGTTTTAAAGATTGACAATTGAAATTATGCTTTTATATTGTATTCTTTACCTTTGTGTTAGAAAGTTTGTTAAATGTTATGTTAAAATTATGTAGATGATATCGAATATAATTAAAATTGTAATACAATACTTGGAGATTAATGTGAGACTTCATCAACATTGTCTAAATTCCATTAAAACGTTTTTAATAAGCAGAATTGGGACCCAGATATTTTGATTTTTAATAACAATTCATCTACTATTATTACATGAAACACATATGTAAAATTATAAATGTACAAAAATTTTAAATTTTAAAATTTACGAGAAGAGAATTGTTTATTATATATTTGTTTATATATTTGACGTGTTTGATTGAAAAGTAATCTATAAAATTTCTTTAAATCGACTCAAATCCATCATAGGGATTGCTGGACTGTCGCATTGCACTGGTGCGTTTCTGGAAAAATCATAAAAGTATAACATAAAATAACTGTTCTAAATATTCTATATACATAAATTCATATATTTTTTTGGGCGTGGAGACGTGACGACCCCATCTCCCGCTGTTGGGATAACCTCTGTTACAGCAGAGATTATCCCAACAGCAATCACTGTGCAATCTGTCACACTGGTGGTAGGTCTTTTGTTTTAAGAGGCCAGCTTGGTAGGTAGCACTGCAGTGTCAAATATTCTACCGCCAAACTGTAGTGCTTAGGCATTACTTTTTTCCGGTTTGAATAGCACTAAGACGAGTGAAATTACTGGGCAAAGGAGATTTAAGAACCAATATCCCGAGGTTGGCAACGCGTGAGTGGCATCTACTAATGGTGCTGCAAGCGCTCATAGGCTACGCCAACCACTTACCATCAGGGGCACGTATGCTTGTTTGCCAACTTATAGCATTAAAAAAATACAACAAACCTAGTAAAATACAAGTTCAAGCTGTTTTTACTTCGCGTTTATTCTTTGCAAGAACAATGGAGAGCAAAAGAGTAAACCGCAAACACTAGAGGGTTGTAGTTTGGACTTCATATAAAGTACGAAGATTGCTACTTGAAATCGATATTCTATGGGAAGGTACTACTTTCTCCCATTCCAAAAATATCAAGGTAGGTATTACACATATGTATCCCGGACAGTGCTCGTCAAGCCTCGAATTTGATTGCGTCCTTAGGTGTAGACACCCTAGTGAGGGCGAACCACAGCCTTGAATTCTAATCACAGCACTACGTATTGGGTTCGCATGTAAGTCAAGACAGTAGTTAAATATTATCTTACCTAGCTAAGTCTGATCTCAAAAATGCATTTGGTGGTTGTTCGAACAATTCTATGCCATCGCTATTGTCACATATGATTCTTGATAACGTCACCTTCTTGATTTCAGCTAGTTGATCTACGACCAAGACAACATACAAAATACGTAGTTTTCTACATTATTATTATAGTCAATTATGCCACGTAAAATAGAACGAAACGAAAGTTTAATTGTTAATAATACAGCCAAAAGCCAATAGCATTTTAATTTTTGTGTTTTCGAAAATTTTGCTATATAATATTTTAATTAACAACTGGTAAGAATTATACGTATATTCAAATTGACTTTTCTAATTCCTCTTATTATTAGTTTTAATTAATTTTAATGTATAATATAAGTAATGTATATATCTTACTTGATTGATGACAGCCATGGCGTGCTGGTAGTACTGTTTTGAGTCACAACGGTCACGGATTCGATTCCCGTTCAGAATGTTTCTCATAGATATCTGTTTCGGTCTGGGCGTTTGTCCTTGTGGAGACCACTGTCCTTCGGAGAGCACGTTAAGTGTTACTCCCGGTTGTTATCATAACATCTGATAATAATCGTTAACTCTTGATAGGTAATTTGATCTCATCCAATGAGTTATTGGTTCGCCCTTAGGGTTATGGAGGTTAGATGGCAATCGCCCTGTGTAAAAGCTAATACGTCAAATCTGGCTAAGAGCAGACGCTGGATAAATACCGGGAATAGTACTATGAAGAAAAATAAGCTTACTTGGTGTAAATGCTCCAGGATTTATATCTTTCCCATATTCGTAGAAGTAGCGATCACCTTTCTTCAACCTTGAAAACTGATCAGCGATTATGTTGGCGAAGGTTGGTCCTATCACACCACCTTCTACTGGCTCCTCTAAGAGTCCTCCCATCCATAAATCTATATCTTCAGGACTTGAATATACGGATGACAATCTTTGGGCGGCCTAGAAAATATGTATTTATAAATGGAAAATAAAGTGTGTTTTTGATCTATGTATCATAAAAAATATTGACATTTAAAATTATTTAATCCTATACATTTAAAAGTAAACAGTATATAACATGGCAATAGTATTTTACAGCTGTTGGCCCTCCTTAGGAAGGTTAAGTTATTTTCGTTTTCTTTTCTACTTCGGAACGTAATTCGAAATGAAATCTATAATATATATTACAATAGGGTACGATAGGTTACGATAAAAAGAGAAAGGGACAAAGAGAGAGAGAGAGAAAAAAAAAGAGAGTTGTGAACCCAGCTGCGCGTTCATTTGCTCGTTTGCTGATTTGCTTGTAGTAGGCTCGATACAGACACGCACACTCAGATGGTAAACGGCATTTCGTTACGTGATGATTTCAATTAAATCGCACCCGTAAGCCGCATATCAATGTAAATATTTAGTAATAAGTACTATTTAAAAGTAATGAAATAACTCTTACACTAGGCGCGAATTGATGAAAGTCGACAAACGGTTCCAATCCAACTAATTTCCTATATTGATTGTAAGAGCGGACGCCGTAATCTCTGCCTCGTTGGATGTTAATGGCCGCTAGATCCAGACCATATGGGTTCCCACCATGGAACATATACCGCGATAACTGAATATGAAAAATCAATAGCTACCAAAAATAGTATATAGAGCTACGAAGCTAATGATACAACTACAATGCTGCCAAGTTAGATCGGTGGGTTAAGCAACTTTAGGCGCGACCAGTCACTACATGGGTGATCGCATATTGGTATTTCAACTAAGCATTTCCGTGCTTCGGAGGGCACGTAAAATGTCAGTCCCGGTTGTTATCAATTTGACAATAGTCGAAAACTCAAGTCAGAAGCCTATACGGGCGACTAGACAACTGACACTAGGTTGGCCACTAACCACTCGATAAGAAGAAGAATCAAGAAAAAATTGAATTAATGAATCGATTGAATTAATCCAATAATAGCTTTAGAGAAATCGAACTTACAGATTCAGTAATAAACGGATCCACAGACTGCATAGGTTGCCAAGACATTCCTATCAACATTCTATCTAAGAACGGCTTTAATCTCAATCTTGAGGGCTGGAACATGACCTCTGGTAAAAAAATCGATTCATATATTCCCTTATGTGTGGGACTTAGGACTCTGAAACAGAAATATATATAAGAATGTAACTTTATAGGAAGGTGAAACAATGACCAACAATAGATATGTGAACCATTAAAATAAAACGTCTGTTGTCAGTAAATTGAATGTAAAATTTGTCAGTAAATTCTGAACATCCTAATTCAGATTCTATAGCCTAAGCCCAGATGATATCGGATGACACTGATATGGTATCACTATTTAATTTAAATTATAATCAAAAGTACTGGATCGATTTTGATCATTTTTTCAGTGAATGACATAATATGCTATATATTTTATACCCGTGCGAAGCCGGAGCGGGCGGCTAGTTCTGAATAAAAAGAGGTCTGTTTAGTAGGAAAATAGCTGTCGTGTTTTTAAGAATAAGTGATTTATACAAAAATAACTTACTTTAATTGATTGTCCACTGTTGAATGACCAAACCTCATCGCTGCTGTGGAGAACTCGGCTGTCAAGGATGGGTTGACATTGGGGTCATATGAAGTGGAATAACCAGAAGAAGGTGAAAGACTGAATACTTCCATTATTTTAGGACCTGAAGTCAATATAAATTTATACTTTATGCTGAAGACTCTTCTACTAAGAGTAATAGAAGAAGAGTTATTCAGAGACAAAAGAGAAGAAATAGAAAAGACGAGAAATTAGAGATAAATATTAACCAACCCAGTAATAATGGTAGCCATTCATTGTAAATTATATGTTGGTACTCCGCTTGTAATATTCTTCTAGCTTCAAAAAAGACTCGGTCTTCATTCCACATGGGATTCAATCTAGAGAGAGCCCGGGCCATTCTATTGTGCTCTCTTGTCCAAATAGTGTGTAGGACAGTAAGTGAAATTATCTGATTACCATGGTTATCACCTGTTGAAATATTAAACAGTAATTATATAAACCATCAAACAATAATTTAATGAATACTAAAAATTAAATAATACCCTAACTCCTAAGTCACATTGATCAAATAATACATAGCTGTGTTTGATTTTAGTAAATGGAAAAAGACATATAATTTGATAGATTAGTAACTTAATGCCTCATTAGCAGCTGGGTTACTACCGGGAATAATGATAGGAAGAAGAGGCAGATTATAACAATAATTGTATACTATATTTATGTTTACCTGATTCAAAACAAGCAGCTCCATCGTGCATGTTCAAGCATTCCTTTCTTTTTGTCAACGGTGGTAGTTCTCTTCCAAAGTCACTGAAAACTTTCAATAAACCACCAGGGCCACGCAGTTCTGTTAGCTTGTCTTCTGAATTACCGTAAAGATGGGACAAATCGATATAGTGTGTTGCACCATTCATCTGCAAGAAAATTTGAATAAGAAATCTTAAGGTGGTAAGGCACCACCTTAAGATTAACATGACGACTTTTGAGTTGACTTTAACAATTGATAAAGAAACTCCCATTTTATTCTACCCATAAAAAAAATCATTAAGCATACTTGTTTAGCATATCCAACCGAGCAGTCACTCCGTGGTGCGAGTTGGGTTCTTATAAAATTGATACATCGCTGTCCAAACTGTCCGTAGAAGAAGTCATCAGTATCTAGCACTATAGGAGCACAAGCCCAGTGCTGCAGCTCGAGTGGAAGTAGTTCTCTTCCATCTCCTGAACAGCAGGCAATTGCGCTACCGTTACCTAAAAGGTATTGTAATTTAAAATAAAATTTAAACCACTCAAACTTACTTTTTATCGGTTTAATTACTAGTTTCAGACTCGTTAGAGGTTCTTCATCAGGATGAGTGGGCTACCACGACCCCGACTCTCTATTGTAATTTTATGAACACTTAATAATTATATACTATAATTTGATATTTAGTACTAGTAGTAGCAGAAGTAGTATTAGATATTAGTATTAGTACACTATAAAATATAATTATAATTAGTTAATTATAAAAATACGATAAATTCTCGATATAATTGTCACTGGCTTTTGTCATTACAAACTGATTGTCAGCTTCAAAGCTTAAGACTTTTTACCCAGGCATAAGAAATATATTGTTACGGAGAACTTTATCACAAGGGAATAAGGTTCAAAATCGCTTGCTACTGTCTTTGTTTACTTTCTCGACCGTCGTGTGGGTTCTAGAAAGATGTATTCTCGAAACGTGTAGTAGTGTCTGAAACACTGGGATTAAGCTTCTGCGCTCCGAATAGTTCGAAAAGCGTAGCCATTTCCCCTGGCCTGGCAGTGCTGTTGAATGGCAGCACTTCCAGGTGTACAATGAGGCTCAGAACATACAATACACTAGCCAGAGCTTTGATTGCCAACCAATGCTGCCGAATAGTGCGAGCGAAGAGTAAAACGATCGCATTGTTCGAGGACACAGAAACGGCGACCAAGTACGCTCAGGCATGTTCTGTGCTGAAGAGTCTGGGAAAAGAAGGGGAGACGGCCGCACCGAAAACTATAAGCGTAGATGCCATGGTTGTCGGACTATGGAGAGGCAGAGTAGAAGACCACTTAGGATGTATCGAAGCCTCGAGAACGCACAGAGGACAAGACCTGAGTTATCTCAAGCCACGAACATCCTACTCCGCCTCACCGGCGAGACCCGACCCTATGAGTGGCCTAACGATTCTCAGCGGCGCTGAAAAACTTCAGCGACGAAGAGATCAGGCAAAGGACGCATCGGCGCAGAAGCAGGCAAGTCCAAGGAGAGAAAGCGGTAGTAGCAAAGGACTGATCAGCACCCTAGTAAACACCTTTAGGGCTGCAACAATGGCAATACCCGGAACCAGTGGAACATCATCTAGAAGTCTGAACAGAACGGCATCAATCGCAACCAGGCAATCAACCGAGATTGGCACAACTACTCGTTTGACCCGAACAAAAGCTGACAGGGGGCTGGTAGAGCCGCCAATCTTTCGACCCGGATCAGAGCCAAAAGACCACGCTATAAACGCGATACTCGAGTTTCTGGCATTTATGAGGGCGACCAAAGAGACGCACGGTAGGATCTGTGAGAAGATCCTGGAATCCTACAGTCTCAACAGTGAAGGCCTTCTGAATGTTAGACTGGAGGAAGCAAACGCCGCGATCTACGATAATGGAACCTCCAAAATCCTTAAGGGACATGAGGAAGGGCACCACATGGCGGCTTACTGTGAGAGCGTTGGTTTCGTGACACTGGACCGAGACGAAAGTAGGCGAACCGGCACTCAGAAATTCAACACCCCACCCGGCGACCCAATTGTTGTCATCGCGAAGGCGACGCGGATCATGCTAGACGATCAGATCCTAGACAGGGCCACTGCCACAATAGGCCCGAACGGGAAAGATCTGGAGTCTTGGCAAATCCCAAAACTGCAGTGGGTCAACGGCATCGGACCCCAAGCGAGTACAAGGGTCCGAACAATGGCCTCCATCTTAGCAAATGGCCTAAGGGACTTCGAAATTGGGAGGTATAAACGCCTTCTGATGGACGAGGCCCTAATGAACCATTTTGGGGCCATCGTGATGGCAGCACGAATCACGGGCGTCAGCGAGGCTCTCCTCATAGGTGATATCAACCAGCTGCCTTTCATCGACCGTAATAATCTGTTCAGGCTTCACTACTCCCGTCCCAACTCCGTTGTCAATATAGATAAAGAGCTGCTGTGCACGCACAGAAGTCCGATGGACGTAGCGTATGCCCTAAGCGAAGTTTACAAAGGCATATACTCGTCAAATCTCAAAGAACGGTCACTGGTGCTCAGGACATGTAGCGGTGCACAAATTCCGAAACATCTGGAAAACACCCTATATCTAGCACATACCCAATCGGAAAAAGAGCGTCTAAAAAGCGCCGGGTATGGCACTGGAGTAGGGTCGCGGACGCTCACAATCCACGAAGCCCAGGGGCTGACAAGTGAGACGACGGTCATCGTGCGAACAGAGTCTAGGAATATGAAGATATTCAGCAGCGTCTCACACGCAGTGGTCGCAGTCTCACGGCATCGCAATCGATGTATATATTACACCGACTACATCGAGAACGATGCCGTGGCACAATTCATCAAGAAAGCGGAGGCTGCGGCGACAGAAGAAATAAAACAACATAATATGAAAATGGCTGTCTGGGACAGGAACCTAAAAGTGATTGAGGGGCAAACGAGCAGTAAAGAGAAAGGCGAAAACCAATGCGGGGATCAAAAATAATATTGATTCATATTGTTTAGGTATATAGAGTATGTTTCCTGAAGTTCATAGAGTCATAGTTATGTATTGTTTCAAATTGATTTATGTTCAAAGTATAGTTTAGTTAAAAAAAAAAAAAAAATGGAAAAGATAAATAACACAACACAATAGAAAAAAAAATATAAAGAAATATAAGCATGTATACAACACGTTAATTACACAAACATATATTAAAAAAAAAAAAAAAAAAAAAAAAATATATCAAACACTAGCTATAAGTAAGAACCGGCAACAAAATCATTAGTATGTTAATATGTACGGAGCAATAATGTTAATGTTAAATAAATAAATAAAGACAAAGATAAAAAAGGCACGGACAATAAAGTCTGTGGAGTAGTTTTTCATTATAAAAAAAAAAAAAAAAAACGTGTAGTAGTTTCGCGGACGGAACTTTCTCGATCCCGTGTTCCGCGTTATATAAGCGGCCCGGCGTATCGACTGGGTCATTCAGTTCTGAGCAACAAGCGAAGAAACTACAAGTGATACCAGTGAACAAGTGCGATAATTAGTGACCTCGGCTATTCTTTTGGACTGTGAGTGACCTGTGATTTGGACCTGTGATTTGTGAAGTTCTGTTGTGTAATTTAGACCTCAATAAAGTCTTATTTAGAGCCATCAGGTGTTTGTTTCCAAATCTGCGAACCCCAGCCCGTAACAATATATTGTTCATAATTATTGAGACTACTAAAAGGAGCAAATATCCTATGTTGTTGTTGTTAAGTAATTCATATAGATCAATCTATCTAACTATAGTAGAAACATATCCTAAAAGGTGATAGAATAATTCACCATCAGAAGTATTTTTCTAATGATCACCAACCCAAAGTAAACACAACGCCTATGCTGATATCGTGAGCAATAAACTGTCCAAACTGCATGAACATCAGGTTATGGGTCTGACTGGGATGGCTTCCTTCTAATACAAGGTTGCTACTAATTCTTCTTCCACTGGGAAGGGGTAGTCCTGACGATGATGTACGCATTGCCCATAACCCTGAAACATATTAAAAATCTGTGTAAAGAAGTAGCCAAATAAAAACGAAATAAACAGGCGAATCTCTCTTCTTCTTGAATATTTTTTATTTTATATCGTATCCAGTACTTACAGATTCTGGTTTCATTGTCATTAAAACTGTATAAAACAAAGTTACCATCGCTGTAGTCAGGTGGTAATAGTCTTTCATAGCCAGTGTTGGCAGCACCCCAGTCTGGGTTGTCTTGGTTGTTGCATTCACCTCTTATATTCCTGAATCTACTGGGCTCTTGTGGACACGATGGCGATGGAGGGCAGAAAGGACCTTAAACATTTGTAAGATTTCATTAAAATCTGCCAATTACTGATTAACTTTTACACAAAAATTTCACGACAGTTGATGCTAAACATAAAATATGTGTTTTGTATAAGTCAAATTAAAAGTAAATTTTAGAAGTGCTTTTGAATAGTAATTTTTACTGCCTTACTAAAGGCTCAAAAGCTCAACGGTTAGAAGGGCCGACTTCGCTCTGTTAACGCGAGAGTCACAGGTTCGATCCTGACCCCTTTGGGCTATTGTAGTACCCATTTTATTAATAGGCATTCTTAAAAAAAAAAAAGAACTCAGAAAAAACTTATTAAAAAGATAGGTTTTCCAAGTATATATCGTTGATTACAAAATGCCACGTACCGTCTGTATGGTCAACGAATCCCGCTTCTAAATCTTCATCGGATATTGCATCTCTCGCTTTCAACTCCTGCGCAGCGAATAAATTCATCAAGGCACCGCGACCTAGCATATGCGCTGTGCTGTCGTAGGTCACGAGCGACTGGAAGCAAAAAGCAAAAAATAATGTGTTTGCTGGGGTTTTTGGGGGATGATCACGGCCCATGACCGTGACCCCTCCCTGAATCTGCAGGAAATTGTAGTTTCATAATTGTGCTTGTTTTCCAACTGTCATGATATATAAAAATTAGTCTCGTTCTTACCAAATGGTGGCCATAGCTTGGCGCTGATGTATTGACAATGGCGAAGTGTTTGTTTTGAAGGTCATCAGCCCGCTCCAGCCACTGGACCAGTCGCAGTCTGGATTGATTATGTGCTGCCTTCAAGTCTTCAACTTTTATTGAAGATCGGAATTTACGCTCAGAATCTGCTGTAATCGATTTAAATACATTTTTAAACTTATCGGTCAGCTCCGACGCGACAGTTTTACTTTTGCATCTGAGATAGCGCATTAAGCAGGAGTAAGGAGAGAAGATTATGGAAGAGGAAAGTAGTTCGTTTTTTATGTAGGTATTGGAAATGTTTTGATTACTGGTGACGTAGGCAACCCAGACACAATATAAAACTATTGTATCTGATAAATGGGTAACCAATAGATTGAAGTGCCTACAACACATGCTTGCAACCTGTTTTATGCACTTAAAGCCATACATCTAAGAATTGATAAATCAACAAAAAATGTTTTTAATGCTACTGTATTTTTAAAATTAATATTTAATTACCTGCATGTTGCCTTCCAGTCAAACAGCACACACCCACATGTCGCGTTCCATCTAAGTGACATTTCGGGTTATTGGAATCGGAGCGGACATGAGCCGGACACTCAACGTGTGGCACGCAGACTCCGTGTCGCGGACACACTGCACATGGAGGCTCTGTACTGTGAGCGTGTTCTGTTAAGAGATATGACAATATTGACCTGATTACACTGTACCATTTTAAATATCGCAGAAACGTTGACTGAGGTAGAACTTCCCTATCGTTTCATTCCAAGCTAACAATCCCTCCATCCTCTCACTTTACACTACCAGTTACTATCAAGGGCCGTAGGCTTGTTTACAACATTATACAGTTTGAATACCTTTTTAATTTTTTTCGAACAATCTTTTCTTAGTGCTGGTTTATGTTTTAAAAACAAAACAAAAAAAACAACAGCCTGTGAAAAATTCAGCTGTCTAGGTCCAAGGACTGGACTATTGTATGTCACTTAGGGCTTTTTTTTTATATGTTAGAAGTTGGCAAACAAGCATACGGCCCACCTGATGGTAAGTGGCTGCCGCAGCCTATGAACGCTTGCAGCACCTTTAGTAGGTGCCACTCGCGCGTTGCCAACCTCGAGATATTAGTTCTTAAATCTCGTTCGCCCAGTAATTTCACTAGCGTACAATGCCCTTCAAAACGGAACACAGTAGTGCCTAAACACTACTATTTGGCGGCAGAATATTGGACACTGCAGTGGTACCTACCTAGCCGGCCTCTTGCAACAAAAGACCTACCACCAGTGTGACTGATTGCACTGGTGGAATAATCTCTGCTGTGACAGAGGTTATCCCAACAGCGGGCGATGGGGTCGTCACATCCCGACGCCTGAAAAATTCTTCTCCTTTTATATACATAAAAAACGCTTCTCCTTTTATATACATAGATTTAGAAATACACTTGCCTATGTTAAATCGGTTAGCGTAATAAAGTTTATTAGTCTCACCATTTTCACCACGCGATGCAAAATGACCTGCCATGGACAGACCATGTGCTTCATAAACAGCATTATTTATTGTCACAACCACACACACAAGCACATAAAACACATTGATTGCACACATGTTCATAAAAAATAAAACTTAAATTTTATAAATTTGTTTAAATATTAAAAATATCATCGCGAATGACGAGTGTACTGCTGTCGGTTTTAAATTAAAAGAACTAACTTTTTTGCGTAAGTAATAATATGTTTTACATGAGGGTAGAGAGAGATTATTACCTGTGACTATTTTTAAGTTCAATAATGTGCATTAACGTGATAATGGCTATGCTTTATGAAATTTAAAACATTTTATAGAACATAAGGAATTCGCTGGTTCTTATTTTAATCTGACTGATAGTTTTAGCACAATTAATAAATAAGTGTTAACACACAACGGAACTCATTATGATAGTGAAATTCTTATGTCGGTCGTCCTGTAAGACACAGACACAAGCACAGCCACATACAGTGAAACACATGCCTGATGACCATATCGTCAAAACAAACTTAAGCCCTGAGCGGGAATCAAACCCGCGAAAAATGTAATTGAAGGCATTTTACCTTTGCATCAATTTCCTAACCAAATTTAATCAAGATCGTTTAAACTAATTAGTGGAAGAGGCGATAAATAGACAGATACACCTATCGTATGACTATCACATACATAATATTATTTTTCATATAGGATTTATTAATTCAGCGGATAGTAGATAACAAATCCATTAATGTGAATTTTATCTGAACGAAGAACACCGAACGATAACCTCTATCGTATGATCGTCAGAATGTAAATAAATCGCAAGGAATTAATACTAAGAATATTCTACATTTTGCTTGCGCCGTTTATTTTAAATAATATTTTAAGTTCATCGTTATATCTAAAGGAAAAAATGTGAATCAAAGTCAGTTCATTTTAAACTAATACTAACTTAAAATACTAAGCTAATGATTTAATGAAGAATTATACAAAAGAAAACTACCGATTTCAAAACTAAAAAGAAAAAAAAAATTCTACAAGAGAAGTCATTGCTAAGTAAAACATCACCACATATTGCATTTCTTTTTTTTTCTTTTTAGTTTTGAAGTCGTTACTTTTTTTAAATAGGACTACGGGAAGCACCAGCTTAGTAAAAGAAATTAAAAAGAGTCATCAAAATCGGTTCACCCAGTCGAAAGTTATGAGGTAACAAACAAAAAAATACGAATTGAGAACCTCCTCTTTTCTTTTCTGTATGGGGTTCCCGGGCCCCTTTTATTTTAAAATATAAATGTTTAGTTTTATTCTTTGGCACAGCTGGAAGCCTAGCCTAAGTTAACCTAAGATTTTTTTTTTTTTGTAGCGATGTAAGAAATACATATTCTGTGAAAGTATCAACTCAACACCTATTACGTACGGACGGACGGACAGTGGAGTTACTAATAGAGTTCTGTTAGCGGCCTTTGGAAACAGAAAAGAATTCAACATTATATTTATAGCCAAATAATAAATATTATAACCAGCAAGATTTACTTCTATCCATACATGTTCTTGACCTTAAAGTCAATAATAGATTTCTCAAGATGTATTATTAATCTCTGCTTACTAGTATCTGCAAGTAACAAGTCTAACATAGTTAATGGTTTAATATTTAATAAAATTTATTTCATATATAAATAAATAATACAATGCGGTTAAATTCTATTTATTTACTTTTTATTTCACCAATATTATGGAGTTCAAATTGTGAGGTAAATTAATTTTTTCTAATATGAAGTATTCGTTATGAATATTTCAATAGATAAATGTTTGTCCAATGCGTATGGACGGACGGACGTTTAGCGCTGATTATTGCAGAGTTTTAAATATGAAACTAAATTTGTCTGTCTGTTATGTTTTAACGTCGAAACCACTGAACCAATTTTATTGAATTTTAGTGTAGATATAGATACGACTTTGGAGAAGGACTAAGGCTAATTTTTGTCGCGAAAAAACTTAAAGATGATGGAGTAGGGGATGAAAGTTTGTATAGGGTATCATTTATTTCAATTCCAATAAAAGTGCGTCTTTAACAATCTTTATTCACATTGGCAAAGTCACGCCATTTACCTAAAAGTTAGCATTTATTTTGTAAAATGAAGTGCCTAAAATATTATATAATTTAATTCCTGATGCATACTTACACTTGCATATAGGTACAAACACACAAACGAAATCGACAATAATTATATTAACAAACGGCGTACATAATAGCATAAGAACCAATCAATAATCAAACGTATACAGTCATTAGTTTTTCTTTTATTTATTTATTTTTAGACTACCGACAGCACAACCACAGAATCACTTCTAGAAACTTATAAGAATTACATAAGTTCCTACCGTGACCTGAACAAGAGCGACAGGAATCTCATGAAGACGTGGACCGCTGACTTTCAGGTCCAACTGGTGAATGTTACGTCACATTATAGATTGGAGATGACGAGGCACAAGGAGCACAACTTTTTGTTGATAAAAAGTAATTCTAAGGTAATATACCTTTACCTTGCATCTAGATTTTCTTTTAGACTATTTTTTTTAATTTTAGGTTTTCCAAGACATTACTTATAATCCTATTGCCCCTGCAAATAAACACGTAGCTTGTGGTAGGAGTGGTTATGACAATAGCCAAAGGGGTCAGAATCCATCCCGCAACTTTAAAAAATTAAAATAGATTTAATTTAAAAACAGAACTTTTGATTTCTGACTTGTGTCTATTATCATCATCATGATATTATGTCTGATGAAAAACTAATGAGAACAAATTACCTGTATAGTTAGTGGCTAAACTATTGTCAAAGCTATTCGTCTATATTTGTGTGTGACTTGATTTATTGACCATAATCAAGTTGAGAATAGGTGGGATCGAGTTTTACGTCCCTCGTCTCCGGTGGCTCCCTCTAAACATGGAAATGCAAAGCTGAAATATCACTACGACTATAGCCGCCTAGCCCATGGACCATTTAACCACTAGCGAGTTAGCTTTGAGTTTGCCAGCACCAATTTAAAAGCAGATCGTGTTCTCCAAGACTCGGTGAAAAAATACCTGTGCAGTTAATAGAAATATGCTTTGCCTTTTTAAAACAAGACATGACAAAAAAGTCTTTATATCTAACTGAATTTTGTATTAATGTCCCTTACACAGCACAGACACGCACACAACACCGTCCTCGCCGGCGAGGACGAGGTCCTTTGTTTCGCACGTCGCGTCGCGCTCACACCGTCGGGTGAGTCTATCGTATAGAATGCGCTCGGAGCGCTGCCTCCATCTCAGGTGACGTCCTTAGCCGTGATTCGGCTTCGCAGGAGGCACCCTAAGGACGGAATCAAATTTGAGCCCCCGTGAGGGCTGTCCCTTTATCACGGCTGAGTCTCTGTACTCGGCCCCCCCGCCAGGTGACGCTGTCAAGGCCAGTAGGGCCAACAGCAAGACACATTCCGAAAAAAAAAAATGTATAGTAATTATAAATTATGGTTTCATGTTTATAATCGTTCACAGTGGAATGACTGCGTTGATCTCCATCAAAATGAAATTGACAATGCAGAAAGATCCTACTACACGGGAGAAAGTAATTGTCTAAAGCGTGCGAATGCGGATGAAGGAAAGAAGCGACACTCTGTTTACCAAATGGAGAAGGAGGTAACTGTAGATCCCTTAAAATATATTTTTAGATGTGTTGTAGGGACAGTGCCGCATCACAGATACACTTTCTATGTATCTGTATCTATGTAACACAATTTCTGATAACGCTAGTAGAACTGTATAAGCTATTGAAAAGATACCGGTTATTATCTTATGTGTATTTCTAATAAATGATCAAATTTTTAGATTAATAAATGGCGGAAAAGTTACAAATATTTGGTAAATCAATGTAACCAAGATAATCCGGAAGATGAAGAAGCTGCTGGATTATGCTTAGTCGAATATGTAAGAAATTAGTTTTTTCCTAGAAAAAAATGAACAATAGTTATTTCAACGACGTCGTGGCGCAGCGGTAGCGAACCTGCCTTAAACGCCACTGATCACCGATTCCCGCTCTTGTATTGACCATGCCAGCATATTTTCCGGTCTGGGCGTATTTGTCCATGTTATTGTGTATGTTTCCGGACCCCCGAAACAGGGTATATCTACCCTAATGGAGGCTGTTGAGTGTGCAGTGTTTATTTATTATTTAGAATTTGTCGGGCCCGGTCGAAGCTGGAGCCGTTTTTGGCAGTCTATGCGAGACGACTGTACAGAATACCAAGCACTGAGTTTGATTTATAAAATGATGGATTTGCGGCAGAGAGCAAACAACGGGCAGAAGACGAGGAAGCGGGAAGAAGGTTGCTTAGCCCGACGTCCGATACAATATTAGAATGGAACTCAGAATTATTCCCTTTCAGAATTATTCCGTTTCAAAAAAAAAAAATATTAAAATTGGTCCAGCCATCTTCGAAAAATAACTAAAAAGAAGTTCAGTAGAAGTATAAACTCATTCTTTTTTTAAATTCGTTAAAAATATTTTAGACATGTTTGAAAAACCTTTTTTTGAAATGTAGGCCTTACTAACCTTGACAGCGTTACTTGGTGGGGGAGCCGAGTACTAAAACAAGGGACCTCGTCTTTGCCAGCGAGGACGATGTTGTGTGTCTGTTTGAACTGTGTATATTGTTTATAGGAGTCTTATAGTTTTCTTTGTGTGTATTTTATTTATGTTTCAGTTGCAAAAAGACAACTATCACATAGCATATCAAAGGCTGATTCTACTGAAACTCGAATCGATGTCGGATTTATACTCACAAATGGTATCATCAGTCCACGACTGCGAGGAATGTTTGAAGAACGTATTTCATTCTTACATAAATAATGTACGTAATATAATGAAGAGTTTAAATCATTGCTATAAACCAAAAAACTAATTTATATGAAATGTAAAATTATTTTTGGAGAAAAGTATTTTTATTGTAGGAAATATTTCTTCCTGCTTTTTTGGTTTCCGTAGCCAAAAGGCTGAAAAATATATGGCCTATAAAGCTCTTATTCATATCCGTCTGTCCATTTTACAATACAGTCTGACAAATGCTACAAAGTGGCCACAAAAAAAAAAACTCACCAAAAATTCGCTCCTTCCGTCCATCCTTCGTAAATTCGCAATAACGCAACTAAACGAAGTTGGTCACAGGCAAACTTTATTCGAATATATTGCAAGCTTATCGCACCTTTAGAACGAAAACGACGTAACTCAAAATACAATTTTTTGGGAATTAACAAAATAAGTTTTAAAATATTGACCTGCACAATCTTTCGTATATTATTTCTTGGTTATTTACGTCAGTTATTTACGCTCGAATATTGCTATGTTTGGACTAATGTTTCATTGAGAATTTCGTTTTAAGTCATATTACGCTGATAACAAAATATTTGTTTTTTTTTTACTTGTGGCGTTTTCGTTCTAAATGTGTGTTATGTATTTACTTGTATTTCTTCTATTACATTTTGTTAGTATGGAAGGGCCTCTCCGTATATAACAAGTCTTTGAAAGTGGCTATGTATTCATGACCCTTTTTATTAAGTATTTTTCTGAACAAGGAATTAAACAAAACGCCAAAAATATGCACAGTAATACATTTTTATTTCATTGTAAAATTTCGTAAAAATAATACATTAAAGCATTTATATACAAAATAGCATAAACATTTTAAAACTTACGTCACTAAAAATACGTATTTTGTACAAAATAAAATACTATGGCAATACTACATGGTAAGAGTATTTAAAAAAATATTTTTATGATAATATATATATATATATATTAAATTTAAAAAAAAAACCATTGGCTAAGAGAAAATGAGATTCAGGTTAAAATATTTAAAAAAGTATTTTATTTAATAAAATGGTATAAAAATATGCCTTATTTTGTGATTTGGCAAATATTTATCACTCGTTAATATCATTCTTTATAAATATTTAGTAAAGGACGGAAGTGATTTCAAGTCTTTGTAGAAATTGGCCTAGAATTTTAATGTCATGTTATCTAATAATTTCTTTAATGATTATGATAAATTTTGTTAAATAATATAGGTACAATAACTTTTTTCTTTTCTTATTGTCAAAATCAATTTGTACTATTTCCTTAATTCAATATGAAATTCATAATTAAAAATTTTGCACATAAATAAAAAAGTTTTCTAAATATGAGAAAAAAATTATTTTTCATACAATTAAAAAATGTATTTTTAAATATGATACAAATGTCACCATGGTAAATGTTGTTTTAAATATTCTCTGTTTTACAAAAATATTTTTAAGGGTTTCGTACCTCTAAAGGTAAAAAAAGAAACCCTCAGAAGATCCCTCTCTTTTCCGTCTGTTTGTGTGTCACCACCGATTTCTTCCGGAACGGGTAAACCTAGCAAGTTGAAATTTATACCAGATACTAAGGTCCATAGTCCCTATTAGGTGTATAAAAATCAAGGTCTTGAACACGATAAAAAGTTTTTTTGCAAATTTAGATTTTCCCGAAAACTCGTAAGTAACAAAATTAACCTTAATTTTCAACTTTTTGCATTTTTCGGAATTTTTCCTTTCTGTAAGACCTTGCTGTTAACCACAATCCAGTCTTGTAGTTTTAAATTATGCTTTCAATACAAATTACCTAGAAGTTTTTTTAATTGTTAGCATACTATATAAGTCTATATATACAGTTATATAAAACGGACGTTGATGACGTAAAATTGTTTAAAAAACCTATATATAATATTTGTATAGTTACAAAGACATTTTTAAAACATGTCAAAAGGGGTTAAGCTAAATGTTTTATTTATTGTAATAATACGTCGCCAACATGCGTTATTGTGTGTATATTTACAGATAATTAAAATTATTTTTTCTAAATTCTTTTTGCATAATCTGAAACAATAAAAAAAAAATATTAATAATAAAAATAATTTATATTATTTTTTTACAATTATTACATCCAAATAATTCAGTTCAATGGACAGTTGTGATAGGATAGTTACTATTAAGTATAAATACATGGAATACCGCTGTTATTTTTGGTAAATTGTGCTTTTTTTAAAAAAAAAAAATACTTTTCAAGTGAAACTTCTTTAGAATCGTTGTGATTTAAAATCGGATGCAACGGAGAAAACGACAGGTAAGATACACAAATACAAAAATGTGTAGGAATTAATGAGACAGAAATATACATACTATTTTATATTATATATATTCATCTCATTCTTTTGTAGATTTACTGAAGGCAGACAGACAGACAGGCAGACCGACAAACCGACAGACCGACCGACCGACCGACCGACCGACCGACAGACGGACGGATGGACGGACGGACGGACGGATAGACAGACAGACAGATTAAGCCTTTACTCGCTGACTAATTTAGCTAAAGAAGTTTTACTTCAATCGTGTGGTCTAAAGCACACTGTATTTTTTTCTCACAAAAGAAGGAACTTGAAAAAAGGATTCGAACCAGGGTTTTCATCGCCAGAAAACGCGGATAAAACGACATTTTCGAAAAATGAATCCTAGCTAGATTGATTTACCCGAATCCAAATAAATAAATAAATAAACCCCTAGCATACTAAATTTCATGAAAATCGTTGGGGCCTTTTCCAAGATTCAGATTTTATAAATACAAGAATTGCTCGTTTAAAGGTATTAAATAGGTATAACATTTCAAAGTTTAACAGAACTAAAACGTGCTATACTTTGCTTCTATAAATGATTCTATTAATAAATAAAAATACATATGCAAAGACTTATTTATACTATGGATTGGACCTTTCATACAGACACAAGATAACTTCATTCCGACATAATGAGTAATGTACATCATAGTTTACTTAGCTTGTGACTAACTTCGTTTCCTTTGTTTTGGTGTTAAATTAACGAAGAGGCACCAACAAGTTTGTGACATTATGTCTGTATGAAAGGGCTCCATAGTATATAGTAAATCTAAGAATAGACGTTTATATATTCAATTATGTTAAGTACATACATAAAATATTTACCATGACAACGGTCCCAAGCCAGCCGGTCTAGGAGGTGGTTCTGGCGTGTCCGGGGATGGAGGCTTGAATGTACTACCCTGGATGTAAAAACAAAGAATTTTTTATAAGACAATGTCACTTTTAGTCATTTTATAAAAAAATGTTAGGGTCTGTTATTATTAAATAAACGCTACACGCGCAACGAACCATTTGGAAGGTAATATCTTGTGTCCGGGGGTCTAGAAACACACATGAGGACAAGCTTAAGCAGACCCAGAAATGAATAAACGTCTTTATGGTCAATACAAACATCTGTCTCGAGTGGGAATTGAACCTGCAACCTATAGCGCTTAATCAGTCACAATCATTTCTAAATGGATCAGCTAAATTGGGGAAGTACTACTACATCATCATCAGTATACTGACGTAAAAATCATTATATCGATATTCTGTGTAAAGTTAGTACGTCTAGCAATTATGGTGGCCAATTCATTATGAAAACAGGATAGCTCTAAAATAAATTACAATGAAAATAAAGAAGAGTGCATTTTTGCATCTCTTTCTTACTGTGACTGTGTGCATTATGCGTGGTGTATGTTTGTATATGCGTGGGTATGCCTAAACTTCTTCTTAGCATTACCTCGGTGTTATAACCCAGGATCTATTAATCTTCCCTGAATTTTACGGGTTAATAGTTTTTACACAGAGCGATTGTTATCCTCCACAACCCCTAAGGCTGAACCAGGAACTTATTGGATACCACCAAATTGACTATCTAGAGTTAACTATTATTATCAGATGTTATGATAACAACCGAGACTGACAGCTTAACGTGCTCTCCGAGGCACGGTGGGAAGATCCTGAAATCTGCTCCGAGCGGAAATGGAACCGGTGACCGTCGAGGCTCAAAGCAGTATCGGTACCAGCACGCTACTACATTCGTCACGTATAAGTGTGCCTAACATGTGTTTGTGTGTGTGTGTGTGTCTGTGTATATATATATGTGTGTGTGTCTGTGTATGTGTGTGTCTGTCTGTGTGTGTACCTGAAAGCCGAGCGCCGCCTCCAAGGGCGTGGGCGAGTCCCCCGCGAGCGTGGCGTAGTCGCCGCGCCCGCCCGCTATCGTCGCGTACGTGTTGTCCGGCTGTCAATAACGTTTCTATTAGAGGAGTGCGAATAATTCGAACTTACGAATTATTCGATTCGAACGATATTCGCACAACCCTAGTTTCTATCACGTAAGTTTTAATACAGTATTATACATAGGCATTACTAATATTCTTATTGCCCCTCCAAATAAGCTCGAAGCTTGACTTGGAGTGGGTACGACAATAGCTCAATGGGGTCAGGATCGATTCCGCGACTCTCCCGTGAAGGGAGCGAAGTCGGCCCTTCTACCGTTGAGCTATTGAGGCTTCATTCTATATCTCATATAGTTGTTATATATAATTATAATTATTTTATAATTTCCATACTGTTATCGTAACTAGATCTATAAACGCTGCACACTCAACGGCCCCCATTAGGACAATGATATCCTGTGTCGGGGGTCCGGAAACATATACAAGGACAAGGACAAATACACCCAGACCGGAAAATATGCTTGCATGGTCAACACAAACATATTATACTCCGAGCGGGAATCGAACCCGCGACATATGGCGTTTAAGGCAGGCCCACTACCGCTGCGCCACAACGGGTTATGTTTTTCATGACGGTTGACAAACAAGCATACGGTCTGCCTGATGGTAAACAGTCACCGAAACCTATTAGCGCGCGATACTTGAAGTATCACAAGCGCGTTGCCAACCCAAGGGTTAGGAGGGAAGGGATGAGAGGGGAATAGGGGAGATTGGGCCTTTTATAAATAATATTTGACCTTTCACGATTTTTTAAAGTAAGTATTACGTTTTAATTATCATGGAAAGCGGTTAATTTTAGCTTTGCAAGATTCCTTAAAGAATCTCGTTGTACAGTCAAGAATATTATATTTCTTAAAATAATTTGGGTAAATGAGATATGCATTAGCTTTTATTTAAAGAGAAACAGTTTTGTCGATAAAAATAGATAGTAAAAGACATTGTTTTCACAAGGGATCCGTACATCTAAGATAAGAACTAATAAGCTATCTGTGTGCTAAATTTCATACCAATAAATAAATAATAAAAAATAAACGCAACACACTCGACAACCCCCATTAGGTTAGTTAAATCCTATGTTGGAGGTCCGGAAACATACACAATGACAAGGACAAACACACCCAGACCGGATAGCATCCACGTATGGTCAATACAAACATCTGCTCTGAGCGGGAATTGTACCCGTAACTTTTGGCGTCGTCAAAATTTGTTCAAACTGGATGTGAATGTACCATTTACACTAACTTTCACATTTATAATATTATCAAGATTACTCACTAAGGTCGCCTGTTCAGTGCTCTGTTCGTTCTGGTCACCGAAGACGTTCATAGTCAACTCCTGCTCTTCATAAGGTCTCAGTTTCGTCTCCAACCAGAGCGGATTCTCCGTGGTGCTGAGCTCTTCTAGGATCCGTCTTCTGGCTAAGCTGTCCCCTTTGCTGGACTGCAGCGACGGCGGTGGTATCACCCTGGAATAAGGCGCCCTATAAATTGCGTTTATGTAGTATAATCATTTATTGTTTACATACTATTTTGGACGCAAATAAGCAATACCATGTCAACCCACGAAAGTGAAAAAACTGAGTTATATATGCAGAAGTGTTGGTAAATGGCTGAAGAACATTTTTCTTTAATATTTGTAGGGTTTTAAGCTTTAAAATTTCTAAAAAAGCCATTTTTAACAAGCAATTTATGTATTATTTTAAAAGTTTTGGGTTATATTATATACGAAATATGCAGTTTGTATACTTATTTTTTGTGAAAATAAGTATAAATAACTTACATAAATCTGAAATTGCCAAAAACTTGACTAATACATAAAAAAATACATAAAAAAATCATATGAAGCAAGTTGTTCAAAATCTTCAAACGCGTTTTTCTCGAAATCACATTTATGTGGGTTGACATGGTATTGCTTATTTGCGTCCATTTATCTTATATAATAACCAACAGAAAATAAACTCTACACACCCAACGGCCCCACTAGGATAGTCATATCTTGTGTTGGGTGTCCAGAAACATACACAATGACAAACACACCAGACCAGAAAACATGCATGGTCAATCCAATCATGTGCTCCGAGCGTGAATCTAACCCGCGTCCTGTGGCACTTAGGCAACTTCGCTAGCGATGCGCCACAACGTTGTCAATATATCGTCGTCATAATTATATAATAACATTATTATTTATTGTTTATTATCCGCTCCGCTAAGGCGAGAGCCGCGGGTTCGATCTCGACCTCCTTAGTTGGACTATTGTATCCACTCCTAGCGCAAGCTTCGAGTTTATTTGGAGGGGCAATAGGAATGTTAGTAATACCTTGAAGAAAGCATTGCTAATATTCTTTACAAAAAAAAGTAAATTAAAATGAAAAATTAACAAGATAGACTTACCACATAGTATGTACCGGCCTTTTCATTCAGATAAAA
Organism: Hestina assimilis; assembly: GCA_023373885.1. NCBI lineage: Eukaryota > Metazoa > Arthropoda > Insecta > Lepidoptera > Nymphalidae > Hestina > Hestina assimilis. The sequence continues at coordinate 1,271,066 of CM041750.1, read as the reverse complement.
TGTCAGACTCGTTGGTGCCCTTTCGTAAATTCAACACCAACGCAACGGATGAAGTTAGTCTCGTTTATTGCAATTATGCGTTAGTCACGCGTTTATTGTGTTGCGTTTTAAGAAGGGACACCAACGAGTTTGTATCATTTTTTCTGTATGGAAGTCACACACAGTGTATTCAGTCAAAACACAGTATATTTCGAAATGAGTAACTTACCAATGTTTGAGACAGGCGCAAACAACAATAAAAGTGACGATCCCAGTGAACAGGACGATCAGAAGTGCTATCAGCGTCGCTAGAGCTGGGTCGAAGCTATCTGGCGCTACAAATAGAAAAAAAAAGCTAAATAAAATGTTTTGACGACACCTAAAATATTATTTTAACTGACTTGAAAGAGGAAGAGTTTTGTTGTGAAATCACATTTAGAACGAAAACGCCACAATTAAAAAGAATCGAATAGTTATCAGCGTAAAATGACTTAAAATGAAATTCTCAATGTAACAATAGACCAAACATTGGCTACGTTTGGACTTATTCGAGCGTAAATAACCAAAAAATAATATACGAAAGATTTAATGTTTTATAAAAATACAATTATTTTATTGATTCATCATAAAAGTGTGATATGTTCACAGATTGCTCCATCAATTGTGAATCGATTTTGATTAAGTCGCCAGCTTTACTTTATATCACCGACTACAACCTCTTTCATCTATTTTTTAATTTTTTTATATCATGACGGTTGGCAAACTAGCATACGGTCCGTATGGTGTTAAGCAGTCATCGCAACCTATGAACGCTTGTGGTACTTGAAATATCACAAGCAGGTTGCCAACCCAAGGAATAGGAGGGAAGGGATGAAAAGGGAAAAAAGGAAGGGAACAGAGGGGGTGGGAGATTGGGTCTCCGGCGCTCTCACTCATCGTACGAAACGCAACAGTACATACTAATACTGTTACTTGACGACGATTTTGTCATAGGGTAGTACTTCCCGGTCGAGCCAGTCCTTTTGTGATGAGAGAAGCATGGCTCTACTACTGTAAATAGTCTATATTGTAGCATGATATTAAAAATAATCTTTAACATTATTACCTTTAGAAGTAGCACTAGCAGCTATAAGAGTCTCGACACCGTACTGCTGGTAGACATCCTTGAGCTGATCGTATTTCGAATCGATTGTTTCCAGAACTTTGTCAACTGGCAACACCTGGTAGGATACCGGGTCCACGGCGTGTAAGTGAATCTCACACCTGAGAACAAAGTTACAGGCCATAAAAATATTTATAAAAAATGCACCATCGTAAACGCTATAGAAGTGCAACTTCTTAAATAGATATACTATATATTTTTATCTATATTTGTAATATAATCACCGCCTAAGTGCTCCGAGGCTCGGTGGAAAGACGCCTAGACCGAAACAGATACTTGAGATCAATGCAAACATCTGCCCGAGCGGGAATCGAACCCGCAACCGTCGAGGCTAAACGCAGACTAGCTATCCACAAAGCCACAACGGTATTACAGACATGTACATAAAACATTATTAATGAGTTTTACTTAGGTACACACATAGAAGTTATACTTCTACGTCCAAACTAAATGAAACCATGGTGTCAAAAATAAAATTAAAAAATAAAAAGCGTCATAATTTAACCAAAATTCGTCGTCTGTACTCACCAATCGTCGTACCGTCGATCAGCCTGCACGAGCGGCAGCCGCCGGCCCGCCACCAGCAGCGCCCGGCCCGCGGCGGCCAGCCGGGCCTGCACGCCGTCCGCCGGCGCGGCGCAGCCCCGCGACACCACCATGCGGATGAGCGACGACCGATCGATTATCCACAGCTGGTGGCAGAGAACATGATATGAGGTTAAGGTAGTGAAGGAGATGCGAATTATCATTTCACTATTTCCATATCCAGCGGAACCCTATTTCTAAGCCTCCACCGTCGGTCTGTCTGTCCGTCTGTCGGCGGGCAGTATCTCACGAAGAGGTACAGAAATTTGAGAATTGAAATTTTCACAGATTTATATTATTGTTGCCTCTACAACATATACTAAAAGTAAAATAGAATTCAAAAATAAAGGGTTCCCATACAAAAGACTGATATTTTTGACGTTTCTTCTTATCTCTTGAACTGTAACAGATAAGTATTAAATAGTAGAATTTTCATAGATTGCGTATTTCAATGGCCATTTGATTAAGAAAATATAGATACATACAAGGTATAAGCACATTATCGTCAATGGTTTTATGTTTTGCAGTTTTTTTTTCACCCCATATTTAAGTATAATGACAATTTGGAAATATTTAATTTAGAAACCGATGGAATTTAAAGTAATTATTTTTATTGTTAGGTTTCGGTTTATTTTTTTTACACTTTACGTTTAATTGTGCCACCTGCTTAGAGAGCTGAGCAAAACCAATACATGGGTAAAGTTTATTATTTTTAAAATAAAGTTATTTAGTATTTATTAAAAGTAACCTAAATGCTATAGACAGTAAGAAAATAAGTCTTCACTTACATATACTTGAGCCTTCGCCTGTCTATGAGGCGGTGCTAGTTCCTGAGCGATCACATCCAGTACGAAGCGGTCGTGATTGTATTCAGACATATAGTTGGCAGTTGTTAGAACACCTATAAAGATAAGAAAATAAACACATTGTTAAAAATATTCTAAATTTTAATCGATTATCGTGGTAGGTGGTAGTTTTTTCAATAAATAAACTAGCCAATGATTTAGCTATATAATATAACTGAACAGCCATACTAATAGTATAAATAAATGGACGCAAATAAGCAATACCATGTCAACCCACACGAATGTCATTTCGAGAAAAACGCGTTTGAAAATTTTGAACAACTTCCTTTATATGATTTTTTTATATATTGGTCAAGTTTTTGGCAATTTCAAGATGTATGTAAGTTATTTTACTCATTTCCACATAAAATAAGCATACAGACTGCATATTTCGTTCATAATATAACCCAAAACGTTTAAAATAATACATAAATGGCATGATTAAAAATGACTTTTTTAGAAGTTTTAAAGCTTAAAACCCTACAAATATTAAAGAAAAGTGTTCTTCAGCCATTTACCACCACTTCTCCATTTATAATTCAGTTTTTTCAATTTTGTGGGTTGACATGGTATTGCTTATTTGCGTCCCCAACGGAACCCTATTACCAAGCCTCACGAACCGTAATAGATAAAGGTGTGAAACTTTAACAGATTGTGTATTTCTGTTGCCGCTTTAACATTAAACATAAAATAAAATTAAAAAGGAATGTAAAAGAAATTTGATATTTTTGTTTTTTTTTGTTGTATTTCATAAATTCTCAAAACGTGCCTAACGAACAGTTAAGACACTTGTTCCAAGTCACCAACGTACGGTGGTAGCTAGCCAAGCGAGGCATTTAAACCCTACCACCAGCATATTAATATATAAATGCACGCAAATAAGCAATACCATGTCAACCCACACGAATGTCATCTCGAGAAAAACGCGTTTGAAAATTTTGAACAACTTGCTCTATATGATTTTTTTAAATGTATTGGTCAAGTTTTTGGCAATTTCAAGATGTATGTCAGTTATTTTACCTATTTTCACATAAAATAAGCATACAAACTGTATATTTCGTATATAATATAACCCAAAACGTTTAACATAACACATAAATTGCATGATTAAAAAATGGCTTTTTAGAAGTTTTAAAGCTTAAAACCCTACAAATATTAAAGAAAAGTGTTCTTCAGCCATTTACCACCACTTCTCCATTTATAACTCAGTTTTTTCAATTTTGTGGGTTGACATGGTATTGCTTATTTGCGTCCAAATAGCTTACCATCCTGGCTAACGTTAAACGGAGACGGTACGACACTCCCGCTGGACTGAGAAGCACCAAATTTGTACAGATGGGAGGCAGCTACCATATAAATCAACGTTCCGTTTTCATCTAGGTCGGGGTCTTCGGCGACTATCGATATTATAGGCTCATTAACACGGGCCGTGTGTTTGATTCCTGGTGAAAATAGGGAATGATAAGTTGTTAATTATTATTTAACAACAGCGTGAATTTAGATTATGCACATAAAGCCTTCTAAGCAGTGTTGTTGCAATAGTAACAAACCTATCGAAATTATCGTTCCTTGGATATAATATTGATAAGTAATAATTACTAAAGATCAAAGTACCGATATTATTAAAAAGTCAACAATGTACGCCGCACGTCTAAATAGGTTGCAAATTTTATGGAAATTGGTGTTCCTAAATTTTACATGGATCCTTTTGTAATCTAATTACGAAGCCTAGGCTCCCTTATTATTATTATAAGGCTAAATTTAACACAAATTTTCGTAAAAGAAAATAAACTTTGGCTGTTAATAAAGTAAAAAATAAATAAATTTTTCATGACGTTTTTAAGAAAGCAAAAATACATGTAAAATTTTATTAATTTACCTGCATAATAAATCTTTTGTTGGAACTTCGGTTCATTATCGTTTTCGTCTAGTATTTTTATTTTGACAGTTGTAACACTGATGTCTTGGCTATCTGTGCTGTTGTCTATGGAATTCAAGATGGCCGTCGCGTGCTCCAATATCGGGTTATTACTCGTGTATATTGTCATTGAATATTCATCTTGTTTTTCCCTAGGAAAATAAAAAAACTGTTGAATCTTTTGTTAGCGTGAAATTAAACAAATTTTGTAATTTTGATTTTGGTAAATACATGTTTACATGCGAAAAAACCCTTTAAAAATTTAAAGAAGATAACTTTAAAAAATATATAAATCCGTCCAAATATCGGTAAATAAGGCATCCTATTGACGAAGAAAATATTTTTTAGTCGTTTTCTTGATGTCGGTTTTGTGGCTAAAGAAATATATATTTTATAATTTTTGAGTTGTGAATATGTTTACTTTATAAACGAAACCAAAAAGTTAGGGGCGAAAATATATTTGAAAAATATATTTACAGGACAAATTGAAAACCTCCTCCTATTTTTAAAGTCGGTAAAAATTAGTAAGTTAAAGTTAGTTTATGGTTTATTACCTGTCAAATGTCATATTCGCTCGAATGACACCCTGCGTCCTATCAAGAGTGAAGGCCCCGTGCTGATTGCCCTCTAACATATGATAGTAAACTTTTCCGTTATCACCTGAATCTTTATCGATTGCTTTTACGCTGCCTGAAAAGAATCGTAGCTTTTATGACCTATACATTTAAACAGATCGCGGGTTTGGTTTCCGCTCGGAACAGATGTCTTTGTTAAACTTACGGGCATGTGTTCCGGTCTGGGTGTGTTTGTCCTTTACTTAGTGTGTTTACGGAACCCTGAGTGTGTAGCGTTTATTTATTTATTTTATTTTTAATAGTAAAAATGAATAAAAAGTATATTTCCCTTTTCTAATATAAACTATCTTAAATTTTAATTTCTTGAAGAATTGTATATTTAATGTAGTTTTTCATTATCCATTTTCCTTCCTCCAGCTAACTATGCCGACCGTTTGGCGCAGTGGTTGCGAACCTTCCTTAAGCTCCATTAGTTGTGGGTTCGATTCCCGCTCGGGCCTGATATTTGTATTGGTGTATATAGGCATGTATAACGTTCTGGATAGGTGAGTACACTTACCATTATTTACGTAGTCATAAAAACATTGTACTTACCAACAATAATCCCTGCTGGTAGATTCTCTCTCACTGAGAAGTGATAATGCCTGTGGAGGAACCTCGGCGCGTGGTCCTCGTCATCCACCAGCACAACTGTGAGGAGTCGTAACGTCTCGAACTGAGCTGGTTTCCCATTGTCAACTGCTGCTATTACCAGCTAAAATAGACATATGGCTAATATTAACGCTATTTTATAAAATAAAAGTAAGTAGTCCACTTAAAATCAGTCCAGCCGTTTTAGAGATAAGTTGAAAGAAACAGACCAACAGAAAAAAATAAGAATTGATTTTTTCATACTTAAAGTCAATTTTTTTTTCACAGTGGTTGATGTTTGTGTCTGTCATAATAATTTTATCAATCAGATAACGACCGTCCATGATCGCTTGAATAAAAAAGCACCATGACAGTTACGACGGATGTCAAAAGCAACCAGCTTTACTTTATATTAAGACTACAACCTCTTTCGTCTATATTGTAAAATAAATTTAAAATTATATTTAAAAAAGAAATCTCACATACATTCCGTGAAAACTATTAATTTATAATTACAAACAGACACATCAAATTCATTTATTTGTATGTATAGATTTTATACTCTTTCATTATAATCTTCAATGCCATACATATTAGTAGATTATACCTGATATTCGGCCTGCAGTTCGCGGTCAAGGAATGTCTTAGTTTTCAGTTCGCCTGTATTCCGATCTAGGCTGAATTCTTCTGTTTCACCGATATTCTGATTATCAACTTTCAGGTAATAGGACACTTGGCCATTATCTCCGGTATCCTCGTCTGTTGCTTTTACTCTTGTTACGAGGTAGTCAGCTTGTGCTGCGTGCTGTAAGGAGTTTTGTATTTATGTATATATCTATCTTAACAATATTAGATTTTTATTTCATTATGTGTACCATAAAAAAACACAAGACTCTAAAAATCAATATAAACCTAATGTCATGAAGATAGTCATAGGCTATTTTAATAATTTTATTTGTATTTTACGATGATAACTAAATTTTCGATTTTTTTCCAATTGTGGCGTTTTCGTTCTACAGGTTCGATATCTTTAATCAATATAATATAAGACAGTAAGTAATGTAAAAAATTTAGGTAGAATTTTATGTTTTATGGACTATACAAAACACAGTCACAAAAATTCATTATCAAAATAACGGAACCAAGTTAGTTCCGTGTTAATTTCATTCAGTGCACAATTAATTTAACATCTAGCAAAGTTAGACTGACTTACCTCAGGTACTTCGATTTGTCGCTGCTCAAGGGGTGGCTCAACGAATACGGGGCTGTGTTTATTGACACTTAGCACAGTGATATCGACCCGCGCCGTGTCCGCGTGTCCCTGGCCCCCCTCATCCCTCGCGCCGACAGTTAGCTGATAGTTCGTGTCGCCGGTTACTGGTTTAGCTGGGTAGATGATACCGCTGTTGGGGTCCACCGTGAATACCCCTACAGATATGTGGGGGCGCAAGTGAGTGCGTGCATGATTATGATTGTGTATATGTGTAAATCACACAGACACGGTTCAAAGAAGAAAGATAATTTTAAGTCACTGGATTGAATATACATACAAATCAACCATATCTATATTTTAATAAGTAATAAATATACATTTTTATGACGACGTTGTGGCGCAGCGGTAGCGAACCTGCCTTAAACGCTACAGGTCGCGGGTTCGATTCCCGCTCGGAGCACAATATGTTTGTATTGACCATGCAAGCATATTTTCCGGTCTGGGTGTATTTGTCCTTGTCATTGTGAATGTTTCCGGACCCCCGACACAGGATATTACTATCCTAATGGGGGCCGTTGAGTGTGCAGCGTTTATTTATTTATTTATTATACGAATATATTTTTTGAGATAAAAAAATTATAACCGCCTTCAAAACTTAATAAGTAAAAAATTAAAAATTCATACACACATTATACAATAGACATTCATATCGAAATCAATAATTATTAAGATGTTCAAAATTATTGTTCTGTGTCAAAATCTGGATATAAGCAGTAAGCAGACCCTGTACAAAAATACCGGGATTAATGCTAGGAAGAAGAGACACAAAATTATCAACTTACCAGTTTCACTTTGCTGTAATATGCTATAGACAACTTTCCCATTGATACCAACATCCTTGTCTTCAGCCAAAACCTGAAGAATAGCAGCCGGAGGATCCAACTGCAGGTTCTCAGCTATCGTACTCTTATACACCTTCTGGGTGAATATTGGTGGGTTGTCGTTGATGTCCAGAACCTTTATGTGCACCTGTTACAATTTTAAAGGTTTTTATTTGGCCCTTCAATAGTTTAGTGATAGAAAGGTTAAGTATTAAGGTAAAGGTTAATTTTTTTTCGTTTTTATTTAGATGGCCTATTATTTTTAGAGATAAAACTATATCCCTTAATAGTGTTAATATGATTAGGATTTTGTATATTTACTTTAATAACCATCCCACATATAAATAAGATCAGTACATCAGTTTTAAATTTTTTGCAAGCAAAGAATTTTTTCGTAGGAAAGTCTTTACTGCAAGTGTCAATTTACCTTAGGTATTTTTATTATTCTATCGATACTATTAATCGATATTTTTTTTTTGATACTATTACTAGTGTTTGTACTTATGTTATCGATACTATTGACATTTAGTAATAGTATTACTTGTTTTTTTCAATCGATACTACCCATATGGCGAAGCGGTAGCGGACCTGCCTTAAGCGCCACAGGTCGTTGGTTCGATTTCCACTCAGAGAAGATATTTGTATTGACCATGCAGGCATGTTTTCCGGTCTGGGTGTGTGTGTCCTTGTTTTTAAATATATTTTCGATGATTTCGTTTTTTTTTTCGTGAGACGCTCATAGTCGAGTGCACCCACTTATCGGTAAATCGGTAGGTTAAGCAACTTTAGGCGCGGTCAGTCACTAGATGGGTGATCGCATAGTGGTATTTTAACCGAGCGTCTCCGTGCTTCGGAGGGCACGTAAAAACTCGGTCCCGGCTGTTGACAGTTTGACAACAGTCGATAAGTCATGGTAGAGGCCTACGGGCGACCTGAACAACTCTGACACTAGGTTGACCACTAACCAATTCTATAAGAAGAAGAATATATTTTCAGACCCCCGACACAGGATATAACTATCCTAATGGGGGCCGTTGAGTGTGTCGCCTTTATTTAAAAAAATAGTATTGAAAGTATCGACAAGAAACTATTGACTAGTTCTGCTACAACTATCAAAAGTATGACTTATTTTCAAGGTCACGTTACCGTCGATAGCCTAATACCATCGCAAGAACTTATTTATCCTCTTAGTTTCCAAGTTCTTAATAACTTACGGGAACACTAGTAGACTTCCTCAAATTTGGTGGTGCGTTATCAGTAGCGACGACGCGGAACCAGAGGTCAGGGGTCACCTCCCTGTCGATAGTGCTGCCCTCTGACACGGAGATGACACCAGACGACGGGTCGATGGTGAACAGAGGTGACGAATCTCCCGATAAACTGTAGGTTACTTGGCCGAATTCACCTGAATTAATGAGATTAATTAGTATTTTTTTAAATAATATTAGTTTAATAAAGTTAAATATGGCCTACTGTCGTTTAACGAGAAAGTGCAGATGTAAATGATCTTTGACACCAATAACTAAATTCGAAAATATTGATAGACAAAAAAATATTTATTTTAATTTTTTGATGAAGAAATTTAAAAAATTAAAAAATATTTAATTTTTTAAATTTTAATGGTCCAGTTATAGGCTTAAACACTTTAAAATTATAAAAATATGATAATTTGAAAATTTTCAAGCACCCTCTCAACTCAACTCTTTTACTAAGAAAAAATATCCAACTCTACATAATAGTTACCTTCGTCCATATCACCCGCCGCCACGGTGAGCACGCTAGTGTGCGCTGCGACATGCTCCTCCAGCAGCGCGTTGTAGGAGGCGTTCGGGAACTTGGGCTCCTCGTCGTTCACATTGACTACTTCGACAAGAACGCCCGCCGAAGTCGACAGTTGAGGCACTCCGGAGTCGAAGGCGACGAGTGTGAAGTTTATTGAGTGGATTTTCTCGTAGTCGATGCGTTGTGTTGTTTTTACTACACCTGTAAATGAAGGATTTGACAACCCCATCACCCGCTGGTGGGATAATCTCTGTCACAGCAGAGATTATTCCACCATGCCATCAGTGATACTGGTGGTAAGTCTTTTGTTGAAAGAGGCCGGCTAGGTAGGTACCACCGCAGTGTCAAATATTCTTTGGCATTACTGTGTTTCGATTTGAAGGTTAGTAAATTACTGGCCAAAGGAGATTTAAGAACCAATATCTCGTTGGCAACGCGTGAGTGGCACCTACTAATGGTGTTGCGCGCGCTCATAGGCTACGGCAGCTACCGCTTACTATCAGGTGAGCCGTATGCTTGTTTGCCAACTTTGTAACATAAAAAAAAACGGTCAAGTGCATGTCGGACTCGCACATAAGGGTTCCGTACCACCGTAGAATTAATATTATCAAGTTTCTTTAATGTTCATTTAGAAATTAAATTTATTTTTATTATTTATTGTAGCAACCATAGAAGTACACAATCTAAGAAAATTCCAACTATTTATCTAGAACCGTTCATGAGATACAGCAAAAAATGTGGACACCCTCTTTATTATTTTTAGTATTTTTTGTTGTAGTGGCAACAAAAATAGACATTCTGTAAAATCCAACTTTCTACTTATTACGGTTTATGAGATACAACCCGTACAGACGGACAGATAAACAGGCCAACAATGTACTTTGTAATAGGATTTCACAGGGCCTATTTAAGTACGGAACCCTTATAAAATATAGATCACAATATAAAACAAAGCAAGAAAGATTATTACCAGTAACATTGTCAATTTCGAAATATGGACTCGGTGGGTAGATAACAATGGCGGCGATGGGCGTCTCCCTGTCGGAGGCCGTGTACGTGTTGAGAATCGAACCCACTGGCTGTTCCTCCAGTATCCGTTCCACGTACGCCGGTTGACCGAAGGTTGGAGCGTGACGGTTGACATCCACTATGTTTATTATTAGCTCGCCTGAAATAGTAGTTACATTATAAACCTTCTTATCAAGTTCAGTCGCCAATTTAGAAAGACAGAAAGAAGGAAGAAAGAGGACAGGAAGGGAGGTAGGAATGAAGGTAGGTGGAAGGAAAGGGGAGGAAGTGATAAGAGGGGAGGAGGAAGGAACCATCACAGTGATAACTACAATAAATTTCTGTAGCTATTTTTTTAATTTAGCTCGGCGGTAGATATATTTATTTTATTTTTACTTGCGCACGACCACGTTGTGTCGTAGCGGTTGAACCTGCATTAAGACCCACAGGTCGGGGGTTTTGATTCCCGCTAGGAGCAGATGTTTGTATTGACCATACAAGCATGTGTTCCAGTCATGTATGTGTTGTCATTGTGTATATTTTCGGATCCCCAGGATATAACCATCCTAATGGGGGTCAGTGAGTGTGTAGCATTTATTTATTTTTACACTCTATTGTACACTTGTTAACTAAAACTCTACACGACCTGATATTCCGAGATAGTAGAGTACTAATCCTCGGGCAAGTAATACTGTTGTAGGAGGCGAACTGCCCCTGCCATGGGTACCCTAAGATTTTCTTTAAAACATGTATCTTAGTTGTTATTATATAAGAAGTTTCCCGGCGTCGGGATGTGACGACTCCATCGCCCGCTGTTGGGATAACCTCTGTCAAAGCAGAGATTATTCCACCAGTGCTATCAGTTACACTGGTGGTAGGTCTTTTGTTGCAAGAGGCCGGCTAGGTAGGTACCACCGCAGTGTCAAATATTCTACCGCCAGATAGTAGTGCTTAGGCATTGCTGTGTTCCGGTTTGAAGGACACTGGACGCTAGTGAAATTACTGGGCAGAGGAGATTTAAGAGCCAATATCTCGAGTTGGCAACGCCTGAGTGGCGCCTACTAATGGTGCTGCGCGCGCTCATAGGCTATGGCAACCACTTACCATCAGGTGGGCCGTATGCTTTTTCGCCAACTTGTAACTTAAAACTCCTTCATGTAAACTCGGAATACTGAACAAGGTGCGGCGTTTCTTCACGCCACAATAACTGTGCCTGCTGTATAAAACGCAGGTACGGTCTTGTGTTGCAAATATTGCTCGCACCTGTGGGATGGCTCCGGTAAGTACTTGCTTGATGCCCTGGATCAGTTGCAGCGACGCGCCGTTCGAATTATTGTGATGTGGAGGTTTCTAACACTCTTGAACCTCTACAACAGCGACGTGAGATTGCCGCTCTCAGCGCTTTCTATAGACTATACCACGGTGAGTGTTCAGAGGAATTATTTTCCCTCATCCCTCGTTCCCCCTTCCATTCAAGAACCACGCGTGCCGGTCTCCGATGTCACCGACTAACTGTGGCATCAATGCCATCGCGAACTAAGAAGTTTGCCAACTCTTTTCTTTGTCGCACTTCAAAAAATGGAATGCTTTACCGGCACACGTGTTCCCTCATTCTTACAACTTGGGGTCCTTCAAACGAGGCGTGAAGAGGCACCTTGCGGGTAGGCAGGGCGAGGGTGGCTAGTACAGTTAGCATTCTGCAACCATATTAGCCACCTTCGCGTGTGGACTCCACTTCCACTTACCATCAGGTGAAGTGGAGTTATTTGCCCTCCGGCGTTTATATATAAAAAAAAAACATTAAAAAGAAGTGTTACCGTCAGTTCTCTGCGCGGTGGGAGCGGACGCGTCGGTGACCGCGACGGGGAGCGTGACGACGGCGGCGCGGGCGCGGTCCGGCGCGTGCGACACGGCGACGCTGCCGTTGGCGTGCACCGCGAACCATGACCCGAAAATACCCTCTTCGGTCACCTACGTTCAATTATTAAATCAAATATATCTATTTATTTATGTATTGAATCATATCTTCAGTATGCTTACAGCGAGGCCAAATCTATAAATAAATAAATAAATCTAAATCTAGTGTCCTTCAAACCGCAAGACGGTTATGCCTATACACTACTATTTGGTGGCAGAATATTTGACACTGCGGTGGTACCTACCTAGCCGGCCTCTTGCAACAAAAGACCTTCCCACCAGTGTGGCTGATTGCACTGGTGGAATAATCTCTGCTGTGACAGAGGTTATCCCACCAGCGGGCGATGGGGTCGTCACATCCCGACGCCGGGAAACTTCTTACATATTATCTTTAGGTACGTACCACCGCAGTGTCAGATATTCTACCGCAAAGCCGTGTATTTTACATTACTGTTTTTCAGTATAAAGGACAATAGCTCGTGAAATTAGTAGGCTAAAGACTTCACAACCAATATCTGGAGTTTGGCGACGCGTGAGTGATACCTATAGATGTATAAAGGTGCTCTCGTTGGCTACGACAGCTGCTTACCATCAGGTGGGTCGTAAGTTTGTTCGCCACATCAGTCACATAAAAAATTGTTTTATATGTATTTTTTTTTATAATAACACAACGGTTCGAATCAGCACTTTTCTATTTATTTATTTTTTATACTTGACTGAATGATTAAATTTTTTCGTTCAATAGCGATCAAAACCGGTTAAAAGCGGTACTTACCGGTTAATGCCCATGACGAATTGCTCTCAACGAAATAATTGAAATTAAAATTGATTTTAAAATTTATTTACCGATTATTTTTAAACCGGTTCCAAGCCTTAAATTTAAATCATCTTAAACTGTTATAAACACAGAAAGTGTCTCCAAGCTGAGTAAACGAATTTACCTCTTTTCCATTCTTATCAACGGCCCTTATCACTCTATCAGTAGCTAGTTCGTAGACCAGCTGTCCGTTATCAGTGATGTCAGGGTCCACGGCGATGAGGTTGTGGAAGATGGTCCCGACCTCAGCATCCGCGGACACTTCGGCTCTTTGAACGGCAGGTGTGAAGGACGGCTTCTTATCATTTACGTTGATAACATGAACTGTTAGTTCAGTAGTTCCGGTTAGACTTGGTATACCTGGATAAAAAATTCAAGAAATAAGTAAACGTAACAAACCCTATAAGCCCTATTAGGGTAAGTAGTAGACATGTCGGGGTCTAGAAACACACTTATCAAATAGAAAACTTTAGAAAAAATCCTTCTACAGTGCTGAATTTGTTTAGGTATGTAGTGTTAACAGTTTGTCGGAACGTCACTCTCAAAGATCAGAAGTAGAGGCAGGTATTTTTCTTAATATGAAATCATGAACTATTTGTAGGATAGATAATTATAACTCTATTAATTATATCAATTACTAATTGGCTGATCGTTATGCAACTATACGCCTAAAGAAAGACAATAAGAGACGTATACGTTTTTATCAAGTTATGATTGAATTATTCAATGCCGTTTGGTAGTCGATATCAAATATCTAACTACTCCTGACTTACCCAAATCCGTCGCGATAATCTGTATCCGATAGGTGTTCTTTCTATCGAAATCCAGTTTCGAAGCGACAGTGACGACACCGGTCATATTGTCCACTACGAACGACTCCAGGGCACCTTTCTGTATACCGTACTTGATTTCCGCGTTCAGACCACTGTCCAGGTCAGTCGCTCTCACCGCTGCTACTTCGGTACCTATGGGAAAGGAAATTGGTAATTTGATTTTCAATATTTTCTTCTTGAGCCTATGGTAATTGTGAACACTTTTGCCTGCAGCTTTGCATGTATGATCTGTTGGTCGACACATCGATTGATGCATATTCTTTTTATTGGGCGACACCGTCTAGGTCAGTGCCAGTTATGCTACCGTAAAGCAGTACACTGTGTTTCGGTTTGAGGGACAATAAAGCTAGTGAAATTACTGGGCAAAAGATATTTAGGAACCAACATCTCGAATTTGGCAACGCGTGAGTGGCACCCACTAATGAATTGTGTTGCGGACTCATAGGCTACGATAACTACTTACCATCAAGTGGATTGTGTGCTTGCTACCAACTTAGTCACATAAAAAAAGTCCCATATTCTATACCACTGACAGTATGTATGCAAAACATCGTGAATGTTTGAGTAGTTAAAGTGTAAAGTGCATTGAGTTTATTACCGCTTCTTCTTGGTAGAAAGTTAGAAACAGCTTTCGGAACCGGTGGTAGAGCTTGACGATTCAAAAGGACTTTTTAAAAGTTTACTTGAATAATAATTAATATTATCTTACCAACAGGTGCGTCTTCGGTGATTTTCGCTTCATATTTATCCGTGTCGAAGGACGGCGCGTGGTTGTTTACATCTCGGATTGTTATTTCTACTTTACACGTTGAATTATGTACACCATCCGTTGCCTACAATTTAACAGAGAAGGTGGTTAAAATGACCACATATCCCCAGACCCATTCCGAATATTAAATCTTTTTTCAAGAGACCGGAAACTCCCACAAACATCAAAACTTTGTTTATATGAAAATAATTATATGTGTGGCTTCATACAAACAACTGGCTCACGGAAAAAAATAAAAAAGAAGAATTGAGAACCTCCTCATTATTATTTTGAAGATTATTACATGACACGATTCATACATAATATAGAATGCTAAATTGTAGATTATGTAATTGTGTAATTGTAGATTGAAACGTGACAAAGTCGCAAAACGGTTTGTGAAATATAATTTCTCCTTAATTGTGATTGTATTATTGGCAATTGTGGAGGGTAAGATGAATGGGAGAAATTTGTCTCAATACGAAGGGAGGATCCTCCGAGCAGGCGGGTGATATTGCCTGGCGGACCGAAGCCCTGGGCCGAAGCCTGACGACTTACGTTGGAAAGTTGTATATATACCTCAAGTGGGTAGGAAACTTTGATAGCGCGATTTAGGATCGTGACGTTCGGTGGTCGTCCATATCGTTGCGTAGTATGCCCTGTAGGTGTCGTTGTAGCTTGATGCGACACTGTGACAATCTTGTCTTTCTATCGCGTTACGTCATGTTGCGTGTAGATGTCGCTACAGCAATGATTGTATTTTTATTACGATGTTCTATGAATGAACTTTTTTTTTATAAACAATTTTAGCAATGCTTTGTCAAGTCATTACTAATCCTCCTATCGCCCCTCCAAATAAGTTGCGTAGCTTGCGATAAGAGTGGGTACGACAATAGCTCAAGGGGTCAATATCGAGCCCGCAACTCTCGAAACCGATTACCTAGCTATTGAGGCCTTTTTTGCCATAAGCTTTAACTTTTTATTACTTCAATAAATCATGAATTACTATTTTTCACTTCCCCTTGCATACGAGAAGGCGAAGATCTTTGCCACCGCCTAAGCCACCGCTCAGAAGGCTTCCATTGCGACCTTAGTTTCGAGGTGAGCCAGCGTACTTACCAGAACGGTGAGAACAATGCGGTTATCTTCAGTGGAGTTCAATACAGCGTGTCCCAACACCGATATCCTGCCAGTGACGGGCTCGATCCAGAACGGCGAGTTCGGTGGGTAGGCTATTGAGTATCGGATGTCGGAGGTAGTGTCGACGTCTCGGGCTTGCACCTGTATAGATACATGAAAATATGTCACCAAAAATCTAATAAAAATATAATCCTCCCTACTAGTATTATAATTGAGAAAGATGATCGATCCGGTTGAATTGACAATTAGGATACTTTATATCCCAGTAAAATATTGAGTTCCCGTGGGATTATCAAAACACATCGAGACGCTCATAGCCGGGTGCACTGAAACGATCGGTAGGTTAAGCTACATTAGACACGGTAAGTCACTATATGGATGATCGCATGGTGGTGTTTCAACTGAGCTTCTTTTTTGTCCGTGGTTTAGAGGGCACGTGAAAAGTCGGTCTCGACGGTTATTTGATAATAATCGAAATGTCAAGTCAGAGGTCTATACGAGCGACCTGAACTACTCTGACACTAGGTTCTCCAAAAACGAAAATAAAAGAATTTGTCTCTGCGTCACACAAATTACGCATACAAGTTGTCAGGGGTATATTTAAGGACATAAGGCTAGAGGGATAGAAAAATAATTTTTAGATGGCTGTCCGGCATTACAACTCGGTCTACTGTAACTTTTCTCTAGACATTATCATTTCCATATCAAGCGTTTTCTGACATAATTGGTAGTTCCTGAGATTAGCTTATTCAAATAAACTCAAACTTTATTACAAAATTAAAAATATCTAACCACTAGTTCCGGTTCGAATTTAACAGCATCTTCATCGATGGACGCCTTGTAGACGGGCGTGATGAATACCGGCGGATTGTCGTTGGAGTCTGTGAGCGATATCTGAAGAGATACGACTGTCATCTGTCCCGCTCCATCGTCGTCTGTCGCCTGAAAATATTTGTTTTTATGTATATAATATAGCAGTGGAACATTTTTTGAGTTTGTATGTATATTATGTCGAGCACACAGTTCGATTCGATTTCGACTGTATTGTGTAGATGGTGTTTGTTTTAAAAAGTTATTAATTTAGTATTTGGGTATTGTATTTATTTTTTAACCAATTTTTAAATTTTATTAAATATAATATTAAAGTAGCCCTTAATTGTGGTAAAATATTTAATTAATTATCATGTCATAAGGTGTAAAAACGATTCGTATACTTATTTTAAATTTATTCTTTAAATTTATAATTCCATTCATTTATTTTCCTTTTTACGAAACTCCCCTCCATTCTTAAAGATTTTAATAAAAATTTAATCATTCAAAAAAGTCTATGGCACTAGACGTAACTGATTAGTAATAAATCAATAAACCTAATATACCTTGTACTGCAGAAAATAGTCTCTCCTAGTCTCGTAGTCGAGGCACGGCGGGCGGCCCGGCGACGCGCACGGCGCCACCGTGATCACGCCGCTGCGGTTGTCCACGCGGAACAGCTCCGCGCCGTTGCCGGACAGCTGGTACACTATGCCCTCCGTGCCGAATCTGGGAAGATACTTACATGTTTGTATTTCGAAGATATGATACGGAACATCTCCATAAATTTACAACGCGTTATTTTATCTGAGTATGTATTGTCATTAGCTGTACTGGCCTTGACATCTGGCACACACTTGCAACGTAGAAACACAAGAAGTGAAAGGGGCTTATAGTTAATTCCGTCTTACCGTGCCTCCTGCGAGGCCGAACAACGGACTAGATTGGGGAATTCAAGATAAAATACCATTTTTTTTATTTCAGTTGGAACCAGCTTCTAAGCTTTAAAAATCAAAAATTACTGAATTGATTTTGATGAAATTTCTATGAGACCGACCAGATTTGAAATCAAATAATTTTATTAATTATAATTCGTAATTGAAGAAGTTCTCAGGTAACAAACATATAAAATACAACTTAATTTTAAAAAATTAAAGTCGGTTAACATCACGTTGATCAGAAATCTTTATATTGGACTTTATAGTGAAAATATTACTTTTTCTTTTAAAATAATATTGTTAATGCATGATTGATACTGATACAAATAAATTTTTGAATAAAACTTATTTTCGGATCGATTAATTTTTTCAAAAAAGGTTGAGAGCCACTGGTATAGGGATAACACAACAGACTGATAATCACCTCCCAGTATCCCTATCGGTGGCCCGCAGCGCCGCGACGCGCGCGCCCGCCCGCGCCGCCTCCGCCACGGACGCGGAGTACGGCTCGTCGGCGAAGCGCGGCGCGTTGTCGTTCACGTCCGTCAGCGACACCGTCACGCTCGCCTTCGACGACAGGCGCGGGGACGTGTGCAGCTCCTCGGCTATCACCTGGATATATTTATATTAGAGTGAATTTTTTCTTTTTCTTTTTTTTTTTTTTTTTTTATTCAAAAATGGGTAAGCTCTTGACCTCCATCGAGCGCGAAAGCATAGATGAGGTCTACGTTGGAGCGAGCTTACTCATGAGAAGCCTATGTACTCGCACCTTGAAGAGGTTCAGGTTGTATGCGTTCGGAAATACAGACGCCGGAAGAGCATTCCAGTCCCTGGCCGTGCGCATTATGAATGACGAACGAAAGCGCATAGTTCGGATATTAGGTATGTCGACCAGATATGGATGGTACCC
Source organism: Hestina assimilis (assembly GCA_023373885.1). Lineage (NCBI taxonomy): Eukaryota > Metazoa > Arthropoda > Insecta > Lepidoptera > Nymphalidae > Hestina > Hestina assimilis. The sequence goes on along the minus strand of CM041750.1, from coordinate 1,252,375 downwards.
CGCAGTGCGCCTGGTATCCCGATAGAAAAACGGCGATGGCGGTATAAGTTGATGGAGCTCATCAGCACACTCCCCGAAGTAGAGTCTATAGAACACCGACAGACAAGCGACTTTACGACGGTGACAAAGACTATGCAGTGTGTTTTCAACTAGCCTTTTGTCACCAATTAGTTGTTTGGCTCTGCGTTCCACCGAGTCAAGTGCGCCAAGCTGGTATTTAGCTGAACCATCCCACAGGTGGCTACAGTACTCCATGCAGGACCGGACTTGAGCTTTATACAGTGTCAGAAGCTGTCCAGGCGTGAAGTACCGCTTTACCTTGTTGAGGATGCCCAGCTTTTTGGCAGCAATTTGAGCTTTAGACTCGATGCTGACGCCAAAATTGAGGTTAGCACTCAATTCTATGCCAAGAAGCTCAAGGCGGCCGGTGACTTCTACAGACTCACCCCGGAAGATGGGAGTCAGGTCAAAAGGACTCCTTTTTGCGGAGAACAGACAAGCCTGCGTTTTAGAAGTATTAAAAGTGACCAGATTATCGTCACCCCACTGGGAGACTCGGCTTAAGGTCGCATTTGTCTGTTCCACCATTGCCTCTCTTAAAGATCGTATTGTGTCCCCGTCGTCTCCTGCACTAGACAGGTATCTCTCTGTTACTGTGCTGTCATCAGCGTATCCGACTATGCCTGGCACGAACAGATCGTTGATATGTAGCAGGAAAAGAGTAGCAGAGAGAACTGACCCCTGAGGAACTCCGGCATTAATAGCCACCAGGTCAGAAGAGCAGCCATCTATGACTACTCTGATCGACCGTTCACTCAGGAAGTCACCTATCCAGTCACACAGGCCGGCGGGGATGCCATATGCTGGAAGCTTGCTCAGCAGACTTGCGTGCCAGACCCTATCGAAGGCCTTCGAGATGTCAAGAGAGACCGCTAATGCCTCCCCGTGCTTCTCGATGGCCTCGGCCCAACAATGCGTGACGTATACAAGAAGGTCTCCAGTTGAACGGCCCCGGCGAAAGCCATACTGGTGGTCACTGAGAAGATCGTTCGCTTCTAGATACGACAGCAACTTGTTGTTAAGTACCTTTTCCATAACTTTACACAGTATGGAGGTGATGGCAATGGGTCTGTAGTTATTAGGGTCTGAACGACAGCCCTTTTTGGGTATTGGATGTACATTGGCAAGCTTCCATGACTTAGGCACAGATCCGGATTTGAGAGAGAGGCGGTACAGGCGGGTCAATACAGGGGACAACTCAGGTGCACAGATTTTAAGGACTCTAGCAGGAATGCCATCAGGGCCATTGGCTTTATTCACGTCGAGATCGTGGAGGATTCGACGTACCTCTTTAATGTGGATTGTGATTTTCGGCAACGATGAATCACATTGAGGTAAGTTGGGCGGATGTTTAGAGCCAGCATTGAGTCGTGAATTGCTCGCGAAAAGAGATGCAAATAGATTTGCCTTCTCCATCGCGGAGTGGGCCAGCGTTTCGTCGGGCTTCAGCATTGGGGGCAAAGAAGGACGGCAGAAATTGGATTCGATGGCTTTAGATAGGGACCAAAATTGCCTACTACCGGGAGGGTAAGAGGCAAGTTTGGCCCCTATATGTCTCACATGGTCGAATCGCGCCCTACGGAGAACCCTTTTGCAAGACTTGGTAGCGAAGTTGTAGGCTCGTTTCTTTGCACGAATCCTCCGAGCTCTAATCTTGCGGTCGCGAACTTGAACCCAGGCCTGATACGCAGCTTCCTTCTGCGCTTCAGCCCGAGCACATGCTGTATTGTACCAGGGCCTAGTTTTGTGACCGAGCGGGATGTCGGAAAATGGAATGTAATATTCCATTCCCTGCCGTATCACATCCGTAACCGCAATAGCAGAACAGGAAGGATTCTCCGAAGCAAAACACACTTGCCGCCAAGGGTAAGACGAAAAGAAATGTCGCATCTCATCCCAGTCCGCCGACTCGTATCGCCAAACTCTTCGTGTGCTGTTTGGAGAATCGATGGGCATATACACGACTGACACGGATTTAACTAGACAATGGTCGGATGTGCCCAGGGGTGCAGAGACCGATATTGAATGTCTGTCTGGATTGGACGTCAGCAGAAGGTCCAAACAGTTGGGAGTATGTCCGTCAACTCTGGGAACTCTGGTAGCCTGCTGGACCAGCTGGGTAAGATCTAGCGATAATGCTAATTTGCGCACCTCTCTCCCTGCGTGGTCGGTCTTATGGAAGGGGAACAGCCACTCTCTATGGTGAGCATTAAAGTCCCCTAGTATGACTATTTCAGCGGTGGGGTATTGTTGTTGGACTTTGTCAGCTATGTCCATTAGGTGCTCTATGAGTTTGGTCGTCTCCTGGTCTCCACTGTGAGACCGGTACACGCAGGCGTAAATAGTAGACCCCACGCCTGCGTCTACTAGCAGCCACATTGCTGAAAAACCTGATACCTCAAAGCGACGGAGACGCTGACAGCAGATGTCATCGCGAACGTACACACAGACCCCTGCTTTCTTTCTGAACTTATGCTCAATTGAGTAGCCAGGGTAGTTGAGGTACGACACATCTGAAGGGATCGCTATCTGCGTCTCCGTCAAGAAGAATAGGTGCGGCTTCTCGGTCTCAAGATGGTGGTGGACCGGATCGAGATTGGAGTGCAGCCCTGCTATGTTGGTGAGGTGCACTCTCAGTGGGAAGAAGTGCTGCCGTTTTTTAACCTTTTTCTTCTTTTTGTTTTTAATCATGTAGGCGAGTAATGTAAGGAAACAGTTTGAATATCGAGGCGCCGCATAGTAAGCCAGCAGTACCTGAGAGCGTGATTGACTGATGAGGAATTCATTTGGAGACTGCGGGGACGCCCGAGCCCCCCCAGGAATGGCCACCGGGTCTTCCCGTCCAGTCGCCAGCTGGCACGGTGGAGCATTCCGGGATTTTTCGCAAGATGGCAGGGCAGCCTTTGGCACGTGGCTGGCGTGCTACTTGGGCCCTCAACTATCTGCGGTCGGCCAACGGCAAGACCGTGCCTCGGATCCCGCTACCCTCCAAAATGAATTACTCGGTACAATTTCGCCCCAGGTCCAGATCGGACCTAAGCGGCGCAACTGATAACAACTGTTTCCTATAGGCACTGGTTCTCCCGCGCACTAACGAAACACAGCAAGCTGCTTCACGCTAGACTCCGGCGGAAGGGTGGTAGCGTTCCAGGCGACCCATTGCGAGGTCTACCACCGCAGGGTGGGATCGTTCAGCCGTCATTACTGAAGAGCCAGCAATGCCGTTGCCCGGAGTGGACCACTAGGAGGTAGATCCCATCCACTCCAAACAGACTTAACTTTCTTTTGGGTGTGAAAAATTACTGTGAAAAGATGAGCCCTTAATATTAATATTAAGATTGTCCGCATCGCATTTTCTAATTCCCATAAGAATAACATGGGAAAAATTATTTTTGCTTCTTCTGATTTTTCTTGCTAGCCCGTCTTAGGCCATAAAGCAAATTCTTCCACGTATTTTTGTAGAGAATTGAATGCTCAACAAAAAAGGTCTCTTATGATTTTTTCCGAAACAAAGTTCAAAAATTTATCGCAGATTTAACTGTTTTCATACAAAATCGTAGTATATATATATGTAAGAAATGAGAGACGGAGGATCATTGTAATCTTCCATTACTTTTTATTCCAATTTTACTTAATAATAGCAAAACTAACAATAACAATCAAATTGTCAAATTATAATTAATATTTTCGACTAACAATGACTTCGAGTTCTCGCAATATTTTATATAGTTTCGCAGAAAGGGGTTCACAGTTCCGGAGCGTTCGGTAATAACAACTTAACTGAATAAACATTTCGCGCTGACATATACAATATAATTATTCTAGATTGACATCGTTTGTGGCGTATCGGTACCGAGTCCGCCTTTAGCTTCGACGGTTCTGGGTTCGATTCCCACTCGGGCAGATGTTTATATTGATCTAATAAATATCTGTTTCATTTTTTTGCATGTCTCCTCACGTTAAGCTATCGGTCCCGGTTGTTATCACATAAAATCTTATAATAATAGTCAGGTCTTGATAAGTAATTTGCTCATACCCATTGAGTTACTGGTTTGCCCCTAGGGTTGCGGAGGTCAAATGGCAATCGCTCTGTATAAAAACCAGTAACCGGTCAGCCGGTAAATAAAATGCCGGGAAAATTGCTACGAAAAAGAATATAATTATTCTAGATGTATTATTGCTCATACAGAAATGTGTCCTAGTCTAGGTGTTTCCCACCGACACTGGATATTTTTATATTCATTTCGTTTAAGGGCAAACGGGCTGAAGACTCAGCTGATGTTAAGCGATCACCACCGCCCGTCAACATCTGCAACACCAGAGGGCATGCAGGTGCGTTGCCGACCTTAAAGGAAGGAATAGCTCTTCTCTTGTAGGTTCCCAAGTCTTATCGGTTCAAAAAGACCGCCGCCGGAAGTTGGTGCCACAGAGTAGTTGTGCGAGGAAGAAATGTCTATGTTTATATACCAAACGAAATGAGTTGTTTCAATAATTCTAATAGTGACCGGACTTACTATAATAGAAATTATTTTTGTCAAATGTGTGAACATTTAATTTTATTTCAAGATAAGATGTCATGCCAATAGGTGACAGTGATTACATTTTTGTCCATGATTGTACCTGCGCAGAAGCGGCCATTTTGGTTCATTTTGAATTGAGAGAACTATAACAGTCATTGTTTTTCTGATTGTGTATTGCTGTTGGTGGGGTCGAGTACAGAGACCCAGCCGTAAAAAATCAGAAGCCCTCACGGGGTCTCAAATTTGAATCAGTCTTTAGTGTCTCCTACGAGGTCGAACCACGGCTAAGGACGTCAACGGAGACAGAGACAGATTAACTTTATGCTCCTTGAATTATGTTAAAATTGTATAAAATATGAATTTACCTCTAAAATAAACTTCCTTTGATTGGGATCTTCATAATCCAGACTAGAATTCAGTCTTAAGGTAACGGTAGCGCTGCCGGTGGCTGTCGACGGCTCCACCACAAATGCTCCCATTTCGTCAGACAGCCGGAGACTAAATTCTGAGTTTAAACCCTGAACAAAATAAAACTAATGTTCCTTATCAAAGGAAAAAAATCATAAGTTTTAAGAAAACAATTCTTATTATATTTAAGTAAAATTATTTATTTATTGCCATTCTAACAACAGCTCTTAATATTTAAAGGTTGTTAGGTAGTTCGATAAATATATATTGGATTATTATCAATAATTTTACATCAAATTTGAAGATAAACCTTTAAATAAATTACGACAAAAATTTTCTGAATCAACTGCAGCACTAAACATTTCAAAAATATTAACATTTAAGAATTTTGTGTTTGAAATAAAGATGCCACAACATTTATAAAAACAATTCTTCTGCAGGTGTGTATGTCACTTAATTCCCCCTAAAAGGCTAGACCGATTTCGATCAAAATTTTTACGCGTATTTCAGTGGGTCCCAGGATAGTTTAGAATAGATCCAGATTTTTTTTTATTTTTACGGCAGACTAGTACTTATCTTTTATTTATACCTCAAAGGTGGCAAACACGCTCACAAGCCTCCTGATGCTAAGTGGTCATTGTGGTCTATATGCTCTTGTAGTACCATTAGCATTACTATTTATAAGCGTGTTGCAGACCCCTCGGAAAAGATCGGTTAGAGAAGGGAAATATAAGGAAATGATAAGGAGTGGGAGTTTGGGTCCTTTGCGCTCCCACACATCGAACGAAGCGTTACTTATACTAAATCAAATCAAATCATCAAATCAAATATTTTTATTCAACATAAAAAGCATTACACTTATTTGTTGAAAGTCAGATTCTACCACCGGCTCCAAAATTAAACCTCTACCTGAGAAGAACCGGCGAAACAAACTCACGGGGTTTTATCTTTTTCATATATATTTTTAAACTGATATTAATTTACATATTATAATCACTAGTTTTACTTCGGAGCTCTCAATATTATATAATGATATCTTACCACATCTGTGTCAGTGACCACCATATCCAAATTAGGTAGTGGTGTCCCGATCGGTAGGCTTTCAGGTAATTCAACGCTGTACTCCCGCCGGTTAAAGCGTGGTGGTTCATCGTTCACATCCTTTATGGTGATGGTGACCGTCGCGTACGTCGATGTTAGGTTTGATACCACGGGGACACCATTTACTATTTCACTTGCCTGTAACGAAAATTAGAGAGAGGTAAATAAGGGGAAATCAAAGCCTTAATTATCTAAATCCCTCACGCAAAAAAAAATCAGGTTCGATTATGAAAGGAATTTTTTTAATATTTTTATTTTTAATTAGTGATGACGAAAATGTCGTCGTATTCTTTTTAAGGTTCCGTAGCTACTGGTTTGTATGACACAACTAACTACATGGCTCTATCAATACGCAGTTTAGTAACTAAGGTTATTCTACAAAATCTTGACAGTTAAATATATAAAAATTAAGCAGTCCATACATGTAGTAGCGAGTTGAAAAAAAATGTAGCGTATGGCAACTTATGAGGTACCTTTATTTATCTTTCTTTAAATATAAGGAAAACCTTCTTATATTAGTTTTGACTTTTTTTAACTTTTCGAAAATAGTCTATTGTTATTTCAAGACAAAACGAAAAACGAGTAAGGCAGCGCATAAAAAACTCTCAAAAACACAGAAATTACAATTATAAATGACCCCTTACCCTAACAGTAAGATTCAGTGGTGAAGAGGGATCGGTGAGTGCTTCTCTGTCTAGCGGCTTGGCTGTTTTTAGTTCACCGGTTGTGCTGTCCAACCAGAAAAAGTCCAGAGGATCTGAAAGTAGTTGACATTTAAACTTTTTAACCCTATTCACTGTCCAGATAGTAGACAATAGTTAAACAATTGAACTGGGTCATATGTTATTCAGCGGACAGGGAACGTGTTAATAAATCAATAACCGACTTCAACCATAAGTAGTGTACTGATGTAAGCAATTAATCAGAAACCAATCAATATAAAAACTAAACGCTACTCACTCAACGGCCCCCAGTAGGATAGTGATACCCTGTGTTGAAGTTTGGAAACACATCTAATGATAAGGACAAATACACCCAGACCGGAACACATGCCTGTTTTCAATACGCACATCTAACCCCGAGCGGGAATTGAATCCGCGACTTGCAGCGTTTAAGATAGGTACCCACTTTTAGCGCAACCTTCGAGCTTATTTGGAGGGGCAATAGGAATATTAGTAAATATTAGTAATGCCTTGAAAAAGCATTGGTAAGCAAAGACTATCTTTAAAAAAAAAATTTAACTTAATAAAAATTGAACGGCTAAGGCCCGAATTACATTTATCAAC